>CM054059.1:138411689-139611689 GCA_028641055.1 Alopecurus myosuroides
TATGTTTGATAAAATAAAAAGCGCTAGCACATGAGTGATCCCTGCTTCCCTCTACGAAGGGCCTTTGTTTTACTTTTATGTTGAGTCTCCATCTTTTAACTTTATGCACAGTTGAGAGAGCATAGTTGCCATTCTGAGTTTAATGTGCATTTGTCCCAGAAATATTATTAATTGATTGATGATGTGTTATTGTTTGTTCTCAAATTATTTGTTCTAGTCTTCCACTTCAACTTTGAAGGTGTCCTGGCATTTATGTTTTGCCCCACTCTTAAGGACAATCGAAATATCACTTTGCTATGTTTTCTCTATTCTTAAAACAAACATATAACTTTCGAGTGCATTATTATTCATGATCTTTTGTTTGTGTTACTTTTCATGATGCAAGGTGATTGCTATATTTTATTGTTAGAATTATATCTATCATGCTTGTGTTCAAGTTCTATGATCTCATGTATGCTTATGCTTTTACAATTTAGATGATCAAGTTTATGTTGGTAGCATGTCACCTCAGAAATTATGTGTTTTCTATCATTTACCTAATCGAGGACGAGTTGGACTAAGCTTGGGGATGTTGATACGTCATAAACATATCCTTAATTTCTGATGTTCCATGTTGTTTTCGTGCCATATGCTACATGTTTTCCTTACACTTTATGTCATTTTTATCGATTTCCCGGGTCTAACCTATTTACAAGATGCCACAGAGTCAGTTCTTGTTTCTGTTGTTTTTAGTTTCAGAAAAGTTGTTCTATAAATATTCTCGGAATTGAAAAATTCGAATCCCGGAAGTTTTAGAATTCTCGAAGGTTCCACGGAGTCCCGAAGAGTCCTGGAGAGGGGCCACAGGGGGGCCACACCATGAGGCGGTGTGCCCCCTGGCCGCGCCTGGGGTGGTGTGGGCCCCTCGGGCGCCCACCGCCATGGCTCTTTCGCCCATATATTCTCCCTGATGCGTCAACCCTACAGATATACCACTTTTCCACGAAAAACACCCGAGGCCGCCGTCATCGTCAACCCGAGATCGGGAGGGTTCTGGAGTGCTCCCCGGCACCCTGCCGGGAGGGAAAATCATCACCGGTGGGCTCTACACCACTATGCCCGCCTCCGGAGTGATGCGTGAGTAGTTCATCCTTGGACTACGGGTCCATTGCAGTAGCTAAATGGTTGTCCTCTCCTCTTTATTCCTCATGTTTAGATCTCGTGAGCTTCCTTACATGATCGAGATCATCTTATTGTAATGCTACATGTTTTGTTTGTTGGGATCCGATGATTATTGAATGTTATGTCTCTTGATTATCAATCTATCATGTTGTCTTCATGTGTATGTTATTTATGATCTTGCATGCTCTCTGTTGTTAGTAGATGCTCTGGCCAAGTAGATGTTAGTGACTTCAACAGGGAGTATTTATGCTCGATAGTGGGTTCATGCTTCCTTTTCATCTGTGCTCCAGTGACAGAAACGTGACGGATGGAGGATGTGTTGTTGCCATTAGGGAAAAACAAAGTCCTACAATGTTATCAGCAAAACCGGTGAGATTGACAACCTCACTACTACGTTGGAGCAAAGTGAATTGATTGCGTTGTGTAGGTTCCACGTTGCTGCTGAACCGGTAGTGCGCCCTGCCATCTCAGCTGCATCAACATTCAGAAGTGCTTCTTCCTCCTACTGGTCGATTTAACCTTGGTTTCTTTTGTGAGGGAAAACTTGGTGCTGCACTCTCCACACCTTGCGCTTGGGGTCTCCGAACGAGCGTGTGTCTACACTCCATCACTTACCATTGTAGGACATTGTTGCGCCTAGCTCTCCTGGTCTATATGCTCCCTCAATGTTGTTGCAAAATCCTTTGCCCGTTATGGTTCTTGAGGATCTCTTGCCTGGCATGGTTACTAATAATCCTTTGCATGGCATGGTGCATGAGATTCCCTTGACTGACATGGTCACTGATAATACCTTTGCCTGACATGGTCATTGATAATCCATTTGTTGACATATGTTGTCCAAGAATGCACTCCCTGTTCAAGTGGTACGTGATAATGCACTCCTTGACATGGTGCGTGAGAATGCAATCCCAAAATCGTGTCTGATGGACCATTCAACAACATGGCGCCAATTAATCATGCTCGAGATTTATCCCTTCACAAGATTTTATCGCTGTCACAAGGGTAGACCGTGGCCGAACCCGAAGACTATGATGGTCTAGCGGGTGCGGCTAGTAATATATCTTTTTTGTTTTTGTTTTTGCTAGGATCCTTTAAACCTTATTTGTTTTCTATGTGAAAGTGCATTTCGTTTTCCCGGTGTTTTGTGTGTTAGTTAACAATACTAAGTACATTATTTATCGAGGTGTTTAGCGTGCAGGTGTTATGCGTAACATCGGCATCGATCACCGAAAAGTCGATGAAGTTTGGCCTGAGAGATTTGGGACAAAAGACAACCGGATTATTTGGAACCGGATTATTCGCAGGAGCCGGATATTTCGGTCTGGAAAATTCTGGACCATTTTGGGACAGAGACGAGCCGGATTATTTGAACCGGATTATTCATCTCGGACCGTATATTCTGGTTGTGGAGTGTTTGCTCGAAAACGGCTAAGAACTGGAAGAAAACCTGACAGAAGCGAGCCGGATTATTTGTACCGGATTATTACGGAGGAGCCGGAATATCCGGTACAGTTGCCTGCGCGGATCAGAAGCGAGCCGGATTATTTGAACCGGATTATTCGTGGGCAACCGGATAATCCGGTTAAAGTCAACAGGATTCGTGAAGAGAAGCAGACCGGATATTTCGGTCCAAACTTGGACCGGATATTCCGGTCCCAAAATCCTGCGCAACGACTAGTTGTGAGGAGGGGATATAAATACCCCTCCTCTTCTTCCTCAAGATCTAGTTCTTCCCCTTAGCATTTATTAGCATTTAAGAGCTCACCAAATTCCTCATAACTCCCAATCCCTCCACCCAATCTTGAAGATCTTTAGAGGATTGAAGGAGAAGGCCCCGATCTACATCTTCACCGAGCCGTTCTTCATTTCCCCCTCTCTAGCTTGAGGGATCTTGCCTAGGGTTTCCTCTTGTGGAGAACCTAGGCATCTTGATACTTGTTGGTGATTCAAGAAGATTTGGGAACTCCCAATTTGGTTGTGGGTATGTGCCCCAAGTTGTTTATAAAGGACTCGATCCCCGCCTCAAAGGGGTTCAATAGTGGAAGATGAACTAGGCCTTTGTGGCGGATTTCATCAGAGAATAGGGTGAGGCCTTTGTGGCGTTGAGTAGGCCTTCGTGGCGAGCTCACACCCCTCCAACGAGACGTACTCCCCTAAAAAGGAGGAACTCGGGAATACATCGCATCTCCGTGTGCTTCACTTTGGTTACCTCGTTCCCTCACTCTCTTTACTTACCGCTTGCATTGTGTTTATCATTATCCTTGTCATATAGGTAAATTAACCGTAGCCGCATTATCAAGAGAATTTACCTTTGTGTCAAGCCTAAATCGAAAGAAAAATTAAAATTGGTCGTAGCACCTATTCACCCCCTCTAGGTGACCATACTTTACTTTCAATTGGTATCAGAGCCTCGGCTCTTCTATCGGGCTTAACTGCCTAAGAGTTTTAGTATGGGAGACAATTTGGACACCGAAACGTCCGTGGCTAGTGTGTCCATGGATGATCTCAATGAGTTGAGAAAGTCATTGACCTCATCCATAGATACCAAGTTTGATGAGTTGCGCCAAGTCTTAGCGCAACTTATCAAAGCCAAAGGACCGGAGGTAGCCGAATCTACTCCTCCGGAAACTAATCCGGAGGGCGCCAAGAAAGGGGTAGATGGTGATCCATCTGAAATTGCTTCCGCCGAAAACTCCACTAAGACGGGTACGGAGGGAAGAGGAGAATTTCATGCCGTTCCCTTAAGTTATTCTCCCGATCCTCCCGTTCCCCATCCTCATATAATCCCTAGAGGAGATCCACCTAAAATTTCATGCCGTTACAACTTTTCGGGAAGGCGGACTTGGGATGGTTGTGGCATCGCCGCCTATCCCATGTCAACATGAGAACTTTGCAAAGTCTTCACAAAGGTGGCCTTATTGTCGGACTAAAAGAAAATGTTTCCTTTGCAAACGATCGCGTTTGTAGGTTGTGTGTTGCAGGAAAGATGCATGACAAGGTGCACAAGGCCAAGACTATTATTTCATCAAAGAGGATCTTGGAGCTTCTCCATGTTGATCTCTTCGGTGCCATGCCCGAGGCAAGTCTTCGTGGCAAGAAGTATTTCTTGGTAATTGTCGATGATTATTCAAGATACACTTGGGTTTATTTCTTCAAGTGCAAGAGTGAAACTCAACAAACCATCATCGACTTCTCCAACGAAGTGCAACTTCAACACAATGTGCAAATCATGGATATTAGGAGTGATAATGGTTCGGAGTTCAAGAACTACACTTTGAGTGAATTCCTTAGTGAAGAAGGCATTCGTCATCAATACTCCGCCACTTACACTCCTCAACAAAATGGTGTTGCCGAAAGGAAGAATCGCACCCTCTTGGATATGGCAAGTACCATGTTGGCGGAGTATTCTTCTCCCCAATATTTATGGGCCGAGGCCATATCCACCGCATGCCACTCCTCCAACCGCCTCTACATCCGCAAAGGCTTGGACAAGAATCCATATGAGATCCTCACCGGCAACAAGCCCAACGTCTCCTACTTCCGTGTATTTGGTTGTAAGTGCTTTTATTTGATCAAGGGTGTTAGGTTCTCTAAATTTCAATCCAAAACTATTGAGGGTATATTTGTTGGTTACGGTGCCGAATCCCACACTTATAGAGTCTTTGACAAAGCCTCACGGATTGTCATAGAATCTTGTAGTGTGGCTTTCGAGGAAAATGATGGCTCCCAAGTGGCGCAATTTCATGTTTCTAATGTAGATGTTGAAATACCTCAAGAAGCCATAGGAAGGATGGGTGTGGGATTTTTCTGCCCCATTGAGGGACACCTTATGGCGACTCGAGAAGGACTATGATCTACTCATGTGGAGCCCTCCTCTACAATAGAAGAACAAGCCAAGGAGCCAAGTGTTTCACCTAACCAAGAACATGTTCAAGACCCTCCTCTCATTGACCAAGACACTATGCAAGTCGTACCCACTCCTACTACTAATGCGAGTCAAGGTAAAGGCCAAGATCTACCATCCTCTTCATACTCTCCTCAAGTTGAACAAAGTGTTGAAGATATTGTTGTTGGTGATGATGATGATGATGATGATCAAGGCCAAGTTGGTCAAGATGGGGACCCAAATGATCAAGATGATCAAGTGATCCCTCCGCGCAATAATGCGGAGATCGAAGCCCGGCGTGTCAAAAGGATAAGAAGAGCTTTGAAGCAAATTGATGCCCAAGACAACAAGGTCTTGGAGGATATCCAAGTTTGAAGATCCACAAGAAGGCAATTGGCACATTTTAGTGAGCATCAAGCTCATATCTCTATGGTGGAGCCTAAGAAAGTGTTTGAACCTCTTGAGGACTCCGATTGGGTTGAAGCTATGCATGATGAGCTCAATAACTTTGAGCGCAACAAAGTTTGGATATTGGTTGAGAAGCCCAAAGATTTCCACAATGTTATTGGCACTAAGTGGATTTTCAAGAACAAGCAAGATGAGCATGGCATTGTGATAAAGAACAAGGCAAGATTGGTTGCTCAAGGTTACACTCAAGTTGAAGGCATTGACTTTGATGAAACCTACGCACCCGTGGCTCGCCTTGAGTCCATCCGTATCCTCCTTGCTTATGCATCTTCTCATAATTTCAAATTGCAACAAATGGATGTGAAAAGAGCTTTCTTGAATGGTCCACTAAAAGAGGAGGTATATGTTAAGCAACCTCCGGGGTTCGAGAATCTCAACTTTCCTAACCACGTTTACAAACTTGACAAGGCTCTCTATGGTCTCAAACAAGCACCTCGTGCTTGGTATGAGCACCTTAGGGAGTTGTTAGATGATCGTGGTTTCTAAGTTGGGAAGATTGACCCCACTCCATTCACCAAGAGAGTAAAGGGAGAGCTTTTCATATGCCAACTATATGTGGACGATATCATCTTTGGCTCAACTAACCAAGCTTTCAATAATGAGTTCTCTAAGCTTATGAGTGACAGGTTCGAGATGTCTATGATGGGTGATCTTAAATTCTTCCTTGGCTTTGAGATCAAGCAATTGGCTTGTGGGACTTTCATTTCTCAAGCCAAGTATACCCAAGATATGATCAAGAGGTTTAATTTCCAAGATTCTAAGATCAAGACATCTCCTATGCAAGTCAAGTGCCACCTATCTCGTAATCCGAAGGGTAAAGATGTGGATCAAAAGTTGTATCGTTCTATGATTTGTTCTTTGCTCTATCTTTGTGCATCTAGGCCCGATATCGTTTTGAGTGTAGGTGTGTATGCAAGGTATCAAGCGGCTCCTAAGGATAGCCACTTAGTGGCGGTCCATATGATCTTTCGTTATTTGGTTCATAACTCAAGATTTGGTTTGTGGTACCCAAAGGGGGCACAATTTTCTCTCAAGGGCTACACGGATTCCGATTGGGCGGGTGATCAAGATGATAGGAAGTCTACTTCCGGGGCTTGCCAATTTCTTGGTAGGTCCTTGGTGAGTTGGTCTTCCAAGAAGCAAAATTGTATATCTCTCTCCACCGCCGAAGCCGAGTATGTTGCCGCCGCAAGTGCTTGCACACAATTGTTATGGATGAGGCAAACTCTCAAGGAGTATGGAGTTCATTTGGATAAGGTGGCTCTTTTGTGTGACAATGAAAGTGCCATCAAGATTGCATACAATCCCGTGCAACATATAAGAACCAAGCACATTGAGATTCGCCATCACTTCATCCGAGATCATGTGGCAAGAGGGGATATTGCACTATCTTATGTGCCCACCAAGGACAATCTTGCGGATATTTTCACGAAGTCACTTGATGATGCAAGATTCTTGTTCTTGAGGAATGAGCTAAATGTCATTGATTCTAGGAGTTTGACTTGAAGATCTTGCACACACCCCTATAGATGAAACGTGTTCGAGTTTAGGTGTAGGCATGGACATAGGAGGAGTGTTATCCTAACACATTGGGTTCTCCCTCCCCCCATTATGCCCAAAGCAAAAAAATCATTGTTATCTCTCTTTTTCTAATGTTGAATTGTGAGCTTCAATGTTGAGTAATGGCAATGCACCCAAGATACATCTTCGCGGTGGCATACCATGATCTCTTACATGGTGGCTTAGGCCACCAACCTCTTCCTTTCGAAGAGTTGGATCTTAGTTGGGACTTATTTGATATTTCATTGCATTTCTTGGTTTTTCCCCTCTAAGTGTTCTTTCGTAGGAAAATCTCACTCAATTGGTCTTTTGTTTGTTTGATTCTTACCTTTGAGAGGGATAAGTACTACTATCAGTTCGGTGTTTCTAAACCTAAGCCATTCTACCACAAAGCCATCTTCTTCTAGCACTTGTGTCGTCCTTTGAAACGAGGAAATTTTGAATCAGTAGGTAGCCGGAATTTCCGGTCCAGTTTTGGACCGGAATATCCGGTTGTACCGGAATATCCGGTCCGGCGAAAATCACTTATCCAGGAGACGAACGGGGAAGGGGCAGTTCGTGCCTTTCTTCCCCAAATCCTCTCCTCCACCACCAAACGCCGCCGCACTGATTCTTGGCCTCCCGGGACGTTTCCTCCGCGGGATCTTCAAGCTTTGGCTCAGATCTGGTTCCCCTCGTCCTCGGGAGCATTTCCATCTAAGCATCTTTGTCCATGGACTCCGGTAAAGTTCAATCTCATTGAATATTGGTGCTATAACCATAGCACTCCATGGATTTGTGTTTTTGTTGACAATGCTTGGTAGAAATTGTTCCTTAGGGTACCCTTTGCATGCTAGTTACAATAGACTAGATTCACTTGTCACCGATCTACTTTTGAACTCTAGATTGTGATTGTTTTTGTGTTGTTTTCGCAGTACCGGAATATCCGGTCCACGATTGAACCGGAATATCCGTATCAGTTCTGAACCGGAATATCCGGCTGTGTCCAGTACCGATTGAGAACAACCCAAAAATAATCCTTGCTAGATTTCTACTTAGATTAATACCTGGAATATTTTCTATTGCTTTTATGCATGATTCATCCGTTGCTTGACATACGTGCACTCATCCCCATTGCTATCCTTCTATTGTCTTGTTTCACAGGTGGTTCTGAAAGGGGTTCTAACAAGCGCCCCAAGAAACAGGTTTCATCTAGGGTCAAGAGGAAGTCTCGGCCCAACTATAAGACCTATATCTCTGTTCCGGATTTCTCCGTGCTCAGGCAGAAGGATGTCTACCTCACTCCTCGAGATGCTGCTTGTGATTCTCGTTTCTGGAACTTGGAGCAGTCTTACATATATGCTGATATTTACTGTGACTTCAAGTTCCCTATCCGAGAGATGCACCCATTTGATTTTGCTGCTATCAAGAAGAAGGAGAAGTTTGCTGATGCCGCGAGTATTGTTGAGCGGTTCGGGCTTGTGAAGCTCATGGAGACCCAGTGCGACTACAACACTCTACTCGTTACTCAGTTTATGTCTACTCTGGTTTTCAGCAAGGATCAAGTTTGTTGCCTCAAGTGGATGACTGAGTCCACTCCTTGTGAGATCCCTTTTCACAGACTGGCTCGTCTTCTTGGATACACTTACATCACTTATCCTCCTGCCGGTCGCCGTGTGCATGAGGTTGAGAGACCTCGGAGGGAGAGGTTCATGTCTGAGTTATATGCTCCTGGATTCACTGTTGGGGGCTTGGAGGGACTTCTTCCTCTCTATGATCAGCTGGTGCGCATCTTCAAATCCTTCTTGGTGCCGAGTGGAGGTAATAATGATGCTCTCACCTCTCCTTTGTGCAACCTTCTTATTCTGGCTAAGGAGTGCATGGAAGATGAGGATCCGACTGCTTCATATACTGTGGATGTTATGGATATCATTTTTCATGAGCTGTACACTGCTATGATTGGTGGGAACACCATTCCCTATGGTCCGTAAATCATGATGCTTATCAAGGATGTGATGAAGAGGGATTTTGCTGAGCTACCCATGGTGGAACACAAGGTCAAGAAGCTGTACATTAAGAGGAAGAAGGTCACTCCTGCTGCTCCTATTCCTCCATTTGAGGGTGGTTCCTCTATGGGGGTATGCCCTCTTCTAGTGCTCAGCCTGCTCAGCCTACCTCCACTCCTGGTTCCAGCACTCTGCGCCATGTCAGGAAGCTCTCCTGGTTTCAGTGCAATGTGTTGTGCATGAAGGTGGACATCCATAAGGAGCAGTACAGGGCCTATTGCAGGGACACAAAGTTGGCCAGTTCACAGAGTCAGATTCTTCACCACGTGAGTGGTGCTACTGGTGATCTGCCTACTCCTCTTGTTGCTCACTCTTACTCTGCTTGGTCTGCTGATGATCGTACTCCTTGGGAGCGCATTGAGGAGGCTCTCCGGGTCACACATGCTACCACTTCCAGGGCTGCTGATGAGGATGATGAGGAGGATGATGCTGATACTGAGGATGAGCGTGAGGCACAGGGAGAGTCCGAGGAGTCTGCTGGCGAGTCCTCTGAGCATTCTGATGCTTAGACTATGTTGGGACGTTAGCTTAGTTATTCCTCTCCTTTTTGGTGTCTCGATGCCAAAGGGGGAGAAGTAACTACTAGACTACCGGATTTGCATGGGTCGGGCACAAGCGTATGCTTTTATCATTTCTTGAGAGCTTGTATCCATTTAGTTTCGTTTTATTATCTCGTTTAAAACTATGTGTTATTGTGTGTGAGACTATGTTGTTTATCTTGTTGGTTATCTTGGATATTATCATGGATTATCTATGTTGGTGGCTATATGTTTTTCTATCTTATATGTTGAGGATATTATCTATTGTTGTGCTTGGTTATTAATGGTTATCATCCCTACGCACAAGGTATATACTTCTATCTTATTCTCATCATGTTTGTGAGATTGTTACTTTGGCATGTTTGCTACTTGTTGGAAATTATCCCCGTATATTATTGCATCTATTTGCATTTGAGGCAAACAAAAGGTATGCATATAGATAGGGGGAGACATTTCCATTTTGTTTCAAACATGTTCTAGTCAAGGTTTTATTGCAAATCTTAGTATTGTCATCTAACACCAAAAAGGGGGAGATTGAAAGTGCATTTCGTTTTTCCGGTGTTTTGTGTGTTAGTTAACAATACTAAGTATATTATTTATCGAGGTGTTTAGCGTGCAGGTGTTATACTTAACATCGGCATCAATCACCGAAAAGTCGGTGAAGTTTGGCCTGAGATATTTGGGACAGAAGACAACCGGATTATTTGGAACCGGATTATTCGGAGGAGCCGGATATTCCGGTCTGGAAAATTCTGGACCATTTTCGGACAGAGATGAGCCGGATTATTTGAACCGGATTATTCATCTCGGACCGTATATTCCGGTTGTGAAGTGTTTGCTCGAAAACGGCTAAGGACTAGAAGAAAAACTGACAGAAGCGAGCCAGATTATTTGTACCGGATTATTCCGGAGGAGCCGAAATATCCGGTACAGTTGCCTGCGCGGATCAGAAGCGAGCCGGATTATTTGAACCGGATTATTCGTGGGCAACCGGATAATCCGGTTAAAGTCAATAGGATTCCTGAAGAGAAGCAGACTAGATATTCCGGTCCCAAAATCCTGCACAACGACTAGTTGTGAGGAGGGGCTATAAATACCCCTCCTCTTCTTCCTCAAGATTTAGTTCTTCCCCTTAGCATTTATTAGCATTTAAGAGCTCACCAAATCTCTCATAACTCCCAATCCCTCCACCCAATCTTGAAGATCTTTGGAGGATTGAAGGAGAAGGCCCCGATCTACATCTTCACCGAGCCGTTCTTCATTTCCCCCTCTCTAGCTTGAGAGATCTTGCCTAGGGTTTTCTCTTGTGGAGAACCTAGGCATCTTGATACTTGTTGGTGATTCAAGAAGATTTGGGAGCCCCCAATTTGGTTGTGGGTGTGTGCCCCAAGTTGTTTGTAAAGGACTCGATCACCGCCTTAAAGGGGTTCAATAGTGGAAGATGAACTAGTCCTTTGTGGCGGAGTTCATCGGAGAATAGGGTGAGGCCTTTGTGACGTTGAGTAAGCCTTCGTGGCGAGCTCACACCCCTCCAACGAGACGTACTCTCCTAAAAAGATGGAACTCGGGAATACATCGCGTCTCCATGTGCTTCACTTTGGTTACCTCGTTCCCTCACTCTCTTTACTTACCGCTTGCATTGTGTTTATCATTATCCTTGTCATATAGGTAAATTCTTCGTAGCCGCATTATCTAGAGAATTTACCTTTGTGCCAAGCCTAAATCGAAAGAAAAATTAAAATTGGTCGTAGCACCTATTCACCACCCCCTAGATGCTCATACTTTAATTTCACTATGTCTCTATGCATCACGTTATGTCAAGAGAAATTTCGCTTGTAGCCATGTGTGGTGATGTATTTTTCGACGACGATGCACATCGTTGCTTCCTCGACTTTGAGTTAGAGGAATCTAATTTTTGTGAGTGTGTCCCATGTTGCGCGTTTCTGACTTTTTATCAAGTCTTTCTAGAAAAAGGTATAGTAGTTAAGGGAACGGAATTTAAGTAGTAACTTTTGTGCCGCTTAGCTTGGCGGTAAGCGATAAAGTAAGGTTCTTTGCTTTAGTACTCCCTCCGTCCTGGTGTATAGGGCACATATAGCAATTCTCTAGGCCCTATGTATCCATTCATTGGGGTTTAAACATTACATGCATTGGTGGAGAGTGGTGGAGAGAGCCAACCACCCACTAATTAGAAGAGAATTAATGCAAAATGTGCCTAAGAGATGGGACTGCATGTTTTTGGTATTGTGCCCTATACACCAGGACGGAGGGAGTAATTGAATTTAAGTAGTATTATTCTTTCCCTCTTAAGTTAACAATTGTGCATCGGTATTATTATTTATTTATTTTTATCTAAAAAAAAGTTAACAATTGTGCATCAGTATGTGACTTGACACCAAAAGCCTTTTGATCCCTTGACAAAACAAAGCAAAACACTAGATTTCGCAGTACTACCTCCGATCCGAATTAATGGTCGGAGGGCTAGCCAAAGTTTTGCCTAAGCATTGTGTGAATGTGCGACCATTAATTCGGATCGGAAGGAGTACTTTTTTTCTCGAGAAAGAAAAACGAGCAAGTGTTGCCGCCTTTCAGTAGTACGAAAGTACACTTTTTGTTTGCAAGGTACCGACGTCTTGTCTTAGGGATGAGCTCATTGATTCGACCTCGCAAGGTCCTTTGCACCAGATGAGAGCTCCGCATCAGCCTTGCCTAACTTGCCTGGCATTGCACCCGGGGTTGAACAAGTAGAACAGTCTTCCACACCGCACTAGGGTAAAACAACAAACCAAATCGAACAAACAGACAAGCAGACGGGCCTACCCCAGGCCAAGCTGCCTACAGCCGTGTAAAATTTAACCGCCGCAATCCGGGCATCGGAGTCAAGCGTGACGAGGACTTTTTTTTGCTTCCAATTGGACAATTGGTGTTACAGTTCCTCACGGATCGTCGGTTCCCATGCCGGCGTGACGCGCTGCCATGCCGCTAGCGCGCGTAGGCCGACGGTGGTCATCGCTGAAGTCACCAGGCGGACGTCACGCGCGCTGACGACACCATCCGTATGGGTACCGGCATCATGCGCGCGCGTCGATGGATCGGCATCTCACCAGTACACGATCGTGCGCATCAGCTTCTCGAGACAACCTCACGAGCTGCTAAGATCTTTCGATACGAGACGATAGTGCTCTGCAGCGACATGCACGCGCGTCGTGATAACGCTGCCGCGCCGGCCACGCCGAACAGTGGGTCGAGAAGTAGGCGCGCCACGCGCCGGCCAGTCGGCCACCGCCCACCGCCCCCCCAGCTAGCTGTATTTTGTTTCCTCTGGTTTAAGCGGCTGCAGCGTGGGATGCGTGGCCGGGAAACTGCCAAAGTATGATCGGCGTCACAACAATACGTGCCGATGCGCTGCCTGCCGGTGCGACGGTGCCTAACCACCTGGTACAGCTTCATGCGGCCACGCCGGACCCATGACATTTCTCCCTTCCAAAATTTAATCTCATTGACGGTCGGTGGTACGCCCGCAAATTCTATCTGTCCAAATATGCATGCCAGAATTTTCAAAATCTGGCGAACAAATACCACCATTTTTCTTCCTTCTCAGTTCCAGGATAAAAAAAAAGAGGGCCCGACCTCTTTCATGAGTAGTACTTCTTTAGAGCATCTCGAGCTGTTACGGTCCTAGGCCCTTTTTTTTGGCTGAAAACTGCGCCGCATCGCGGCCGCCGGCACTAATTTCGTCGTTGCGGACACACCGTTTCTAGCCGCAACCCCAACTTAATTAGACGAAATTGAACCAAGTTCGACGAAATAGAGTCAATTTGAATGAATCTTAGCCGATTTGATTAATATATGGTTGAATATAGCCGAATTCACTATATATATAGTAGGCGATTGAAACAAAAAAAAAACATATAAAAAACATAGAAACTACGCCTAGTTCATTGCCGAGGAGGCCGTAGAACTCGGTATAGTCGCCACCGTCGTTGTCATCGTTGCTCGGCGGCTCGACCTTTGGGGCGGCGTAGTTGCATTCCTGTCCTAGATCACCATCGTGGAACGGCTTGCTCGGCGCAGAGACCTCCTAGTCATTGTCGTCCTCGATCACGACGAAATCGCCCTCGTCGCGGACGTGGCGCCGCACGACGATTTCTTCCAGAGCGTGGCATTGGCGCTCCATCTCCTCTACCACGTAGTCCTCGCGCGACCAGGCGAGTCCAACCTCGAGCTCCGCGGCCATGGCCTCATGCTCCTCCTTAAAGGTCCCCAGAGCTTTCTTCTTGGCCACTCCATGCTCCTTCTTCAGCTTCACGAGACGAAGGCGGCCGGAGAGAGGCGAAGGAACGTGGAGGCCCTCGTCTATGACGAGGTTGACGCCGCGAGTGCGCCGACGGAGCGGCGTCTGCGGCTCGGGCTGGGCATAGACAATGGGTGTCGCCGGTGCTGACTCACAGGAGCGCGAGGTGGTGGCCACAGAGGAGGATGAAGATCCCGAAGGCTTGCGCCTCGGCATCCAAGAGCTCCCACAGCGCGGGGAGAGGGACAGGGGGTGGGGTGGGTGTGCCAACGGCGGATTGTTGCTGCTCTAGATGTGCGGAGGACAGCCTCCAGAGTGGTACAGTCTCGCCCCACCATTGATGTCGGCCAATCGAGTTATGCCCGTCACTGCTGGACTAGCCGCTCGGCGTTGTGCCGCTGGAAGTAGCGATCCACACAGTGTGGTTTTTCGCCGCCCAACGTGGCTCCTAGAGCGCGTCTTCCGGCATCGCGCCGCGAATCACCTTGATCTCGGCGACGCACTCCATGTCGATCGGCGGCGGAGGCACTGGGACGCCGTCGGCGCTTAGCCACCATGCGCCCGGGGCGTGGAAGTTGGGCGGCGGCGAGTAGTTCGCCTACTGCAGTAGGCGACCTTACCGTTCTCCATCCAACGACAGCCAAAACCGTTGGCCGCCGTCGCGTCGCCACGGAATCACTCCGCCATGGGGTCGCTTGAACTAGGTGGGCAAGAAGAGAACGGCAAGAGCAGTAGCGAGGAGAGAAGGGCGAGAGTATACCCGAGGGTGTGCACTCGACGACGAGGGAGGCTAGATTATATAGCGGCGAGGGCGCTGGTGGGAGGCGTATAGATGCGGGAGGAAAGAGCGAGAAGCTTCGGCAGTGGCGCCCCATTACGCCGCCACGTGGACAATTGGACGCATCGGCAAGTACTGAAGGCTGCAAGCGGCCACATTAAAACGCGGGAGAAAGAAGATGAGGACGATGGCGCTCAAAGTTGCCGACGGGGCGGGTCCACCGGTGGGGACTCGCGCAAATTTTTTTTGCCCCGTTTTCTCTTACGCCGGCCCCACATATGCCCCAGT
This sequence comes from Alopecurus myosuroides, assembly GCA_028641055.1. Taxonomy (NCBI): domain Eukaryota; kingdom Viridiplantae; phylum Streptophyta; class Magnoliopsida; order Poales; family Poaceae; genus Alopecurus; species Alopecurus myosuroides. Next base: position 138,426,709 of record CM054059.1, read on the forward strand.
GCGCTGAGTTCGGTCTAGGTGCGATGGCGCTATTTTCAGCCCAAACAAGCATAATTTAGGCAAACAGGGGACGACCGGACGAAAACTGCGTGCCGACGATAAAAAAAGCGGCCTAGCGAACTCGTGGGTGAGTGGTCTTACCCAATGCCACCTAAGATAATCGTTGAGTTGACGAATAGAGAAAGAAAAAAAAATCTTTGTATTCTTTTCTCTAAGCAGAGATCGCTTTTAGCAACAATTATGTAACCATATATTTAGTTTAGGATATTTGGTAAGCAGTGATAAGACTAAAAGTTAGCCTATTGTACGACATGGCTTTTATATCTATATTATGTGACGATTTAAAATAAGACAGTCTTATCAGCCATTCATCCTAGGTGACCTTATAGTTTGGTTGGACACAGGTGCTGCCAAATCTACGCCGGCCGGCTCCAAACAGATTCCTCGATACCGCGCGCATGTGCCGAGCTGGAGACAACGATTTGTTGGGAACAAATATGTGAAAAAACGACGATTTGGTCGATCACTTCTCTTGCTTACCGATTATATTAGCCCGGATCTCTAGCTGCTCTTTCTATTCTAAAATAAGATCTCTAGCTGTTGTACGATCAATTGATTGTAGTGACCTGTCAGTGCCTAGATAGCATATTAGTCAAGGACTAGTCCACTAACTCAAATCAATTTGTAATACTGCTCAAAGTTCCACACCATCCACGCTAGCTGTACTAGAAAGTTGTTTGTTCGGTGTGCTCTGCGTGCGGTCGTTTGCCTATAAAAGGGCAAGGCCAACTTGAATATGCACTCAGATCACATTGTCTTAACCACGAGTGGCAATACTAGCACTTGGATAGCAAGTAGGCACCTTTCCTCGACTAGAACAAATCAACATGGCTCCGGCGATCGCCAAGCCTCTACTTAGTGATCGGATGGCACAATCCAGGCATGTTCCGCCGAGCCATATTAGAGCGGTGGGAGACCGCCCGGACCTCGCCAATGTCGACCACGAGTCCGGCGCCGGCATTCCGCTCATCGACCTCAAGCATCTCGACGGGCCGGGGCGCCGCAGGGTCGTCGAGGCCATCGGCTCCGCCTGCGAGACTGACGGGTTTTTCATGGTACGTTCGTACGTGCACAAGCTGGTGTGCCTGCTTAGTAGTAGTTCTGCCGATAGGTGGTACGGAGAGAGTTCGATCAATCTAACTCTAGTTATTATCACGTACAATAGGTGACGAATCACGGCATCCCGGAGTCGGTCGTGGAGGGGATGCTGCGCGTGGCGAAGGAGTTCTTCCACCTGCCGGAGTCGGAGCGGCTCAAGTGCTATTCCGACGACCCCAAGAAGGCGATTCGGCTGTCGACGAGCTTCAACGTGCGAACGGAGAAGGTGAGCAACTGGCGGGACTTCCTCCGCCTGCATTGCTACCCTCTCGAGAGCTTCGTCGACCAGTGGCCCTCAAACCCGCCCGCCTTCAGGTGAGCAGCACCCGTGGATCCATCATCGGTCACACTTTTCTCGTGAGAGCATAAATTTTCATCGGTGCAGCTGGTCACCAGACAAGAGCAAGTACAATAAGGTGACATAAGCAGGCTATAAGGATTTAAATAGTATACTTTTGCTTATGTGGATGAGAGAGATGAGGAGAGAGAAGCAAAGCGGGCTACTAGTTAGTAGCCAGCTGCAACACGTGCTCCTAGGCACTATGTGAGAGTGTCATGTGGGCCATATATTGATAAAGTAGTTCATTTATATAGCCAACTATTGTACATGTTAACTATAAGCTAGCTATATGTGACATGGCAATGGGTTATAGCCAGCAGCTGGCTGTATTATTAACCATGCTCTAACTAACAAGTACTGTACTTGCTGGTTAACTTGCCCTAGCCCTTTAATACTGTTCGTACAGAATCTTTCAGCCAGATTCGTCCTTGGACCTGTAAAAAAAGAGGCTCCGACAGAAGACGAAATAAATAAAACGTGTGCATCGTTGCCTCTGTCAGGAGGTCGTTGCAAACTGTAGTATGCACCACCAAACTGAAAAATTGCTGTTCAGCTGTAGCAAACTGACGAACTGTCGTTGTGATAGGCGGGTAGTCGGCACCTACTCGACGCAAGCGAGAGTCCTCGCGCTCAGGCTGCTCGAGGCGATATCGGAGAGCCTTGGGCTGGAGAGAGGCCACATGGTGACGGCGATGGGGCGGCACGCGCAGCACATGGCGGTGAACTACTATCCGCCGTGCCCGCAGCCGGAGCTCACGTACGGGCTGCCGGGGCACAAGGACCCCAATGCCATAACGCTGCTCCTCCAGGACGGCGTGTCCGGCCTGCAGGTCCAGCGCGACGGCCGATGGGTGGCCGTCAACCCCGTGCCCAACGCTCTGGTCATCAACATCGGCGACCAGCTACAGGTACCAATTCTTATGCCTGTTGCCAACTCTGAGAGCTCGAGGCTGCAATACTACTCCCTATCACCTATGCTAATGTTTTTTGGCTGTAATTTCGTATGCGCAGGCTCTGAGCAACGATCGATACAAGAGCGTGAACCACCGCGTGATCGTGAACAGCGAGAGCGAGAGGATCTCGGTGCCGACGTTCTACTGCCCGTCCCCGGACACGGTGATCGCGCCGGCCGACGCGCTGGTGGACGACGGCCACCCTCTGGCCTACAGGCCCTTCACGTACCAGGAGTACTACGAGGAGTTCTGGAAGATGGGCCTGGAGTCCGCCAGCTGCCTCGACAGGTTCCGACCGATGGAGTGATGGACAGGATGTGGGCCGTAGCTATCTCCTGGGCCACAAGTGTTAGTGCTGCCAATGTGTCGCCCATATAGGGTGGATACCATCTTTTCAGAAACAAAAAAAGGCGGCGACCACCAGAATCGTCAGATACACTTTTCATGGCTGCGATTGGGAGGAAAAAATCTCAGTACGAACTTTGATTTTCACCCTCCCACTCATACATAACGTCGGCTTGTCACTTGGAGATGACGGGGCTCTTTCACAGCGGATACACTTTTGTGGGTATCAGTCATAATAATAGTACCTTTCCAATCTCGCGTAAAGATTCGGTGAAGTGGACCATGCAATAAAATTTACCAACATGCAATTATGAAACTACTTTTCATGAGCACGAAATATTTACACATAATCGTCTGATCGCACAAATATATTGACACCATTAAATGGTTTATGATTCACTCTCTTGTCGTTTTCATGAACCAAAATTCCGTTCAAAATCCTGGTCTCGCATGAAAATCCACTACTTTATTTTTTCTGGAGTAAATTCCAATTTTTTTACCCCACGCTTGTACACATGTTACGTCATTTAGTGAAAAATTATACTTCCTCTGTCCACTTCTATAAGTCACACTACATACCCTTTCAATTTTTCAGTCCACCGTCTCTTAATCAAATTATCCTTTGTTAAAAGCACTTTATGGTGCATAAACCACAAGAAGATTTTAATTTTTAATGGTATTTTCATACTCCACAAGTATTTTCGTAAAGATCTTGTGTTACCATTAAGCAAATCATAATACAATGATTTAACTGAAAACACCTCATTTGTTGTCAAACCCCATTGAAAAGAATCCGGTTCCTGGGACAACGAGACACGCACGATCGAAAGTTATACTTTGGATGTCATCAACCGTCTTGCCGTAACTGGGGGTCATAAAGTTGATATGTGGGTATAATCTAGAAAGTGTAATGGAACTGAGATCGTTCAAGGCTAGTACTTAAATCCTATAGACGATACAGAGATACATGCTCTAGGATGTATTAGTATCACCGATGTCAACCAATCGTCTGGCCAGATACAGCGTGACTTATCACAAGGACATCAGGGATATGAATGAGAAAAGAGGACAATATCGGCAACGAGTTTTATATGTGTTATGATCAAAGAGTTTGGTCAGACTAGATCATATAGTCTCGCCTTCTGATATTGTTGGTATCGTGAAGTTAAGGGAATAACTGCAATGAGTAACTTGTAAGGTTCCTTCGATCTTCATGAACACACAAGAGCAATCATGGGCGTCCACAATCTCGTTATTGGTTATTTCTCGGTAAGTTCCCGAACATGTCTGCGTGTTATCGAGGCTTTACGGGTCACATTCTTAAGTCTTGCCAACCATTAATTGAGAGGATAAAGATGTTTTAATAATTTTATGAATGTCAGATGTCAATACGATGCCACAGAAGCAAGTCTGGTGTCAATCTGAGAGGTTTCTACGAAGTTACTGTGAGGGAGAAATGATGTCGGTGTAACACATAATTTATGTGAGAGGTCACGGAGGACATGAGATGTCCCGGGATGTTAGAAATATGTTTGTAACATCAGTAATAAGGTCGATGATTTTATCTATAGGGTCCATAAGGTTCCGAAAGAGTTTCGAGCAAAAACCGAGAACGAGGGGATGTGCCGGAGGGGGGCAGAATTGCCCCCATTGCTGCAACACTTGGTAGGGCCAGACAGGTGGGCTACATGGCCTCTGAGCATGGCGCATGGAACCTTTCGGAGCTTTTTCTAATTTTTTTGAAGGGAAAAAGGAAAACAAAAGGTAAAAGGAAAAGGGGGGAGGTGGAGTTGGACTCCCCAAAGGGGAGCCCAATGTGACTCCACCTAGGAGAGGAGGTGTGGCCACCTCCTTGGCGTGGCCAAACCCCCATCCTAGCTGTAGTAGGACTCCTCCCCCCAAGACAGGTTCCTCCTCCCCTCCAACTATAAAAAGGACCCCAAGTCTTGAGGAAAAACACAACATTAAGGGAAAAAATCTCTCAAGTCTCTCTCTCTCTCTCTAGTAGAATTAGAGGATCTAATTAGAACCCCTCTAATTGGATTAAAGCTTCTTATAATTGGGGTTTTGAGGTGTCCTCTCCCGATTATACCTAGCTCTAATTACTATCCTCTCTCATGTGTTGAGAAATTTTTATAATCATATAGCTCTAATCGCAGTCGATTATTGCTACCAATTAGCAACACGAAAAGGTTGTCTATCTTTGTCGGTGCCGAGTCCTCGACGGCGAAGCGCTGACGTGTTGACACGAGCGTACACATGCACACCATAAGAGGTATTATACGTGTGATCCTTAACGAGGGAAGCTTAGCGACATCCTTACAACTGAACGATCATCTTCTGTTTTAGTGATTAATGACAACGCAATTAAGGGACTAATCTTTCTTGTGGAGATTACGCATGTCTCTTGTAGCGTCTTACTACGATGCCTCTTTTCTAATATCCATCCCTATAGGCACCGTGGTAGTGGTTTGTCGATGGAGAGCTTCTAAGGAGGATCCTCCAAAGCAGAAACCCAGCAAGCGGCAGTACCGGCGAAACCATCGATAGTACCGCTTCCTGGTGTTTCCAGCGCGTGGCTCTGCTCCCTCTACCTGGCCGCTACCAGTGGCGGTACCGATGACACTACAATAAATCAGCATTCTGTTAGCAGCTAGCGGAGGTTCCAGTGGAGGTCAATGGTAGTACCGGTGGGCGGTAGTACCACCAAAACCGCCGGTAGTACCGGTGCAGGAAATGGCGAACATGGAGCTGGCTACCACCGGTGGTGGTACCGCTAACACTGCGTTCTATTAGCAACAGGGGAGGTCACAAGTAGTACCCGTGGGCGGTTGTACCGCTAGAACCACCAGTAGTACCAGTAGTGTGGAACCAGTTCAACCAGCAGGGAGGCATTGTGCGCTGGGCTCTGACCCTAGCGGTGATACCGGTGAAACCACCGGTAGTAGCGCTGCTGTGGGAAAGAGCCCAATGGCAGGGTTGGTAAGAAGAGTATTTATTGCTCTTATTCCTCACCTTCAAATTAAGTTGTTTCCACTCTCTTTCTTCTATCTATTAATGCAAGCTTCAACGTACTAGATCTCCCACTCGAACCACCCAATCGCGCCAAAAATTTGTGGAGTGCTTGAGGAGGTCTAGATCCGGGATTCCCCCAAAGGAATTGCAAATCCATCCACCAAATCCTACGGGATGTTGAGATCTCTTGGGTACCTTGTAACCCTACAGTAAACCCTAGTGCTTGTCGCTTCCACCTCGATTCAAGAAGCTTCGGATCGTTGAGAGCTCCAACCATCTTGTGGAGTACCCTCAACCTTTTCTAAAGGTTTGGTCAACGCCTTCAAGTCGACCTCATAGTGGAAACAAGAATCTCCTTCACCGGAGAAGCTCAAGGAGAATAATGTGTGCACATACGTGCTATTGGAGTGCCTAGGTATGGCTTTACGCCTCTCCAATGGAGACGTACTTCCCTTGGGAAGGAACTACGAGAAACATATCTTTATCTCCTTGTTTACACTTGTGGTTAATCTTATGATTTACATATTTCTTCTGTTGCGCACTTTGTATCGTATCACATAGGTTTTTCACCTAGTTGCACATCTAGATAACCTTGTGTTTTACTTGTTTAGCCCAATCTAAAAAGTAAAAGAAAAAATGATAGTCACCTATTCACCCCCCTCTAGTTGACCATACCGTACTTTCAATTGGTATCAGATCCTCGGCTCTTATCTAAGGCTTAACCGCCTAAGAGTACTATGGTCAACAGAGATGACCCCGAGTCTTCTAAGGAGGAGATCTCAAAAATGGCCGACACTATAGGTAACCTATAAGAAACGGTTGGAACCTTCCAAACAAAATTGTCCAAGATTAGCTATAGTGTTGGTTCAAAGGTTTCTAGCATAAAGAAGATGTCGGTGTTCATGATGGGTAAACTTAAGGGGTCCGAGGAATCTTCCAATGCTTCCGATGAGGTAAGTTAGGAAGATGAATCTCTTCTGGACATTGCCGAAATGGAGGCTAACATTGCGAAAGCCAAGGCGAATGCCGCGAAAAAGGCTAAGGTTGGGGAGAAGGCCGAGGGCTCCAGATCGCATTCGGCTAATGGTTCGGGGAGTAAATAAAGAGTTTAACCACATGACAACTATAACTCTATCCACCCCATTGCTCCAATGCCCCACATTTTAAATGTTTTACTTCCTCCCATGCTTAACACTAATAAATTTTCTTCTTGGAAGCTTGAAATGGCGTCTCACATTTCCGGCTCATGCACCTCCTTATGGAGAAGTTTTGGTGATGGATTCCATCCTCATGATGCAAGCAATTTGAATCCAAGAGAGGATATTGAATCTGAACTCAACAAGACCTCTCTCAAAATCATTCAAAAGTCTCTCCCATGGGAGCATCTCAGTCACATACGAGAATGCAAGACCACCAAGGAGGCTTGGGATAGCCTTGACACTTTGTTCCAAGGGAATGAGAGCATCCAATCTTCCAAGTATGATGTTGCTCTAGACAAGGCCGAAAAATGTGTCATGCAAGAGGATGAGACTCCCGAAGAGCTATATAGAAGAACCGTTACCCTTGCCACTCAATTGAGGGACTTTGGAAAAGAGGCGATCACCGATGAGTGGATCAAAAGGAAGTTTGTCAAGGCAATCACACCTTTTGAGAAGAACCTATCCACTAGCATCTGGACAAGATCGGACTATAATTCCCTCAACTCCATTGGTGTTCTTAGTGATTTCATTGCTATATCCCTATCTCACAAGATTGTGGATGACGCTATTGCCCGCTCAAGAGAGGAATGGGAAAGTCTCACAACCTAGCCTTGAATTCAAAAGCAGTTGCTCGTGTTGAAGAGGTTAAGGAGTATGATGATGATGAGGACTATGAGGACACATAAAAGGGTGATCACAAGTGCATTTCTATTTCCATGCATGGTTATTGGAAGAGATGGGAAGCTCATAAGGCAGATGCTCCAAGACCCCCAAGGAACAATAACTATAAGAAGAAGGGGAGCGGCCAAGGACATGCTATAATTGTGGAAGTGAAAATAAATTTGTCAAAGAATATCCTTTTGGGCCAAGAGAAGAAAATGAAGGCAAGCTTGTTCGAAAGGATAAGACCAAAGCTCCTCAAAATAAGAACTTTGCTAGAAGAGACCCAATGGCTCTATATGTTCAAGAAGGCTCCATGTTGGAAACATACATCTCCGGAGATGAAGGAGAATATGAAGTTGTAGGTGTGGCCCATGTTTCCATAGCTACCTATTCCTCTTCATGGGTATCGCTATTTGAATCCCCCAATGAGAACGCGCCTATCCGACCTACATGTCTCCTGGCAAAAGCCACCTCGGTAAATCCTTCCACTTCCAGGACTATTGCCACTACCCCTCCCTCATTATTGTATTGTGTTGAAAATGTTGATGAGGAAGATGACGAGTCTAACTAATTAGGCTCATGGTTGGCTAGCCATGAAGGTGAAACCAAAGAAAAGGTGAATGCCCTTTTAAGGAAACTTGATGATACTAACTCTCTTGTAGATGAAAAGGAAGATATCATCACGACTTTGTAACGCCATGGCGGTGGTCATTCTATCAATGACAAAGAGCTCGAAAAGGCCTTTCACAAAGAGCGTTCCATTAGAGCTTCACTTGAGGAGAAACTATCTAGTCTTGAATAGACTTTTGCTATTTGTGTTTCCAAGCTTGGAAAGGACAATGAACTATCTCTTGCTTTACCTAAGACTCGTGAAAATGAAAAGATTGAGCTAGGAATTTCTCATGATAGACTTATTGATAGTCATGAAAAACTAGAAAAAGAGTTCATGTCTCTTAAAGAAATTCATGACAAGCTTACCAAGTCTCGTGATAAACTCCTAGTTCAACACTCCAATAAGAAAGTTATGTCATCCTCCTCTACTAGCATTTTTATCTCTTCTAGAAACTCTTGTGCTACAACTAACATTATAGGAGGTGAGAAAATTCTCAATGATGTGATAAACCCTCAAAGAGTCAAGAACGGAAAGGAGGTACTTAGCTTTGTTGCTAAGTCAAAGAAGAAGAAAAACAACAAGAAGAAGGGCCACTCCTCCTTCACAAAATATCACCTTTGTGAAAGAAGGATAGGTGATTAATGAGAAGGAGACCAGCGCCATTATGGGTGGTGAGACCTCGAGGGGAGCGCCACTCACAATGACTTTGCCAGAAAATATAACCCCTCTTATGTTCTTATGAAATATAGATATGGTAATGTTTATGCTAAATATGTTGGTACTTCTTATGGTGATGATTATCATTAGACTAGTTGGGTTCCTAAGACCCTTGTTACTAACAAAAGAGTACCCATTGTTAGTTCTAGTAGAGTAGTGTTAGTACTCTCTTGTTTCATTGCTATATTAGTTTGAGAGTTTGTGTTGAAAAATATATTGTTTGGTGTTTGATGGAAAGAGAAAATGCTACATGTGGTAGATGTTATGTTGGAAAAGACTTGCATACTCTTGTAGATCATTAAACTATTTCACTTGATTATTTTGTGTTGTTTTGAGATATTAATATGCTTAGTGGTAAACCTGCTAGTTTAGTAAGGTAAAAACAATTAATGGTTGGTCTAAATGATTGAAACTGTGCCACACTCGAAAAACCAGTTGATAGTACAATGGTATATGACTTCCTCTGCTAATAACGATCGTAATGGCTTTTTTTTACGCGCTATGGTCGGGGTAGCCAACAGTGACTTTTCACTGCCACAGACCCTCTTGGAGTGATTTTCATTATGCCTTGTATGATCATATTTCTAGTTTTAATCTTTTAACTCTTGAGTTCTAAGTTGCGGTTTTCTAGCACTTCCACCATCCATCTTTGCTAGCCTCTTTGGTACTGTGTATTGCCCATTCTCAAGTTGGTGCGAACTTTGCCAGTGCATCCAAACCCCGTGGGAGGACTTTGTTATCTTACACATAATCCCAAAATATCTTCCTCAAAACAGCCACCATACCTACCTATCATGGCATTTCCATAGCCATTCCGAAATATATTCTCATACAACATCCAACCTCATTATGTTGCTTGTTACATGTTTCATTGTTATTTTGCATACTGCTACACTGGCCGGAGAATTTAGTTTTATACATTATAGGTATTTCAGTTTCAGTTATGAGTACTAAAAGTGTGATGATTCATTGTAAAATAGAGTGTTGCCCCTACCAGCGAGGCTATATAAAAAAAGAGAAAAAACCCCAAAAAAGGGCCAAAGAGAGATAATAAAGAGAGAGGCAACATCACTACTATCATTTATTCCACACTTGTGCTTATTTAGCACCAATACTTCAGTTTGGAGAGAGTTTTCATTTCATGATTTGCATAACTATGTGGGGAATTTACATTATTGAACATGGCTTGTATATTCCAATGATGAGCCTCCTCAAAAGTTCTCTAGGTCTTCATGACCAAGAAAGTTGGATGCACCCCCACTAGTTCCATTGGAGAGATTTCATACACTTATAGCTCTATGTGCATCCGTTGTTGGCACTCACTACTCCTTGCAAAGCTTCAATTATAAGACTTCCTCTTGTGTAATGATCATTTTCAGCTGTGTGAGACTTTCTTCCATTGACCTTCCAAGCCCCCCATAATGTTCTTTTAGCCATAACATCCTAGTGCCAGGAACCAATACAGAATGCTTGCTTGTTTTGACTGCACAAATAGTTTGATGATTTTCCTATGTGCATATTGTTGTCACTTGACTTGATCCTAACAGGACTTGTTGTGAGAGTTTGATCCTTAAGGTGATTATATTGTTGTTCTTGAAGCATAAATCATATTTAATATACCTTGCATAGTGGATTGTCTTTTAGTATTGATTCATTGAAAAGTTTTACTTTGTTTTTCCTAATGGTTTATACATTAATCTATTTGATATCAGCTATAAACCACATCCTTTATTCATTTGATCTTAGTTTATATGCTTTACATTATGATGATCAAGTTTATGTTGGTAGCATGTCACCTTGGAAATTATTTGTTTTTATCGTTTACCTACTCGAGGACGAGTAGGAACTAAGCTTGGGGATGCTTGATACGTCTTAAACGTATCTATAATTTCTGATGTTCCATGTTATTTTTATGTCTTATTCTACATGTTTCTTATACACTTTATGTCATTTTTAAGGATTTTCTGGGACTAACCTATTGACAAGATGCCACAGAGCCAGTTCCTGTTTTCTGTTGTTTTTGGTTTCAGAAAAGTTGTTCTGGAAATATTCTCGGAATTGGACGAAACAAAATCCCAGAGTCTTACAAAGTCGACACGTATATGGAGTCCGGAGGACACCCGGAGGGGGGCCTTAGGGCCCCCACAACATAGGGCAGCGCGTCCCCTCTGGCCGCGCATGGGGTGGTGTGGGCCCCTTGGCCGCCCACCGATGTTGCCCTCTCGCCTATTTATACATCTCCTCGGGTTAATCCTAAATAACCGAGCCTTTTCACCAAAAAGATCCGTAGCCGCCGTCATCGTCAACCTAGTTCGGTTCTGGAGCTCTCCCCGGCACCCTGTCGGGAGGGCTCTTCATCACCATGCCTGCCTTCGGAGTGATGCGTGAGTAGTTCATCCCTTGACTACGGGTCCATAACAGTAGTTAGATGGTTGTTCTCTCCTCTTTATGCTCATGTTTAGATCTTGTGAGCTGCCTAACATGATCAAGATCATCTTATTGTAATGCTACATGTTGTGTTTGCTGGAATCTGATGAATATTGAATGCTATGTCCAGTGATTATCAATCTTTCATGTTCTTTCATGTGTATGTTATTTATGATCTTGCATGCTCTCCGTTACTAGTAGATCTCTGGCCAAGTTGATGCTTGCAACTCCAAGAGGGAGTATTTATATAGTGGGTTCATGCCTCCCTTTCACTCATGCTCGAGTGACAGAAACGTAACGGGTGGGGGATGTGCTGTTGCCATTACGGAGAAAACAACAATGCTTTGTCTAAGGATAATTTTATTGTTTACATTACACACTATGCTTAATGTAATTATCTGTTGCTTGCAACTTAATATCCAAAGTTTGCTCGGATGACACTCTGATGGTCGATTATTAGTCATAGATGCAGTTGGATAACAGTCTATGTATCTTGTTGAAATGCCCGCATGAATCACATAGTAATCATCATGTTATGCATATGCACTACGATACAGCCTTTCTGTCAATTGCCCAGCTGTAATTTGTTTACCCAACATGTTATCTATCTGTTTTGGAGAGACAACTCTAGTGAACTGTGGACCCCATTCCATTTCTTTACACTGATATACAACCACTTCAACCGTTGTTTTACTACTGCAATCATTGTTCTCTTTTCATTACTGCAAAAAATACTATTTTCCACACTATACGTCTAATCCTTTGTTCTAGCAAAACCGGTGAGATTGACAACCTCACTGCTTCGTTGGGGCAAAGTAATTTGATTGTGTTGTGTAGATTCCACGTTGCTGCTGAACCGGTAGTGCACCCTGCCAACATCAGCTGCATCAACCTTCGGAAGTGATTTCTTTCTCCTACTGGTCGATTCAACCTTGGTTTCTTTCTGAAGGAAAACTTGCCGCTGCACTGTTCACACCCTACACTTGGGTTCTCCCAACGGGCGAGCATCAACCTCCATCAAGATCCTACTCCCATTGATGACCAGGTCTAAGTTCAAGATGGACATGACTCCGATGAAGATCTCGTATAGCAAAGAGAAGGCTAGATAATCTCGAGTGTGCGGGTCGCACAGACAAGATTCTTGGCAAAGTAGGGCAAATAAGGGTAGAATTTGTTCTTGTAGAAACCCTAGGACCCTAGATTGCGATTAGTAGGGAAAATCTCCATCGTTTATGTTTGGTCTCATATTCGTGTACCACTACTCGCCGAAGATTCTCCCATCTACCCTCCTTCTCGGTTTCCTTGATTTGTACTCACTTAAGCATTGTCATCTCTTATTTCTCTTCACAGATGCACCAAGTAGTTCCCGAGGGGGTCGTGTGAAGAGGAAAGCGTCCAGGAAGACGCCCCGGGTTGATGAGATTGAAGAGACTCTTGATCCTTCAAAGCCCAAGCGCAAGCCAAGATTCCCTGCCCCTGAGAAAACACTTGCCTCTAAGGAGAAGACCGCCTCCCAGATGTCTGATTCTATGTTTCTTGCTGCTCGCCGCAAGAACCTATATATCATTGAACGATCCAAGTTGATGCCTCAGTTTCGCGGAAAGGATCTTCGTTTCCACACCGTTTTCTAGGCTCAGATCTATAAGGAGATACTCATGAGAAAGGCCAAGTACAACGTGGCTACTCAACATGCCATTTGTCTCGATCATATGGGAAGAAAGACAGAGTACTTTGGGGAGGCCCTTGCTATTTGTGATCCCTTTGGACCTTGTCCCATTATGGAGCTGCAACAAGACTATGATGGGGGCCTTGTGTGTGAGTTTATTGCTACCATCCACCCTTGGCAATGAGACGGTTCGTCATATCATTTGGATGACCAAGGGATAGAAGTTTTATCTCAAATGGAGTGAAGTGGGGGACCTCATTGGATATACGGATCATGGTCCTTTCCGTGATGGTTCCGTGTTCATGCTGATCCAAGGTACACTAACAAAGATCCACTTGGGGCTCTCTACTCTTGGAACAAATATGCTATTGGATTCTCAAAAGGGCTCTACTACACCTATGACATCATGCACCGTATCTACCGCGAGACCCTTAATCCTAAGGTTGGCAACATTGATGAGATCCAAGGGTACCTCAAGAATTTGAGTTTGCTCACTCATGTGAAATGGAGCCAAGGCATTACTCAAAAACTTGATGTGATGGATTTTATTTGGAATGAGCTATGGACTGCTATAGTGTGGAAGAAGAATGATTTCTATGGCCCCCTTATCATGAATATAATCTTGCAAGCTTGGGTGGACAAGCACCCGGAGGATCCTATTGTTGATGAAGACTCGTGGGTAACTCACAAGGTCAAGCGTTTTCCAATCAAGGATCACACCGAGCCCGTGGATCATTTTGTTCCTGCTAGCCGCAAGGGCGAGGCCAAGCCTCGAGTTGTCAATGATGAATAAGACGGAGCGGGGTAACGATTCAAGTGGGACGGGCTCACCCTCCAAGCTCGCCTCCCATCCCGTTAGAAAAATCCACCTATCCCATTTGTTTGATCCCATTTAAGACGGGCGGGATTAACCGAACGTGCCCAATTTTCACGATTCAGCCCACGAGGCATGCAACCGCTTAGCTGGACGGAGCGCCCTTGCAGCTCCATGCGCAATGTGACTCCCTTAAATTTCGGACTAATTAGATATCCTAACACGCTTAGAATAATTTGACGGTTCTCGTGGGACCTCCGTGTCCCGATTCAAAATATCCCACCAGTCCCGTTTGGTCCCAGCGGGCAAAAGTTGACGAGAGGCGGTCATCCCATGTCCGCGCCACTTGAAACCTTAAAGAGGGGCCTTCTCATCCTCCGTCCTAAGGTGCCTTTCAATGGATGGCTTGTGCTCTCGAGAAAGTTTTCAAGGTGAACAAGAAGATAGAGCAGCATCAGTGGGAGGTGCACTATGATAAGGAGCACAAGCACCATGAGACCAAGAAGGAGTCCCGCCAACTTTGTCGTGATGCCGGTGAGACTGTTGCTTCTCCCATTCAGGACAACATCACCACTTGGGGACAGTGGCAGGTAAAGGATTCCAAGGGGGAACTTGTCACTTGGTCTGATGAGGAAGCGGGTGAAGAAGCCTCAAGCACTCGTCGCTGACCTCGTCCTTAGATATTGGACGACCTCTCGGATTGAACTATGGGACATTAGCCTCGGTCGTCTCTCTTTGTGGTATCTCTATGCCAAAGGGGGAGAGATATCTATTAGGATGCACTTGTGGGAATTTGCATGAGATTTCACAAGCTTTGTTATTTGTGTTGTTTCTTCCTAGCTTGTGAACTTGTTGTTTATATCGTGAACCTCGTCGTGCATGGTGTGAGACATGTGAACCTCGTTGTTTAAATATCGTACTCCTTTGGTTCATCGTTTGTGTTTGCGAGCAAGATGTCTATTTATTTTCCACTTATTTCTCTTGCTCGATCTATCCAACATAGGGGAGCATAAACCTAGGGGGAGCTCCGTCCATGATGTATAGATCTTGTGATGCAAATTTTGTGTTGTCATGAATCACCAAAAAGGGGGAGATTGAACGGTTATCTTCTATTTTGGTGATTAATGACAATGCAATTAGGGGACTAATCATTCTTGTGGAGATTACGCAGGTGTCTCTTGCAGTGTATTACTATGGTTCCTCTTGTCTAATATCCATCTCTATAGGCATCGTGGTGGTGGTTCATCGAAGCAGTGCTTCTAAGGAGGAGCCTCCCAAGCAGAAACACAACAAGAGGTAGTACCGGTGAAACCACCGATAGTACCGCTGCCTGGTGTTTCCAGCGCATGGCTCTGTTCCCTCTGCCTTGCCGCTACCGGTGGCGGTACTAGAGATGGTACCGCTGAATCAGAGTTCTGTTAGCAGATTGCAAAGGTTCAAGCGAAGGTCATTGGTAGTACCGGTGGGTGGTAGTACCTCTAGAATCCCCGGTAGTACCGGTGCAGGAAATGGCAAACATGGAGTTGGCTACTACCGGGGGCGGTACCGGTGGTGGTACCGCTAAAACTACGTTCTGTTAGCAACTGGCAGAGGTCACTGGTAGTAATGGTGGGTGATACATCTCCAACGTATCTATAATTTTTGATTCTCCATGATGATATTATGCCAATTGCTACATGTTTTCTCCCTTCTTTATAGCATTTTTTACACGTTTTCCGGGACTAGCCTATTAACAAGATGCCAAGTGCCAGTTCCCTGGTTTGTGCTGTTTTTTATTTCAGAAAAGTTGTTCCGGAAATATTCTCGGAATTAGACCCCACAATCCCGAAGTTCCGATTTTCCCCGGAAGCATCCATAAGACCAAAGAGGAGTCGAAGACGGGCACCAGGGGGCCCGCACCATGGGGTGGCGCCCCCCCTTGGCCGCGCCGGGGGTGGTGTGGGGACCCCAGGGATCCACCGCCTTTGCCCTTTCGCCTATTTATTCCCCTCGGATGGAAAATCCTAAACACCTGATATAATATCCCCGAAAAGTTCCGCAGCCGCCGTCGTCGTCAACCCTAGATCAGGGGGTTCTGAAGCTGTCTCCCGGCACCCTGCCGGAGAGGAGATCATCACTGGAGGCTTCTTCATCACCATGCCTGCCTCCGGAGTGATGCGTGAGTAGTTCATCCTTGGACTACGGGTCCATAGCAGTAGCTAGATGGTTGTCTTCTCCTCCTATGCCTCCATGTTTAGATCGCGTGAGCTGCCTAACATGATCGAGATTGTTCTTATGTAATTCTATGTGTTGTGTTTGCTAGGATCCGATGAATATTGAACTTATCCCAAGTTGATTATAGTCTTTATTGCATATGTTATTCGTGATCTTGCATGCTTTCCATTGCTAGTGGTTGCTCTAGCCAAGTAGTTTCTAGTGACTCCAAGAGGAAGTATTTATGCTCGATAGTGGATTCATGCCTCCTTTTCGCCTGTGCTCGAGTGACAGAAACGTGACGGAGGAGGATGCGTTGTTGCCAGTAGGGAGAAATCAGCGGTGTGAGTGCCCGCGTGCACAATCATTGCTTACATTACACACATTGCTCAATGCGATTATCTGTTGCTTGCAACCTAATACCTAAGGTTGTTCGGATGATAACCTTAGGGTGGATTATTAGTCACAGATGCAGTTGGATTACGGTCTATGTATATTGTTGTAATGCCTGCACTAAATATCATAGTAGTCATCATGTCATGAAGGTGCACTACGGTGCAACCTTTATTTGTCAATTTCCTAGCTGTAATTTGTTCACCCAGCATGTTATCCTTTATGGAGAGACAAAACTAGTGAACCTATGAACCCCGGTCCATTTTCCTACACTGTTAAACAAACACCTACAATTCCCTGCTTTCTTTACTTACTGCAAGCATACATTATTTTCCACACTATACGTCTAATCTTTGTTTTCAGCAAGACCGGTGAGATTGACAACCTCACTGTACCGTTGGGACAAAATATTTTGGTTGTGTTGTGTGTAGGTTCTGCGTTGTTGCTTACACCGGTGAGGCGCCATCACCACCGTCAGTGCCATCAAACTTCCGAAGATCCTCTTTCTCCTACTGGATTGATAACCTTGGTTTTTAACTGAGGGAAATTCTTACCGCTGCACTCATCACACCCTCCTCTTGGGGTGCCAACGCACCATCCATAGTTTCTGTAGCAGGAATTTCTGGCACCATTGCTAGGGATTTAAAGTCAACTCTGCAAGCGATCAACAATTTCTGGCGTCGTTGCTGGGGAGAAAGAAGTCTTCTGGCAAGGGGAGTCTCTCACTTTCAACCTCTTTATTTTGTTTATTGTCTTGTTTTTATTTTATGTCTTGTTTTTCTTCTTTATATCAAAAACACAAAAAAATAGTTTACTTTATAGCTGTTATTTATTTTCTTGCTTTTATTTTACTGAAATGAGTTCCTCTGAGAATACTAAGTTGTGTGACTTCACTAGCACAAACAACAATGATTTTATTTGCACGCCTATTGCTCCACCTGCTCCTACTGCTGCTTTCTATGAAATTAAACCTGCTTTATTAAATCTTGTTATGAAAGAGCAATTTTCTGGTGTTAGTACTGATGATGCTGCTGCTCACCTTAATAATTTTGTTGAACTATGTGAGATGCAAAAATATAAAGATGTGGATGGAGATATTATTAAACTGAAATTATTTCCTTTCTCTTTGAGAGGAAGAGCTAAAGAATGGTTGCTATCTTTGCCTAGAAATAGTATTGATTCATGGACTAAGTGTAAAGATGCTTTCATTGGAAATATTATCCTCCTGCTAAGATTATATCCCTGAGAAGTGAAATAATGAATTTTAAACAATTTGATAATGAACATGTTGCTAAAGCTTGGGAAAGAATGAAAACTTTGGTGAAGAATTGTCCCACTCATGGACTGACTACTTGGATGATTATACAAACCTTTTATGTAGGACTGAATTTCTCCTCAAGGAACCTATTGGATTCAGCTGCTGGAGGTACCTTTATGTCCATCACTTTGGGCAATGCAACAAAGCTTCTTGATGATATGATGATAAATTATTCAGAGTGGCACACTGAGAGAGCTCCACAAGGTAAGCAGGTAAATTCTGTTGAGGAAACCTCCTCTTTGAGTGAAAGGCTTGATGCTATTATGTCTATGCTTGTTAATGGTAAAGCTCAAGTTGATCCAAATAATGTTCCTTTAGCCTCTTTGGTTGCTCAAGAAGAGCATGTTGATGTGAACTTTATTAGAAATAATAATTTTAACAACAATGCTTATAGAAATAATTTTGGTGGAAACAATTATAAGCCCTTGATACCTATCCAACGTATCTATAATTTTGATGCTCCATGATAATATTATGCCAATTTCTACATGTTTTCTCCCTTCTTTATAGCATTTTTACACGTTTTCGGGACTAACCTATTAACAAGATGCCAAGTGCCAGTTCCCTGTTTTCTGTTGTTTTTTATTTTAGAAAAGTTGTTCTGAAAATATTCTCGAAATTGGACCCCACATAGACCGAAGTGCCTATTTTCCCCGGAAGCATCCAGAAGACCGAAGACGAATCGAAGAGGGGCACCAGGGGGCCCACACCATGGAGTGACTCCCCCCAAGGCTCCACCGCCTAAGAACTTTCGCCTATTTATTCCCCCCGGATGGAAAACCCTAGGCACCTGATCAAATATCCCCGATAAGTTCAGTAGTCGCCGTGATCGTCAACCCTAGACAAGGGGGGTTCTCAAGGTGTCTCTGGCACCCTGCCGGAAAAGAAATCATCACCGGAGGCCTCTCCATCACCATGCCTGCCTCCGGAGTGATGCGTGAGTAGTTCATCCTTGGACTACGGGTCCATAGCAGTAGCTAGATGGTTGTCTCCTCCTCATATGCCTCCGTGTTTAGATCTCGTGGGCTGCCTAACATGATCGAGATTGTTCTTATGTAATTCTCTATGTTGTGTTTGCTGGCATCCGATGAATATTGAACTTATGCCAAGTTGATTACAGTCTTTATTGCATATGCTATTTGTGATCTTGCATGCTTTCCGTTTCTAGTGGTTGCTCTGGCCAAGTAGTTGCTAGTGACTCCAAGGGGGAGTATTTATGCTCGATAGTGGGTTCATGCCTCCTTTTCGCCTGTGCTCGAGTGACAGAAACATGACGGGGGAGGATGTACTGTTGCCACTAGGGAGAAAACAACGGTGTGAGTGCCCACGTGTACAATCATTGCTTACATTACACACATTGTTTAATGCAGTTATCTGTTGCTTGCAACTTAATACCTAAGGGGGTTCAGATGATAACCTGAGGGTGGATTATTAGTCATAGATGCAGTTGAATTACGGTATATGTATATTGTTTAATGCCCGCACTAAATATCATAGTAGTCATCATGTCATGAATGTGCACTACGGTGCAACCTTTATTTGTCAATTGCCCAGCTGTAATTTGTTCACCCAGCATGCTATCTTTTATGGAGAGACACCACTAGTGAACCTATGAACCCCGGTCCATTTTCTACACTGTTAAACAAACCTCTCAAATTTCTTGCTTTCTTTACTTACTGCAAGCATACACCATTTTCCACACTATACGTCTAATATTTGTTTTCAGCAAGACCGGTGAGATTGACAACCTGACGTGGGGATGAATCCTGGACCTATCGGGTGAGGCTACCTGGTCCAAGGCCCAAGACTTAAGCCCAAGAGGAGGTGCCACCTTACAGTTCTAGAAGGCCCAACTGAAGCCCACCCGCAAAGACTTGCGGGTCAAGAAGGAAACTTGTACCGACCTAAGACTAGGGTTTGTAACCCCCCCCCCCCCACGGACACGGTTTGAGACCTAGCCACCTATATAAGGCTAGGAGAACCACCGAGGGGGGATCCAATCTTGGAGAGACCACCAAAGCCTTGAGCTCGAGATCATACTCCTGACTTGAGCACCGCCCATTGTAACCGATCTACTGATAATACAGATCGAAAGAGCAGGAGTAAGGGTTTTACCTCTACGAGGGCCCCGAACCTGGGTAAATCGTGCCCCCTGTTAGCCGACGATCGTCACCAGCGTCCTTACGTTCTCTTACTCGAAACCCTACCGGATCATCCGAGGGACTTGTTGAGATGACTAGTCGACACAACCTCACTGTACCGTTGGGACAAAGTATTTTGGTTGTGTTGTGTGCAGGTTCCGCGTTGTTGCTGACACCGGTGAGGCACCATCACCACCGTTAGTGGCATCAACCTTCTGAAGATCCTCTTTCTCCTATTGGATTGATAACCTTGGTTCTTAACAAAGGGGAAAACTACTACCGTGGTTATCATCACACCCTCCTCTTGGGGTCTCCCAACGAGTGCAAGATCTGCACCATCAAGGACTTTTTCTAGCGCGGTTGTCGGGGAGAAAGAAGTCTTCTGGCAAGGGGAGTCTCTCACTCTCAAACTCTTTATTTTGTTTATTGTCTTGTTTTTATTTTTATCTTGTTTTGCTTCTCTATATCAAAACACACAAAAATTAGTTCTTATTCTAGTTGTTATTTTTGTCACACGTTGTTATTTTTCATCATGTTGTTCCCTAAGTTTACCTTGAAATATTTGCCTGTAGGAAGTGGTTCTATACTTCGAAAGGACACTATCAAAGAATTCTTTGATCATGTTAGTAAGCATGATAACTTTGAGTAAAAATCCGTAGTAGAACTTGCTCCCAATTACGAGACTGTTGCAACTTCTTTAGTTCACATGCTAGAAGCTAGGTTTGTTAACCTCCATCCCATATTACAACATATGTTCCTCAACTTGAATAACATTGAAGATGTTGAGAAAAGAAACTTCATCTTAGAAACTATGCTTAAAGAATTTGGAGATGTTGCTATAGAAGCTAGAAAAGTCTTTGATCGTTTCAATATGATTGGATCATGTGTAGACATTATTGGTGCTCTAGAAAAAACTGAATCTAATAATGAAAACTAGGATAAAATACCAATCCCCTTTAAATTGGTGGCACTGCACAAAGCCCAAGAAAAGAATTTTGATTGGATTGTTCCTGAGAATTTATTTGATGAAGATAGTAAGCCTAAAAGTACTAAGAGAGAAGCCTCTGAAACTCACTTAGATAAAATACAATGCATTATTAAAGAATTGCCAAATCTTGATTTGAATGCCTCACTTGAAAAATACTTCAGTTGCTTTCTATGCCTAGCTGAAAGGCGTTAAAGAAAAGCGCTACCAGGAGACAACCCGTTTTATTTCTCCGTTTTCAACCCGTTTTCCTTTGTTTTCTTTTGTGTGCTTTGCACCTAGGTGTTGTCTATTTCTTAGAAACCCCGCTGTATCTTTTCTTTTGTGTTTTTGTTGATCCAAGTAAAGCCACTAGTAGAAAGTTGAGGCTTTATTTCAGATTTCTGCGCAGGAAACAAATTTCTGCTGTCCACTGTTTATTTCGTATAAAATCACATAAAATTAAAAATGACCTGAGTTTTTTGTGTGTGTAATCCTGGGCTGTATACGCAAATTTTCTTAGTTGACCACTTTTTGATTTGAGCAACAGAAGATTTTCGAAAAAAAATCTTCTTTACCTGCTGTCCTATTTTGACAGATTTCTGCCATTAATTGCATTTGCATCTTAATCACTCTCTTTTGGTGTTCTTTTGAGAAAAAGAGTTTTAAAAGAATTTGTGACAGTAGCTAATGTGTTTTTGAGTGTTAGGCATGTGTTTAAACTGAACCATGTGAATTTATTATTTCGATTGCACTAACGTTGCTAATGAAGATTGTGAGAAGTTTGGTGTGCAGGAAGTTTTCAAGGGTCAAGAGAAGAGGATGATATAACGTGATCAAGAAGAGTGAAGAGCCTAAGCTTGGGGATACCCTGGTGGTACATCCCAACAAATTCCAAGAAGACTCAAGCGTCTAAGCTTGGGGATGCCCAAGGCATCCCCTTCTTCATCGACAATTTATAAGGTCACTTCTAGTGAAACTATATTTTTATTTGGTCACATCTTATGTGCTTTACTTGGAGAGTCTATTATTTTTTCTTTCAGTTTGTTTTTAGTTTTGCAATAAGCTTGGTTGGATCCCAGCATTCTTTCATTGGAGAGTGACACGCTCCGCTTTTTCATGGGAATACTTTGTATTCTTAATCTTTGTCTGGCTGCTGCATTTATTTAGCTCCTGTTTTGCATGCATCTCTTATCAGAGATGTTAGTTTTTAGTAGTGTTATGTGAGTACTCTCATCTTTTCTTGCTTTATCATAAAGAGTATTTTCGTTAAAACATATCTTGTATGGTGCTTGTTGGGAGAAGAAACTGTTGCTTAAAGTAGAATTTTTAATAGTGCAAGTAGAAGCTCGTATAGACTGTGGCTACAACTTTTTCATGCCATGCTAAATGTTATTTTAGTTTTAAAGCCTTGTGGATATTGAGTATAATGAATAGACTCAAATAGCTGAGAGTGTTTAATATGCCATTGAAAGATTCATGAGTTGTTCTTGTCATAAGGAAGCATAAATTTATGGTATTCTCTTTCAAATGTTTTATTTGGTTGACTTGACGCATGCTCACACTATGTTTATGACTATGAACCAGTCATGAATAGCCTCCATGACCACTTAGTTTTTGAACTTGTGATACCACTTATGCTTCAATTAATGATGTTTATGTCGCTATGCATGATTATGGCTTTTATGCTCTCTTGATTTGTCGCTCCCAGTCTTTTCCTAGCCTCCACCTGTACTGAGTATGAGCTCTACTCGTGCATCCAACTCCCTTAAACCAAAGTTTTTCCCATTTTGTCCACCATACCTACCTACATGTGGTATTTAACTGCCACTCCAAAGTAAATTGCTCATGTGTTACCTTTGAAACTGTCAAAACTACTCTTGCTTTATATTCCTGTTTTTGCTCACGAGGACGTAAATACAGAACCTTTATCTCACTTGTTGATTGGATTTCACACCCTGGACTAGTGGATTCATCCGCTTATCCAAATGATAGAAGAGCTGGCAGCGGGGTGCCCAGCCCCAAATTAATACACACAAAATCTCTTTACTATTTTTGCCCCTGATTTATCAGTCAAATCATAATTGTGTAAACAAAAGAGAAAGAGGGATGACCTTCTACCCAGATGTGTCCTTCACATGGGAGCCGCTCTTGTGAATCCAGTTCGCTTGTGACGTACTGTATTTTCTGCTTACCATTCGTTTACATTAGCATATATCTCCCAAAATATAGACACTCCTCCATGGTATGTGATTGTTGGCAGGAACCCGAGGATTCAGTTAGCCATGGTTTGTGAAAGATGTATGGGGGGAGTGTCAAACTTTTAATACCTCTGTTTAATAAAATAAAAAGCTCTAGCAATGAGTGATCCCTGCTTCCCTCTGCGAGGGGCCTTTCTTTTACTTTTATGTTGAGTCTCCATCTTCTAACTCTATGCACAGTTGAGAGAGCATTTTTGCCATTCTGAGTTTTATGTGCATTTGTCCCAGAAACATTATTAATTGATTCATGATGTGTTATTGTTTGTTCTCAAATTATTTGCTCTAGTTTTCCTCATGAACTTTGAAGGTGTCCTGGCATTTATGTTTTTCCCCACTCTTAAGGACTAGCGAAATACCACTTTGTCATGCTTTCTCTATACTTGAAACAAACATATATCTTTCTTTGCATTGTAATTCATGATCTTTTATTTGAGATACTTCTCATGATGCAAAGTGATTGCTATGGTTTATTATTAAAGTTCTATTATCATGTTTGTGTTAAAAGTTCTATGATCTCAGCTTACATATGCTTTTACATTTTTATGATCAAGTTTATGTTAGTAGCATGTCACCTAAAAAATTATTGTGTTTTATCGTTTACCTACTCGAGGACGAGTAGGAACTAAGCTTGGGGATGCTTGATACGTCTCCAATGTATCTATAATTTCTGATGCTCCATGATGATATTATGCCAATTGCTACATATTTTCGCCCTTCTTTATAGCATTTTTACACGTTTTCCGGGACTAACCTAATAACAAGATGCCAAGTGTCAGTTCCCTGTTTTCTGCTGTTTTTGATTTCGGAAAAGTTGTTCTGGAAATTTTCTCGGAATTGGACCCCACAAATCCCGAAGTTCCTATTTTCCCCGGAAGCATCCTGAAGACCAAAGAGGAGTCGAAGACGGGCAGAAGAGGGGCCCACACAATGGGTTGGCGCCCCCCTTGGCCGCGCTGGGGGTGGTGTGGGGCCCCTAGGGCTCCACCGCCTTTGCCCTTTCGCCTATTTATTCCCCTCGGATGGAAAACCCTAAACGCCTGATCAAATATCCCCGAAAAGTTCCGCAGCCGCCGTCGTCGTCAACCCTAGATCAGGGGGTTCTGAAGCTGTCTCCCGGCACCCTGCCGGAGAGGAGATCATCACCGGAGGCCTCTTCATCACCATGCCTGTCTTCGGAGTGATGTGTGAGTAGTTCATCCTTGGACTACGTGTCCATAGCAGTAGCTAGATGGTTGTCTTCTCCTCCTATGCCTCCATTTTCGATCTCGTGAGCTGCCTAACATGATCGAGATTGTTCTTATGTAATTCTATGTGCTGTGTTTGCTGGGATCCGATGAATATCGAACTTATGCCAAGTTCATTATAGTCTTTATTGCATATGTTATTTGTGATCTTGCATGCTTTCCGTTCCTAGTGGTTGCACTGGCCAAGTAGTTGCTAGTGACTCCAAGAGGAAGTATTTATGCTCGATAGTGGGTTCATGCCTCCTTTTCGCCTATGATCGAGTGACATAAACGTGACGGGGAGGATGTGTTGTTGCCACTAGGGATAAAACAACGGTGTGAGTGCCCGCGTGCACAATCATTGCTTTACATTACACACATTGCTTAATGTGATTATCTGTTGCTTGCAACTTAATACCTAAGGGGGTTCGGATGATAACCTGAGGGTGGATTATTAGTCATAGATGAAGTTGGATTACGGTCTATGTATATTTTTTAATGCCCGCACTAAATATCATAGTAGTCATCATGTCATGAATGTGCACTACGGTGCAACCTTTATTTGTCAATTGCCTAGTTGTAATTTGTTCACCCAGCATGCTATCTTTTATGGAGAGACACCACTAGTGAACCTATGAACCCCGGTCCATTTTCCTACACTGTTAAACAAACCACTACAATTTCCTGCTTTCTTTACTTAATTCAAGCATACATTATTTTCCACACTATATGCCTAATCTTTGTTTTTAGCAAAACCGGTGAGATTGACAACCTCACTGTACCATTGGTACAAAGTATTTTGGTTGTGTTGTGTGCAGGTTCCGCGTTGTTGCTGACACCGGTGAGGCGCCATCATCACCGTCAGTGGCATCAACCTTCGAAGATCCTCTTTCTTCTACTGGGTTGATAACCTTTGTTTCGAACTGAGGGAAATTCTTACCGCTGCACTCATCACACCCTCCTCTTGGGGTTCCCAATGCACCATCCATAGTTTCTGTAGCAATAATTTTTGGCACCATTGCTAGGGATTTAAAGTCAACTCTGCAAGCGATCAGTGGGCGGTAGTACCGCTAGAACCACTGGTAGTACCGGTAGTGCGGAACCAGTTCAACCAGCATGGAGCCGTTTTGGGCGTTGTGCTCTGACCCCAACGGTGGTACCGTTGAAACCACCGGTAGTATCGCTGCTGCAGGAAAGAGCCCAACGGCAGGGTTGGTGAGAAGAGTATTTATTGCTCTTCTTCTGCACCTTCAAGTTAAGCTTTTTCCACTCTCTTTCTTCTAGCCATTAATGCAAGCTTCAACATACTAGATCCCCCACTCGAACCACCCAATCGCACCAAAACTTTGTGGAGTGCTTGAGGAGGCCTAGATCCGATTCCCCCCAAGGAATTGTAAATCCATCCACCAAATCCTAGCGGGTCTTGAGATCTCTTGGGTACTTTGTAACCATAGAGTAAACCCTAGTGCTTGTTGCTTCCACCTCCATTCAAGAAGATTCGGATCGTTGGGAGCCTCCAACTATCTTGTGGTGTAGCCTCAACCTTGTGTAAAGGTTTGGTCAGTGCCTTCAATTCGACCTCAAAGTGGAAACAAGAATCTCTCTCACCGGAGAAGCTCAAGGAGAATACAGTGTGCATGTACGTGCTATTGGAGTGCCTAGGTGGCTCCACACCACTCCAACGTAGACGTACTTCCCTTGGGAAGGAATTACATGAAACATATCCTTGTCTCCTTGTTTACACTTGTGGTTTATTTTGTGCTTTTCATATTACTTCTGTTGCGTACTTTGTATCGTATCACATAGGTTGTTCACCGAGTTGGACATCTCGATAAAATTTTACTTGTTTAGCCCAATATAAAAACGAAAAGAAGAAAAATTGTTAATCACCGATTCACCCCCCTCTAGTTGACCATACCATACTTCCAGCAACTAGACCTAGCTGTGAGGATCTACTATTGTTCAGAACTCCTCTACGACTACATAGAATTCACTGCCTATTGAGTCGTGATCCTGATCAATGCATGTATGGGCATGCATCGTTATCTGCATAGTGATCTTAGAGGACTATGTAGGGCAATTTTTTTAAATTCGGCAGGGTAGACCAGTAGTGGTATTAGAGCATACTATGCGTAGATATGATTTTATCTAGAGCGCAATTTTGTATGGGTATTGCATAAGGTTGTGCAAGTATATTATAAAGTTCTATTAGGACCCCCAGGGATTTGCATTTGGGGGACTTTTATATCATCCATTTGCATATTCCCATTTGCCAATTTGCTTTGCTATCGTTAAGTTGAACTCTCTATTCGTATTTATGTTCGTTGAACTTGGTTATCATTATGATATGTTGTAAGACTATGTCATCGTCGGGTTATATATCTATTTGATCAAGACTATGGTGAGCTAAAATCTTATCTTATGCTAGTAGTTATTATTGATGGATGCATGTCTTACGCTCGTTGATATATGTCTATTGATATATCTATCTATCATACTGTTCTCTAGTGCTACACATATGCCCATTGATCTCTTGTGAATCATGTTTGTATCTAGCACTAGAGGAGGGGTGCTGTATAAAATCTACGAAGAGCTAAAACCTTATTTTTTGTGCTTGCTATATACCAATGCAATTTATCACACTTGTGACATACATCTAGGGGGAGCCCGTATATATTTTATATATCATCTTTAAAAACTTAAAATAAATATTTTTATTGAAAATCCATGTATTGTCATCAAACATCGAAAAGGGAGAGACTGAAAGGACATTTCGTCCCCTAATCATGTTTTGGTGTCTGATCAAACCACTTGGACGTTTAAACATTTTCTTAAGTGTTCATAGGAAATTAAGATGAGAAGCAAATGGATAAGAAGTCTTCTCAAATACAAAAAGGAGAAAGTTGGACCCTAGCTTTACCTTTTTAGTTAGGTCTCTTTTATTTCTATTTTTATAGAGGGGTTTCTCAAAATATTACTATGGCTCTGATAAAAAAATACATATCCTATATAGGTTCCCCTACAAAAATCATATATACTTTCATTATTAAAATGGTGGTCTTAGAGGCAAATCTGTTACCCGGTCTGGGAAGCCAGCCTAGCCGGGCTGTGTGACCGAGCAGCCGGTCTGGACCAGACTGGGGCCAGCCTCGGTGCTCTCCAGTCCGGCGGGTTGGATGGCCAGTCGAACTTTCTTTAGTTTGCCCGGCCCCATGACCGATTGACCGACCTAACCGGGTTAGTGGCCGTTCTAGGATGTGGATCCTGTGTTGGGTTCATGCTCATGCGTCTGGCCCTGTCTGGACCAGCTCTCAGGCTGGCCCGGGTCGGGCTGGGTGCTTCCCAAACGGCCATATCCCCACCTACCACATAAAAGGCTTGTATTTGTCCTTTGAAAGGTCTCATTTTAAGCTCTCGTTCTCTCCACCATTTTTGACCACCTTTAAACTAATAGATCTCTCCCTACATCCACCCGAACATCTTGATCTCTTGGGATTTGGGAGAGAATCTCTAGATCTACAACTCCACCAAGCCATCACCACTCACTAATCTCTTGGTGATCTTGTTACTCTTTGGCTCATTGGAACCCTAGAGGGAAGCTGGTGTCCCCGAAGCTTTGGAGCTCGTGGATCTAGTTGGGACCCTCTTCGATTGAGTTGCGGACGGTGCCCCAAATTCGTTGCTTGGAGTATTGGAGATTTGTGAGATTTGGTGAGGACCCTCCAAGTTGTGGAGTGTGCCTCATCCGTATGAAAGTTCTAGTTGTCGACCTCAAAAAAAAAATAGTGATTCGTGTCTCTCAACTTTGGTGGTAGGACACAGGAGACACACTGTGCCATTTGACGGCTATTCGGTGTTTCACTTTGGTGGCACCATACCGCTCCAACGCAGACTAGTTTCCATTGGAAAGTGAACTTCGGAATACATCTCCGCGTCATTGTGTTGGTTATCTCTCAACTTACCTTTACTTTTTGTTACTAGTCATGATTGTTTAGCTATTCTTCACTAGCTTGTATCTTGCTCATCGTATAGGATTGTCCATCTAGTTGCATAATCTAGATAATCTATATTTGAGCAACCCCTAAATTAAAAAAGAAAGTAAAATTTGTAGTTGGCTATCCCCCCCTCCCCTAGTCTACCTCTTCGATCCTTTCACCATGGCACAAAGCCATCCAAAACACCAAAGTCTACTCGCGGAAAATTACATCAATCAACACTTTAGCCCTAGCTAAACACCATAACGCCAACTCTTCCTTGATCTTTGACATAAGCCTAGGAGTGTTTCCGAAAATCCGGACATTTTTCTCTTTACAAATCTCCCAAGAGACAAGCATGACAAGCGAGCCAAAGCCTTCCTATATGGTCCCCTTTTTTGAATGCTTGCGGTCCACCAATCCTTGACGATGTGCAAAATTTGCCAATCTTGTGGTGCAATATTGTGAAGTCCAATTCAATCCGTCAAAGATGAACAAATCCGGCTGGTGTAGCGGCATTGGAAAAGAATATGCACGGCCTTCTCTTGTACTCCCTCCGTTTCTAAATATAAGATCGATGTTGTAGCTATTGCTCATGTTGTCTATATGTGTACTAATATTAGTGAACATATACACTAAAAGTTGTTTAGATACATGTCCACATGTGTGACTGTGAAAAAGAGCTAAAACATCTTACATTTAAGAACGGAGGGAGTAATTGATTGCATACTTTGCAAAACCCACAATTTTCATTTAAGAACGGAGGGAGTAATTGATTGCATAGTTTGCAAAACCCACAATTTTCTATGCCCTCCGCTCATGCATATATATCTGCCGTCCACACATGGTTTTGTAGGATCAATCGAGCAAATCTTCTGCACTTTGGGGTAGCCAAAGGTTTCTAAACCAAAGAAGGCAAATGCGACGAAGTATGACCCAAGAATTGCATTTTGTACAACGACGGTGCAGAGTCCATAGGCAGCGAGCTTCCAAACAGTAGTATCCAGAGTATCATCCATGATATGAACCGCATCAAGCATTTCCCAAGGCTTAGCGAATTGGCCGACATGGTCAATGGAGAGCCCCTTTTGAGTGTTGAGATTAATTACCCAAGTAGTAGACATATGATGATGGTATAACTTTTGAATCGTTCTTTAGATTATTGTATTGTTGCATAACCTTTTATTTTCCATAAATTATAGCCTATGGTGAGACGAGAGTTTAACAGCTCAAGTGGTGCACAACAAAGTTCCTTAGCCTAGTATTCATAAAAAAAAAAAGTACTATACATTACAGGCAGTTCGAATGGATTGGCATCACAAGGTAAGACGAACAAAGCTTTCTTTTGCGTTTCGTTATGTGTGTTATTCTGGTACACTTGTTAAGTAGCGAGCACAGAAATTTATTGTTTCGATACAAGATAAGACGAACAATCGTGCAATACTGTCACGCACTCAAGCAAAAACAAGTTCAAACAACTAAAGCAAACCGTGCAACCGAGGCGCTCTTCAGCCATAGACCCGCACGCAAAGCATGAGCGCTAGCTTCTTCAAGCAAGTTTGCGCCCCCCACACGTACGTAGTACGAATCACTGCTGACCCCTGAAGAGCTCTAGGCAGTGGTCCTGATCCAGGTTCCTGCTCCAGAACTTCTTGTAGTACTCGTCGTAGGTGTAGCTCCGGTACACGGGCTCCTCCCCGTCGGCGACGAGGTTCGCCGCGGGGCCGATCACCGCGCTGTTGCACGGGCACAGGAAAGACGCCACCGACAAGCGCTCCTGCGCCGCGTTCACCACCGCGCGGTGCCACACGCTCTTGTACGCGCCGTTGCTCAACGCCTAAGCGCACATATACTTACGTCAACAAAGGGGATCGCAAACCAGCGTAATAAACCAGCAAGCCGGGTGACGATGAGTCGTAGGAATCTGAGGATTTACCTGTAGCTGGTCGCCGAGGTTGATGACGAGGGCGTTGGGCCGCGGGTCGACAGGCGATCCAGTGGGCGCCGTCCTTGAGGACCTGGAGGCCGGAGACGTGGGGGTCCATGAGCAGGATGGTGAGGGCGTTGGGGTCGGTGTGCTTGGGCAGGCCGTAGGTGAGGTCGGCTCGGGGCACCGCGGGTAGTAGTTCACGGCCATGTGCTGCTCCTGCTCGCCCAGCACCTTCTCCACGTAGTCCTCCTCCAGGCCCAGCCCGAGCGAGATGGCGCCCAGCAGCCGGAGCCCCAGCAGCCGGACTTCCCGGCAGTACGTGCTGATGGTCTCCCTGCATGCAAAAGTGGCGTCATGCATGCTGTCATCGTGTGGATGTTTGACTCCAGATAGACTTGGAGCAAGCCAAGTTGGGCACTGTACTCGAGTCGTTGGAACCATATAATTTTCTTCCATAGTTTTTCCGCATGCCGAAGCAAATTTATGTTAGAAGTCTATTCAGATCAGCACGCACGTACGTATGCGCATTTATCTCCGTTTGGTCATGCATGACGACGACGACGGAACTAAATTAAATGGACACGACTAGCTAGCTGTTGTGGAAGGTAAAATTAGCCAGGTGTTGAACATGTCTATTGGCACCCCCCGGCCTAGGTTCAAAGTCTATGCTCCGTGGCGAACATGGAAGTCTAGGGTTGTGCCCGGAAGGTGTCGCGAACGTGCGAGATGATCGATCGATAGTTCCGGAGTGGCAAGACGAAATTCGCTGGGGAGATACCACCTTGCGAAAAGATGCATGCATGCAGCCAACTAGACAGGACACCATTGTGAGCATCCCCTAGGGGCGTGGAGCTTATCTGAGCTTTGGCAAAACGATAAGGCCCGGACCGCTAGAATCAGTCACGAGAGAGAGAGAGAGTCGCATGCAAAAGTAGCGCAAGTAGTATTACCCTAGAGGTTCCAACGTGCTAGCTAGTAACATGACATGCACAATGCTCAGGATCAGGATCGTCCGTCAGGCTCAGGATCTCATAACAGAAAAGACCGATTCGGCAACACTGGCCGGTCCAATGTTGATAAGCTTATAGAGTTGTTGCCTAATCGATACAACAGGACGACAGGATAACCCACGTACAAGCCTATCTGAATAAAGATCAGATCTGTTCCTGATTTGGGTCTCGTCCTTTCTTCGTTTCCGTGTAAATGGAATTATAGTCGCAGAGATTTACATCTCTAGTTTCTACAACTGCTATTTGGTACGCAGTTCATTCAAGGGTTCTTCGAGCTAGCGTCCAACCATTTTACTCTCAATTTTCTTGAGCATATTGGCACCTACAATATCGTTTTCTGTTGCATTACCATACATACACTATAGCTTCTTTCAGCACGCGCTTTTTTCTTGAGGAGATGATGTTTTTATTTATTTGGTTGATCTATACAGGTCGAGAGTAAGTTTCCTCCTCACAAAAGCATCAAAATTGCAAAGGCTAGGGATTTTGTAGCACAAATTTGCCGGGTAGCTCTCCAATCCTATGATATGCATGGTATCTGGTTCAGGTCCCGCCACTAGTCAAAATTGCTAGCACGCCAAATCGTGCGTGAGAGTTTATCGGAAAACGTATCAAAATTCTCCTATAGCGTGGGATCTACTTCTTCCGTTTTAAATTACCTCGCTTTCTGAGTTTACTCAAAGTCAAGCTTTATAAATTTGATCAGATATTTAGGAAAAAGTATCAAAATGTACAGTATAGGATCGCTATTATTAGAATCATCATGAAAGATATTTCAATATTATATTCATTTGGTATTCTAGATTATGATTTTTTTTCCCTATATACTTGGTTAAACTTACGGTCACAGAGTTTGACTTTGACTAAACCAAGAACATGGTAACTAAAATGAAGTGAGTATAGTTTTTGAACTACGTTTCTTACTTACTCTAATTAGCTTACCAGATGATTCAAAGACAGTCATTTTAGTCTCTTACTGAACATGGACATGTCGTACATCAATTTTTGATTGCACTACTAGTCACTCTAGCTTCTTTCGGTGAATATTTAACCGTCGAGAACATCCCATTTCATCGATTTGTACATTACGCTTGTTGAGAGTAAATTCTTTGTCCAGAAAATATCACGTTAAGTTAAATGCTCAGGATTTTGTAGCAATTTTTCTAGATTTTCCCCTCTACAATATATTCTCATTTAGCTTCACCAACGTAAAAAGCGTCTGCACGCCACAGCATCTAGGTTTATTTATGACCAGACTCATGGAGCAAAAAGAAATAATAAAATCGTCATAGACTGTTAATTAGTTAGACCACAATACCTACCACTTAAATTAGAATCTTTCATAGTGTTTGACATATACTCTCAATGAATATCTTGTCAACGCTTTGCACTTAATCTCATTATGGAGTAAATTCCATATTATCTTTTTTACTTTCCAATGATCCAACGGTCAAAAAGGTCCAAAGAAAAGGGGATCATGTAAACAGAACAAAGACAATGTGATTCAGTGATAGCTAGAATGGCTCACTCATACTATGTGGTCTCTATATCCACATTTAGTAAGATATTGAATGAAAATTTTGTATGTTGCCAGATAGAGAGCGGCGAATATAATGGAGAAATAAATTATTTCCAAGCCAACACTAAGAATCGCTTGATTTTGCCAATGAGATTAAGTTCAAAGGGTTGACAGGATCTTCGTTGAACGGCTCTAGATGATGTTGACGGAGACATGAATATTTGTAAATCAATTGAGAAATAATCACTCCCTAATGTGTAGTTGTGTATCGCAATGCCCTGAACTTAACAAACTTACTCATGTTCATTGGACGTTTTGTTTATATTAAGTTTAACACATGCATGAATTTCCTAACGTATCCGCAACATTGATAGTCATCTTAGAAAAAATCAAGGTTTTGCACAAATGCAAATTTTTCGAAGCCATACCATTGAGCAATTGTTCTCACCAGCATAAACTCTTGTTCCTTATCCTACATTTTTATCGCATGACTTCATTTTATTACTCCAGAAGTCTCTCTTTATATTGGAATAACGGATCAAGATTAATGTTCTGTCACCGATATCACCGCTTAAGAAAAAATGGTACAAGCAGCTGGCATCCTATTAAGTATGTGCATTAAGGCATCATACATGTACCACTTAATCACCAACAGCACTTTTAAAACTAATTATATGGTTTTCCTTCTGATAAGTCATTGATTTTTTCTCGCGATCAGTTGGCTGTTTTTGTATTTGCACAATGAGTTGAGTCTTTTTTTTTCTTTGCATTTTATTTTTCTATGAAATTAGTCCATACGTTTTGGTCTATAGTTGCACTTTTATTGTAAACCAATTGCATATCTACAAAAAATGTGTAACCAATATATATTTGTAATGCGCACCGGTATCATATTTGTTTCCCTTTTTGTGCAACGTGTGTGCTTATAATGTGCAACTATTTTTCGTAATAATACATATATTTCCTGTATTTTATTTTATTTGCCAGGTTGAACTTTTGAGTATACACTACTTGGGGACACATGTGCATTTATATGTGCAAACCATTTTTTTAATAATTTGTTATAGTTTATTGAACTTATTTGTGTGGTGGCACTTTAAATACACACTAGTTGCACATTTTCAAAATATACAACTTGTGCTTTTGTAATATGCATGTGTTTTTGTGCGTGTTAAAGAATATGTTTTGATTAAAAAAAAATGTCGTCTAATTTTTCTGCGTTTTCAGTCATCTGAGCTTGAAAGTTCCAATCCACAGTTTGTGCAGCAGGACCCCTGATTATATTGGATTTATATGTACATGAGGAATCAGTATTTAATCCGCCCAAAGGTTGCTTCCGAAATCAGGCATGTGCAATCAGGCTCCATAGTCCATATGTTATTATATATATACTCCTCCAACAACTATGAACACGAGTTAGCTAGTTCTTACTTGAACATTTCTGGATTGGACGGCCAGTCGGGCACGAACTCCTCCAATGGGTGGCAATGAAGGCGCAGATAGTCCCGCCAGTTGTGCACGGTCTCCTTGCGGACGTTGAAGCTGGTGGAAAGCCTTATTTTCTTGGATGGCTCGTCTGAGTAGAGCTTCTCCTTCTCCTCCGGCGGGAGCCGGAAGAACTCAAGCCCCACGGCCATCACCTTCTCCAGCAACTCCTCTGATATTCCATGGTTTACGACCTAAAATAAATCGATATATCTAACCTCATTTGATATGAAAGGACGCCCGTTTCGAGAATCGAGAGAGAGGACGCATAACACAAAGCAAGCTAGCACTGACCATTAGAGCATATATATATAGTGCTAATCTGGACGAGAGGGAGAGACCTGGAAGAAGCCGTAGGTGCGGCAAGCCTGGTCGATCTCAGCGATGACACGACGCTTGTCTGGCGAGGCGAGGTCGATGAGGGGGATGTTGTTGTCGGTCACCACATCGGCGAGCCGCGGCCGGTCGTGCTCGGGGCGGGCGTAACCCTCCGGGAGGCTGCTGCGGTAGGCGACGGTGGACAGAAGCTGGCTCGCCATACCGAAGCTCCGCCGAGGCACTCTCGCGTAGGCGGAGAGGAAGAGGAGGAGCGAGGGGGATCAGCGCGAGACACTACTTGAAGACTTGGTGAGCGCCGGCGGTGGCACGTCTACGCGTTGACGTGCGCGGTGACCCGGACGTACAGGGCGAGTTCTGCCCGTGCGTCACGGCGATATGTGGCCTGGCCCACTGTCTGGCCCGTTTCCAAATAGGCCCATCCAACCAATCAAGCCGTGGAATATGCCGCAGATAAAACGGAGGGGGCCGGCAACCGTATGGTATGGGGTATGTCACGGTAGAGCTGTTTCTTTTGTCTTCAAACTTTTTAAAAAGGAGACCTACACGCTGTAGACGTGACGGGAGTCGTTGCACGTCAGCAACTCAAATAGCTTTACATACAACCAGAGTAAATCTTTCGAGTGTCATGGATATCCCATACGACTACCACATCAACGATAAACAACTTAGAGCATCTCCACTCCCGCTCCAGTAGTCGTCCGAATGGGCACTGGAGACGGCTCTTTGGGGCTGTCTGGACCGGAAGCCGGCGTTGGGGGCGCCGTTCCCACTCGCAGCGCCAAACAGAGCAAAAAAAAAAACTTTAAACAAAATTTAAATTTAAACTTCGATTTCATTCAATTTTTAAGAAATTGTTACAATATTTGAACTGAAACTTAAAATATAACTAAATTCGACGTGTTCACTAGTTGAACACGTGGAGGACCTCCTCCTTGACGTCGTAGTCGCCGTCGCTGCCGCCGCCTAGAGAGCGCGGCCAGTTGCTCGGCCCTCATCACCGTCCAGTTCGATCATGGACGCGCCGGTCATCTTCGCGTGGTCGACGAAGGATAAGCTGCGTCCGACAGCGGCGGCGGCGTGTTGAACGACTCGTTGAAGGTCGCCGCAAGGCCCTCCGGTTCGTCCGTCGTCGCCATGGAGCGCTGGAGGGCGGCCATCTCCTCGAGCAAGGTGGAGGGGAGCGGCTCCGGCTTTACCTTCTTCAGCGCCAGCGTTGGGAGCATAGCGGAGATGGGCGGACTGCGCGTCATCGCCGATGTGGAGGCTGCCGGCCCGACGCGTTGAGGAGGGCGGCTCCTGCTTGACGCGCAAATGTGGCAGCGTCGAGGTGCGCGGCTCCGTCTTCGGGACGCGTAGGGGAGGAGGCGCGGAGCGGCGCGATGAACCGCCCGCAGAGGAGAAGGGAGGACTGGGAGAGGGACGATGGTGGCGTCACCGAAGTGCACTCGGGTCCTAGACGAAGGACGCTGGCCACGGGAGGCGCGACTGGTTGCCGGCGGCGATGTGCGCCAGGACGAAGTCGAGGGTGAACCCCGTCTGCGCCCAGAACGCATAGTGCCCCATCCGGTTGCGCTCGCTGGCGGGCGGCGCCAGCCCGAGGCCGTCCCAGCAGTTCCACCGCTTGTCGTGAAGACGCTTGTACTCCGCCTCGTAGCGAGACGTGTTCGCCGGATCACGCGCCGGGTTGGCACGCTGCTCGTTCGTCAGCACATCATAGTAATGCGCGAGCATCTCCGTGCCCCAGGAGGCATCGCTCACCCGCGGCGTGTCCGGGATGATCACGCCAGAGCGCCCGATGATGAAGTCGTGACCGGCGCAAACATCGGGGGATGGGGGCACGGGTACCAGGCTTTGAAGAGCGCTCTCGCCTTGTGCTTGACGAGGGAGCGGCGGAAGAAACTGTTCGCGGCGAGAGGGTCCATGGCAGCGCCGGAGTGGAACGAGAGGACGGCGAGAAAGAAGAGGGAGCGGCGGTGTGGGAGGAGGAGGGCATAGGAGGGGGCATTATATACGGCAGCGAGCAGACGAGAGGGTGGCACATTTACGCCGGTTGCATGCGCTGGAAAACGGCGTGGCCGCCGCGTGGACTCTGCAACTGGCTGACAGGACGGCTCGCTGCGCCTCTGCGACGCCTCGGGAGAAGACGAAGAACGCGACGCTTTGACTGCCCCCGAGTTGCTGACACGGCTGGTCCACGGCCACGTGGCGGCGTTTTTCTTCCCGTCCGGAACCCCCACGGGAACATCTACGCGGCGGGGTTATGCTAGACTTTCCGGACGGGAATTGGGACGTGTCTGTAGTCTAGACTAGAAGACCCATTGGGGGCGTGAGTGGGCGTGGTGGGACTCGTCCGGACGGGAATAGGTGTAATGTCCCAGCGTTTAGGAACTCACGAGGGGTAGAATATAAATTTGTGCATCTGCATGCATGTGTTTGCAAAATCTGAATAAATTTTTCGCAAAGTTAAAACCCCGGAGTGAATAAGGTTCTACCCAGTAACTGATGCTTTGATAAAAGTTGTTACTGTTAGTCGGTGGAATTTCGACATGACCTCCTGGTATTATTTGAATTTGAGAAACTAGTGTTTGAATTATTTGAATTTAGGACAATTTGAATTTGAGTTTGAATTATAATTAAATTTGAAATCAAATTGAAAAGACTAGGTTATATCTTAAGCTTAAATAATTTGATCACAATTGACATTGCAAATATGGAAATATCCTTACATATTAACAAGTACAATTATAGGAAAACAATTACACTTTATTGATGATCATACAAATGATACAATGTTCTTACAATAGGATCAAAGGAAAGATAAATTACAAGAGTTATACCATTAAGCTAATACAAGGACTAAACCTAGAACTAAACCTAACTACTCCATTGCATCCAAATTCCTCAACACCTGCAAACAAAAACACTAAGCCAAAACAGATTGGTTAGGGGGGGATTAGTACCCTCAGGCTGTCAGTGAGATGCACTGATTAATCATCACAGGGTTTAAACTAAATAGGTAGTATCTGTTCTGTTACAAATAGCCTCAGACCAGCATCATAAGCATAGGCATGGAAATACAACTGGCATCACAAAAATATTACCAGGCAAGGATAAGACCAACCGAGTGCCTGTGAAAATATCTATTCACTAGTCAGACAGGCACATAGCTTACTCACGAAGCAGCAAGCAGCTCAGTCATACACAAGCACACAGCACACTCAGGCACCACCTTTTGTGCTGTCAAAACTGAATCTGGAGTATAAAATCCCCAACAGTCGTATGGGGAAAACACACATCTCATATTCCCCTGCTCAAGCACAAAAGAACAGGATAGAACACCACCCAATCAATCACTCCGTTGGATACTGGAGCAAGTGATTGCAAACTTGCAATCAAGCAATCAAAGGCCAAGGTACCAGGGAGCACAAGGAGAAAAGCAAGCAATCCACAAGCACCAAAATCCACCAACCAATTTGATCTACACACAAGGTGAATATCCTGAGTACCCTCTAAGCCATTTTCTGGCTAAGTTGCACACAAGATGGGTTGGGGATGCTAGTACCCTCAGATAGGCATAGAGATGCTATGCTAAACTCATCATTGGGATTTATTTATCAAGTCCAGTATCTGTTCTTAATTAAAAAAAGGGCCTCAGGCTATGCATCATTGGCTTGAGAGCAAAGAAAACAAGTGCAAGTATCTGTTCTTAATTTAAAAGCCTTAGAGTAGGAAAAGTTATCAGGTATAGTGCTCTGTTCTTATTATTGATGCAAAGAGGCATCAGATCCACAAGATACTAGGGTTTTAGCACATGGATTTTGAGTCAAATAAATAGCCAGGTGCACTGGATTATGTCACACACACATGGTTGCTGGGCACCAGATCCAAGGATCTGATACCCCAGAACCAAGGAATCATGACATAAAAACAATAAGTTGGAAACAAGTGTTGAGGGCATATTCTCTGAATGATATTCAGAGTAACACCTCTCAACAATTTAGCACACCCATAGAACATTAGGAATTCTGTACAAGTTAATAGGAATTGTTATCAGATAGTCAGTAACAAGAGTCTACCACAGGGAGCAAACCCAAAGGGTGTCATCTCATAGGAATAGCATTGGGAGTATATTCTAAGTAAATTTCCACTACTAGCACAAGGCCAACAACCAATAATACCTCACAGTATCTAGCAACAGCAATAATTAGGGGCATCATAAAAATTCATTGTTCATCACAGAACAAGGCATGAACTCCATATCTCCAATATCAAATAAATCATGTGGTAATTCCATAGCTAACCCAACCAAGCACTAGATCACTGAGAGCATCGCAGGGAGGCACAGTATGAGCTAGCTCGATGGCTAGGCTCCAGAGCAAGGGGAAAAGGAAGATTCCGAGAGAGAGAGAGAGGTGAGAGGGCAGAGAGATGAGAGAGGCACTTACAGGTGGTCACCATCGTGGTGACCACATCCGGATGGTCAGAGGAGCACGGCGGCGAGCCACGGTTGCCCAGAAGGCCGTCCCGGCGGCGGCGTCTCCGAAAACCTAGCCACCAAGCAGCAGCAGCAGCATCTCAACTTCCAGGAGCCTCCCTAGATCACATCGAGGAGCCAAGGTCACCGGAGAGGTGGAGGAGCACCCCGGGTACCGAAACCTAGGGTTAGGGTTTGAGGTTGCCACGGGAGCCACACAGGGAGAAACTCATATCGAGGAGGGAGGCGTAGTAGCGGGCAGGGAGGTGAAGCAGTGGCGTTAGGTCACGGTGGCGGAAATGGACGGAAGGGGGCGGAGAAATCGCCGGAGTGGAGGAGGCGATGGATCGCCTCTGCGTCGCCTCACGCAGAGGGAGGAGAAGATGAGGACGGGGGGGATCGGGTGTGTGTGCGCCTGGTCTGGTCCGGCCCGACCAGACCAGTGGGTTAAGCCCAACCCTAACCCCTGGGACCACCTGTCGGCCCTAGGGGCAGATGGGTAATTACCCTAAAATTTTAATAAAAGAGTTATAAAATAATACCTACAATTATACAAATTCCAATTAATTTGAATTTAAATACTTATCAAATCAGTACAAGTTTTTGTATATAAACTATTAAGCATAATGACACCATAATATTTATAGTCTTAAAATTGATTATTTTGAAATAGTAATTTATAATAACAACTTGTTTAGAATAAGTAAATCAACTAAGATTATATCCTTTCAAAGTCCTATAGTTAGTCATTTCAAAACATTTCATAATTCATGTCTCTCAGAAAACAATAAATATTCAATCAATTAATTAAATTAATAAAAATATAATAAAATAATAAAAACAACATCAATAACCATTAATCATGAAGAGTAGTGTGATCAAACAAAACAAGTTTTATCAAAGATTTATTATACCAAATGATCCTCCAAAAATTGCATACATTCCATCATTATGCATAATAGCATCATTTGCTTCTTTAAACATTGTCTTTACCGGACAATGATGCTATTTTTGTAGAACAAGGAAGTCAGGATCCACCTCAAGCTTCAGACTTCAATACCTGTCCGTATCCAGGCAAGTTCATCACTTGCTCATGTCCTTTGAACTATCTCATAACACCTATTTTCAAAACCCTATCGTAATACCATCTCCACTCAAAAGATTGCATGATCCTATTTTTATAATAATATGACTATTGGAATGACTACCGAGTGGTAGTGTTCTGTTTGGTGGGCGGATGGAGCCATGGTAAGATGAATAGGTCTAAGGAAGGTTCCATCTGCATGGGAAAGTATTACCTAGGATTAACCACAACTGCCGTCATAATTCTTGCGCCGTAAATTCGCGTTGACCATGGATCTTCTATGGGGGAAGTAAGTCAGCCGTGATACTTTTCTCGTTCGCATGTCAACGGGCTGCCAGAGACGTACGCTGTAGGTTCTGCGGGACTACATGCACATGGGTGGGATCCCTTAATTCCCACGGACTCTGCGGGTCTATGATGGTATGCCAGGGGCGCGTAGATATCCATCGTGAGGGGTGGAATCAGGCGTTCAACCTGCTGGCAGAAATGGGTGGGCATGCATTGTGCGGAGAAGCACGGTTTGGCTTGGACCAACAACCGGGCCCCACACCTGAGTGGGAGTGGACAGGATCGCGCGCCTGGTTGTGCAACATGGTCTTGGTCGTCCATGGGTAAAGTAACGCACCTCTGCAGAGTGTAAAAGGATGTGGCATGTTACCCCTTGTTCCGGGAAGGAGCTGCGAACGCCGCAGGAAAGGCAACTCCATGAAGTTCTAGTCCTGTGAAGATCTGGCGGGCATAGTTTTCAGTATTAAAAGAAATCTTTTGAAGAAAGTTTTGACAAAACTTGCATCTGTCTAGACTCCTTAGAGTCGAGGACCATAGTTAGTGCATTCCTTAACTTTGTACTTACAAGAACTTGCTGAGTAACGCTCGTTACTCATTCAATCCCGTTTGACCCTGCTTAGGCTATGAGAACTTAGAAGAAGCATCCTTCAATATCCTTGGAGGCCAGGAAGATATCTTCTACGAAGAATCGGACCTCTCCGGTGGAGTGGAAGGAGTCGACTATCTCATCCAGTACGGAGTTGACCCCAATGGGGATGAGTCTGACTAGGTTTAGCCTAGTCTAAACAAAAACTTATCACAGTTGAATCGAGCAGCCATAGTCTCTTGTTGGCTGTTGAGTTCCCGTGTTAGCATCTGTTTACTTTTAGTTGGCGTTCTAACTTCAATAATGGATGACCTCGTTGTGAGCTCATCCTTTTGTCTGTACACTTTGTTTTGTAATATATCTGTTGTATGACAATATGGCCGCAATGTTTCTGTTGTACCACCCTGAGGGATGTAATATTTGCGGAATGGTGTTCTGTGAGTGTTACATCAATGACTGGCGTACTACAACATGCAGTGGTATGTCGGGTCACCACAGCTGGTATCAGAGCAATTGCTTTGACCTTAGGTTGGAAACCTAGTAAAGGGATATACCCTGTAGAGTTTTAGAACGTACCAATAAAGAGTTCACTGGAAGTATGATAGGTATTCACTTGGGAATATTCTGGTCATATTTCCAGAATGTTGAATCTTTATGATGATATATTATATAACATTTATGTTACTTGTGAACAGTGATCATGAACGGCGGGAGTTCCGGGAGAACGGAGTGGGTTAAGCATGAGAGGTTGGACCACTACAAGGGAGAGTTGACCGAGCAACTGCGCGCTTTGCTCCGAGCTTTCGAGTTCGACACCAACCTTAAAGTTAACACTTACACGTATAAGGACGGGGAG
This sequence comes from Alopecurus myosuroides, assembly GCA_028641055.1. Lineage (NCBI taxonomy): Eukaryota > Viridiplantae > Streptophyta > Magnoliopsida > Poales > Poaceae > Alopecurus > Alopecurus myosuroides. The sequence continues at coordinate 138,468,657 of CM054059.1, forward strand.
ATGGTTCTGAAGTATCGGGTATTAATTTTAATACCTAGGGAGTTAACCCCACACATAACCACACCTAGTGGTGAAGGGAGGAGCCAAATGGCAGCATACCAACAGGCTTTAGTCCAAGCTTTAGCCACTATCAGGGAGTATAAGGCTAGTCAGCTGTCTGGTACTAGCTTCACAGCTATACCGCACGACCGCCTGAGTACAGAGTTGGCACTTGACCATTCTGTGCTGATAAAAACCAAGCCTAAGCTAGCCACTAGCCTTTTAGATCGCTACAGGAAATTGGTGGGATCTTTCTACAAGACACATCAGGTCATCGTGGATGACAAGGATGGAATGTTGAAGGATTTAACCAAACCACCTAGCCCTGAGCAAAAGGGGAAGCAGAAGGCTCAGGAGAGTGATGAACCTTATTATTCCCCAGGACCTGAGGCAACTAGGAAATCTCACCATGATCGGCAGTCCAGGTATTCTACCACACCAGAACCCATTCACTACCCTGTCATACCACATAGTGAGCCAGAACCCTATGATCCGTTTGACATATCGGATACACCCGGAGACATAAAACCAAATACTTTTGGTGGGGTCCTAGAATCAGATTCCTTCATGGAGAACTCTGATGGCTGGAGGTATGACTGGTATCCTGGTACTAGTCAGCATCCAATTCCATCCGACTATATGTCAGAGGATGAGGATCAGGATAGTGTGGAGATAGTGGCAGCCGAGGAAGCAGATATGGTCGTTATAAATATCTCACCTGGGGAGGAGGAGCCGGATGAAGCCCAGCCGATGCAGGAGGAACCGTTTGATCACAGCCACTGCACGAGTACCACCTGTTTTGCAGAAGGTGAAGCCTCGCAGTACACTAGTACTGATGAGTTTGTGTCTTACTCCGATGATTATCTGGACATGGATTGGCTCTCTTTGAGCGATACCCAGTCTATGGATACTTCTGACACCGACTATGTGCCATCTAGGAGGCCGTTTTATCCTGAGACGGTGCGCAGGACTCCACGTTACACAGGGTGGACTCCTGGTATGTACTCGGAGTAGTACCACGACATCCAAGAAGTGCAAGTGAGGGCTCGAGTTAAGTAGTAGTCTAGAGTTTCGAGCCGTGTAACTAAATAAGGGTCAGAGTGTCTGCGTGACCCAGTTGTGTTTTCTACTGTTGCACTTTCGTTAATCATTGCGGTGAAGGTTTGTAACAAACTTATAAGTATTTGTATAATATATGAAATATGTTGCTTGTATCTGGATTTGGTTTTGTTTCTCTTGTGTGATTAGTGCTGCATGTGAAGTGAGGCTCACAAAGCATGAGCATGATGTAATTATGAGTTTTTTCGCTTCACATTGCAGGACTAAGGGGTTATGGAGAGTGGTGAAGCTAGTGAAGCAGACGCTCAGCGTCTGGAACGGGAGAACAAGGCCAAGGCAGATGAAGACACTGCCAGAGTAGAGTTGCCACCACCACCACCACTCAGGCCATTGGCGGAGCAGAACTTCCTGGAATACATGCGCTTTGTATAGGAGAACCAAAACAAGTTCATGCAGGAAATGCTTAACCAGGTGGGACCTAGGAGAGCATCGGAACCTAGGACACTAACACTGTCTGATTTCCTCAAGACTAAACCAGCACCGTTTGCCACGGCCAAGGATCCCATGGAAGCTGAAGACTGGTTAGTCGATACAGAAAGGAATCTTAAGGCTATCAAGGCCAGTGATGAGGAGAAGGTGCGCTTTGCTACACACCTTCTAAATGGTCCCGCAGCAGCATGGTGGGATAATCAGATTATTATGAAGCCACCAGAAAGAGAATACACGTGGAATGAGTTCAAGGAGAAATTCAGGGAATATTATGTCCCTGACAGCGTTATGGAGATTACGAGGAGGCAATTTGAGGATCTTCAACAGGGGACACACCACATGTTATGGTATGTCAATGAGTTCAGCAGGCTCTCCAGATATGCTGCTGATGAAGTTGATACCGACAAGAAGAAAATTAAGAGGTTCTTGAGAGGGATGGATCCTTATGCAGCCATGCAATTAAGAACATCCAAACCAGCTAACTTTCAGGAGTTGATGAACTCCGCAGTTACCTGGGAGAACGATTACAAGTTGGTTCAGCAGAACCGACAAAAGAAGGCCAAGTTTGAGCCTAAGAAGTTCCAACCCAGTAGACCCACTACAAACTTGAGCTTCAAGCCAAGAATAAGGTCGGGAGGATCCCCGACCAATCGTGGACCATTCAATCCGAGGAATAAGGTCATCTGCCACAACTGTGGACTTCCCGGACACTTCAAGAGTGAGTGTAAACAGCCCAAGGTGGTATGCTTTGGGTGTGGAAAAGAGGGACACATTAAGCCAGATTGCCCTAACAAGACAACTGGAGGAGGGTTCAAAAAGGGTGGAGCAAGGCCCGGAGGAGCCAGCGGATTCTCTGCCGGAAGTGGCAGCAGTGGGAAGAACAGTAACGACAAACGCGCAAGGCCCTTCGGGAAATTGAATTGCACATCTCTGGAGGAGGCTGACAATTCGGACACCACCGTACTAGGTACGCTCAGTATTCTTACCCAATATGGCAAGGTTTTATTTGATACCGGTGCTACCACCTCATTCATCTCTAGTTATTTTGTGGATAAGTATGGGGTAAGGTGTTCACGCTTAGAATGTCTCTTACCGTTATGACGGCGGGAGGTACGCTCTTAGTTACGCGTGCACGGCCAGATCAAGTCATTATGATCTGTGGTTGCACATATTACGCGGACCTATTCGTTATTCCTTTGAAGAACATTGATGTTGTCCTTGGAATGGACTGGATGACGGAGAATGGAGCTTTGATTGATTGTGAGGAGAAGACAGTTTCTCTTAGGAGACCTGGAGGAGGGAGAGTTACTTACCAAGCGGATAAGCATACTCATGTGGAGGCAGAACTCCAACTCAACTCACTCAATGAAGCTAAGTTAGAAGATATACCAGTAGTCAATGAGTTTCCGGATGTTTTCCAGCTGAATTACCCGGAATGCCACCAGATAGGGAGATCGAGTTTACCATTGACCTAATACCAGGTACATCACCTATTGCTCAGGCACCATACAATATGGGTCCTAAGGAGTTAAAGGAACTTAAAGAACAGTTGGATGAACTAGAAAGCAAAGGATTCATCCGGGAAAGTGTATCACCATGGGGATCACCAGTGATATTTGTGCATAAGAGAGATGGAGGAAGAAGAATGTGTGGTGATTTCAGAAACCTGAACAATGTCACCATCAAGAACAAGTATCCATTACCAAGAATACAAGATTTGTTTGACCAAGTTTATGGAGCCGGAGTGTTCTCCAAGATTGATCTCAGATCAGGGTACCATCAGATCAAGATTAAACCAGAAGATGTACCCAAAACAGCTTTTGTTTCAAGGTATGGACATCATGAATATTTGGTTGTTCCTTTTGGGCTAACCAATGCACCTGCTATTTTCATGAATTTGATGAACAAGATCTTCATGACATACTTGGATAAGTTTGTGATTGTGTTCATCGATGATATTCTGATATATTCGAAGAACAAAGAAGATCATGCTAAGCACTTAAGGATAGCACTACAAGTTTTAAGGGAACATCAGCTATATGCCAAATTCAGTAAGTGTGAATTTTGGTTAGACCAAGTAGAATTTCTTGGACATGTTATCAGCAAGGAAGGTATTGCAGTAAACCCTGACAAAGTACAGTCAGCTTTAGATTGGAAAGCACGAACCAATGTCAAGGAAGTTCGAGGATTCCTTGGAATGGCCGGGTATTATCGGAGATTCATTAAGGGATTCTCCAAAATAGCCGGACCAATGACCAATTTGCTAAGGAAAAATACTCCTTTCGTATGGACAGATAAGTGCGAAGCTAGTTTCCAAGAGTTGAAGAAACGTTTAACAACAGCTCCAATCTTAGCAGTACCTGAACCAGGAAAGGATTACACCGTATATTGTGATGCATCCAAGAGTGGATTAGGTTGTGTACTCATGCAAGATCGTAAGGTAATAGCTTATGGTTCAAGACAACTCAAACCACATGAAGTTAACTACCCAACTCATGATTTAGAATTGGCAGCCGTAGTGTTTGCTTTGAAGAAATGGAGGTCATTTCTTTATGGATCGAAGTGTGAGCTTTACACAGATCATAAGAGTCTCAAATATTTCTTCACTCAGAAAGAATTAAATATGAGGCAGAGGAGATGGTTAGAATTGATCAAGGATTACGATCTTACTATCAATTATACATCGAGAAAAGCTAATGTGCTAGCTGATGCTTTAAGCCGGAAGAGTACTGAAAGTCAACCAGTTCAATATGAATTGCCAAAAGAACTGCAGAGAGAAATAGAAAAAGCAGAGATTGAGATACTGGAAGTACAATCTTTAGGGGGCTTGTATACCATGCAAGTCATGGAGGAAAGAACAAGTGATCTTAAGAATGAGATAATTCGACGGCAAGACGGAGATCCATTCATAAAGGAAGAAATCCAAAGAATTGAGGAAGGAAGACCTTCCGAATTCCACTTAGGAGAACATAGTTCATTATGGTTCAACAAGAGGCTTTGTGTACCGGATATTCCGGAGATCAAGAAGTTGATACTTCGGGAGGCACATGAGACACCGTACTCTATTCACCCTGGAAGTACCAAAATGTACATGGATCTCAGAGATATTTTTTGGTGGAACAATATGAAGAGAGAGATTGCCAAGTATGTTTCAGAATGTCACACATGCCAAAGAGTTAAGGCTGAACATCAAAGTCCAGCAGGACCATTACAACCCTTAGAGATTCCGGAATGGAAGTGGGAAGAAATTGGAATGGATTTCATTACAGGATTACCAATGACTAAAACCCAAAAGGACATGATCTGGGTCATTGTGGATAGGTTGACTAAAAGTGCACATTTTCTAGCAGTAAACCAGAAGGATAACGCTGAGAAGCTGGTAAATGTTTATGTCAAAGAGATAGTCAGCAAACATGGTGTTCCGAAGCGAATAGTTTCAGATCGAGGATCTGTGTTTACTTCAGTATTCTGGAGAAAAATCCATGAAGCTTTAGGTTCCCAACTAGATTTCAGTACTGTTATCATCCTCAGACCGGGGGGCAAACTGAAAGAACTAATCAGATTCTAGAAGACATGCTTCGGGCATGTGTCCTTGATTTTGGAGGATCATGGGATGAACATTTACCATTAGCAGAATTCTCCTACAACAATAGTTATCAAAGTAGTCTTAAAGCAGCACCCTTTGAAGTACTGTATGGACGGAAGTGTAGATCACCTATTTGTTGGTTCGAGACCGGAGGCAAGTCTGAGTTTGAACCAGATTACAGCAAAGATCAACAACGTGTTGTTGATATCATCAGAGATCGTTTGAAAATAGCTCAAAGTCGTCAAAAGAGTTATGCAGATCAGAAGAGAAGAACATGGGAACCAGAAGTCGGGGATATGGTCTATCTCCGAGTTAGTCCAATGAAAGGGCTTATGAGGTTCGGTGTTAAGGGAAAATTAAGTCCTCGGTATATAGGACCTTACAAGATTCTGGCTCAGAACAAGAATGTAGCTACAGCTACCTGAAAGATTAAAACAAGTTCATAATGTTTTCCACGTATCCCAACTCCGGAAGTGTTTGAAGGAGTCGGAAGATTCTGTTAATCAGGAGGAGTTAGAATTGGAATCAGACCTCACATATGTGGAGGAACCAGAGAAGATTCTAGCCGAAGATTGGAAGAGACTCCGAAACCGAGCAATAAAGTACTGTAAGGTACAGTGGAAACATCATCCGGAACGTGAAGCTACCTGGGAGAAGGAAGAGGAATTACGACAGAACTACCCCGAGCTATTCAGGTATTATTGTTACAACTTCGGGACGAAGTTCTCGTTAAGGAGGGAAGACTGTAATGTCCCAGCGTTTAGGAACTCACGAGGGGTAGAATATAAATTTGTGCATCTGCATGCATGTGTTTGCAAAACCTGAATAAATTTTTCGCAAAGTTAAAACCTCGGAGTGAATAAGGTTCTACCCAGTAACTGATTCTTTGATAGAAGTTGTTACTGTTAGTCGGTAGAATTTCGACATGACCTCCGGGTATTATTTGAATTTGAGAAACTAGTGTTTGAATTATTTGAATTTAGTATAATTTGAATTTGAGTTTGAATTATAATTAAATTTGAAATCAAATTGAAAAGACTAGGTTATATCTTAAGCTTAAATAATTTGATCACAATTGACATTGCAAATATGGAAATATCCTTACATATTAACAAGTACAAATATAGGAAAACAATTACACTTTATTGATGATCATACAAATGATACAATGTTCTTACAATAGGATCAAAGGAAAGATAAATTACAAGAGTTATACCATTAAGCTAATACAAGGACTAAACCTAGAACTGAACCTAACTACTCCATTGCATCCAAATTCCTCAACACCTGCAAACAAAAACACTAAGCCAAAACAGATTGGTTAGGGGGGATTAGTACCCTCAGGCTGTCAGTGAGATGCACTGATTAATCATCACAGGGTTTAAACTAAATAGGTAGTATCTGTTCTGTTACAAATAGCCTCAGACCAGCATCATAGGCATAGGCATGGAAATACAACTGGCATCACAAAAATATTACCAGGCAAGGATAAGACCAACCGAGTGCCTGTGAAAATATCTATTCACTAGTCAGACAGGCACATAGCTTACTCACGAAGCAGCAAGCAGCTCAGTCATACACAAGCACACAGCACACTCAGGAACCACCTTTTGTGCTGTCAAAACTGAATCTGGAGTATAAAATCCCCAACAGTCGTATGGGGAAAACACACATCTCATATTCCCCTGCTCAAGCACAAAAGAACAGGAAAGAACACCACCCAATCAATCACTCCATTGGATACTGGAGCAAGTGATTGCAAACTTGCAATCAAGCAATCAAGGCCAAGGTACCAGGGAGCACAAGGAGAAAAGAAAGCAATCCACAAGCACCAAAATCCACCAACCAATTTGATCTACACACAAGGTGAATATCCTGAGTACCCTCTAAGCCATTTTCTGGCTAAGTTGCACACAAGATGGGTTGGGGATGCTAGTACCCTCAGATAGGCATAGAGATGCTATGCTAAACTCATCATTGGGATTTATTTATCAAGTCCAGTATCTGTTCTTAATTAAAAAAAGGGCCTCAGGCTATGCATCATTGGCTTGAGAGCAAAGAAAACAAGTGCAAGTATCTGTTCTTAATTTAAAAGCCTTAGAGTAGGAAAAGTTATCAGGTATAGTGCTCTGTTCTTATTATTGATGCAAAGAGGCATCAGATCCACAAGATACTAGGGTTTTAGCACAGGGATTTTGAGTCAAATAAATAGCCAGGTGCACTGGATTATGTCACACACACATGGTTGCTGGGCACCAGATCCAAGGATCTGATACCCCAGAAGCAAGGAATCATGACATAAAAACAATAAGTTGGAAACAAGTGTTGAGGGCATATTCTCTCAATGATATTCAGAGTAACACCTCTCAACAATTTAGCACACCCATAGAACATTAGGAATTCTATACAAGTTAATAGGAATTGTTATCAGATAGTCAGTAAGAAGAGTCTATCACAGGGAGCAAACCCAAAGGGTGTCATCTCATAGGAATAGCATTGGGAGTATATTCCAAGTAAATTTCCACTACTAGCACAAGGCCAACGACCAATAATACCTCACAGTATCTATCAACAGCAATAATTAGGGGCATAATAAAAATTCATTGTTCATCACAGAACAAGGCATGAACTCCATATCTCCAATATCAAATAAATCATGTGGTAATTCCATAGGTAACCCAACCAAGCACTAGATCACTGAGAGCATCACAGGGAGGCACGGTATGAGCTAGCTCGATGGCTAGGCTCCAGAGCAAGGGGAAAAGGAAGAGTCCGAGAGAGAGAGAGAGGTGAGACGGCAGAGAGATGAGAGAGGCACTTACAGGTGGTCACCATCGTGGTGACCACATCCGGATGGTGAGAGGAGCACGGCGGCGAGCCACGGTTGCCCAGAAGGCCGTCCCGGCGGCAGCGTCTCCGAAAACCTAGCCACCAAGCAGCAGCAGCAGCATCATCTCAACTTCCAGGAGCCTCCCTGGATCACATCGAGGAGCCAAGGTCACCGGAGAGGTGGAGGAGCACCCCGGGTACCGAAACCTAGGGTTAGGGTTTGAGGTTGCCACGGGAGCCACACAGGGAGAAACTCAGATAGAGGAGGGAGGCGTAGTAGCGGGCAGGGAGGTGAAGCAGTGGCGTTAGGTCACGGTGGCGGAAATGGACGGAGGAGGACGGAGAAATCGCCGGAGTGGAGGAGGCGATGGATCGCCTCTGCGTCGCCTCAGGCAGAGGGAGGAGAAGATGAGGACGAGGGGGGGGGGGCTCGGGTGTGTGTGCGCCTGGTCTGGTCCGGCCCGACCAGACCAGTGGGTTAAGCCCAACCCTAACCCCTGGGACCACCTGTCAGCCCTAGGGGCAGATGGGTAATTACCCTAAAATTTTAATAAAAGAGTTATAAAATAATACCTACAATTATACAAATTCCAATTAATTTGAATTTAAATACTTATCAAATCAGTACAAGTTTTTGTATATAAACTATTAAGCATAATGACACCATAATATTTATAGTCTTAAAATTGATTATTTTGAAATAGTAATTTATAATAACAACTTGTTTAGAATAAGTAAATCAACTAAGATTATATCCTTTCAAAGTCCTATAGTTAGTCATTTCAAAACATTTCATAATTCATGTCTCTGAGAAAACAATAAATATTCAATCAATTAATTAAATTAATAAAAATATAATAAAATAATAAAAACAACATCAATAACCATTAATCATGAAGAGTAGTGTGATCAAACAAAACAAGTTTTATCAAAGATTTATTATAACAAATGATCCTCCAAAAATTGCATACATTCCATCATTATGCATAATAGCATCATTTGCTTCTTTAAACATTGTCTTTACCGGACAATGATGCTATTTTTGTAGAACAAGGAAGTCAGGATCCACCTCAAGCTTCAGACTTCAATACCTGTCCGTATCCAGGCAAGTTCATCACTTGCTCATATCCTTTGAACTATCTCATAACACCTATTTTCAAAACCCTATCGTAACACCATCTCCACTCAAAAGAATGCATGATCCTATTTTTATAATAATATGACTATTGGAATGACTACCGAGTGGTAGTGTTCTGTTTGGTGGGCGGATGGAGCCATGGTAAGATGAATAGGTCTAAGGAAGGTTCCATCTGCATGGGAAAGTATTACCTAGGATTAACCACAACTGTCGTCAGGATTTTTGCGCCGTAAATTCGCGTTGACCATGGATCTTCTATGGGGGAAGTAAGTCAGTCGTGATACTTTTCTCGTTCGCATGTCAACGGGCTGCCAGAGACGTACGCTGTAGATTCTGCGGGACTACATGCACATGGGTGGGATCCCTTAATTCCCATGGACTCTGCGGGTCTATGATGGTCTGCCAGGGGCGCGTAGATATCCATCGTGAGGGGTGGAATCAGGCGTTCAATCTGCTGGCAGAAATGGGTGGGCATGCATTGTGCGGAGAAGCACGGTTTGGCTTGGACCAACAACCGGGCCCCACACCTGAGTGGGAGTGGACAGGATCGCGCGCCTGGTTGTGCAACATGGTCTTGGTCGTCCATGGGTAAAGTAACGCACCTCTGCAGAGTGTAAAAGGATGTGGCATGTTACCCCTTGTTCCGGGAAGGAGCTGCGAACGCCGCAGGAAAGGCAACTCCATGAAGTTCTAGTCCTGTGAAGATCTGGCGGGCATAGTTTTCAGTATTAAAAGAAATCTTTTGAAGAAAGTTTTGACAAAACTTGCATCTATCTAGACTCCTTAGAGTCGAGGACCATAGTTAGTGCATTCCTTAACTTTGTACTTACAAGAACTTGCTGAGTAACGCTCGTTACTCATTCAATCCCGTTTGACCCTGCTTAGGCTATGAGAAATTAGAAGAAACATCCTTCAACATCCTTGGAGGCCAGGAAGATATCTTCTACGAAGAACCGGACCTCTCCGGTGGAGTGGAAGGAGTCGACTATCTCATCCAGTACGGAGTTGACCCCAATGGGGATGAGTCTGACTAGGTTTAGCCTAGTCTAAACAAAAACTTATCACGGTTGAATCGAGCAGCCATAGTCTCTTGTTGGCTGTTGAGTTCCCGTGTTAGCATCTGTTTACTTTTAGTTGGCGTTCTAACTTCAATAATGGATGACCTCGTTGTGAGCTCATCCTTTTGTCTGTACACTTTGTTTTGTAATATATCTGTTGTATGACAATCTGGCCGCAATGTTTCTGTTGTACCACCCTGAGGGATGTAATATTTGCGGAATGGTGTTCTGTGAGTGTTACATCAACGACTGGCGTACTACAACATGCAGTGGTATGTCGGGTCACCACAATAGGCCTTGGGGCGACCCAAGTGGAGATGCTGTTATGTACGGGATGACTCTATCAAAGGGTTTGCTGATCAGTGAAGCTGGGACATTTTTTTTAACAATATCTAGCGGCCCCATATGCATGTCGACTGGACTGCTACTATGAGAGTGATGCAAGTCTACTCAGGGTTTTGGTTCTTTCTAATTATTAATCATGGGCGGCATGAATTGATCGGTAGTACTACCATTGTTGTCGAAGTACAACACTGTAAGCTTTAGACGCGTGGTTATTTGCAGGGTGCTAAGCGCGTCACGTCAGCCTATACGATCCATGGACTGATACAGATGGGCAGCTAGCTTTGCGCGTTGCCGAAAGAAAAATGTTGATTTACCGGCTTGATAACACGACGATTAGCGGCGCTGGCGTCGTCGAGGCCAAATGACGCACACGTACATCCCCCCTTGCTTCACCACTTGGGAATGAAACCCTTGCGGTCGTGCTCTACATTTGTCCGTACTAGCAAGACCTGAGACCGGTTCAAAGTCACCGGAACTACGCAGTCGTCAGGCTGCTTTGAGCTGATTGGTGATTGGCTCCTAAAGTGGCATATGTCCATAGTAGTCACGCATGAGCATGGAGCAAGATCGCATCTTGACCATCCAAAATGGTTTTTTTTTTTTTTTTTTTTTTTTTTTTTTGAACAGTGAGCACCCCCGAAGGGGTAGAACCCTCATTACATCAAAACAGTGGATGAAAATGAAAATACAAAGGACCTCAAAGTATAGAAAGTTAACAAATAGGTCCTCAGCAATAGTAAAAAGGCCCCTGGTGAAAGATTTGGGAGCGCAATTGGGTCCTTCTTCTTCTCCACTGCGGAGCGACGAGCAGGCGTGCTGCAACCGAGAACTTCAGCGGGGAACTCGCCACTTGCCTCCATCCCGGCAAATCCATCAGCAAATCTGCTCCAGTAAGACCTCACAAAGGAGGAAAGTTGCCGTTCTTCGGCTTGATCGGCCATCTGTAGGCCATGAATAGCGAAAATCCATCATGGATAAACGCTGCGGTGCTCCAAGCATAGGTTCCTGGGCTCAAGCACCACCCCAACTCGCTCTCCATCCTCCTCTCCTTCGTCTGCAAATCCACCATGGAAATCCAAGAACCAGGAGAGTTGGCCTTCAAGCTCGTCAAACCGGTGCAGACACCACCACGCCGCCTCGATAAAAATGACTCACCCCATCCAGAGAGCCTGCCACGGACCTGGAGGAGCAAGTAGAGGAGATGACGACGAAGCAGAGTCGAAAGCTCGGGCTTATTGAGGCAGAGGTCCAATCCCCTCCATCTCCTTCTCAACCTTATTGTCGGAGATGCCGTCCGCCCTGTCCACCGCCTGCGACGCCGCGCGCCACCACAACGCCATGAGAACGGAGCAGAGCTTCCAGAGACCCCATCCATGGCTGCCGAGGGATGAGGAGCTACTCCACAACAACCCCACGGGGGAAAACCTATCCCTATACCTAGTACTACAGATCACTGCTGTACACAACGGGGGATCCACCCCGGCCCATCTCTACGCCTTCCAGCGCGCACGCCGGCGGCGAGAGAGGCCCTGCCCAGGAAGCCTCGGCTGACTCTCAAAAGCGGCGAGAGGATAAGATGAGGACCTAAACAGAGCTAACTTGCCGCACACCATCCAAAATGGTTAAGCACCCTGCAAACTCAAATTGCGCATCGTGCTCCTTACAACACGTTCCGAAACACAAGAGGACGTAGACGAAACCAGTGAAGCAGAGCTGCTTGGCGGTGTCAGGACGGAGCAATCGCTGATTTTCCAGCGACCGTGACAGGATAGCGGATATGACTCTTGCATGCATCCGTGCCCCCGTGACACACGTTGGTCTCTGTCCGTTATCATGGAGCGTGACATCTCTTGTCCCGATGAACAAGTTATAGACTGCGTCGTCCCCCAACCACAAGTGCTGCCACATAGCACCGTGTTGTTTGGGCATCTCGGCCCTGCCCTAGTTTTTTTTTTTTCTTGTTTTTGTCTTTTTGGTATAGCTGTATAGTGTATAGACGTACGTACACTCTTGATTTTTGAAGTCACAATGCTGCAGGAAAAAATAGTACTCTCTCCGTTCTATATTAGATGACTTTGGAATGAGGGTATCTAGACATATATTAGTATTAGATACATCTATTTAAAAGTCATCTAATACGGAACGGAGGAAGTACCTACGAAGAACCAGGCAACGACGCCCGCGGGGCAATTGTTGATTCATGTGGGTTGTAGCCTACCCTGCTGGTATGTGGACGAAACAACCACGATCACTATTGGTCGCTTATTGCGAGAGGGAACACCCAAAGACGCCCGCGGGGCAATTGTTGATTCATGTGGGTTGTAGCCTACCCTGCTGGTATGTGGACGAAACAACCGTGATCACTATTGGTCGCTTATTGCGAGAGGGAACAACGACTCGCCCGCGTGCAATTTCGCTAACGGGCCCGGCCCATTTAACTTATATAAGTATAAAAATAGAACACGGAAAGAGGGTGGAAGGGGATTCAAACCAAGGACCTTCTGAACGGGGATCACAATGCAACCACCAGGCTACGCCACCATTCCTGTCGATATTCTTCTTTTTACCTTTTTATTCTCTCGTTTACCCATTTTTTTTTCTATGTCTGTTTTTTATTTCTGTTTATTTCTTTCTTTCTGTTTTATTATTTGTTTTTATTTTTCTTTTTTATTCGATAATATTCGTTTTGAAATTTGTTCTAATTTAAAAAATGTTCAAATTCAAAATTGTTCGGATAAAAAATGTTTAAATATAAATTTTGTTCAAATGAAAAAACCGTTCGGACTAAAAATTGTTCAAATTTAAGAATTATTCATGTGTACAAAAAATTCAAGTTTAAAATCGTTTATATTTGAAAATCGTTCAAACTTAAAAATTGTTCATATTTCTTAGAAAAATGTTGAAATTGTTCAAAATTAAAACTAGTATGATTTTTTTGAAATCTGAACCGTTTTCAAATTTTTGTTCATTTTGAAAATTGTTCAACATTTTTAAAAAACTGTTCATTTTCGAAATTTATTTATTTTCGAAATTTATTTATTTTCGAAAAATTTGTTCACCATTTTCCAAAAAAATCATCATTTAAGAAAAATTGTTCTTCTAACAATTATTCACCATGTGCGCGTGGCATTCAAGATGAAACCGTATTTGGCCGACGGCTGGTTTGGCACCATGTACTGCACCATCGTGCCTGCATGATTCGCATGTTTTTTCGGCCAGACGCGCACGTGCACAGAATTTGCTATTGGCACGTCCGTTGATGCGTAATGGGCTTTAGCGATCGATGCCGTGGCATCCCTCATGCTGACTCGTTCGGCCCTGTGTTGGGCCAGGCCCAACTAGCGCGTACGCGTGAGCGATTGGAACCACTCAACTCGTCGTCGCTATGTATTGCTTATTGCGAGCAATACTACCGACTCGCCCATGTATAGTTTCTTAACGGGCGGCACATGAGTGTTTGTTTTAAACGGAAAATAAGAAAAGAAGGATGTGGGAAGCAGGGATCGAACCTGGAACGTAGGACGGAAAATAAGAAATGAAGGATGTGGGAAGCAGGGATCAAACCTGGAACGTAGGGTACGGGAAACAGGGGGCACAACCAGTGGGTTACGATGCCTATTTGTGTACATCTTTAGTTTTTAACCTTTTTATTGCATTTTTTTTGTTTTCGTTTTTTATCTCTATATTGCATTTTTTTCTGTTTTCATTTTCTTCCATTTTCTTTTCGGTTTCTGTTTTTTTTTCATCAACAATTTTTTGTTCACCGAAATTTTTTGAATACGAACAAATTTTGAAAATGAACAATTTTTTAAATGAACAAATTTCGAAAATAAACAAATATCTAAAATGAACAAAATTCTGAAATGAACACTTCTCTAAATGAACATTTTTTTAATGTTCATTGTGAAAAGATCACCATTTAAAATTTGTTCATTTTCAAATTTCATTCACAATTTCTAAAACATATTTATTTTTCAAAAAAACTCACTTTTTATTAGACTGTATAGCGTATAAGATTTTTTTTGGGGTGTTTAGCGTACAACGTGAGTCAAGTCGCTCTGTGGTCGCGGCAATGGGCCAGGCCCATGTAGCCTGAGCGAGCCTGCCTTCTCGCTGGCTCACCAGCCTAGCGTGAGCTAGGCCAGTCGAGGACTCGCTCGAAGCGACCTATAGGGGAAACTGTAGCGCGCACGCGTGAGCGATTGGAACCACTCAACTCGCTACAAGCGAAGTATAGGGTATCTCGAAACAATCCAGTCCGTTCGTTATTTTCACTTCATACAAGCCCAACCCAGTTATGGATCAGAGGCATTTCAGTACGGACTATAACATTGTAGTAGTCCACTGTTAGGAAACTTGGCCGTGTGACCGGCTCAGCCCAATTCGGTGGTGCATGCCTGGTCCACGTTAGCCCAACTTGACTCCCAAGTTTAGGGTTTGGTGGGATCTATCTTTTCCTCTATATAAAGCAAGGCAATATTGTATGTAGGGTTGACACAAAAGAGATCAATAAAGAGTACATTTTGCCTACACCTCTGTTGCATCTACTATTTCAACTACGCTATGCAACCTCGGGACCGGCCAGCCGGCAGAGGGTGCGTAACACGTTATCAGCACGAGCTTATCCATCGAGCCTCCGTCGAGGCTACATCAAGCAGGCTCCCTGCATCGGATCGCAAGGTATAAACTAAATCAGACCGCAAAAATGGATCCGTATTGTTTCTCTCTTTCCATTTTTGCATCTATATTTTTTTTATACCTATGGTGTCGATTTCCCTCCCGAGAGTCGAGCTGACGAATACGTCGCCGACCAATGTCGATACTCTCGGATTCAGGGGGATTTGATGACGGCACAATAGGGAGTCAGTACAGACGTGATCCTGATGATCACGGTACCGCCGCGGCGCACCGACTGTGCGACGCGCCGTCTCGATTCTAGATGAACAGACGATGAAAAATGATATCTGAAGCTTTTTTCCGTGTCGGCGTAAAAGACGTCGTCGACTGACTGCTGTAAAGGTTCTCGCCGTGTGTTGTATAGGTCGGCAAGCCGCCATGCAATACACCGAGCATCACACTACATAGCGCCGTCATCGCTCTTCTGCGTGCTGCGTACGTCGCAGTCGCCGCGCCATGGCCGATCCGCCCGACGCACCTCGACGTAAAAGGACATCGTCGGCTGACTGTTGTAGTGCCGCTCGACGTGTGTTGCATAGGTCAGCAAGCCGTCACGCAACACACTGAGCATTGCACTACGTGGCGCCATCATCGTTCTTCCGCGCGAGAAGGTCCAGATGACCGTGCTTGCTGCGGCCCTGCTGGTTGCCGCCATGGGCCCATATACGGCCGCGCTGGCTGTTTTGGACGGTAGGCTTCGGCCTGTTTCTCGGTCTAGTTTCGGCCTGCTGCCGTTACGGGCCAGACCGAATACATGTCTGCGCGAAAATTTACAGTTTTTTTAGCATTTGTATACTTTTCCAGTTTTCTGTATATTTTTATTCCTGCTGAATAAATTATCTGTAATTTCCTGGAATAGTTTGTTTTTGCTGAATTTGTATATTACAGAAAGTCATTTCTAGGGCCATTTTCCCGTCACGTTTGTGCTTAGCATATTATCTCTATGTACATGTTTTTATATCATATTTTACTACAGTAATTAATTGTTTTAATACTTAGTAGAGCATTTTTAGGATGTACTTTAAATTTTGGAACGCCGTCTTATTGAAATTTTGTATCAACATCGCTTTATGCAATCGATTACCTGTTGTAATCTGATATTTTTTTTTGCATAAATCGCATATGACCGGAATCATGAACCGGGAATTTGAGGAGTTGGCTCAGAACGGGCTCAACTACCTGACCTGGGCCTCGGACGTGGTACTCGTTCTTGAGGGTCGGAAGCCTAAGGGAGCATTGGATGCGGGACCCAGACGGCCCCCAGCACCACCACTCCGGCGGAAAAAGCCTAAGCACTGCATTTCCTCCGCCACCATATGTGTACTACGCTGAAACATGAGTACATGGCAGAACGGAATGCTTCAGCCCTGTGGACCGCCCTCGAGGCACGGTTTGCTAGGGTGAAGTACACCATTAAGCCGCGGGCGAAGGCGGATTGGATGCGTCTGAGGTTTGCGGACTTCAAGATGGTGGGAGACTACAATTCGGCTTTACACAGGATCTGTACTCAACTGTAGCTCTGTGGTACCACTACCACGGAAAGTCAGAAGATTGAGAAGACTCTCTTCACGTTCCATTCATCAGCTCTCCAGAGTGCGCGGAACTACCGCCAGGAGAACTTCACGCAGTATGCTCTGCTTATTGACGCCCTCCAGGTGGCTGAGGCGCAGGATGAGGTTCTCAAAAAAAGAACTTCAACTCGCAGCCTTTCGGAGGGGGTCCAAGTCAGAAAGTTTATGCTGGTGCCTACAAGGTGCGCCAGCCCAAGTTCAAGAAGCGTGGCAAGAAAGGCAAGAAGGGACCTAACCCTCCCCACCCGGCCAAGCAACATCAGGCGGGTCAGGGGGAGGCAAGGCCCCAGGATTGCTTTCGTTGCGGCTCCAAGACCCATTTCTCAAGGCAATGACGTGCCCCAAAGCACGTCGTGGACGCGTACAAGGCCAAGAAGGCGCGCGAGACACACCTTGTCCAGGTGGAGGCACCAGTACCGGCACCCGCAGCAGGACCCGTGATGATCCCCACGCCCACCGCAGCGCCCGTTGTGGCGCAGAGCGAGGCGCATGTGGAGGCAGATGAGGCGGTTCCCACGAACGCCATCGTGCCCATGGAGGTTGCGCACACCGTGCCCCCTCCAGCGCCACAGCTGGACATCGACTCTGCCGCGGTGATACTCGCTAATGAAGAGAAGATGAGTGAGCTCGAGATTAGGGCCGAGGTGGATGGATACTTTGCGGAATCCACCTAAATTCCCTCATTCAATTCATGTTTCCTTTATGGCAATAAATTTGATACAATTATTTCGATTTGGTTGTAACCTCTATAAGAGCAATAATATTTGTTTTCACCAACATTTATTCGGCGATTGGATGACTTTGTTTTCATCCATTTATTCCATCATTTAATAGAGACTATTATGTTATGTTCTGAAATATTTGTGCGTTTATGTATTAATGTAGCACCTTCCTCGCTTCATTTTTTATTAATTAGACGCTATATTTTAGAACATGTGTGGCACCCGAATGGAGGAAATGTGCCTCGCTGATAGCGGCACCACTAATACCATCTTGAGAGAAACAAAGTATTTTGAGTCTATTACTAAAATTGAGGGGAATATTACAACGATCGCCGGATGCGGTCCGCATGTAGTTGGCTCCGGACGAGCGACTATTACACTCCCCATGGGAACAACTTTGGTCATCAATGAGGCATTGTTGTACCCAGAATCGACTCGTACTCTCTTAAGTTTCAAAGATATCCGTGCTAATTGTTTCCACATTGAGACTCATGATGATGACAATGGTAAAGAATACCTACTCATCACAAAGCACGATGAAAATGGTAAACATGTTGTCGAAAGGCTTCCTTCATTCGCTACCAGGTTGTACTACACCAAGATTGTAGCGCCGCCTGTGTACACTACACTTAAAACTGTTTTTAGAAGCTCTGAACTTTTCAGCCTATGGCATGATCGGTTAGGCCATCCGGTCTTAGAATGATGAGAAATATAATTAACAACTCGAATGGTCATACTGTTAATGTCAAAAATTTCCCGAATCCTGATGATTTCGTGTGCTCCGCATGCGCTACAGGGAAACTAATCATTAGACCATCCCCCCTAAAAGTGAAGGATGAAATCCCCGCGTTCTTGGAGCGTATCCAAGGGGACATATGCGGTCCTATTCAGCCCCTCTCGGGGCCGTTAGGTACTTCATGGTGCTCATCGATGCTTCCTCTAAATGGTCCAATGTTAGCCTGCTGTCTACGAGGAACCATGCTTTTGCAAAGTTGATCTCACAGATCATACAAATGAGGAATAAATTCCTATTCGAATGAACAATGCCGCTGAATTTACTTCCAAGGCGTTTGATGATTATTGCATGACAACGGGAATCAAACTTGAGCACTTTGTACCGCATGTCCACACTTGCGGAGGCATTGATTAAAAGAA
This sequence comes from Alopecurus myosuroides, assembly GCA_028641055.1. NCBI lineage: Eukaryota > Viridiplantae > Streptophyta > Magnoliopsida > Poales > Poaceae > Alopecurus > Alopecurus myosuroides. The sequence goes on from CM054059.1 coordinate 138,487,325, forward strand.
TTAAATTCATTGCCAGACCGCTCCTTCAGGGTTGTAATTTACCAACTACATGTTGGGGTCACGCAGTGTTACATGTAACATCCCAAGTATGAAAAACCACCCCTAGCATGTTTGATTCTTGTTTTATTAAAGTTTTGCATCATGTCATCATACTCATTCCTTGTTTGCATTTGTTTTCATTTGGTTACATCTGTTTTTCTCTGTTTTCACAATTGAAATTCAAACATTATGCAAACCTTTGTTTCATACTTGTTATGTTACAATTTTTCCAACTAAAAAGTTCAATCAAAACAACCATTTTTGTTTCCATTAATCTATAATGGTTCAAACCATTTTAAATGTTGTTTCCAATAATTCACTTAACCCAAACTTAATTCAAATGTTATTTCAAATTCAAATCACATTTTCCAAACAGCACCCAATTTGAACTTATGAAAATTACATCACAATTATAATCATTTGCTTCCAATTAAAGTTATATGATCACCCTATTTAAAATCTTGTTTTCAATAATCAATTAATCACAAAATTCATTCAAATTCACTCCAAGTTCAAACAGCAACATAATTCAATTATTTTTGGAATTCAAAACTTGCAATCTGTTACTATTACATTAAGGAGTTGACACAAATTTTTCTAAATTTTTCCTAGCCCAAAATCTCATCTTTTTCTTCCTACTACTTTTCAGCAAAAAAAAAACAGAAATTTTAAAAAGAAAAACGAGGGGGAGAGAGGCAGTGGGCTGTGCCCCCCGCGAGCCTAGCCCACCCCTTTTCTTTTCCTGGCCCGTACCGGTTCGCCCCCTTCTTCCCCGCGTACGGCTCGCCATCGGGCGATGCCACGTCGCCGGCAGCCGCAGCGAACGGCCGAGCGCGCGCCCCTAAGCCTATAAGACCTACCCCCTAGGCCCCTGCGCTGCCCTAACCCTACCTCCCTCCTCCCTCTCGAGCTGCGCCGTCGCCTCCACCTCTCTGCCACCTCCTTCTCCCTCTCTGCAACCACGCCGCCGGAGCTCCTCCTCTGAATCCATGGACGCCGCCGCCGCTGCAGTGCGCCACCTCCCAACTTAGCTGCGGGGATCGAACCGCCACTGCTCCCTCTCCATCCCGGACATCTCCGTTGAGCACGAGAGGTGCTGGAACGCCGCCGCCATCCCTGCCGTCGCCGTCGACGACAGACGCCACCGAACCTGCTTCCCTCCGATTCCTCACAGTAAGCTGCACACCTCCTTCTCCCTCCTATCTGCTTCATGACCGCGGGCACGCACATCAGCACGCAACACCCACGAGCCAGCAGCAGCACCCAGCATCGCCGTGTTGCTCACCGCCGTTGCGCCACCGTCGTTTCCCTGTCAAAGTTCAGGCAAACGCGCGCGAGCAAAAGTTCAGTTAACTTAACTGAACTACAACCTCACCGCGCACCCCTATCTGACAGAAACGAACGCACACCGCACTGGTTACAGCGCTTGCACGCGAGCGCCCAGGGCGCAGGATCGAATCCTGCCCCGTGGGATTTATCCCAAATTTTTTGCGCTGGGCACTGACAGGTGTGGCCCACCTGTAAGTGGCCCCTGTTGCCACCTGTGCTGCCACGCAGCCCTTGGGCCCTCTGTCAGTGGCAGTGGCCAGCCACTGCTGAGTAACAAAAGTTTTGCAACCTTTTCTGTTTCAAATTAAGTCCTTTTTCATTTACAGATTGGTCCTCAAATTTAAATTGCTAATAACTTTTATTTTATAAACCCAAATAATAAAAGTAAAATATGTTTGTTGCACCAAATTAAATTATCTATCTATTTAAACCAATTGTTTTCTATTTTGAATAATCCAAATGCATTCAAATTTCAAATTCAAACAATTCATTTGTAATTTGTATAATTGCATAACTAATTCATACTTAATCCAAATAATGCAAATAAAATATGTTTTCCATGCTACTTCAAACCACCTTTTCAAATATAAATTTTGTTTCATGTTTTGAATAATTAAAATTGCTTAAATAATTTAAACCTTGTTTAAAGCATTTAAAATTGCTAAATGCATAACTTGCTCAAATTAAATTATTTTTGAACATATAAAATATGTTTTCAAACTAGAAAAGTATAAACTTTTCAAATATGAATTTGAATTTATGTTTTGAACAAATAAAATTCAAATAATATTCAAACTTGTTTTAAATTCATTTAAAACTTGTTTAATCTTGTTTAATTCATAATAAATTCATCCTAATTCCTTTTTCAATATTTGAAACATGTAATCCACCTAAAATTTTATGTTCTTTTCAAATATGAACTTTGTTATTTGTTTTGAACAATTTAAATTGCTGAAAACAACAAATGCTTGGGTAACACCTTTAAGGAACCAAAATTCCTTAACTTAATAACTAAAATTCCAAAATTGGTAAACCTTATTTCCAATTGATTCTATTGTTGTTATTTTTATGTTTTCCTCATCCATGCATCATACTAATCCACTTTCACCTGTTGGTTAATTGGAAAACAATTGTTTCAACCATAATTCTTGGACTTTTTCATATGCAACTCAACTTGCATATGGGTCCCTTTAAATTGTGTTACCATGTCAACTAGTTTACTTTGATGCATCAATTAAATTGACATGCATCATCCCATGATTGTGCACTATGCCATGTTATTGATTGTTTGTTCTCTGCGTTGTTTCTTTGATTCTTCTCGGATAGACGACGACGTTGAGACAGACGATACTTACAGCACCCCTTCTGAGGATCTAGCTCAGTACCAGGCTGCTGAGTTTGCAGGCAAGTTATCACTCACATGAACCACTATGTTCCTTTCAACATTGGTTACCGATATTTTCCGTTGACTATTTCTGCTAGCCATATGTATCGTTGCTTCTATTACGAACCTATCACATGCTACCTTTAACCCTGATATTGCCTCACCTCCCCTCCTATAACCCCATTGATTGTGGCCCGTGTCTTACTAGCATGCTTAGGGTTGTTTTTGCTCGAGTCTGTTACCCGTTACTTTCTGCTATCATATTTCTATTATGTTCTGGGGCTCGATGTTAAACAACAACCTGTTAATTTTGGGTAATAATAATTTGCTGATAAGGCACCGGCAGGAGGCCCGGCGTGGTTTTGAGGCCTGCTAGTGTCGACCCTAATTAGGAAAAGGGTCTTGTCTACTGATCCATGATGAGCGCACTATCCGCATGTGGGAAGCGTGTATGGGCGCCCCCCGCAATTTGATGCGAAGAAGAGTTGAGTTGTGTTGAGTGCCCCGCTTGGTGGAAGGGCCCTTCCATCTGGCGGGTTATTCTTACGTGTACGGCTAAATTGGTGCACCCCTGCAGGGATAAATCTTCTCGAGAAGCCGTGTTTTCCGCGGTTATGGTTAACTTGGTGAAAGTACTGGCTAACAAGTACTCAGAACAACTTACACCTACCTAATGATAACTTGACTAGTAATAGCCTTATTGCCACAATAACTTGATCCATCATTAATCCAATTGTGTGAGTTATCCTCGGATTGCTTCTTTGGATAAGGGGCGAGATCCAGGATGGGTTTGTTTGGTGGTTAGTTATAGATGGTTACGATACGCTATCTTATCCCCTTTCTGTTAGCCGGAAGTTGTAGCATGTTTCTGTAGTTGGTTAGTACAGCCAGCTGCCGTATCTTTTATATCACCCCTTTCTTCCGTTGAACCCAAGGCATATGTGCTTGGTGTTGACGGGTTACACTTTGGTGAACTGTGAGTCTTGCTTGCCAGTACGTTTATGTACTGACCCCTTTGGGGCTGTGGTTTCCGCAGACTACGCTTACGAGGATCCCCATGACGGCTACTACGTGGAGTTTGACGAGGCTGCTGACGAGTAGATAGCGGACCTGGGCAGGATCCGAGAAATCGTGGATGGGCTCCGTCTTTTCATTTCCGGCTTCTTAAGCCTATTTGGATTTTGTCTGTACTCAGACCCTTTGAATGCTTCCGCTGAGATGTAATGATGATATGTTGGGACATGTGTCCTCTGGATGAGTGTATTTGCTATCTCTGCTCTAGTGAGAGCTATTTGCAACTTATTTCCATCTTTTGTGTCTTAGAGATATGTTGTGTTATCATTCTGTTAAACGCCGTTGACGTACCATGTGTGTATGGTATGAAGTACGTCAATGGTAGTATCCTGATTTCTATGGGATGGTTTACGTAGACGATGAACAGTAGGGGTTAGTTGTCACACATACGTGTGTTGGCCTACTCGTAAGAGATGCGGGTGCCGGTAAGCCCCGTAATCCAATCAACTACTGTTCAACGGAACTGCGAGTATCCTCTAGAAGTCCGGGTGCAACAAATGGTATCAGAGCCTGTCTGCCTGTAGGATCCCTTTTACTGGTCGCAGTTGAGTCTAGAAACTATTTTTGTAGCTATATAGGAAAAATGAAACGTGAGAGTAGGAATTCTGCCATTTTATTTCTTTCCCCACCCACCCTCCCTTTTCTGGTAAGGAAGTGCAACGTTGTTTTCTCTTCTCATCTAAACTTTCAAGTTAGGTTTTCACGAATCCTGGTCTCTCTAGGATAGTTATATCTACTAGACCATAGGAATGGAGGTGGTTGTGACATGATTTATCATGTTGCCTACTCATGATTGAGAACGGAGGCGTGTAAGCCCCGGAAGCAAATCCTCTATTCCTTAAGCAGTAGATATTGATCCTTTAGAAGCCCGGATGGGTTTTCCGTAGTACCTCAGGAGTTTTTGGTCTCGTGTTTCCCGATGTTGCTTCGATATCCTGTTCTTCTCAACATCCTTTTCGTCCGTTGAAGCCTTGTTGTTGCTTTCCACTTCAGTTCTTCTACCGGCGTCTAATCAAAACTTCCCCGATCATCTGCAGATGGATCTCAGGTTCTACCCGCAGGTGGTTCGGATGACTCGTTGCGAGAGCACCGCCGGTTATCCGGAGATGCTGAGAGACATGGTCACTTATCTGGGATTCCGTCGGGCACCAGAGTACCAGGTCTACGAGCAGCAGCGAGAGTTTGACCAGACCTACTACCAGGCTATCGTCTACATTCTGTCAGATGATGGCATGAGCGTTGTCCACCGCTACGAGGCAGTAGGTTCCACAGTGGATATGGCTGTGCAGCAGGCAGCTTATGTGAGTCTCACCGTCCTTCGTGCTGACTACTGGGGATTTGACGATTCTATCTATCGCCACATCCCCCGTGGTTACATCACTTCGGAGGGAGCTCACTTCACTCTCTACGACAACCTGGATGTCTACGAGCATGATAACTCCAGGCTGCACACCACCGCTCAGTTTGTGAGGCACAGTGACGCAGTTGCCAGCACACTATCTCAGGAGTTGGCTTCAGTCAGAGAGCAGCTCTACCTTGCTTTGACTCGTCTGGCGTCTTACACCACAGACTTTGTTGGAGACGAGCGCTTTGCACGTTTCGATCAGCCAGTTGGTCGTCGTCTGCCAGATGCTGGAGGTTACGAGCCGATCAGAGGTCCACTCCTCAACCTCGGTGCTGGTTACACTGGGATTCCACGCTTTGGAGCACAGGGAGTCGATGCTATGTACTTCACCACACCTAGAGTCGCTCTCAGGCCACGACAGATCTACGTGGATCGTCGTTCTACCTACTTTCGTGGGCGTGCTCCTCACCGTACCTCTCGTCGTACTACTCACCGCCGTCCTGCGTGATGAGCATGGGAGTACCGATGTATCCATTCTTTGCTATGTTTAGTTATCCTTTGGCATTCGAACCATTTGTGGTGTGTTGGATATTCTGATGTATTTGAACATGTGATGATGCCCCTGTTGGTTATCTATTCATGCGTCGGAATAATCTCTCTTTTCGGTTACCAAGTCTATCCTTTTCTGTTGTTGTTGTGCTAAAATGCATTTCCATTCAGGATGCCGCCAACAAGGAACAACCCGCCTGAGCCACCGCCAATCACGGAGCTGTTGACTCAGATGACCCAAGTCGTGACGCAGATGGCCCAGTTCCAGGCTAATCAGCACAACAACCAGAACGCTCCACGAGTCAGTATCAAGGAGTTTCTGAGTCTGGGGCCGAGAGCTTTCGTGGCAACACGCGAGCCTCTGGATGCTGATGACTGGATCCGTGAGATGGCCAAGGCTCTGGACATTGCTCACGTTGCTGAGGAAGACAAGGTCAAGTATGCCTCCTACCTACTGAAGGGTCAGGCAGCTACTTGGTGGGAGAACTACCAGACCATGAGAGCTGGCTACCCAATCACCTGGGGTTGTTTCAAGGAAGCTTTCCTGAAGCACCACATCCCAGATGGTCTCATGGAAAGGATGCGTGAAGAGTTTTGCTCTCTCAAGCAGGGCAAGCTGGACGTCATTGGCTATCAGAGTGAGTTCAATCACCTCGCTCGATACGCTGGTGATGAGGTGTCCACTGAGGCTAAGAAGATGGCAAGGTTCCGCAGAGGTTTTAACCCGGAACTCAAGTACGCCCTCACCAACATCAAGGCCAAAGACTTCGAGGAGCTCGTTAACACCGCGCTCAATGAAGAAAATGGGCGCAAGGCGTTCGAGGAGTCTCGAAAGCACTCGCGTGAGGGTGGTTCCTCCTCCAACATGACCACCCCTCCGCAGAAGCGCCGCATCTGGGTGCCAAATGGTGCTGTCACTCGGGCTCCATATGCCCAAGCTTCTCCAGGCTTCGCTCCCCGCCCACCCAACCCAGCTCACATGCAAGGTCAGAGGTTTTCAATGGGGCAGCCAAGGCCAGATACTCCTCGTGTCGTCACTTGCTACAAATGCAAGCAGACGGGCCACTACGCTGACAAGTGCACTCAGAGGCAGCTACCTCCACCACCACCTCGTCCCAACACAAAACCAGGCAATGGTGCGTGCTCCCCCGGCAAAAGCCTTCAACTCCAACAACAGGCCTGTCGGGAGGACCGCAAGGGTGAATCATGTCAAGGTCGACAAAGCTGAGGAAGCTGCTGACGTCGTTCTCGGTACATTCCCCGTAAACTCTTTTCTAGCTAAAGTGTTGTTTGATACCGGAGCATCGCATTCTTTCGTGTCAAAGATCTTTGCGACAGCAGTTAAACTCCCTTTTGTTGGTTTGGGTTCCCCGCTAGTAGTAAACTCCCCTAGAGCAACTATGCAAACTTCCAAAATCAGTCACGAGAATCAGATTCTAATTGGAGGTCACATATTCCTTGCTTCCCACATACTGCTTGGCAATTCTGACATTGATGTCATTCTTGGTATGGATTGGTTGAAGGCCAATAAAGCTACGATTGACTGTGCTCAGAAGTCAATAACTCTGTTCCACCCTTCTGGCCAGATAGTCTATTCTCCAAATGAATCAAGTTCTGTTCAGCTTTACACCCTCGATGCTAAACCTCTACCTCTACTTGAAAATGTTCCGGTGGTTTGCGAATTCCCTGACGTCTTTCCAGAAGAGTTGCCAGGGATGCCTCCGGACAGAGCAGTTGAGTTCGTGATCGAGCTTGAACCAGGTACTGCTCCAATCTCTAAGCATCCATACAAGATAGCTCCTCCAGAACTGAAACTGTTAAAGGAGCAAATAGATATGTACATGGAAAAAGGTTACATTCAACCTAGTTCCTCGGCTTGGGGTTGCCCAACTCTGTTCGTTGCGAAGAAGGATCAAACAAAGAGACTCGTTGTTGACTATCGTCCTCTTAACGAGAAAACCATCAAAAACAAGTATCCAATTCCTCGTATCGATGATCTTTTTGATCAACTTGCTGGAGCCTCAATATTCTCAAAGTTGGACTTGAGGATGGGTTACCATCAAATAAAGATCAGAAAGGAAGATATTCCAAAAACAACTTTCACCACTCGGTACGGTCTATATGAATACACCGTCATGTCCTTTGGTCTCACCAATGCACCGGCGACCTTCTCTCGACTCATGAATTCTGTCTTCCATGAATACCTCGACAAGTTCGTTGTGGTATATCTTGATGAAATTCTTGTATACTCAAAATCCGAGGAAGAGCATGGAGAACATCTTCGTCTCACTCTCATGAAACTTCGCGAGCATCGTCTATATGCCAAATTCTCCAAATGTGAGTTCTGGATTCCAGAAGTTGCTTACCTTGGTCATGTCATCTCAGCCAAGGGCATAGCCATCGATCCAGAAAAGGTTAAAGAAATTGTTGATTGGAAACCTCCTAAGACGGTAAAGCAAGTCAGAAGTTTTCTTGGCTTGGCTAGCTATTGCCGTCGTTTCGTCCAAAACTTTTCCAAGATTGCCAAACCTCTCACTGATCTCACAAAGAAGGACAAGAAGTTCGTTTGGTCTCCACAATGTGATGAAAGTTTCAATCTCCTGAAGACTAAACTCACTTCTACACCAGTTCTGGTTGGCCCAGATACTACCAAACCTTTCCAAATATTCTGCGATGCATCTCTCCAAGGTCTAGGTGCAGTTCTTATGCAAGAACGTCAAGTTGTGGCTTATGCTTCACGTCAGTTGAATGCACATGAGCAAAACTATCCCACACATGACCTTGAGCTTGCAGCAGTTGTGTTTGCTCTCAAGAAATGGAGGCAATACTTGTTGGGTAACCGCACTGAAATCTTTTCCGATCATAAGAGTCTGAAATACATCTTCACTCAACCAGATCTAAACCTCAGGCAAAGGAGATGGATTGAAAAGATTAAAGACTTTGATCTTACCATTTCTTACACTCCAGGCAAGGCTAATGTTATGGCCGATGCTCTCAGTCGCAAGTCGTATTGCAATAATCTCATGATCATGGAAAGCCAACCTCCACTTCATGAAGAATTCTAGAAGCTGAACCTTGGTCTTGTTCCTCAAGGCTATCTTGCAAGCTTGACAGCCAGTCCAACTCTCGAGGACAAGATTCGTTCTGAACAACTTCGTGATGCTGAAATCAAGAAGATGGTAGAGCACATCAAAGAAGGCAAGGAGAAATTTAAGTCCTTCTCAATTGATGACAAGGGAACTGTGTTCTTCGAAGGACGCATTGCAGTTCCCCAAGTTCAAAGTCTCAAAGATGTCATTCTCAAGGAGGCTCATGAAACTCCTCTCTCCATCCACCCTGGAAGTACAAAGATGTACCAGGATCTCAAGACCCTGTATTGGTGGCCTGGCATGAAACGTGAAATTGCTCAATACGTTTCTGAATGCGACGTTTGTCAACGTGTTAAGGCAGTCCATCAGAAAACAGCCGGTCTTCTACAACCTCTGAAAATCCCTGAGTGGAAGTGGGACATGATTGAAATGGACTTCGTCACTGGTTTTCCAAAGTCCAAGAAGGGCAACGATGCAATCTTCGTTGTCATTGATCGTCTCACTAAGGTAGCTCACTTCTTTGCTGTCAAAGAAACGATCTCAGCTAGCCAGTTAGCAGAGCTCTACACAGCAAAGATTGTTCCTCTTCATGGTGTTCCATTGGAAATAAGCTCAGACCGTGGAAGCATATTCACTTCTCATTTCTGGAAAAGCTTTCAAGAAGCATTGGGCACCAAACTTCTGTTCAGCGCAGCTTATCACCCTCAGTCTCAAGGGCAAGTCGAAAGAGTCAATCAGATTCTCGAGGATATGCTCAGAGCATGTGGTCTATCCTTTGGCATGAAATGGGAGGAATGCCTTCCATATGCTGAATTCTCCTACAACAACAGCTTCCAGGCAAGCCTAGGCATGGCACCATTTGAAGCTCTCTATGGCCGCAGATGCAGGAGTCCAATCAATTGGTCTGGAGCTGGTGAACGTTCACTCTTAGGCCCTGACATTGTTAAGGAAGCCGAAGAGAAGGTTCGCATCATTCGCGACAATCTCAAGATTGCTCAGTCTCGTCAGAAAAGCTACTATGACAGCAAGCACAGGGATATGATCTATGCACCTGGTGACAAGGCATATCTCGGTGTAACTCCCCTCAGAGGCACTCATCGTTTCGGTGTCAAAGGAAAGCTTGCACCAAGATACATTGGTCCTTTCAACATTCTCTCAAGGCGTGCGGAAAATGCCTATCGTCTTGAACTTCCAGAAAAACTATCCAAGGTGCACGATGTGTTTCACGTGTCACAACTCAAGAGGTGTTTCAAAGATCCAGATCGTGCAGTTGATCATGATTCCATTGAACTGCAAGATGATCTCTCTTATGAGGAGCACCCTGTTCGTATTCTCGATGAGACCGAGCGTAAGACCCGCAACAAGAGCACCAAGTTCTTGAAAGTGCGGTGGTCCCATCATTCCGATAAAGAGGCAACGTGGGAGACCGAAGAGGATCTTCGCAAGAAGTATCCGGACCTTTTCTCTTCTCAGTAGGAATCTCGGGGCACGATTCCTTCAAGGGGGGGCGTTTGTAACATCCCAAGTATGAAAAACCACCCCTAGCATGTTTGATTCTTGTTTTATTAAAGTTTTGCATCATGTCATCATACTCATTCCTTGTTTGCATTTGTTTTCATTTGGTTACATCTGTTTTTCTCTGTTTTCACAATTGAAATTCAAACATTATGCAAACCTTTGTTTCATACTTGTTATGTTACAATTTTTCCAACTAAAAAGTTCAATCAAAACAACCATTTTTGTTTCCATTAATCTATAATGGTTCAAACCATTTTAAATGTTATTCCCAATAATTCACTTAACCCAAACTTAATTCAAATGTTATTTCAAATTCAAATCACATTTTCCAAACAACACCCAATTTGAACTTATGAAAATTACAACACAATTATAATCATTTGCTTCCAATTAAAGTTATATGATCACCCTATTTAAAATCTTGTTTTCAATAATCAATTAATCACAAAATTCATTCAAATTCACTCCAAGTTCAAACAGCAACATAATTCAATTATTTTTGGAATTCAAAACTTCCAATCTGTTACTATTACATTAAGGAGTTGTCACAAATTTTTCTAAATTTTTCCTAGCCCAAAATCTCATCTTTTTCTTCCTATTACTTTTCAGCAAAAAATAAAATAAAAAAGAAAACAGAAATTTTAAAAAGAAAAACGAGGGGGAGAGAGGCAGTGGGCTGTGCCCCCCCCCGCGAGCCCAGCCCACCCCTTTTCTTTTCCTAGCCCGTACCGGTTCGCCCCCTTCTTACCCGCGTACGGCACGCCATCGGGCGATGCCACGTCGCCGGCAGCCGCAGCGAACGGCCGAGCGCGCGCCCCTAAGCCTATAAGACCTACCCCCTAGGCCCCTGCGCTGCCCTAACCCTACCTCCCTCCTCCCTCTCGAGCTGCGCCGTCGCCTCCACCTCTCTGCCACCTCCTTCTCCCTGTCTGCAACCACGCCGCCGGAGCTCCTCCTCTGAATCCATGGACGCCGCCGCCGCTGCAGTGCGCCACCTCCCAACTTAGCTGCGGGGATCGAACCGCCACTGCTCCCTCTCCATCCCGGACATCTCTGTTGAGCACGAGAGGTGCTGGAACGCCGCCGCCATCCCTGCCGTCGCCGTCGACGACAGACGCCACCGAACCTGCTTCCCTCCGATTCCTCACAGTAAGCTGCACACCTCCTCCTCCCTCCTATCTGCTTCATGACCGCGGGCACGCACATCAGCACGCAACACCCACGAGCCAGCAGCAGCACCCAGCATCGCCGCGTAGCTCACCGCCATTGCGCCACCGTCGTTTCCCTGTCAAAGTTCAGGCAAACACGCGCGCGCAAAAGTTCAGTTAACTTAACTGAACTACAACCTCACCGTGCACCCCTATCTGACAGAAACGAACGCACACCGCACTGGTTACAGCGCTTGCACGCGAGCGCCCAGGGCGCAGGATCGAATCCTGCCCCGCGGGATTTATCCCAAATGTTTTGCGCTGGGCACTGACAGATGTGGCCCACCTGTAAGTGGCCCCTGTTGCCACCTGTGCTGCCACGCAGCCCTTGGGCCCTCTGTCAGTGGCAGTGGCCAGCCACTGCTGAGTAACAAAAGTTTTGCAACCTTTTCTGTTTCAAATTAAGTCCTTTTTCATTTACAGATTGGTCCTCAAATTTAAATTGCTAATAACTTTTATTTTATAAACCCAAATAATAAAAGTAAAATATGTTTGTTGCACCAAATTAAATTATCTATCTATTTAAACCAATTGTTTTCTGTTTTGAATAATCCAAATGCATTCAAATTTCAAATTCAAACAATTCATTTGTAATTTGTATAATTGCATAACTAATTCATACTTAATCCAAATAATGCAAATAAAATATGTTTTCCATGCTACTTCAAACCACCTTTTCAAATATAAATTTTGTTTCATGTTTTGAATAATTAAAATTGCTTAAATAATTTAAACCTTGTTTAAAGCATTTAAAATTGCTAAATTCATAACGTGCTCAAATTAAATTATTTTTGAACATATAAAATATGTTTTCAAACTAGAAAAGTATAAACTTTTCAAATATGAATTTGAATTTATGTTTTGAACAAATAAAATTCAAATAATATTCAAACTTGTTTTAAATTCATTTAAAACTTGTTTAATCTTGTTTAATTCATAATAAATTCATCCTAATTCCTTTTTCAATATTTGAAACATGTAATCCACCTAAAATTTTATGTTCTTTTCAAATATGAACTTTGTTATTTGTTTTGAACAATTTAAATTGCTGAAAACAACAAATGCTTGGGTAACACCTTTAAGGAACCAAAATTCCTTAACTTAATAACTAAAATTCCAAAATTGGTAAACCTTATTTCCAATTGATTCTATTGTTGTTATTTTTCTGTTTTCCTCATCCATGCATCATACTAATCCACTTTCACCTGTTGGTTAATTGGAAAACAATTGTTTCAACCATAATTCTTGGACTTTTTCATATGCAACTCAACTTGCATATGGGTCCCTTTAAATTGTGTTACCATGTCAACTAGTTTACTTTGATGCATCAATTAAATTGACATGCATCATCCCATGATTGTGCACTATGCCATGTTATTGATTGTTTATTCTCTGTGTTGTTTGTTTGCTTCTTCTCGGATAGACGACGACGTTGAGACAGACGATACTTACAGCACCCCTTCTGAGGATCTAGCTCAGTACCAGGCTGCTGAGTTTGCAGGCAAGTTATCACTCACATGAACCACTATGTTCCTTTCAACATTGGTTACCGATACTTTCCGTTGACTATTTCTGCTAGCCATATGTATCGTTGCTTCTATTACGAACCTATCAGATGCTACCTTTAACCCTGATATTGCCTCACCTCCCCTCCTATAACCCCATTGATTGTGGCCCGTGTCTTACTAGCATGCTTAGGGTTGTTTTTGCTCGAGTCTGTTACCCGTTACTTTCTGTTATCATATTTCTATTATGTTCTGGGGCTCGATGTTAAACAACAACCTGTTAATTTTGGGTAATAATAATTTGCTGATAAGGCACCGGCAGGAGGCCCGGCGTGGTTTTGAGGCCTGCTAGTGTCGACCCTAATTAGGAAAAGGGTCTTGTCTACTGATCCATGATGAGCGCACTATCCGCATGTGGGAAGCGTGTATGGGCGCCCCCCGCAATTTGATGCGAAGAAGAGTTGAGTTGTGTTGAGTGCCCCGCTTGGTGGAAGGGCCCTTCCATCTGGCGGGTTATTCTTACGTGTACGGCTAAATTGGTGCACCCCTGCAGGGATAAATCTTCTCGAGAAGCCGTGTTTTCCGCGGTTATGGTTAACTTGGTGAAAGTACTGGCTAACAAGTACTCAGAACAACTTACACCTACCTAATGATTACTTGACTAGTAATAGCCTTATTGCCACAATAACTTGATCCATCATTAATCCAACTGTGTGAGTTATCCTCGGATTGCTTCTTTGGATAAGGGGCGAGATCCAGGATGGGTTTGTTTGGTGGTTAGTTATAGATGGTTACGATACGCTATCTTATCCCCTTTCTGTTAGCCGGAAGTTGTAGCATGTTTCTGTAGTTGGTTAGTACAGCCAGCTGCCGCATCTTTTATATCACCCCTTTCTTCCGTTGAACCCAAGGCATCTGTGCTTGGTGTTGACGGGTTACACTTTGGTGAACTGTGAGTCTTGCTTGCCAGTACGTTTATGTACTGACCCCTTTGGGGCTGTGGTTTCCGCAGACTACGCTTACGAGGATCCCCGTGACGGCTACTACGTGGAGTTTGACGAGGCTGCTGACGAGTAGATAGCGGACCTGGGCAGGATCCGAGAAATCGTGGATGGGCTCCGTCTTTTCATTTCCGGCTTCTTAAGCCTATTTGGATTTTGTCTGTACTCAGACCCTTGAATGCTTCCGCTGAGATGTAATGATGATATGTTGGGACATGTGTCCTCTGGATGAGTGTATTTGCTATCTCTGCTCTAGTGAGAGCTATTTGCAACTTATTTCCATCTTTTGTGTCTTAGAGATATGTTGTGTTATCATTCTGTTAAACGCTGTTGACGTACCATGTGTGTATGGTATGAAGTACGTCAATGGTAGTATCCTGATTTCTATGGGATGGTTTACGTATACGATGAACAGTAGGGGTTGGTTGTCACACATACGTGTGTTGGCCTACTCGTAAGAGATGCGGGTGCCGGTAAGCCCCGTAATCCAATCAACTACTGTTCAACGGAACTGCGAGTATCCTCTAGAAGTCCGGGTGCGACATTACACGCGGCCAATCTCATCAACTTTTGACCGTCGGCCTACAACATCCACTCTCCTATGCAGCTTGCGCAAGGGTCAGCACCGAAAATTTCCCACCTTCGTAGGTTCGGTTGCCAGGTATATGTACCAGTACCAACCCCTCAACGATCAGCGATGGGACCGCTCCGTAAGTCGGGGATATACATTGGTTATGAGACTGTGTCCATAATCAGATTTCTGGACCCCGCGACAGGTGACTGTCATACGGCCCGTTTCGTTGATTGCATTTTTGACGAGGATGTTTTCCCGACTTTAGGGGGAGATAATCAATCCCTTTATGATGAAAGTCGAGGAGTCACATGGCAAGCCACGGGGATCCACGCTCATGACCCGCGCACTGCTGAGTCCAATAGAAAAGTCCAAAAGATAATAGATATGCATTCATTAGCGAATCAACTGCCTGATCATTTTAGTGATCTAAAGACCGTGACAAAGTCGCATGTGCCTGCACGCAATGCACCGGAAAGGGTTGAAATACCAAAGAAAGATAAAGGTATACCCTCTCCCGCCCTTAGGCCTAAAAGGACGAGGAATCCGGTTCCTCAAATCCCAAGTACTCGGGGACACCCGAAGAAAAAGGACAAGAGAGATTTATCACAGACTTCCCCTCAAGAGGGGAGCCAGTCGAGACCTGGCACAAGCACGAAAGTTTCAGTGCACGAAATTCCGGACTTGAATTTTCCTATATCGAAAATACACAGCGAAGATGTGCGCGCACACATTGGAGCGGGAAAGCTAAAGGACCTTGCTCCTGGATTGGGAAATCTGGTGGAGGAAGGAAATGTGCCTGATGCACTCCACGACGAAATGGGCATTAACTATGTTGATTCTGGTGAGTCAATTAATCGAGCCATGGCAAATGTCGACATATATTTTTTCCATTAAAATTGCCTCAATCATAGATCCTGACCCCGAGCCTAACACGCTTGCTTATTGTAAGAAGAGGTCGGATTGGAAAGATTGGCAAAAGGCAATTACTGCCGAGTTAGTATCTCTTAACAAAAGAGAGGTGTTTGGACCTGTTTGTCTAACTTCTTCCCACATATGCCCTGTTGGCCACAAGTCGGTTTTTGTTAGAAAGAGAAACGAAAATAACGAGGTAGTACGGTGCAAAGCAAGGCTCGTTGCTCAAGGTTTCTCTCAGCGACTAGGTGTCGACTTTGAGGAAACTTACTCACCTGCCATGGATGGAATTACCTTTAGATACTTGATCTCAATGGCAGTAAACTTGGACTTGAAAATGAAACGGATGGATGTTGTCACCGCTTACCTTTATGGTAACTTGGATTCGAACATATACATGAAGGTACCCGAAGGTATTCCTGTTCCGAACCAAGGTAGAGCAAATAGAAGTTTGTACAGTGTTCAGCTTAAGAAGTCACTGTATGGACTCAAATAGTCGGGTAGGATGTGGTATAATCTTTTAAGCGTTTTCCTTCACCAGAAGGGCTACACGAGCAATGAAGGTTGCCCATGTGTTTTTATACGGAGATCACAACATGGTTTCTGTATTATCTCGGTGTATGTGGATGATTTGAACCTAATCGGTACACCTAAGGATATTGAGGAAGCGAGCTCCTACCGGATGTCGGAATTCGAGATGAAAGACTTAGGCAAAACCAAGTTCTTCCTAGGTCTACAACTTGAGCATTCCCCTGCTGGGATCTTAATGCACCAGTCTGCCTACACTTAGAAGGTGTTAGAAAGATTTGGATTTGACAAGGCATACCCTTCTAAGACCCCCATGATTGGGAGATCTTTACAGCGGGACAAGGACCCATTCAGGCCTAAAGAAGAGGGGGACGAAGTTCTGGGACCAGAATTCCTCTACCTGAGTGCAATTGGCACTCTCATGTACCTCCGAATTGTACACGGCCAGACATCGCGTTCGCCGTCAATTTGCTTGCAAGGTACAGTTCTGAGCCTACCAATAGACATTGGAAAAGTATCAAGGACGTCTTTCGACACTACACCACGGTAGAGACTTGCCGACACAATTCTGTAGGCAAAGGTCTAGAAGAGCCGACAAACTGTGTGTTGGCATATCTTTAATGATTCGCCATCAAAGTAACTGCCGGGAAAGATATAACATTGTCGACTGTAAATGTGTCGGTAGTTACACAACAACAAATAATCTGTGGGCAAAGGTATACCAACCGAGAATGTGTTGGCAGATGTACCGGATCGACAGAATAAGTGTCGGCATAGCTATACACGTGTCAGTGCATAAAGGCCACGCAATAATAGAGCGTGCTTTAGGCGCGAGACGGCGAAAAAAACGTGTGTCTGGGCGTGAGGGACCAAAATTTCGGGTGACTTACAGCATCCACAGTGTTGCCCAAACCAAATTTGCCACATAGATTCATTTGGCATTAGGGCTAAACTTTCTATGTTATCTACAGTGTGTTAAAGCCAATGCCAAATGCCAAATTCCCTTATTGTGTGACCCACCATGTATAAAGTAATAATAAACTATTTTGGGCTGCACACACTCTCTCTAGTCCCACCCCTCTATCCTACTATTTTATTCACTTAAAAGAATTTGGCATTGGATCTTCTAGTTGCTCCTATGCCAAATTATTTGGCTTTGGCACCAAGATTTGGCACCTCTACAATGTAGGGAACCGATGCCAAAAGCCAAATAGGGTATTTGGCATCCAAATTTGGCACCCTTAGGGCATCCACAGTGTTGTTAAAGCCAAATTTGCCACGTAGATTTATTTGGCATTAGGTCTAAACTTGCTAGGTTATCTACAATGTGTCAAAGCCAATGCCAAATGCCAAATTCTCTTATTGTGTGGCCCACCATGTATAAAGTAATAATAAACTATTTTGGGCTGCACACTCTCTCTCTAGTCCCACCCCTCCATCCTACTATTTTATTCACTTAAAAGAATTTGGCATGGGATCTTCTAGTTGCTCCTATGACAAATTATTTGGCTTTGGCACAAAGATTTGGCACCTCTACAATGTAGTGAACCGATGCCAAAAGCCAAATAGGGTATTTGGCACCCAAATTTGGCACACACTGTGGATGCTCTTAGGCGCGCATATTCCTCCCCTTACCCCAAAATCCCCAATCTGGCTGTGACTCGAGCCGCAAACCTAGCCCAGCTCCGCATCTACGGCCGCCGCCGCCGCGCCGCCATTGCTGTCGCCAATTTCCACTTTAGCCGGCCGCCGCAACCCTTGCCATTACTCTCCGCGCAGGAAACGTGGCCGTGGATCATCTCCACCCAGCCTCTGCTGCCACCGGCTCACAGTGCCTCGACTCCGTCCGTCGCCTAGATCCGCTGCCAGCAGCCCGTCCGGGGCCTTCGGTTTCCATCTCATTCGACTACGACCCCGTTCCCCGCCGAACTCCCGTCCCTGCCAACCGCAACCCCGTCTGCTGCCTGGGGTTCCCATCTCCTTCGACCTCGGCTCCTCGGCCACGTGCGCTCCCATCTCCTTCCATCGCGGCCGCCGCGTGCCTCCCCGACCCTGGTTATCACGACCCCATTCGTTTCCTTTGAATTTGTTCAGGTTGGTGCTATTCTTCTTCACCGCAGCTCAAATCCATGTGTAGTTTACTGTTAGGTTCATATCTGTTTTTGTCTGGGTTGTCGCAACGTGAATGCTAACAGTATGTGGTATAGGTGAACGAGGCAGACTGTTGAAATTCTGATTATTCTTTCTTTTGCTCGTCTAGTGTCTTAGTACTACTTAGAACTTGCTGTATCAATCATTCTAGAATATTACCAGCGCCCTAACTAAACCGAATTTTCAGTATAAAACTTATGAGCCCATAGTAAAAGGCACAAAAGTGCTAGGCAACATCTGACATAACATTACTTGTATACGGTTTGGCCCCATCAGGACAGAATTTTCACGATTCACGCTGGATAAAACCGGACACGCATTTAAGATCTGTTGTTCGCCTCTTCGTGCGTTCCTCTCTGCTCGACTCTGCCTCTAACAGTGAGAAGTCGTTACAGACGCGACGAGATGACCGGTGGCGGTGGGAGCTCCACTCCAACCATGGAGGCCGGTGACTCATCGGTCCGGCAGATAGGTGAGGCCCTGAATTCTGACGGTATGTAGGGCCAACACATGGAGGCCGGAAGCAGCATTAGAACGGAGACATACGTCGAAGGTGACCGGCACCAGCCGCACATCAAGGTGAGTTTTCTTTGTAATTTACAGGATTATTTTGTAAATTTGTATCTGTTAAGGAGTATTAGTATAGGTCTAGGAGTCCGTATTAGTCTAGACGTTATTTCCTTATTCCCCAAGTCATATGTAATATATATATGCCCCATGGGCTATCAATATAGACAAGTTGCCTATTCATAACATGGTATCAGAGCTAGGTTATTTTTTCGGACGCCGCAACTCGTCCTTCTGATCCGATCTAGATCGATTTTTTATTGTCGGTCTTCGATCCGTTCGTGGTCTCTGTGGCCATCCTATCGTTATGCTTCCGCGTCAAGATGTCTCAACGCTGCTCCCGACTACCAGATTGGTTTGATTGCAATGGCCCCTTCATCCCAGTCGCGTATGGTCACCGCCGCCGTCCATCTCCAAGCAGGCCGGCGCCCGTCGCCGTCTGTCTACTTGCGACCGGCCGCACCTGTGCTCCAAGCTGGTCACCAGCTCCGCGCCCAGCTTCCTCGTTGCAGACCCCGCCGCGGGTCCCCGTCGCCACATCCGCGCCCGTCGCTCGTCCGCCCCCGGCCGCTGTCTTCCGAGGTCGCCACCGGCCGTCCATCGCTGTCCGTACACGCCAGCCGCCTGTCTGTCCTAGGATCGTATCTCCGCCAGTGCCTGTCCCGGTTGCCGCTGCTCTCCGGTCGCCTCCGATGTCTCCGTCCGCAGTCCCGGTTGCCGCTGGTCTCTGGTCCGTCGCCACCCGTCCCGGTCGCCGTCTCCGCTGTCCCGGTCGCCGTCTCTGGTCTGCAGATTGGTTCCGCCTGCTGCAGTCTGCTATGGCTGGCCGGTTGGTATCGCTGGATGGTTGGTATCGCTGGATCAGATCACGAATCGGGAGCCTATATTCCAGATCGAGCCTAGTTCGAGTCTGGCTCGGCTCGGCTCCTTTTCAGTGGCTCGGCTCATCTACAGTTCTCGGCTCAGGTCCTCAACAACAGCTCGGCTTGGCTTCGCTACTGCTCTGTTTCTGTTAGTTTGGATCATTGACTTCCATCAGCCCGGTTAGGTAAAAAAAAAAGAAAAAAAAAATGTCGCTGTCTGCTGCTTTACCCAATCTTGGGTGTCCCGTTTCTTCCATGTCAGCTCGATTCTCCTCCATGATCCTCGTTGTCTGGCCCTCGCCACCATGATTCACTTCCGCTGCCTCACCACCATTAGTCTCTCCGTTTCTTTTGCTAGTTTTCTATATTTTCGCTGCGTCCACCAGATCCGTCGTTTCTTTTTGTGTTTTTTTATGTCATGAGAGTCCACCATACCTTCATGCCTTTTCTCGGTCCTTTTGTGGCCTCCTATTCTCGGTCCGTTTGTGGCCTCCTATTCCGGTCCTTTTGTGGCCTCTTCTTATTGGTCCTTTTGTGGCCTCGGTCCTTTTGTGGCCTCCTATTCCGGTCATTTTGTGGCCTCTTATTATTGGTCCTTTTGTGGCCTCCTATTCTCGGTCCTGGTCCTTCTATGGGGTTTTTGTGGCCTCATTTCGCATTGTCATTGATCTACGCACATTCTTTCGCCGCTGGACTTCTTATGTCGTTGGCCTTCTTGCGCTATGATCGTTTGTGACATGCTCTCCTTTTGATCGAATATCGGTCTCTGTCGGTCTCATTGTTCGATCGACTCTATTCATTCTTCGGTCTGGCTTGACTCTACAGGTTTTGAAGACTCTTCATGCTACAAGACACTTTCAAGACGTGGATTCTGGATTATCATTTTGTTTTCTAGTGTACACTTCTTCAAATGCAATGCTATTGCATACGCTTTGCATTTGAGGGGGGGTGTTAAGGAGTATTAGTATAGGTCTAGGAGTCCGTATTAGTCTAGACGTTATTTCCTTATTCCCCAAGTCATATGTAATATATATATGCCCCATGGGCTATCAATATAGACAAGTTGCCTATTCATAACAGTATCGATAGTGTTCAGTTTTAGCCTGCACTGTGCCCAGGCTTTGAGAAATCGCAAGATCCGCCACTGTGGGCAGGTTTATGTAAATCATGACAATTTTTTTTTTCGAGGGGAAATCATAACAATATGTAAATCAGCTTCTTTATTTTGGTTGTTTGCTTGGTGCATTCTATCGTTGTTCCTGAAAAAACTGAGACTGAATATGAGGCTGACAAGAATATGAATGTGCAGGAGGTATAGACAACGCAGCAAGAGTCAAGGCTTTGAACTTGCGCGAATGAGTTTTACACATCATTCCAGCCAAAGAAAAAGAGGACGAAGGTATCTTCATAACATCATAGTTTAAAATTTCGGATATCATATCCCTACTTTCTAAATTCTTTGGTTTAGTTTGTCTTGTTCTCTTGGTTCTCCTATGCTCTTGGTACTGTAAGCATTCTTTGGTTTAGTTTGTCCTGTTCTCTTGGTAAGACTATGAGGATGCAAATCATTCTAGTTGTTCATACTTTTACTATTTTGTCACCAGATTTCACAGTGATATTGGCTCGACTTTGTTCTTGTTGCTGTCTAAACTTTTAAATTCTTGTGCATGTGTGTAATAATGCTAACACTAGCGTCAAAGGTCACATTTGCTAGGTTCAAGGGAGCTTCAGTAAATTGCTTCCATCGTTATGCCGTTTGAGGCATTTATCTTGAGCTAGCAAGCATGCTATGATGGTAACAATATTTATTAGTCTACTTCCTTCACGAATTTGATATTAGGCCTTTTGAAAATCATGTGACCATTACACTTCTACTCAAATATTATTTGTCTTGGAATCTGTTTCAGATTTTTTGAAAATAAAATCTGCCATATAGAAATAGATACTGGGAAAAAATATTGGGAAGCTCCCTATGCATATTGGTTTACTTAGCAGTAAGATCTTCCATTCGAAGTATGAAACTAATTACTGTTGAAACTTTTCAAATGACACACAGTACACTGATGTATTTATTGGATGTTTCTTTGCAGGTAGATCAAATTTCAATATTTTAAGAGTCCACACAGATGGAAGTTTCAAAAAAATTGGGACTGCTCGATGTTTGTTGGCAGATGGATCCATTTTTGTTGAATGCTCTAGAATAGATACTATTAGCCTAAAACATTTTTTCTGGAAAAAATGGAGGTTCTTATGTTACCTGGATCAATAGTATTTAGATCTATGCAGCTTCATGTAAGAACTTGAATACTTGTCAATGTGATCACTCTATTAATGTTATCATGTTGTGATATTGTTGTGATGAGGCATTTGGAATGTGATGAGCTCCTATTGATCAATGTGTTTATGTTGTGTTCGCAAAAAAAAAATGGTGTGTTCTTTTTCTCTGTAATTTTGAAGAAAAATAAAAAGCTGGAATAACGTGACATGCTTACCTCATAGTAGAACGCGCCTACAAATTAAGTGTCGGCGTAGGTAACTTACACCTACATGATATGTGTTGGCGAATGTTGGAGCAACAGTAACAGCCCATGTGTCGGTGTAAGTAGGTTGTATCCCCACATGATATGTGTCGGCGTAGGTGTAGCAATGCCGACAGCGGCGCTATTATCTTGTGTAGGCAAAGCTTTGGCCGACTGCTTTTGCCCCGACTCTTCATCTTCTGTGGGCATATCTCTTGCCTACTCATTATCTGTCGGCAAAGGTACCATATGCCGACAGATGGTTGTGTCGGCAAGATTCAACCATGGTGTAGTGCGATACCTCCAAGGGACCAAAGATCTTGGCTTGTTTTTCCGGTGGAATAAAGATCTTACACTTTTAGGATACGCTGATGCTGGGTACTTGTCAGACCCGCATACTGCAAAGTCTCAGACTGGATATATTTTCCTTTGTGGTGGAACAGCAATCTCCTGAAAATCGTCTAAGCAAACTTTAGTAACAACTTCGACGAACCACTCGAAAATCATAGCATTGTATGAAGCATCACGCGAGTGTGCATGTCTTCGACGGATGATCGGCCAAATCTAGCTGACATGTGGGCTGAACACCGTCCAAACCCCAACTATCATCTATGAAGATAATGCCGCTTGTGTTGCACAAGTCCAGACGAGTTATGTGAAGAGAAACCTCACAAAGGATATTGACCCCAAATTCTTCTATGCACATGAATTGCAAAAGTTGAACGAAGTAAGAATCTTGCATAAGTCATGTGAAAATCTTGCTGATTTTTTCACTAAATCATTACCAGCATCTTCTTTCGAGAGATGTGTTCATGGAATGGGTATGATGAGACTTAGAGAGATACAAGGTTCAGGGGGAGAATCTTCACAAACTCATCGCTGAAATCTCGATCCCGATGATTGAGTACTTGACTGTAAATTAAGTGAGTTGTACTCTTTTTCCCCTTTAGTGGGTTTGTATGAAGTTTCTCACATAAGATTTTTAATGAGGCAATTCATGCAACATAGCAAAAGTATACCATGTGCTTTTCTCCATATTTTTCCCATTGGGGTTTTCGGATTTTTGAGATGTGGCTATACGGATAAATCCCAAGGGGGAGTGTTAGGAAACTTGGGCCGTATGACCGGCGCAGCCCACTTTGGTGGTGCATACCTGGTCCACGTTAGTCCAACTTGACTCCCAAGTTTAGGGTTTGGTGGGATCTATCTTTTCCTCTATATAAAGCAAGGCAATATTGTACGTAGGGTCGACACACAGGAGATCAATAAAGAGTACCTTTTGCCTACACCTCTGTTGCATCTACTACTTCAACTACGCTACGTAGCCTCGGGACCGGCCAGCCGGCAGAGGGTGCGTAACATCCACTACCGTTTGGAATTGGAAGGAATCGCCCATTGTGTAACCATCTTCATTTTTCTTTTTGCGAATAAGGCCAAAGTGCCATATATTATCTGAAACCAGTCCTTACAAGAACATCCGTACAACAAAAGAAGTAACACACGAGTAATTGAAAAGTTCAACACCATTTTCCTTCTACATCACTCAGCGGCGTGTCGTGAGCAAAACTCGATGTCGCTTTGGGACTCCGTCGTGGAAAAGGTAGTGTTGGAGAAAGTTTGAAAAAAAACACATGCACTTGTATAAGCAGCGCCCGGAAAGTCATCGACATAGACCAGAAGATGCCGGCGACCACGATCTCAAGAGATTCCCGGAGAAGGTAGTACCGTGGAGTGCCGGTAGATAATTCCCGCTATGATAAGACAGAGATGGGGAACAAAAAACTCACAATTTCCCCAACGAAGCTGTATATACATAAGCTTCATCAGGTAGAGGTGGAACTTGAGTACACCAACACGCGGCGACATCATCCCTCCACGGAACGCTACCGCCGTAGACAGACGCTTATCAACTTCTTCGGTGGTTTAACTCCCGCCTTCACACCGGAGCACCGTTACAACCATCAGCTACGGGAAGATTAGTGTGATGACATCCACTCCCTCCGTGGGAACACACTTCATCAGCAATGGAACCTCCACTCCTTCCTTCCATCAATGGCGTTTGACCCTTTACCTTACCTTAAGAAGCATGTAGGATCATAGATGTGTACGTAGGATGGTATTTTTGTGGTTCTTGATGTAATCCATGGTTTATATATACTTACGAGGGTAGATCTTATTTGTATTAGTTCGATTGTGCTCGGATTTGTTGGTTTATTATTTTCGCATCCCTACTAATTTCCGGGGTTTCATCTTATTCTGATTTGGGGGACATTTACTATTTAGGGTTTCATCTATTTTTTTTTGAAGAACTACAGTTCTTTGGGTTTGACCATTGATTAGGCCTATGATTATGATATGTGTCTCCACGAGCCCTAATTGGATGCATCAACGGCATGCCAATTATGATTGGTCATCGCACACACATTGCTCATACCAGGCACACACACACTTAAATTTTGCACTGTTTGTCGATGATTAATTAGTGGCGCCCTCTTTATAAGGGATGATTCTGAAGTACTTAGTGCTATTGTGACATCCTGGACCAGGGTTTAAAGGATAATTATACCACTAAGATGCAACTTCTTTTCCCAAATATCATCTAAAAACTCTCAGGGTTAAGAAGGATCAAAGCAATTTTGGGATGAGTGACCACCCAGGAAGTTTCCCGGTGTGTGCGCGATTGAAAGAAAAGTGTGTTGGAAACACTTGTATTGGTTTGTGAGGCCAGCATAGAGATCGTAGAGAGCTTCCATGAGTAACGATCGTCATCCTAGAGGTAGTTAGGGTGTTATGTTATGTAGAAAATCACATTCATTATGCATTCTCCTTGATACAATCAGACCGTCTCTTGATTTTGTGTATGCTTTGTTAGTATGAGATTCCCTGTTTTTCCTTTCACTGTTTTCCATCTGCCAAGGATTAAAATGTGCCACGATGTGTTTAATTGATGGCCTACAATACATAGTATTAGACAAGTAGTTTGGATGTGCATTTTTTGTGTGTGCTTTGTTATTATGAGGTGGTTGAAGGTTTACGACTTCACCCCTTAATCGTTTTTTTTTTAATTTAAACCGGAAATGATTATATTGTGGCCTTTGTGTTGAGGGGTTATTTTAAAGTACCTAGTAGTATGTACAAGTACATTTCTTGTGAATTATCCCTTGCTCTTTAGTTCCGACTATTGGAAGTACATTGTGTGCTTTGTTACTATGAGCCAATCTTGTCCCTCTTGTACTTCCAACCTTATTCTGGTTGTCTCTTATCATCCATAAATGGTGGGCGGGCTTTGCCATTGGTTAGTATATTTCATGAACTTAAAGGTCGTGATACCCGATGTCTAAAGAGGCACCAATTTTGGCTAAGCGCAAATATGTTTATTAAGTGTGTCAAGCATGAACCAACCCTTTCCGTGATCGACAATGGGTAGAGGGTTTTTGTCAGCTAGAGTAGTGATCTTGATGTTGTCTGGTGGTGAACTTGATCATGTTTGTTCACTAGTAAGAATGTGTCTGGGTGAATTAAGTATGTCGTGTGTGGTACTACTATCACCACGTTAGTTAACATTGGTTGGTGCTACTTTAGTTATGTCTTCTCTTGTTTAACTTCATTTTGATGTGTGCACACTCTACTTCTATAAAAAAAATGTGTGCTCTCTCCTAAGTTGCTGAGTGTAATATAGATTGCTAAGTGTAAGGAGTTTGACATTGTCCTAGCACAATTAATCTCAAAACTAACCTGTAACTGTGTGTTCTCTCCTTCTATAAAAAACTGATAGGATTTTGACATACTCTCGAAAAAATGTGTGCACATAAGTGCTGGTAATCACTACTACCAAAAGTAGTTACCATGTTACCCTTCTTTCTCACAACCAAACACACACAACCAAACACACGTGTTTGCATTAGTCTACCACAACACATCGAACCAAACAAGAGGTTTTAGTTTCCCCCTCCATGGAAATGAAGGGCATGTAAGCGGAATTGCACAACATGGCATTTTTTCCGCGACCAAAAATACTGTGGGCAACCCACACCACCACCCCTCCCCCCACATTGGTCAAGGCCGCATATTCTTCTTCTCTTCGCCTCCCATTTATTTATTTTTGCATGTCTAACCTTTCACCTCTTCCATATAGGCATGCGTTAGTGAATCAAAGCACCTTGTGCAAAGAAGAAACGTGTCCCGTGTTGCCTCCGAGGCGACACTAGGGCGATACCTTGCCCGTCGCCGCTCGGTTCCCTTCGGCCATCTCACGGCGCTGCTGCTGACGGCTCCAGCCATCGTGGCGGAAGGCCCTGCTTCCTAAGGCTATAGGGCCGTGTTTTTTCCTTTTTTTGGTGCAATTGGCACTAGTAGGAAACAGGCTATAGCCACCAGGTTACCGCTGGCCAACAAGAATACCTGTGCGCCAGTGCTACTTACCGCTGGCGAACGCGCCACCCTGTTGGCCAGCGCTAAGTTAGCTACCGCTGGCGAACATGGCACTTCGTTCGCCAGCGGTACCAGTGGGCGTCGGGGCAGCGCGCGGCTACGGGCGGCAGCAAATACCGCTGGCGAACAGGGCACTTTGTTCGCCAGCGGTATGGTTACTTAGCGCTGGCGAACAGCGAGCTGGTTCGCCAGCGGTATGGTTACTGCTGGGTAACACTTTTGTTCGCCAGCGCTAACTATACCGCTGGCCAACCACTATTTTTGTTGGCCAGCGGTAAGTTTTGAAAAAAATTCCCTCCACACACCACCACAACCCCCCCCCCCCCGTGGACCGCCTTTTTTACTTTTCTACATCACAAACGAAAATGATAAAACGTTCAAAAAATAAATTCCTTGGATATGTGGGTAGAGTGCATTGTCTAGTTGATATAGAAAATTTGAAATACTCCATTTGACCTTTTATGCAAAATTCAAAAATAAATCGTAAAACGGCCATAACTTTTGCATACGACGTCGAAAAAACGCGTTCAATATATCAAAAGAAGCGTGAGCAAATTCCAGATCCAACCTCACCATTCTCCGATGGACTTCCGCCACAAAGGCCTAGTTCACCTCTCACTATTGAACCCCTTTGAGGCGGGGATCGAATCCTTTACAAACACTTGGGGCACACACCCACAACTTAATTGGGGGCTCTCAACTCATCTCAAATCACCAAGAGTAACAAGAAGCCTAGGTTCTCCACATGAGGAAACTCTAGGCAAGGATCCCTCAAGCTAATGAGGGGGGAAAGGAAAACCGGTTGGTGAAGATGTAGATCCGGGGCTTCTCCTTCAATCCTCAAAGAATCAACAAGTTTGGATGGAGGAGGAGGGAGATCCAGCTTGGTGGGTGAGCTTAATCAATGGTGTCTTCAATGCTGGTGGAGCTAACCCTTGGGGAAGAAATGGAGGCCCTATTTATAGGCCCCCACAAAACTAGCCGTTTTCTGCCCAAAATGCGACCCGGTCAGATTGGTCCGGAATAATCCGGACCGCGGAATAATCCGGAGCATTCCGGATTGCAACAGAGACTTTTCCCCTTATGGCCGGAATGGCCCCGGAATATTCCGGATGCTCACAGAGCAATTTCCCGTGGAGGCCGGAATGGCCCCGGAATATTCCGGCTCCCGGAATCATCCGGAAAAATCCGGATTGTAACAGAACAATTCCCCGTTGTGGCCGGATTGTTCCGGCCTGATTCCGGCACCCGGATTGGCCCGGAATATTCCGGGCTGTTCTTTGAAGCTCTGTTTTAGGCCATAAAAATCCGTTGATCTTTGATTTCGTCACCATTTCTTCGACACCGTAAACGTGCTGATTAAAGACCAAGTCCTTTGACAAAGTAGCACATACGGTTAGTAACTTCTTTATGTTGTTAACAAACACACAAAACAACGAGATATCGAGAATGCACTTTCAATCTCCCCCTTTTTGGTGTTTGATGACAACATAAAGATTTCACGGGGATAAATCAATATGAACTAAAGAAATGGTGTCCAAAAAATAGACGGAGTTCTTCCTCGATGTGTGTCGTGAGGCACACACTTCATAGGCTTTGCTCCCCCTTTGTTTTAGACACCAAGCCGACTAAACAAGTTCGTCCAACATGCATAGATAATGATAGAGATAATAGCACGCATGACAATAGTAGCATAACCACGGGTAGGGTGACACAAATACATCACGAGGTTCCACACAAATAAAACGAAGCAAACGAACTAAAGATAACGGAGCAAAAGCCTATAAGATCGAAATCAAAAGGCAAAAGACTCGTTCTCCCACCCTTGAAAATCCCGTGGAATCCTAATATGGGGACTCCTTCTCCCCCTTTGGCATCAAGACGCCAAAAAGGGAAAACGAGTCCACTAACGTCCCAAGGGATCACTCCATGTCGTCGTCTTCACGGTGCTCATCATCATTCTCCTCTTCCTCAGCTTCAGGATCACGACCTCCAAGCCCAGCAGCATCGAAGTAGTCCTCATCATCAGAATACTCCTCATCATCAACATCAGCTGGAGGCACCCCGAAGTAGAAGTCATCATCATGGTTCTCGGGCATCTCAATGGAGGCACCCCGAAGTAGAAGCTGGAGGCAAGAGAGAGAGGATCAGCAGGCACTTCAATCCCAGCAGCCCTGCGGTCGGCGTTCTGAATACGCCTAGTCTCCTTGGCCAACTCCCTAGCCTCATGAGCAATCACCCTAGTGTCCTTGCACATGTTGAACATTTCCTTGAAGAACTTAGCAATGCCACTAGAGGGACACTCAGAAGTACCACTCGTGGAAGCAGAAGGAGTGGTCATGGGTGATTTGGACCTAGTCTGAGCATACTCTGGAATCTCATCACCATTAATCATGGTAGGAACTAACTTCTTGCCCTTGACCACTGCATATTGGTCCATGATCTCAACCCCCACTTTGTGATTTATGAACTTCTGAATAAGTGGGCCATATGCGGGCTTCCTCTTCTCCATGACCCCGATGCAAATCTCTCGGTAAATGAAGTCCATCACATCAATCCTCCTTTGGTTCTTAGGCCTAGTGAGAAACATCAGGTTCACCATGAAAGCCCTAATAGCAGAGTAATCACCAGCCTTGATCACTATGGTGGCACGGAAGATCTTGGACAGCAAGTTGTAGAAGGGGTACATGTTGGAGTTGAAAGGCTTAGTTTTGCCTTTAACATTGGGAGGATAGCAAAAGTCCAGGCTTGAGATGTCATATTCTGGTCCTTCATGAATCTTGTAGCCATGATCAGCATAGGTGGCAGTCCAAGTGTAACCAATCGCCTCAGCAAACTCAGTCAAGTTGCTAGTAATCTTCTGCTCCCCACATATCCAGGTCATAGTGCGTCGGGCATCACCCGTGGCATGGAGAGTGCAGTAGAACTGAGCAACCAATTCAGGGCAATACTCACACTCAGTATCCAGAAGAGGTATCAAACCAAGCTTCTCCAGGCAGACATGCACATGGCGGAGATCACCATTATTGTGCCTATTATAGAAATCCAAGTCAATCTGAGCCTGCACACAGACAAGGGGCTGCTGGCTAGAATAGAACTCCTCCCAACACTTGAGCTGCAGGTTAGTCCAGAAGCGAGGATCCTCACAGGTGGACTCAACAAAGCGGTACAGATTCTTCCGCTTGATGTGCTTCCACTTAGGAATAGAGCATTCCTTCAGATCTTCTTCGGGCACCCTCTCAATCAGATCATCATCACGAGATCCCCCACGAGAACCGGAAGTGCGACCCCTATTAGGGCGAGCACCCCTCCCGGCAGTAGCCTTCCTTTTCAGACCAGTACGAGCTCCAGGACCTGTGAATAGAGGACATAGGAATAGCAAAAGGTAAGTGCATATGCCATATGGGTCAAAGGAACTCCAAATGGTTAAGTTTAGTGCAAAAACTCAAATTTCTGGCAGCATCCGGAAAATTCCGGTTGAGCCCGGAATCATTCCGGCTGGGCCGGAATGGTCCGGAATATTCCGGGCTCCTCGATTTGACTCGAGAAAATTCCCCAAAACTCGAATTCTTGACTCCAAAACTAAACCAAACATCAAGGGGTACCATAGAGATGATCCTAAAGTAGATCTACGTGCTGGAAAAACGTGGGAGTGACACAAACTAAGATTTGGATCTAAGTCTAGATTGGTGAGTGGTTAGACTAGATCTACGAAACCATGGCATCTAGGTAGGGATTGGCACGAAGAAAACATTGATAGAACTTGGAACTAGATCAAACCCTAGGTGAGATTTCATCTAGAACCAAAATCAACCAATCAAAACGAAAAAGATGAGATGCCAAACACAATACCTTCCATGGGGGAGTCCTTGTCCAAAGGAGGGATCCAACAATCCTCCCTAGGGGCAACGAGGACGAAATCGGCAAACTTTGGTGGCTAGGGCACGGGAGGAGAGAAAGAAGTGGAGGAAAACCGTCCACCCGTGTGTGCGGTGGTATTTATAAGGAAAAACTGTCCATCCGGATTAGCCCGAAAAAATCCGACGGCCGGAATATTCCGGCCCAATCCGACATCCGGAATAGTCCGGAAAAATCCGGCTGGCCGGAAAATTCCGGTCAGAGCAGCAAACAGCTCCAAACTTTTCCGGAAAAGATAGTTTTGAAAGGCTAGGAAAGGTGTGGCTTTGTGTGGAGTAAGGCATATGCAGAGATGAACATAGGAGGGACAAAATAGAGCAAAACACAAGGGGTTAGATTTCCTAGTCTTACTTCTCGGGGAAAAACCAAATAAGATCGAAATAGCAACGAGAAGTAGTATTTGGAAGGATAACACAATAACCCAAAAGATATCCAACTAAGAACCAACTCTTCAAAAGAGAAGAGGTTGGTGGCCTAAGCCACCATGTAAGAGTTCATGGTATGCAACCGCGAAGATATATCTTGGGGCCATTGCCATTACTCGACACTGAAGCTCACAATTCAACATTAGAAAAAGAGAGATAACAATGAATTTTTGCTTTGGGCATAATGGGGGAAGGGAGAACCCAATGTGTTAGGATAACACTCCCCCTATGTCCATGCCTACACCTAAACTCGAACACGTTTCATCTATAGGGGTGTGTGCAAGATCTTCAAGTCAAACTCCTAGAATCAATCACATTTAGTTCATTCCTCAAGAACAAGAATCTTGCATCATCAAGTGACTTCGTGAAAATATCCGCAAGATTGTCCTTGGTGGGCACATAAGATATTGCAATATCCCCTCTTGCCACATGGTCTCGAATGAAGTGATGGCGAATCTCAATGTGTTTGGTCCTTGTGTGTTGCACGGGATTGTATGCAATCTTGATGGCACTTTCATTGTCACACACAATAGGCACCTTATCCAAATGAACTCCATATTCCTTGAGAGTTTGCCTCATCCATAACAATTGAGTGCATGCACTTGCGGTGGAAACATACTCGGCTTCGGCGGTGGAGAGTGATATGCAATTTTGCTTCTTGGAGGACCAACTCACTAGGGACCTACCAAGAAATTGGCAAGCCCCGGAAGTAGACTTCCTATCATCTTGATCACCCGCCCAATCGGAATCCGTGTAGCCATTGAGAGAAAATTGTGCCCCCTTTGGGTACCACAAACCAAATCTTGGGGTATGAACCAAATAACGAAAGATCCTATGGACCGCCATTAAATGGATATCCTTAGGAGCCGCTTGATACCTTGCACACACACCTACACTCAAAATGATATCGGGCCTAGATGCACAAAGATAGAGCAAAGAACCAATCATAGAACAATACAACTTTTGATCCACATCCTTACTCCCTTTTGGATTACGAGATAGGTGGCACTTGACTTGCATAGGAGATGTCTTGATCTTAGCATCTTGGAAATTAAACCTCTTGATCATATCTTGGGTATACTTGGCTTGAGAAATGAAGGTCCCACGAGCCAATTGCTTGATCTCAAAGCCAAGGAAGAATTTAAGCTCTCCCATCATAGACATCTCGAACCTGTCAGTCATAAGCTTAGAGAACTCATTATTGAAAGCTTGGTTAGTTGAGCCAAAGATGATATCGTCCACATATAGTTGGCATATGAAAAGCTCTCCCTTTACTCTCTTGGTGAAGAGAGTGGGGTCAATCTTCCCAACTTCGAAACCACGATCATCTAACAACTCCCTAAGGTGCTCATACCAAGCACGAGGTGCTTGTTTGAGACCATAGAGAGCCTTGTCAAGTTTGTAAACGTGGTTAGGAAAGTTGAGATTCTCAAACCCCGGAGGTTGCTTAACATATACCTCCTCTTTTAGTGGACCATTCAAGAAAGCACTTTTCACATCCATTTGTTGCAATTTGAAATTATGAGAGGATGCATCAGCAAGGAGGATACGGATGGACTCAAGGCGAGCCACGGGTGCGTAGGTTTCATCAAAGTCAATGCCTTCAGCTTGAGTGTAACCTTGAGCAACCAATCTTGCCTTGTTCCTAATGACAATGCCATGCTCATCTTGCTTGTTCTTGAAAATCCACTTAGTGCCAATAACATTGTGGCAATCTTTGGTCTTCTCAACCAATCTCCAAACTTTGTTGCGCTCAAAGTTATTGAGCTCATCATGCATAGCTTCAACCCAATCGGAGTCCTCAAGAGCTTCATACACTTTCTTAGGATCCACCATAGAGATATGAGCTTGATGCTCACAAAAATGTGCCCATTGCCTTCTTGTGGATCTTCAAGCTTGAACATCTTCCAAGACCTTGTTGTCTTGGGCATCAATTTTCTTCAAAGCTCTTCTTATCCTTTTGACACGACGGGCTTCGATCTCCTCATTATTGCGAGGAGGGATCACTTGATCATATTGATCATTTGGGTCCCCATCTTGACCAACGTGGCCTTGATCATCATCATCATCATCAACAACAATATCTTCAACACTTGCTTCAACTTGAGGAGAGGATGAAGAGGATGGTTGATCTTGGCCTTGACCTTGACTCGCATTAGTGAGAGGAGTGGGTACGACTTGCGGAGTCACTTGGTCAATGAGAGGAGGGTCTTGAACATGTTCTTGGTTAGGTGTAACATTTGGCTCCTTGGCTTGTTCTTCTATTGTAGAGGAGGGCTCCCCTTGAGTAGAGCATAGTCCTTCTCGAGTCGCCATAAGGTGTCCCTCAATGGGGCAGAAAAATCCCACACCCATCCTTCCTATGGCGTCTTGAGGTATTTCAACATCTACATTAGAAACATGAAATTGCGCCAATTGGGAGCCATCATTTTCCTCGAAAGCCACACTACAAGATTCTATGACAATCCGTGAGGCTTTGTCAAAGACTATAAGTGTGGGATTCGGCACCGTAACCAACAAAAATACCCTCAATGGTTTTGGATTGAAATTTAGACAACCTAACACCCTTGATCAAATAAAAGCACTTACAACCGAATACACGGAAGTAGGATACGTTGGGCTTGTTGCCGGTGAGGATCTCATATGGAGTCTTGTCCAAGCCTTTGCGGATGTAGAGGCGGTTGGAGGAGCGGCATGCGGTGGATATGGCCTCGGACCATAAATATTGGGGAGAAGAGTACTCCGCCAACATGTTCCTTGCCATATCCAAGAGGGTGCAATTCTTCCTTTCGACAACACCGTTTTGTTGAGGAGTGTAAGTGGCGGAGTATTGATGACGAATGCCTTCTTCACTAAGGAATTCATTCAATGTATAGTTCTTGAACTCCGAGCCATTATCACTCCTAATAGCCATGATTTGCACATTGTGTTGACGTTGCACTTCGTTGGATAAGTCGATGATGGTTTGTTGAGTTTCACTCTTGCACTTGAAGAAATAAACCCAAGTGTATCTTGAATAATCATCGACAATCACTAAGCAATACTTCTTGCCACCAAGACTTTCCTCGGGCACGGCACCAAAGAGATCAACATGGAGAAGCTCC
Organism: Alopecurus myosuroides; assembly: GCA_028641055.1. Lineage (NCBI taxonomy): Eukaryota > Viridiplantae > Streptophyta > Magnoliopsida > Poales > Poaceae > Alopecurus > Alopecurus myosuroides. The sequence goes on from CM054059.1 coordinate 138,521,358, forward strand.
AAGATCCTCTTTGATGAGATAATAGTCTTGGCCTTGTGCACCTTGTCATGCATCTTCCCTTCAACACACGACCTACAAACGCGATCCTTTGCAAAGGAAACATTTTCTTTTAGTCTGACAATAAGGCCACCTTTGTGAAGACTTTGCAAAGTTCTCATGTTGACATGGGATAAGCGGCGATGCCACAACCATCCCAAGTCCGCCTTCCCGAAAAGACACATTGCTTGAGAGTTGGTTGACTTTGAAAAGTCCACCATGAACAACTCATTTTCAACATGTCCCACGTGAGCGACGTCAAGAGTCTTGCTCCTCAAAAGGACCACAAAATCACCATCGGAAAAGACGGAAAACCCCATCTTTCCAAGAGAGCGGACGGAAAGTAAATTGTAACCAAGGGATTTGACAAGCATGACATTCTCGATAGTTATATCGGGATCCACCACAACCTTGCCGAACCCGGATACCTTAGACTTGGACGAGTCTCCATAAGTGACGGTTGCTTGGATGTCATTTGGTCGCAACTCCGTCACAAACTCTTTGCTTCCGGTCATTTGATTAGTGCATCCACTATCGAGAATCCATTTAGTCCCACCGGAAGCATAGTCCTGCAAGAGATCATTGACTTGAGTTAGGACCCGAGATGGGTCCCTTCATGTTAGCAACAAGGGTCTTTAGAACCCAAATAGTATAGTCAATGAAACCCTCAATAGGACCAACATATTTAGCTTGCACAACACCATAATAATCGACATATAAGAAATGGTGTGGATTGTTAGTTCCCGCGGATGTGCTACGAGTAGTGTTGTCCCTAATGACAACACCACTCTAAGCACCATTGTTGTTCTTCTTACTCTTCTTCTTCTTGTTCTTCTTCTTGGCTACATAGCCTAGACCTTGCTTGCCCACTTGTTGCCTTGGTGCACTCAATTGTGGTCTAGCAATGACCACATTAGAGTTAGGGGCAACCACTTGTGGGGAAGGGGTCACAAACTTCACAACTTGAGGGCTTTTACCCTTGAGCCTTGCTAGCTCATCCTTCAACCTAGCATTTTCCTCAATAATATTTGCATGATCACAAGAAGAAGTAGAGGTGCTAGCATTGTTAGTTTGATTAAGTTGAGTTTGAAGTTGTTCATGCAACTCTTTGAGGGATGAGTGTTGGCTTTCCAAAGCTTTGTGAGCCTCGGTTAGCTTTTCAAATTCCTCGGTTAGTTTACCATGACCAACCCCAAACTCGACCTTATCCTTTTTAGCCTTTTTATATTTAGCAATAGCAAGATCACGTTCCTTAGTGACGTTTGAGACAAGTTCATTATGAGTTAACTCAATAGATTCAAGTTCATCCTCTAGATAAACTCATCATGCCCTTCCTCAAGAGTCATAGAGAGAGATGCAATTTCATCCGCATCCCTTCTCTCAACCTCACCTTTCTTCTCAAGAGCATCTTGGGCCTCTCCCAATTGCCTCATGAGATACTCAACGTACTTCTTGGTCTCCCCTTGCATGTTAGACATAAAACGGTCCAAGGAGACCCTTTCTTCTTCTTCTCTAAGACTAGAAAGATGTTCAAGTTCACTAGGGGTATTAGAGTTGGGGGAACAAGATACCTCCGTGGCCTTAGCCATGAAGCACTTGGCATTACATTGAGGAAGATCGTCATTGGGGGATTCGAAGAGGGATGAATATGGTGGAGTAGAAGCAATAGCTAGAGCGGCCACTTCACTTGTGGTTTCTTCTTCTTCATCACTCCCGGTATCATACTCATCTTGAGTCAAGAGCACAAACTTGGTGGGAGACTTCTTGTTGAAAGGCTTCTTCTTGAAGTGAGGTTTCTTGTACTCAACCTTGGACTTGTCCTTGCGAATGAGCTTGCCACTATGGAGCTCTCTATTCTCATAAGGGCACTCCGCGCTGAAGTGATGCTTATCTTGACAATTGAAGCAAGACCTCACTTTTTGAGCCCCATCATTTCTAGAGCGAGACCTTGTCTTCTCCTCAACAAATCTCTTGCCCTTGGGAGGATTGCTCCAAAACTTTCGGTGAGAGCAATGAGAACCTTTAGAACGGGATCATAGTCTTGTTCCTTCAAAGGAGGAAATGCCTCTTCTCCTTCTTCTTCATTCTCAACCTCTCTTGACAACACCTTGGCATTGAAAGAAACAGATGCTCCTTGGTGCCTTCCAATGGCCCTAGCACGGTTGTCAAGCGCATTCTTGGTTTGCACTTTGTAGGAGCACATCTCTTGCATCACTTGAGTTGAGGTCATGGAGGAGAAATCATGTCTCCCTTGAATGCTCTTCATGTCCGCGCCCTCAAATGGCATAATGGCAATCATGTACTTCCTCTTGATCCAAGCATCATCAATGTACGTGGCACCAACATTTGAGAAGGCGGTGGCAAGAGTCTTGAGTCTCCGGTACATGTCCACATGATCCTCTCCATCATGCATATAGAACCCTTCGGCCTCATTGGTCAAGGCATCATATCTATTCCTTTTCATGCTCTCATTGCCCACAAACATGATGACAAGAGCGTCCCATGTTTCCTTGGCGGTGGAATATTGTTGAAGATGCGGCATGTGGTTAAGACCCACGACTTGTTGAAGAATGGACAAGGCGGTGTAGTTGAGTTGGAAATCTACGGCTTCTCTTCTTGTGAGATTCTTGGGATCAAATGGCTTGTATCCGTCACGAGTGATCCTCCAAAGATCTATACAAGAAGAGTTCAAGTGAGTCTCCATGTAGTATTGCCATTCACGAAAAGAAAAGGCATCAATTTTAGGTGGATCTCCCCTAGGGATTATATGAGGATGAGGGACGGGGGGATCGGGAGAATATCGTCCTTCAACGGAGTTATATCCTTCCACTCCACCCGCGCCTTTCTTAGTGGATTGTTCGGCGGAAGCATTTTTAAGTGGATCACCATCTACCCCTTTCTTGGCACCCTCCGGAGGAACTTCCGGAATAGATGATTCGACTACCTCCGGACCTTTGGCTTTGAGGAGTTGTGCCATTAGTTCACGCAACTCATCAAATTTGGTGTCTATGGATGAGGTCAATGAATTTCTCAAAGCATTGAGATCATCCATGGTCACCTTGCCACCGGCTGTTTCGGTATCCAAATCGTCTCCCATACTAAAACTCTTAGGCGGTTAAGCCCGATAGAAGAGCCGAGGCTCTGATACCAATTGAAAGTAAAGTATGGGCACCTAGAGGGGGGGTGAATAGGTGCTACGACCAATTTTAATTTTTAACAAGGTTTAGGCTTAACTCAAAGGTAAATTCTCTAGATAGTTCAACTAAAGGTGAATTTACCTATATGACAAGGCAAGCAATTAATGCAACTAGGACAACACTTAAAACAACAAGTACTACAATAAATGCTACAAGTACAAGTAAGTAAAGAGTGAGGAACGAAGTAACCGATGGAAGCACACGGAGACACGATGTATTACCGAGTTCCTCCTTGTTAAGGGAGTATGTCTCGTTGGAGGGGTGTGAGCTCGCCACGAAGTCCTACTCAACGCCACAAAGGCCTCACCCTATTCTCCGATGAACTTCCGCCACAAAGGCCTAGTTCACCTCTCACTATTGAACCCCTTTGAGGCGGGGATCGAATCCTTTACAAACACTCGGGGCACACACCCACAACTTAATTGGGGGCTCCCAACTCTTCTCAAATCACCAAGAGTAACAAGAAGCCTAGGTTCTCCACATGAGGAAACCCTAGGCAAGGATCCCTCAAGATAATGAGGGGGAAAAGGAAAACCGGTTGGTGAAGATGTAGATCCGGGGCTTCTCCTTCAATCCTCAAAGAATCAACAGGTTTGGGTGGAGTAGGAGGGAGATCTAGCTTGGTGGGTGAGCTCAATCAATGGTGTCTTCAATGCTGGTGGAGCTAACCCTTGGGGAAGAAAGGGAGGCCCTATTTATAGGCCCCCACAAAACTAGCCGTTTTCTGCCCAAAATGCGACCAGGCCGGATTGGTCCGGAATAATCCGGACCCCGGAATAATCCGGAGCATTCCGGATTGCAACAGAGACTTTTCCCCTTATGGCCGGAATGGCCCCGGAATATTCCGGATGCTCACAGAGCAATTTCCCGTTGAGGCCGGAATGGCCCCGGAATATTCCGGCTCCCGGAATCATCCGGAAAAATCCGGATTGTAACAGAACAATTCCCCGTTGTGGCCGGATTGTTCTGGCCTGATTCCGGCACCCGGATTGGCCTGAAATATTCCGGGATGTTCTTTGAAGCTCTGTTTCAGGCCATAAAAAATCCATTGATCTTCGATTTCTTCACCATTTCTTCGACACCGTAAACATGCTGATTTAAGACCAAGTCCTTTGACAAAGTAGCACACACGGTTAGTAACTTCTTTGTCTTGTTAACAAACACACAAAACAGCGAGATATCGAGAATGCACTTTCACTTCTGCTATAAAAATCTTATCATTGATAAATTGTTGCGAGCAAGTCTACTTTCAGGTGCAGCTGAATTGACAACTCAGTTGTTAAGTCATATAAATTTTCTTTGGCTCCCTTTGTGTCGAATCAATAAATTTGGGGTTTACTTCCCTCGAAGACTGTTGCAATACCCTATAGTTATGGGTCATCAAGACTATTTTCTGGCGCCGTTGCCGGGAAGCATAGCTTTATTTATTTGCTCACTTGATCGTGATATTGTTTGATGCAAGCCATTGTTTGCTGCAAGCCATTCATCATGGGAAAGACTCGTGATGGAAAATTTCCTATATTACCATCCACTACAAGGAGAGGTACAACTCTGAACACCTCTGTTGTTCTTGATTTGCCGTCTGTTATGAGTAAGCTTCTTTCTCCACCACATGCTACATGTACTGTTAATTCTGTTGAGTCTGATACGTTTGATGATGCTTCTGCTGTGCTTGATGATACTGGTTCTCTAGGTCCTTTCCTAGATGCTACTATTGCTAAATCCAAACAAATTGAAAATGCTGAAATTTCTGTTGAAAATGCTAGTACACCTATTAATTCACCTGACTTTATTGAAGAAGCTCGGGCTACTACTGGTGCAAGTGCTCTTAAGAGTCTTCTTGCAAGACATCCTGTGAAATATAAATCTTCTCTTGATGCTAAGTTTGCCACATCTCCCATACACATTAGAGACAAGGATTATGATTTCTCTCTAGATTTATCCTATATATCTATTGTTGAGAAGGAACCTTTTTGTGGAACTGAAAGTAAAAGTGCTATGGAACACATGAATGAGCTTTCATCCTTGAGTAGTTTATTTTCTGATGATACTAAATTGTGTACTTGTTTTGTTGCCAAGATTTTCCCTTTCTCATTAAAAATGAAGCTAAAACTTGGTTTAACAATCTGTCACCTGGATCTATTACTAATCTTATGGATTTGGTTAATGATTTCTTTCAAAAGTATTTTCCTGCTAGTGCCCAACAATCAACATGCTGTTGTGCAGGATATCTTTAACTTTGAGCAAATTGAAGGTGAAAAATTGCGTGAATCTTGGACAATATTTTGTTCTTTAATAAGAGCTAGCCCTGGATATCCATTACCTAAAAATGAGCTCCTAGATATATTTTATAATGGATAGTTGTGCTGGTTGTGTTTTCACGAAAAGAACTCCAGAAGAAGCTGAGGAATTAATGGCTAAAATAGCCAAAAATAATGATGATTGGAATATACCTGAGCCTACACCAGAGCCAGAGCCAACACCAATACCAACACCCAAGAAGAGAGGGATGATTGAATTAAATGATGAAGTGATGAAGGAAGCCAAGAAATCTCTTAAAGAGAGGGGTATTAAATCTGAAGATGGGAACAATTTACCTCCTATAGAAGAATTATGTAAGCCTATTCCTCATCCATCAACGGTTGAGGTACACTCTCTCCAATACTTTGATAATAGAGATATTCCCTATTCTAAACCACCTGATCAATGCTTAGATGAATTTGATAATTATGTTGTTAAGCAAGACAACTTTAATATGAGAGTGCAAAACCATCTTATGGAAAACTCTAGAGCTATTGATAATTTTCATGGTATTACTGAGAGAACCTCTAATGATGTTAAAATTCTTGTTAAACATTTTCATATGGTTCAAACTCAAATTGATCAACTTACTAAAGTGCAAAAAGATATCCTAGCTAATGCTTCTAGAGATAAACATGTTTGTGAAATAATTACTAGAAGTGGTGTTTCTACAAAGGACCCCTTGTATCCTGAAGGACATCCCAAAATAATTGAACAAGATTCTCAACAACCTAAAAACAATAGTTCTCCTTCTAAGAAAAAGAAGAAGAGACATAAAACTATCGTGGAATCTCCTGAACCTGCTAAAGATCCTAACAGTATATCTATTTGTGATCCAGAAACTGAAAGTGGTAATGATAAAAGTGATGCTTCTGATAAATAAGAAACTATAGATGAACCTGAAAAGAAAACTAAAAGTGTGAAGTATGCTAAGGAGGATTTCATTGCTAATAAACATGGTAATGAAAGAAAATCTTGGGTATAAAAAGCAATGCCTTTTCCTAATAAGAAACATAAATCAAAGGATGAAGAACATTATAACAAGTTTTGTGAATGGATCAAACCTCTCTTTTTGCAAATCCCTTTGACTGATGCTATTAAACTGCCTCCTTATTCTAAATATATGAAAGATATTGTCTGTAACAAAAGGAAGATTCCTAATGAGGAAATTTCCACTATGATTGCTAATTACTCTTTCAATGGCAAGGTTCCAAAAAAGCTTGGAGATCGTGGTATTCCTACTATCCTTTGTTCTATTAAAAATAATTATGTTAGAACTGCTTTATGTGACTTGGGAGCTGGAGTTAGTGTCATGAATTTTTCTCTTTATAAGAGACTCTCTCTTGAAAAAATTGTACACACTGATATATCTTTGCAAATGGCTGATAAATCTACTGCTATTCCTGTTGGGATATGTGAGAATGTTCTTCTTCAAGTTGCTACTAATTGTTTGATATTAACTGACTTTATTGTGTTGGAAATGCCTAAAGATGATAATATGTCTATTATTCTTTGGAGACATTTTCTTAGCACTGCAGGGGCTGTTATTGATTGCAATCAAGGAAAAGTAACTTTTAATGTTAATGATAAAGGACACATTGTTTATTTTCTCAAGAAGATTGGTAGAAGTATGGTTTAAATTCAATATAAATTATTGAGACCATCAAGATTGGAGAATTTTATTGTCCCATTTGTCGATACATCGTAGTAGTTTTCATAGACGGGGGGTGCCATGAGACTACGGGTAGAGACGTGGGGAAACAGGATCGCGTTGAAGACAAAGACACAGGATTTACCCAGGTTCGGTACGTCGTAATAGTACGGCGTTCCTACTCCTGCAATCTCACTAATCAGGACTAAAGCCTGTGCATACAATTACAATGTGAGGTTTTGTTTAGCTATTCGCTGAGGATCAACTTCCCGGCGAGTTAGCCTGTAGCTTCCTGTCTATATCATATCTCCCGTCCGGCTTTATATAATAGCCGGGTTAGGGCATACAGAGTAGGAAACCTAGAAGACTACGGTAACTTCTAACTTGGAAAGTAAGGAATCCGCCTTCTCCTCCAAGCCAGATCATGTGGGCCGTGATCCGGGTCCTTCTAGAATCCGGTTTCTATGCATCAGCTTACTGGGCCGCCCAATGGACCAGAGCCCACTACCACTTGGGCCACCCTGGTAATCCGGCACTTATGACTACCATCTGATATACCCCTATTCAGTATATATCCGACAGTAGCCCCCAAGAAGAATTAAAACTCTGATTCGCCGTCTTTCGCCAAATGCATATTGTCCGAGAAATATTGACCAGCAGTCTTGATTCTTCTTATTCTTCTTTAAAAGAGATGGTAACGTAAAACTCGGAATTCCGAAAATCCGGCTTTTCTCACGCGATCCTTCGCGGAGAAGGAACCTCCTACGTCAGCGCTTTAAACATGCTGACGTAAGGGTCGTTTGGGTTCCAGGCGGGAAACCCAGAAACATATCTCTGACAGATTCTCGCGGGAAACGAGGAGATAACCATAATCACCTTGTCGATTCATTTCCCGGATTTTCCGGCGAGCGGCACGCGTTGATCATCCAACGGTCAAAAGAGCCGTTAGCACGCATCGTGACGGATTTCCGGCTATAAATAGCCTTCTTCGTCCTCCCAGTAAACCTTCCGCTCTCACTTCCAACGCCATTACCGCGCCCAAGCTCCCGAGCAGAGAAAATCTTCCGAACGGACACCGCTCCCGAAACGTCACCGGAGGCGAGCCAGCGCCGCCACCCAATGGCATCTCCGCCATCTTCGCCCGCCCGCAATGTCTCGCAGGACATCGAGGACATCATCAACACAATGGATCCTTCGTTGGATTCCCCGACGCACGCCGGTGACGACGCACCAGTGAAGAGCGCGAGCACCGTGGCAGACGGAGGGAATCCTTCCGCCGCCGCGGATCTTACGGGCTCGAGCTCCGCGCCTTCTCCACCGTTCGCTCCCGAGACGACGGAGGAGAAAATTACGCTCGTTGGCGACGAGCTCGCCGCTGCAGAGGCTGCCGCGTCCGCCGCTGCCGGAGCTAATGAAGAAGTGGAATTTGTCGGCAACTGGAGTCCGAGTAATATTCCTCCTCTCCTCCTTCCTCAAATGGAAAGGGAAGGGCTAATAATAAGAGGCAAATGGCGGAACTCGGAAGGTGAGCTCGAGCCCATACCAAAAAACGGGGAACGCGTCCTCCTTACCTCTCACGTCGCGGGAGGTATGGGTTTACCGGCTTTCGCCTTTTTCTTGGATGTCCTTAACTATTACAGCGTTCAGCCACACAATCTCTCTCCCAATTCCATCCTTTATCTAGCTAGTTTCCAAGCCCTTTTTGAAGGGTACTTAGGAATAGCACCTAGTCTAGATTTCTGGCGATATTGCTTTGAAGTGAAGCATAACCTTACAGAAGGTATTCCTCCCATCTGCGGAACTATTTCTTTCACTCTCCGGAAGTTTAGGGAAGATTGGTATTCGAAGATAAAAACATCGGAACTCGTCAAATCCTGGATGGGTTCCTTCTTTTACCATCAGGACATCCCGTTCCCTGGTAAGGAAAGCGGGGTTCCTCCATTCGTTAATTCCGCCGCCTCTCCTCAAGAGAGTTGGGCAGTTGAAGCAATGCAGACATTGCCGGAAAACCTGATGAAGATAAAACGGCGTGTCGCCAAGCTTACTTCCTCTCAGCCTCCCTTAACTGGAAAGGATACTGTTTTATGTTGGTTTGGACGCCGTATTCAACCTCTTTCCTTTCGTTCCCGGCTCCTTTGCGAATATGAAGGGCCAGAAGATAGCATGAGGGGGACGGACAAGTCCTATACCAAAAAGGATTTCATAACACGACTCCACCAACTGGTCGTCACGTGCGATCAATATGCAGAAAGTCTGGCAATATATCACGTGGAGAATCCAGCCCCCAAGGTATTTATATTTTCCTTGATTTCGGGTTTTTCTCGGATTATCCTCCTTGTCTGACTTTAAATGCATCATTGCTACTTCCCTAGTTCGATGAACTTGAGGGAGCTGATCTTGCTTCCGACGCCAAGCTTAACGAAATACATGCCAGCTTCTACGGCGACCGGAAACGTAAAAGGCAGGTGACTTTTGAGGAAACGATAACTATTGACGAAATTCCCGTCGCCACATCCAGGTATTCTGCTGGAACTTTTTTATCGTTATTCCCCTCCAGTTCTTTGGGATATTTATTTCTCGGATGTTCTCTTTTCAGCCTCGCTCCAACTCCTTTGAAGACAAAGAAATTGAAGAAACGTAAAGCTGCTGCTATGAAAAAAGAACCTTCTTCTGCTGCAGCTTCACCTCCTTTTTCTATGTCTGGGGGGGGGGGGACGAACCTATCCCCAATTTGGACAGGAATATCCGGATAAAGGAAGAACCTTTATATGAACTCGGATATATTCGTCCTAAAGCTAAGAAATTCTTCGCTCCTGCTCCCCTAATTCGTCCTTGGCCACAGGGCGGGCTGGTTATCCGAAACGATTTCGTATTTTCACCTCGTCAGGTCATACAAGATGGCCTTCATCACGTTGGGATTCTTTTTTCTGAATATGCAAAATATTTCAACGAGACTTTGTCAAACTTGCGGGAAATGAGCCAGGTAATATCTCTAGCCCCCAAGCAATAAGTTGGAAGCATACTTTCCCCTTAATGCTTCTTTATTACGCTTGATCTAACTTAAGCGTTTGTCTTTTATTTCCGCATTTCAGCATACTGCTGATGTAATAAACTTGGAAATTTTTAATAAACTTAACGTCAAGAATGAAGAGGTGAAAACCCTTCAATCTATTATTAAGTTTAAGGATAATGAGCTGGCATCATCTCATCTACAGCTATCGGAAACAACAGGTATGCTTTATTCTGTTTTATCCGGATTATCAACAAGTACTTTCTCGAGATATTTCTAAACTCGGAATTTTTCCTTGCTTTCCAGCTGCTTTGGCTAAGGCCAAGGAAGTAGCTGAAGATGCCGGCAATGCCGAACGTCTCCACAAGGAGAATGTGGACCTTCATAAGGAGCTTATGAAGGTTCAACAAGATCTGGAAGCCAGTAATCTGGCCCTTGGAATTGCTCAATCCAAGGCTTCTGATCAGGCAGAGAAGGATAAGTCCACTATCCAAGACTTGGAAAGTATCTTAATCCTTCGCCTAAAGGAATGTTCCGAAATTGACAAGGTTCTCGGTAAGTTTTATTTCATTTACCGATTCATCCATGTCTTGCTTTCTTTCTCTGTTTTGTCGTCTAACCTTTTTGGAGGCTTGTTCCGAAAAAACAGGAAATTATCCAGGTCTTTCTCGTATTGATAAAATCCGAGCCTTTGGGAAGGTATGGAATGCGATCAGAAATGCTGGGATGCAACTGATCAGCAAGTTCTTCCCTACAAGTACCATAGAATTCTCGGAAGTTTATAAACTTCCGGGTGCTATCCTGGAGGTGGCGGAGTCTAGGGAGTCCACCTTACGCTCCGCAGCACGGGGTGGTGCACGCATGGCTCTCGGCCTTATGCGCATGCATTACCCTGGTGCCAAGTCTTGGCGCGTGGCATCCGGTATCCCTCAAGGATACACGGAAAACCAGCGAACCACCATCTTTGATGAAATCAAAGGCCATGCCACCAAGATCGCCCCCATGGTGAACATCTCCATCAGCTATCCGGAAGAGGAGATCCCCGAAGGCCCCGAGAATGACAGCAGCGACGAAGACTCGGATGCTTGAAGGGCTGTCCTGATCCTTGGTGGTGGAAGTAGACAATAGGAGCATTACTGCACTTTTACAATGTAATTTATATTTTAACGCTTCTATTCCTTTTGTATAAACAAGGACTCCGCCTTTTGCAGTTTTAATTATGAAATTCTTTGCAAGGTTTCCGGGTTTTAATACTCCTTTGCCTTCTAAGTTCTCTGGCTTATTTGTTTTTTTTTGAAACATTTTCTACTGCAGGGGAGTCCCCCACAGCCCTTTATTGCCAACCAAAGAGTTACAGTTACAGTTATGTACAAATAAACATGGTAATAGACTAAGGCAGTCTATCCCAGACTAATGTAAGGAGTTAATCCATAAAGCTAAATCAGTAGCCACAGAAGCACTCAACCTATGCTTAAGCATAAGGAGATCTAACATGAAGCCCACTTTCCATCCCAAAAAGGAATGTCTATCCGATTTAAAAATGACTCCATTCCTCTGTTTCCAAATATTCCAGCAAGCAAGAATCACTATCTCAGTGAAACAGGGCCCTTTGAAGGACTTTTTGGCGACCTTAAGATTTTGCACAAGTGTGTTATCACTCCAGCTGATTTGCAAATAATTCCAAATCCTGGAGCTAAAGACACATTGAAAGAACAAATGTATCCAGTCTTCAGTGCAATGAGTGCAACAAAGAACACAATAATCAGTACCATCAATCTTCCAGTTTCTTCGTTTGATCATATCCTTTGTATTAATCCTATCCTTGAGTATCAACCAAGCAAAGAATTTATGTTTTGACATGCATTTGGATTTCCATATCCACTTTGCAGGCCCATCTGGAGTTAAATGGGCAAATTGTAGCTGATAGAATTTGCTGGAGGTATATGTGCCTTTATTGAAATTGCATCTCCAACTGTCCTCACTGTCAGACAACTGAACATTATTCACAATGACACTCAGTTCATTAAACTCTTGGAAAGCTTCAATTGAAAATGGCAAGTGGAAAGCATCCGATAGGTCTGTCATCAGTATTAAATCTCTTACTGAGGATAAAGGATCCTTGGTGAAAGAGAATAATCTCGGGAATTTTGTAGCCAAAGGTTGTCCAATCCACGAGTCTTTCCAAAAAAGCCCCGAAAAACCATTTCCCAAAACGCAAGAGGAAAAGGAGCACCAGGTATCTGCTAGTTGCATAACTCCTCTCCACCAGAAAGAACCACAGGATGTGACAACATGTGGTACTGTTTTAAAATAATAAGCATTCTTGACTAAATGAACCCAAGGAATATCCAAATTGTTATAGAATTTTGCCAAGAACTTCAGTAACAGAGCTCTATTTTGAATCTGGATATTGATGATCCCTAATCCTCCTTTGGATTTGGGTCTGCATACCATATCCCAGGCAGCTAAAGAATTCACTCTTTGCTTATTCTTGTCTTTTCTCCATAAGCATCTCCTCCTTGCTTTATCTATTATATCAATGACACCTTTAGGGATTACAAGAGTGCACATGTAGTATGAAGGCAAGGAGGAAAGAACCGAGTTCACCAGAACCAAACTATCTCCATAAGAAAGAAATGAGACTGTTGCAGAAAGTCTCCTCTTAATTCTGTCAATTAAAGGTGCAAAATCCTTGATATTTGGCTTAGTGGTTCCCATAGGCAAACCTAAATAAGTAAATGGCATAGAAGCCACGGTACAATCAAGGACAGAAGCCAAATCAACACTTTCCTGCTGTGATAAATTAATTGGAATCATCGAAGATTTATTATAATTCACCTTTAGCCCAGTGAGGCTAGCATAAAGGTTAAGCAGATCCTTAAAGACCAAAACCTGAGCCGGTTCAGCAGGAAGGATGACCAAAGTGTCATCCGCATATTGCACTATAGGAAAATCTCCACCAATTGGAATTGGCAGCCTGAGTCTTCCATCTCTTAGTGCCAGATTAACAATACTTTGTAACAAATCCCCACCTAGCACATATAGAATTGGGGACAGAGGGTCCCCCTGCCTGACACCTCTTTTGCAAACAAAAGTTTTGCCAGGTACTCCATTCAAAAGAACTGATGAAGATCCAGAAGCTAGAATTTCCTTGACCCATTTAATTACTAAAGGAGGGAACCCCTTAAATTTCAATATCTGCAGAATAACAGAATGCTCAATGGTATCAAACGCTTTCTCAAAATCAATCTTGAAGATCACCACTTTCTGTTTAGATTGTTTACATTGGTGAATGTATTCAAAGCACCATGCCAAACAATCTTGAATAGTTCTGGATTTGATGAAACCATATTGATTAGCATGACTAACTGGCTTATTTGTTTTAACTGTCCATAGTATTTGAAATGGCTCAATAGTACTGTGAATCATCATGCCGAGTAACTGGGTATAACCAATCAGTTTAAACTCGGAAACATGGATCATACTAAAGGCATTTTTACTAACTAGCTCCAGTGACCCAACACGTAAACAATCAGATAATACTTAGAGAAAAGTTAGGAATTTTTTGAAACTTGGGCACGCGGGCACAATCCGAGTTTCCTTTAGCCGTTATCAGGCTGAAAATCATTCAGTTTTTAAACACCGAGCACGCAGGCATAATTCGGGTTAACATTGAGTATTTTGTAAGATCACTGGGAAATAGATAAGGTGGAATCATGTATTGTACTATAGTAAACTTGTAAAAACATGGATATAAGAATTCTGACAACTTTATTTCATGATCTCAAAGATGTTTACATAGAAATTGAACTAAGTATAGAAGGGACGTAACTGCTGGATGCTCCAAGGCCTCTTTGTCTCTCCTAGTTCATCATCTATCTTTCTCTTTCTTTTGCGATTCGGCTTTTCGGGATCGTCTTCCGTGTCCCGAATATCTACAAGATAATATGACCCATTTTTCATAGCTTTGCTGATTACAAATGGTCCTTCCCATACTGGGGCCAATTTGTGCTTTCTTTGCTGCACCAATCTCGGCAATAAGTCACCTTCTTTAAAAGAACGATGCCTGATTTTCCGACTATGGTAACGTCGTAAACCTTGCTGGTAAATGGCGGATCTTTGAAGCACAAGTTCTCGTTCCTGTTCTAAGAGATCAGCATCCTGTCGTGCTTCTTCGGCATCCGAGTCGTCGAAATCCCGCACTCTTGGGCTATCATGGATCATGTCCGTTGGAAGAATATCTTCCACACCATAAACTAGGAAAAACGGGGTTTGCCCAGTTGACATGTTTGGCGTCGTTCGAATGCTCCAAAGCACGAAAGGTAGCTCCTCTACCCATGCTCCAGCTGCTCTATGAAGAGGAGATTCGAGTCTTGGGTGTATTCCTTGCAGGATTGAGCTATTCATTCTTTCAACCTGTCCATTGGATTGCGGGTGTGCTACAGATGCGAGATCTAAGCGAATTCCCATTTGTCGGTAATATTTTGCCAACTCTCCAATGAAGAAATTTGTCCCGTTATCGGTTATTATGCTGTGTGGAACGCCATATCTCATGAATATGTCAATGATGAAATTTCTGGCAGTTACACCGTCAAGCTTTTTGATGGGTTTAGCCTCCACCCATTTGGTATACTTATCCACAGCTACAAGTAGATGTGTAAGTCCGTCTCCCGCAGTTTTGAACGGTCCCATCATATCTAGCCCCCAGACCGCAAATGGCCATGTAATTGGGATAGTTTTGAGTGCTTGGGCCGACATAGTAGTCTGCTTGGCGTAATATTGACACCCTGCACATGTGTTGACTATGTGCTCAGCATCTGTCTTGGCTGTTAGCCAGAAAAACCCGGCACGGAATGCTTTTTTAACTATGCTTTTTGATTGAGCATGATGTCCGCAATCTCCGGCATGGATTTCTTGCAGGATTTCTCATCCTTCTTCTGGTGAAATACACCGCAGAAAAATTCCGGAAGTACTGCGTTTGTACAGGCAGTTATCAATTACCGTGTATCCTTTGCATCGACGCTGAATTTGCCTCTGCAAGACTTCGTCTGCTCCTTCCGGGTACTTCTGGTTGACTAAAAAGTTTAAATATGGAATTGTCCAGTCCGGGTTAATGAGCATAACTTCAATTGACTCGGAAGCCAGGTGGTAATCGATATCTCCACCTTTTATGGATGGCTCGTATAAATGCTGGACGAATACACCTGGTGGTAGGATTTTTACCCTTTCTGACCCCATGCGGGCTAACGCATCCGCGTTCCAATTTTCCTCCCTTTTAACATGGAGTACTTCGAATCCGAAAAAACAAATGGCGAACTCGTCCACCGTTCTCCGGTATTCGGCCATAATAGGGCTTTTTGCATCCCAGGTTTGGTTAAACTGGTGCTGTACCAAATCCGAGTCGCCGTAGCACAAGATGCGCTTAACACCTATTTCTTTTGCAATATGCAAGCCATGAAGCAAAGCTTCGTATTCTGCCACGTTATTACTGGCGTTGAAGTGTATTTGTAATACATACTCCATTGTGTCTCCTTTAGGGGATTTTAAGACTATACCGGCTCCAGCGCCCTCCTTCATCTTGGATCCGTCAAAATGCATGATCCAGTACTCGGACTCCGTCATTGGTGTTTTCTCCATTGCTTCCGTCCAGTCGGCGACAAAATCTGCCAGAACCTGAGATTTTATTGCCGTCCTTGGCTGATACTTAATGTCGAAGGCTGCTAGCTCGATACCCCATTTGGCTACTCGGCCAGTTGCCTCCGCATTGTTTATTATATCCCCTAGTGGTGCTTTACATATCACTGTTATGGAATGTCCTTGGAAGTAATGGCGTAACTTTCTAGATGCGAAAAATACGCCATATACCAGTTTTTGGTAATGTGGGTACCTTTGCTTGGACTCGGAGAAAACTTCACTTATGTAATATACCGGATGCTGATCTGGTATGCTTTGTTCGTCTTTCTTCCCTTCCACAACAATTACCGCACTAATAACCCTGTTTGTAGCTGTGAGGTACAATAACATAGGTTCTTCGTCTTTTGGGGATGCCAAAATCGGAGCTTTCATCAAAGTTTCCTTTAACTGGGTTAATGCTGCATCGGCCTCTTCTGTCCACTCGAATTTGTCAGATTTTTTCAGCAACTTGTAGAGTTGTAAGGCTTTATCCCCCAGCCGACTAATAAATCTGCTGACGGCAGCGGGGGGAACCCGTCAATCTTTGGACATCTTTCACACACGTGTGTTTGGAGATGTTCAAGATTGCTTTGATCTTTTCCGGGTTAACTTCTATTCCTCTGTGAGAAACGATGAAACCCAGAAGTTTTCCTGAGGGAACCCCGAATACACACTTTGATGGATTTAACTTCATCTTGTAAGTGCGCAAGTTTTTGAAGGTTTCTCGCAAATCTTCAAGGAGTTTGTCCTTTTCCTTGGTTACGACAGCAATATCGTCTACATAAACGTGGACATTTTTGCCAATCTGACTATGCAAACAGCGTTGCATGCAACGCTGGTAAGTTGCACCTGCGTTCTTCAGGCCAAATGGCATGGTTACGTAATAATACGTCCCGTACGGGGTTATAAAAGAAGTCTTAATTTGATCTTCCTTTTTCATGCGTATTTGGTGATACCCGGAATAAGCATCCAAAAAGCATAAAAGCTCAGAGCCTGCAGTGGCGTCTATTATTTGATCGATTCGCGGTAACGCGAACCTATCTTTTAGACACAATTTGTTCAAACCGGTGTAATCTATACACATTCTAAGAGCAGTAGTGTCTTTCTTCGGTACTAATACGGGATTTGCAGACCATTCAGTGTGGATTACTTCCTGGATGAAATCTGCTGCTAAAAGCCGGATAATTTCCTTGCCAATAGCCTTCCGTCTTCTTCCGTCAAATCGACGGAGACCTTGTTTGACGGGTTTGGATCCTGGAATCACCTTGAGTTGATGCTCAGCAAGTTCCCTGGGCACGCCTGGCATGTCAGCCGGACACCAGGCGAAAATATCCCAGTTCTCACGGAGGAACTTGATGAGCTCGCCTTCCTATTTGTCGGTCATCCCAGTTCCTACTACGACAAATTTTGTCGGATCTTTGGGATCTAGGATTACCTGTCTTGTATTCTCGGATGCCTTGAAGCTATCTGCTGGCTTCCGAGTTTCTTTTCCTGTCGGTGATACCTCCTTAGCCAGCTCCTTCAGCTCTTCCTTTGCTATAATCTTTTCAGCACAAAGGGCGTTTTTTCTTTTTCCAGCTTGTTCGCCAGCTTGAAGTCTCCAGTTATGGTGATTACCCCTCCTTTCGGCCCTGGCATCTTCAGCTTGTTATAAATATAACATGATCTTGCCATAAATTTGGCGAAAGCTGGACGTCCGAGAATTGCGTGATACACGCTTTCGAACGGCACCACCTCGAAGGATACTTTTTCCTAACAGAAGTGATCTTTTTCTCCGAAAGTGACATCTAGGTAAATTTCTCTTAGGGATCGTGCTTGCCTGCCGGGAACAATGCCATGGAAGCGTATGTTGCTGTGATTGAGCTGGGTCTCGGAGATTTTCAGATGTCTCAACGTATCCAGGTACATTATGTTGATGCTGGATCCTCCATCCATCAGCACTCTTTTCAGCCTAGTGTTCTGGACAATAGGTCTTATAATAAGAGCTTGTGTGCCGGGTTCAGGGATATTTCCGGGATGATCAGACTGATCCCATGTGATTGGTGTGTTCGAATACTTCAAGAATTTTGGGGTTGCCGGAACAACCGCGTTTATTTCTCGAAGTGTTCTTTTCGCCACCTTTGCGGATGGAGTTGCTAGGAAAGTTAGGGCGCATTCTCCATCAACTCTTGGAAACTTGGGTTTGCCTTTCCGCTGTTGTTCCTGGATTTTTTCATCAGTGTCCGATTCACTGTCTTCTTTCTCAGCTTCTGGCTTTTGTTTAGAGAATTTCCTTTTGGAACTCTTTCCCTTGTTTCCGGATCCTGCACTGCCTTTCATGTGCTTATTCAGCCGGCATTGTGCGTTCGTATGGGTGGGTTTCCCGAATTGCGAATGGTGGACGCAGGGTTCCGACTTAATCTTCTCCCACTCTTCTTTAGTGTAGTTGATTGGTTCTGAACTGCATCCTTTCCATCTGTTCCCTTTTCACTTCCAAAGGCTATGTTAACCTCTTTGGGTTTTGGTGTTGCATCTGAAGTTCCTTTTTTCTCAGGGCGAGGATTTTTCTTGGCCAGTATCAATGTATCGATATTGCCCCCTCTTGCTCTGATGTCGTCTTCGGCTGCAGCGTGCTCATTGGCGGTTGTAAGCATAGATCCGAGATCTTTGTGCTGTTTGGAACCAACCATGAACGGTACTAGTCCGGGTTTTAGGCCATTGATGAAAGCATGCATTGCTTGTACGTCAGTTACTCCAGAACAACTATTCTTCATTGCAGTCCATCTGGAGATGAAATCCACGTATGGTTCATCCTCGAACTGGGTGCAACGCTTCAGCTGGTTGATGTTGTTCGGGCGTTTATAAGTTCCCCGGAAATGCTGAGTGAATACTCGAGCCATATCATCCCAGCTGTCTACAGTTCTTGATGGTAATCCATTAATCCAATCTCTGGCTCCATCCAGTAACATTAGGGGAAGAAACTTTACATCTTCCAGGTCTGTCCCATTGTTAATCTGGACGGCTGTATAATAGTATGAGAGCCAGGTATCCGGGTTTGTACTGCCGGTGTATTTCTAGTACGTTGGACCGACCTTGGCGAAGCCAGAATGCAGGGTTATTCTTCGGATCCTATCAGTGAAACACTTAGGTCCAAAGTACAAGTCATCCTTTTCCGCCCTATCCATGTGTGCGGAATATCTACCGGCTGAATGGATAGAAGGGGATCTACTCCTTTCTTTTCCATTGTTGCGCGGACGCGCTTTTCCGGGATCGTTTCTATTTCTTTCAAGATCACGCCCTTTTGGGTGAGGCGGAGTTCTACTCCTGTGCCTTTCTTTATCCTTGGGGGGTGTCCGAGATCTCTCACGCCTGTGAGGTACATCATGTCTTCCGGCTTTTTCAGCAGGGTGTCTCGGAGGTGGCATTGCTTTGCCATCATTCCGGTGATTTTCTTCCCGATCGTGGGGTTTGCGTCCACCTTTCGGGAGGTGAGATCCAGTTCTAGACGCTTCATCCCTATGTCGGGATTTTTCTTATCTTTTCTCGGATTCGCTTTCTTATCCTTTGAATTGTCAGAATCTCCAGGTTCTTCTGGTCCAGGTGCTCCAGCGGCGCAAGTAGCTGTTTTGCATAGGGTGGAGTCGTCGTGCAACTTCCCTGATCGCTCTTGGGCCCGCTGTTGTTGTTGCAATGCTTTTTCTAGGAAAGCATACACCCCTTGGAGTTTTTCACCGTTGGAGTACATGTCGTTGTTGAGGATGGCAAACGCTGCTTCCGCATTTTCTGCTGCGGTTTTGTATATTGGTTCGCCTCTGGCATCTTTGCCGTTTACCTGCTTTTGCCAAGATGGGTTGTGAAACCTTTCTTTTGGCGGCAGTACTTCCGGTCTTACGATTCCGGGTAACCTTGTAGGTTTAATGCCAGATCTATTCTTTTTCTTGTACTCCTCGATTTCTTCCTTCATGAGCTTGATGTCATCCTGGGTTTTTTGGAGGTGTTCACGAGTTCTGAATAGATGTTGCTGTTGCCTTTGGAGAGCTTGTCTCCTAGCTTCTAGCACTTCAGGGGGTTCATGCAATCCCACTGGTGTTTGTAACAATTCATGTTCTTCTTGCTCTGTCATTGGCGGAACAAGGATTTCTTTTGTTTTCTTCTCCGCAGGTTTTATTCCGCTTGCATCTCCTACTTCCGGGCTTTCATCAGCTGGATCAGCCAATTTCTTCTTCCGGAGTTTGTATTTGAGTTTTTTAGCGGCCTTGTTCTTTTTCTTGGAAGAGGGAGGTTTTTTAGCGGGTTCATCCTCTGTCAATTCCTTGACGTTGGGAAATAACGGAGAAGTTTCTCCATCTTTTCTCTCTTCCTCTGGCGGAGGAGTTCTAGGGCTTTCCTGACTGCCGGCATCCGTCTTTTCAGCCGGCTTCGCCATTAGTACTTCATGGAATCCCTCCTGAAAAGATTTAACTTTTCTTTCGAAGCCGTCCACGTCTTCGTCTTCGGAATCAAAATCATCTGATCCGGTTTCTGATTCTAATCCCGCCTCAATGGCGGCTAGCACAGAATCAGCTTTCGAGTTCATCGCTGGATTGGCGGATGTCGGATCTTCCATCTCTGTAATGGGTTTGCTGTTTTCTGCCTCTTGCATGGGATTTCCGCCATCCGTGTTTTCGGCGACTTCGGATTGCACCATACCGATAAAGTGTGTATCACTTTTACGTCGGCGATCTGAGCAAAATCCGGGATCATAGTCATCCTCTACTGGGTATAGGGCGGGTGGGATAAATTTGCTTCCACCGCAAAACCACATGGCCTCTGCAGTTAGTCCGATAAAGATATTAGCAGTCCGATCGGTAACACGCAGGCACTTACCAGATGATTTTGCGCCTGTATGTAGTATCCATTGTCGAGGAAGCGTCCGACGTCATCGTCGAACTCCAGGCTTCCGACAGTTATGGAACTGCCGATTCCGCCGAGTACCCCAGATCGGAACTTAACGCCTGACGTCGTTAGCCCCACGGTGGGCGCCAACTGTCGAGACATCGTAGTAGTTTTCATAGACGGGGGTGCCATGAGACTACGGGTAGAGACGTGGGGAAACGGGATCGCGTTGAAGACAAAGACACAGGATTTACCCAGGTTCGGTACGTCGTAATAGTACGGCGTTCCTACTCCTGCAATCTCACTAATCAGGACTAAAGCCTGTGTATACAATTACAATATGAGGTTTTGTTTAGCTATTCGCTGAGGATCAACTTCCCGGCGAGTTAGCCTGTAGCTTCCTGTCTATATCATATCTCCCGTCCGGCTTTATATACTAGCCGGGTTAGGGCATACAGAGTAGGAAACCTAGAAGACTACGGTAACTTCTAACTTGGAAAGTAAGGAATCCGCCTTTTCCTCCAAGCCAGATCACGTGGGCCGTGATCCGGGTCCTTCTAGAATCCGGTTTCTGTGCGTCAGGTTACTGGGCCGCCCAATGGACCATAGCCCACTACCACTTGGGCCACCCTGGTAATCCGGCACTTATGACTACCATCTGATATACCCCTATTCAGTATATATCCGACACCATTCCAAAGCCACCAAAAGAATATGAAATGATTATGATTGGGACTATGTCTATCAAGGTTGAGGTAACATAATTATTTAGTGATTAGAAAAGTTTTGCTTCATATGAAAATTGTTCTGGCTACAAGACTTGATCACCCTTGTTAACAAATTATTTTGAATGAAGAGGGCAATGTTTTCACCTTCCCCATTATGTTTTCACCATATTTACTTCTATTATCACCTTGCCACTTTAGTATAATCATGTTTTCCACCATCCATAGTCATGTTTTTTCCTCGTGTTTTTATCTTGATTATTGTGGTTATGCATGTTTTCACCACCCATATTTTTTTTCACCACTTCCACCTTTGTTTTCTCTGTTTTATTTGATTCAATGGGTGTATACTTCTTTAGCATCTCATTTGTATCTTTATTTTCATGTTTTAGTTGTGCCAAGTAAAGTTTTTAGCAAAAGTTGGAGTTGGTTTTGGATTTCTGCGCAGGAAACAGATTTCTACTGTCCACCGTAAAAAAACGTATAATTCACAGAAAGATCAACATGAGCTGAAACTTTTTCGTTCTTTATGTGTTTCGATCTGAGAAACTTAAGTGCCCCGAAAATATTCGTCATTACAGAATGTTCTGGTTTTGGCAGATTCTGCCATTTTTCTTGCATTTGCTCTTTTACTATGTCGAGTTGATTTCTTTGCTTCACGAAACATCAGTGGCTGTAGCTAATGTTTAAAAGTATCAATAGAACTTGTGCCCTTGCAGAACCCACGAACTTTTGATTGTGCACTAACCCTCTAATGCGAATTAACTTTAGTGTCGTGTGAAGGAAGTTTTCAAGGGTCAAGAGAAGAGGATGATATAATGTAATCAAGAAGAGGCCAAAAACCTAAGCTTGGGGGGAGGTATACTGAGATCACACTCATCTTTATATCATGTTTTACATCGGTTCTTTGTATATCCCTGTTTTTGTTTCTTTCGTTTGTTTTAAGTTTTCTTTCGCTTCTTTCGTTTCTCTTTGTTTTTATTGTTTTGTTCTTGCTTTCCAAAACCCAAAAAGACCAAAATATTTCTGCTGTTTCTCTTTATTTAATTTTTAGTTTCTTTTGTTCGTTTTCTTTTCCTTCTCGTTTCGGTTTAGTATAAAAATGCAAAAATATTTTGCTTTGTTTGCTTGTTTCTTTCTATTCTTGTTTTAAATTGAAAACCCAAAAAAATTGTTGTTCTTCTTCGGTTTTGTAAAGTTTGTTGCAGAGTTCACCCGACTTCCGTGTCACTTTGGAGCCCTATTATCATTCTATATTATTCAATCCAAAAGTGAAGAGAAATAATGACGACTTACGACAATCCAAGTTGTGGTGAGAGGCTGGTATGAACTATGTTTGTTTTATTTTTGTACATATACTCATCCATGTGAAAATGCTTAGTTCGTTCATGTAAGGTGTATGTTATTTAATTGATGCTTAGTAATTCGTGATCTCACATGTTTAGTTCCAACTTATTAATATAAGATAGCATGTCGTATGAATGTTTGCTTGCATTGTTTAATTCATAGAAGGGCATGACATTGTGGTATCTCCCTCTGATTGTTTCGCTTGAATCGACTTGGTACATGCTCACGCATGCTATGACTGAAAACAAAATGTCAATTAAGCCTCGATGATTTATTTTTCCTCAGAGTATTTGTATCACTTTTATGCCCCTGTTAGTTTTGTTTTGTCGCTAGCATGATTATGACAGTTGTTGCTCTCTTGATTGTCGCTCCCCGTCTATTGTTAGACTTCACCTGTACTGATTATGAGCTCTACTCGTGCATCCAACTCCCCCGAAAAAAGCAAATTTTTTCCAAATGTGTCCACCATACCTACCTATATATGTGGTATTTAACCTTCACTCCAAGTAAATTTCTCGTGTGCAACCTTTAAAACCTTCGAAAAATTGTTCTTGTTTTGTGCCCCTGTTTTAGCTCATGAGGACGTAAATAGAGAATCTTTATCTCACTTGTTGATTGGATTTCACACCCAGGACTAGTGGCTTCATCCGCTTATCCAAATGATAGAAGAGTCGGCAGCGGGGCGCCCAGCCCCAAATTAATACAACAAATTCTCTTAACTATTTTTGCTCCTAATTTATCAGTCAAAGCATAATTGTGTAAACAAAAGAGAAAGAGGGATGACCTTCTACCCAGATGCGTCCTTCTATGGGAGCCGCTCTTGTGAAGTCTAGTTGGCTTGTGACGTAGTGTATTGTCTGTTTACCATTCATTGACATAAGCATACACTTCTCTCAAAATGTTTTCAATACCTCTGTTCAATAAAATAAAAAGCTCTAGCACATGAGTTAATCCCTCCTTCCCTCTGCGAAGGGCATTTCTTTTATTTTTATGTTGAGTCTTCACCTTCTCATTTTATGCACCTTCTCGAGAGCATGGTTGTCATTCTTAGTGTAATGTGTTTTCCCAAAACACGATGTATTGTGGTATAACTTTGATGCTTGTATCTTCAATATCATTATTTCTAGTCTTCATTTGAATTGCAGAGGTGCCCTAGAATTTATGTTTTGCTCCATTATTAAGGGCAAGAGAGTACATTTTATCATACCCTATTATGAGCATTGCAATCCTGCAGAATGAATATACTTTATGTTGTCTATTATTAGTTTGTTGGCATCTCTTCATGGCTTGCATAACTGCTCGGTGACTTTTACCTTCCATACATCTTATTATGAATTGCCTCAACACTTGATCATATAGCGAGTATATTAACATCATATGAAACAAATGTGTTCGTAAAAGTCTTTTATCGCACTCAGTTGTCACTGAATAGCTTGAGGACAAGCAATAAGCTAAGCTTGGGGGAGTTGATATGTCCAAAACGTATCTCCTTTTCCGAACACTTTTCTTATTGTTTTCCTCTAAACTTGTGAGTTTTGGATACCACTAACACGGACTAACGTTCTTTTCAGCAGAATTACCTTGGTGTCTCGTTTTCGTGCAAAAAAATCAACTTTCGGGAAAATGCCCCAAAAAGATCTCGAAGACCTTAAAACACCCGAAGATCCCCGGAGCTAGAAGGAGTCCTGGAGAGGGGCCAGGAGGGGACCACACCACCCCTGGGCGCCCCCTTGGCCTCGCCGCTTGGTGGTGTGGGCCCCTAGGCACCCCCTCGGGCTCCCCTTTCGACTACATATCCCCCGTAGACCTAAAACGCGCGGGGGGGGGGGGGGGGGTCATATTCCACAGAAACACAACAGAGCGCCGCCGCCGCCTCAAAACTCGATTCGGGGATCAGAAGTTCCTGTTCTGACGCGCTGCCGGGACGGGGATTCGAAGGAGATCATCGCCATCGACACGACCACCTCTTCTCCATCAACCATCCATGATTCCTCCATCCATGTGTGAGTAAACACCGCTGTAGACTAAGAGAGATGGAAGGGATTGGCTGAGATTGATCATGTAATAATGCCAGATTGTTAGGGCATAGTGCCTAGTATCCATTTTTAGAGTTTTCTACCGTTGTTGCAACCTGTTATGCTTAATGCTTGTCACTAGGGCCCTGATGTCTACGCACGCTTCTATTCTTGTAGACAGTGTTGGGCCTCCAAGTGTAGAGGTTTGTAGAATAGCAGCAAGTTTCCCTTAAGTGGATTATCCAAGGTTTATCGAACTCAGGGAGGTAGAGGTTAAAGATATCCCTCTCGAGCAACCCTGCAATCAGGATACAAGAAGTCTCTTGTGTCCCCAACACACACAATATACTTGTCAGGTATATAGGTGCACTAGTTCGGCGAAGAGAGAGTAAAATACAAGCAGTATGGATGATTATAAGCGATAATAACAATCTTAAATAAATATGGCAGAAAGCAAACATGTAGCAGAACAGGCGGAAAACGGTGTTTCAATGCTTGGAAATAAGGCCTAGGGATCCTACTCGCACTAGTGAACACTCTCAACAATGCTCACATAATTGAATGCATAAATATCATTTCTTCACTGTGCTACTCCGAACCACACTCCGGTCGAATAACGAACACTAATCATTGCGCAGGGATTTAACAACACTCTCAAGTCTATATTCCCTCTCTAGGGCACCCCCAATGTCACCACGAGCTCCATAAATTAGTAAAAAAACGCCACAATTTCATAGGTTCACCTTCCATAACAAGATATAAATATCATGCTAAACCACATGGAGCACACACCGTCACCTTTACCCCGTGATCAAAGTGTTTACGGAGACAACAAAACCACTTGAGTAGCATAACAGATGAAGATCAATCTACATATTCAACTAGATTACACAGCTCATGATTAGATAAAGATCACACCATGGGAGAGAGAGATAAACCACATAGATACTGGTAGAGCCCTCAGCCCCGGGGGAGAACTACTACCTCCTCATCATAGGAGACAACAAGGTCGATGGAGATGGCTTCAGGGGGCACTTTCCTGTCCCAGCAGGGTGCCAGAACAGAGATATGTGCCCCGAAACTTGTCGGCGGCGGCGACAGAGCTACGGATGTATTTTGCGGAAAAGGTAGATTCTTTTAGGGTTTATGCCTCGGGGAGTATATATGGGCGAAAGGGCGATGCCGGGAGGTGTCCAGGGGGCCCACACCCCTAGGTGGCGCGGCTAGGGGGTGGTGGCGCCACCCTATGGTGTGGCCACCCTATGGCCCCCCTCCGGGGCTCTTCGGGACTTCTGGATGCTTCCGGGACTTTTAGGA
This sequence comes from Alopecurus myosuroides, assembly GCA_028641055.1. Taxonomy (NCBI): domain Eukaryota; kingdom Viridiplantae; phylum Streptophyta; class Magnoliopsida; order Poales; family Poaceae; genus Alopecurus; species Alopecurus myosuroides. The sequence goes on from CM054059.1 coordinate 138,547,484, forward strand.
CTTCTGGCTTTCGAATTTTCCAATTCCGAGAATATTTCCAGAACAACTTTTCTGAAACTAAAAACAACAGAAAACAGGGAACTGGCTCTGTGGCATCTTGTTAATAGGTTAGTCCCGGAAAACATAAGAAAACAACATACGGAAAACATGTAGCAATTGGCATAATATCAACATGGAACATCAGAAATTATAGATACGTTTGAGACGTATCAAGTATCCCCAAACTTAGTTCCTACTCGTCCTCGAGTAGGTAAATGATAAAACAAAATAATTTCTGAGGTGACATCCTACCACAAAATCTTGATCATAATATGTAAAGTAGAGCATGTAAACAAGGATCAAATGAACTAAAGCTGTGATCTATATTTGATATCAACAAGTAATGCATAAAAAAATAAGAAGAAAGAAGCAAAACTTCCAATGAATCAATACTAAAAGACTATCAACCGTGCAAAGTTTATTAGAGATGATTTAAGCTTTCAAGAACAACAATATCATGCATGTCAAACTATTTTCACAACCCCTGTTAGGATAAAGTCAAGCTTTCCACACGATGCAATGCTTGAATCTTAAACTATTTGCGCACTAAAAACAAGCAAGTGTTCTGCGGTTGGTCCCTGGCACAGGGATGTTATGGCTAAGAGAACATTATGGGGGGTTTGGAAGGTCAATGGAAGAAAGGCTCACAAAGCTGAAAGTGGTCATTAGACAAGAGAAAGTCTTACAACCGAAGCTATGCAATGAGTAGGTATTGCCACACAACGGATGCACATAGAGCTATAACTGTATGAAAGCTCTCCAATGGAACTAGTGGGGGTGCATCCAACTTGCTTGCTCACGAGGACCTAGAGCTTATTTGAGGAGGCTCATCATTGGAATATACAAGCCAAGTTCTATAATGTAAAGTTCCCCACATAGTTATGAATGAATCATAATATGAAACTCTCTCCAAACTGAAGTATTGGTGCTAAACATGAAGCACAAGTGTGGTATAAAGGATAGTGATGCGCCCCCTCTCTCTTTATTCTCTCTTTGGCCCTTTTTTGGGCTTTTTCATTTTATTTTATTTTATATATCATCACCGGTAGGGGCAACATCCTATGTTAAAATGAACCATCACACTTTTAGTACTCATAACTCATAAAGAAATGTCTCTGATGTCTCTAAATGCATGCTCCTATCAGTGTAGCAGTATGCATAAATAACCATGAAGCTCATCATCAAGTAACATAATGGAGGTGGATGTTGCGCAGCAATATATCTCGAAATGGCTATGGAAATGCCATGATAGGTAGGTATGGTGGCTGTTTTGAGGAAGAATATATGGGCTTATGTGTAGTAGAACAAAGTCCTCCCACGAGATTTGGATGCACTGGCGAAGTTTGCACCAACTCTCTATGTGAGAAAGGGCAATGCACAGTACCGAAGAGGCTAGCAAATATGGATGGTGGAAGTGCCAGGAACCGCAACATGGACTCACGAGTTAAAATATTACAACAATCAAATCATCTTACAAGGCACAATGCAAATCACTCCAAGAGGGTCCGTGGCAGTGACAAGTCACTGTTAGCTACCCCGACCGTAGCGCGTAACAAAAGGCCGATCAGAAATGTATCACTCGTAGCAATCATATACCATTGTTTCTATCAGCTGGTAATTTAAGTGTGGCACAGTTTCAAGTTTCTTAGACCAACCATTAAAAGTTTATACTTACTAGTCCTTCCCGTTTATCCATTAAACAAATTAATATCTCAAAACAACAGCAGTGATTCAAGTGAAGCAGTTTAGTGATCTACAAGACCATGCGAATTTTTCCACCATACCAACTACCACATAAGAATTTCTATTCTCAACCAAGCACATATATTAGAACCTCCTAACTACAAAATCTAACAGCTCTGAATAAGAGATGCAAGAAAACAAAGGCTAAACGCAGTACTAGCAAAAAGTGAACACTCACATAACAATAAGAATGAAACCTAGAGTGTTCTTACGGAGCGTGTCCCTCTCCCACACAAGTATGATAAGATCCAACCATTTATTACAGCAAAGAAAACTAAACAAACTGAAAATAAAAATAAAAGACGCTCCAAGTAAATCACATAAGATGTGACTAAATAAAAATATAGTTTCACTAGAAGTGACCTGATAATTTGTCGACGAAGAAGAGGATGCCTTGGGCATCCCCAAGCTTAGATGCTTGTGTCTTATTGGAATTTTCTTGGATGTACCACCGGGGCATCCCCAAGCTTAGGATTTTCACTCTTCTTTATCACATCATATCATCCTCTTCTCTTGACCCTTGAAAACTTCATTCACACCAAAATTCTCACAATCTTCATTAGCAACGTTACTGCAATCGAAACAAGAAATTCACATGGTTAAGTTTCAACACAAGTCTAAAACTTACAAACACATTAGCTACTGTCACAACTTCTTTCAACACTCTTTTCCTCAAAATAACACCAAAAGAAAGAGGTTAAGATGCAAATGCGATAAATGGCAGAAATCTGTCAAAACAGAACAGTAGGTAAAGATCGATTTTTTCAAAATTCTTATGTTTCTCAAATCAAAAAGGAGTCTTCTAAGAAAAGTTGAGTATATAACTCAGGATTAAGCACAAAAAAACTCAGGTCATTTTGAATTATCTTTGATTTTTAACGGAATTAACAGTGGACAACAGAAATCTGTTTCCTGCGCAGAAATCCGAAATATAGGCTCAACTTTCCACTAGAGGCTTTACTTGGCTCTACAAAAACTCAAAATAAAATATATATATATAGGGGTTTCTAAGGAAATATATAACACTCAGGTGAAAATCACACAAAATAAAACAAAGTAAAACGGGTTGAAAACAGAGAAATAAAATGGGTTGTCTCCCCCAAGCGCTTTTCTTTTAATGCCTTTCAGCTAGGCACAATGATTTTTAAAAGATGCTCACATAAGAATAAGAGTTGAAGCACAATAATAGAGCATCAAGAAGTAAATATAAAACACATTTAAGCCTAACCCACTTCCTATGAAAAATAATCTTGTAGAAAACAAGTCAACGAAGCACAAAGTGACTAGCATAGGAAGACAAAATAAGTGCAACATCAAAAATTTCAACATAAAGAGGGGAAACTTCATATTGTTGAGATGCATAAAACCATGTTTCCCTCTCTCATAATAACTTTCAGTAGCATCATGAATAAAATTAACAATATAACTATCAGATATAACATTCTTATCATGAGCCACATGCATATAAGAATTATTACTCTCCATATAAGCATAGTCATTCTTATTAATAACAACGGGAGTAGGATTATCATAAAGAACTCGAACATGATAGACAAGTTGCATATTAAAGAGATGGTTTTGGGTAATCCCACCATAACTATGGCAAGTTTCATGAATATGATTATAATTATAGCCTATGTTATAATTTTCTTTATAATAATTATCACAGACTGGAGGCATATTGAAATCATAATTAATTTTCTCCTCAATAGTAGATTGACTAAAAATAGCATATTTATCATTGCAATCATCATCTATTGGAGGCATATTATCATCACAAGCAATAAAATAGTTGTCTTCCAAAATGCGTTCACTTGTAAACATATCATCATTTTTACTAGGAGGAGATGTATCAATCATATTATCATTAATAGCAAAGGGATTTTGAAACACACCATCCACAAGTTTAGAGCTTTCTATATCATCATTGGAAGGAATATGGATGGTGCAAATAGTACAGCAATTATTATCATCATTTTCAGAATTGGTACCAAACAAATTTTCAATATAAAAAGTAGTGTGTTTCTCTCAATCATGATCACTTCCATAATTAACAGGCATAGGAAAATCATCAAGTTTAGACTCATCAGCAAAAGCTGTAATATGAGCAACATGCTTAGGGGGAGATACAGTTACCTCTCTCTTTTTACTCTTCTTCTTCTTCTTCTTCTTCTTCTTCTTCTTATTCTTCTTACTCTCTATATGAATATGGTGCATGTGGGGAGAGAGATTCTTCATAGTAGATCTAGATCTAACTAGGTAGAAGAGAGGGGCATGTTGGGAGAGAAAGTTTTGACAAAACACATCATATTTGGTTGGTTAAATGTACTAAAATTGGAAGAAAGGAGTGAGAAAATGGGTTGGGAAGAGAGGAGTTTCGAGTTGGAGATGAGGAGGAGTGAGTGAAGTGAGTGGTTGGGCAAATGGGTGGTGTGAGGTGGCTGGATAAGATGCAGCTTACCGCCGGTGCGCTTTCACTCTGATGCGTCGGGGGTAACTTTTAGCGCCGGCGCGCGCTAGAGGGCCTGCGCCCATGGTAAGCGGGGGCCCTGGCCTGCTTTTTAGCGCCGGCGCGCTACGCCACGAACGCGCCGGGGGTGCTGCCACTAGCACCGGCGCACGTTGGTTGGGCCGCGCCGGGGCTACGTTTGCACCGGCGCTAGGTTTTGTGCGCGCCGGGGGTAACGTCATATCACCGGCGGATGCCAAATAAGCGTGCCGGTGGTACTTACCGCCAGCGGTCCCGAAAACACGTGCGCCGGTGCTATCCAATCCTGCTATAGCCTATTCCCTAGTAGTGATGCATTCCCTCTATGCCTCGGTACTTTTCATCCTGTTGTTTTCCATGATTGCTACTGCTGTTACTATTTTATTCATGTTGTTATTTACTACTACTGCTTCTATAAAACTATTACCACTGATAAATTATTGCGAGTAGTCTACTTTCGGATGCAGCTGAATTGACAACTCAGTTGTTAAGGCATATAAATATTCTTTGGCTCCCCTTGTGTCGAATCAATAAATTTGAGTTTTACTTCCCTCGAAAATTGTTGCGATCCCCTATACTTGTGGGTCATCATGGCCTCAGACCGTCGGGCGAAGTGGGGTTGCCAGTCTGCGTGCGGGTTGGAGATGGTGGTCTGGTCAGTCCTTATGAGGCGGTTGCGGGGTGTGTGGCTCATTACCGGGCGAAAGGCTTGCCCTGGCTATCGGCTAGGACCGACGACGGCGACGCCCTTTGCGTCACATCTTTCTTGGAGGCGTCGTCGTGGTGATGATCTCGCTTCTCCGTCCGGTTTCTCAGGGGGGATTCCCCAGATCCCACACGGGATCGGACGAGGGCGGCGCTCGTGCGTCGTTTGCCTCTTGAGTCCTCGTCTTGGATGTTCCACCGACTAGGGGGACTAGTGGAGCGAGTTGGTGGCTGGCGGCAGCGAGCAATCGTCTTCGGCTAGGTGGTGCATGGCCCTTGGGTCGACGTGGATGTCGGAGCGGCGGCTCAAATTTCGTCTCCACCGTATTGCGTTGAGATGTTTGGGTGTCAACTTTGGTCATTGGGGCGGCTTGGTCGTCGGCTCGTACGTGTAGGGGCGTAGCCTTGGGGTTGGCGTGGATATCGGAGCGGGGGCTCCGGGTTGCATTGAAGTTTCCTCCGCCGTGTTTCTTTTGAGGTGTTAGTGTCGACTATGGTAGGTAGGGCCACATGGTCGTCGACTCGGTTTGGGCCGGTCTTGTGCGTTGTGTTGTATGGTTTTTGGCCGGTTTTCCTCATAAGTTGTCTAACTCTTTTCGACTTTATCAATTAAAAAGGCATTGCCGAGGCTCGAAAAAAAAGATATAGGCATGCGTTATGAGAAAGAGGACTTCTATGGTACCCCCAATTAGATATAGGCCGTCTATTTTTATGGATTTAACGTCTTGTATTAAATCATACTAGTGTCTAAAATTCAACTAGTATAAAACATACTAGTCAATAAGATTAGAGTTAAAATTAGAAAGTAAAATCCGAAATCCCTTTAAAAACGGAAGGCCCCCATTCGTGCATGCATCACAGCCAGGCCTGGCTACTTCATTTTGGTCAAAAGCTACTGGATTTGTCACACCCTGGCTATTTCATGGTGTATATGAATTCCGGCGAGGATGTGTGCTGGCCGGCCGGCCGCCATGGGTACATGAACTATGTCCGAGGTTGTTCTAATACTTCGCCGTCTTGTTGTCCAGCAGGCCATAAGTCATACGTGAACTCTGTTCTTGTTCTAAACCTTTGACGCGGAGTCTGTCCGGCCGGCCGGTGGCCATGCATGCATACATTAACGCTCGGCAGGGTCATGCGCTAGACAAAAGCAAACGATACATACCATAAAAAAGCAGGATTAGTTACCATAATTTTAGGCTACATAACGGGATGCTTTGTGGGATTCAGTTACCATGATTTTCAGCTAAAATAAAGGGATTTTTATTGTGATTTCAATCTCAATAAATGATTTTCCAATTAAAAGTCCGAATGGCCACTTTTAACCAACGGTTAGATTTGAATTCATACTAGTCACTTCTATCACTAGTAAAAGGTACCATAGAATAGGCCATGAGAAATGGAGACTAATGGTGGCAACGGTGAAAACAAGATGATCAAAGACGACAGTGTTTCACAAGTCAGATTTGTCGCCGGCTTCAAATCGATCCGACGAAGCGAGAACACTTTAATGTTTATGGTCAAGTCTTATTCTTCGGTTGCTTCTCCCATTTATTACAAAGAAAGTAGGGGAGGAGAAAATAAAAGTAGCCACGTCTGAGAGAAGAGAAAAATGATGGTGAGCTTAAAAGAAGAAGGCATTGTCCATTTGCACGAGGAAGATGAGGAAGACGATCCCTACCGTAGCCCCAAGCAAGTAGTGACTAGTGACTAGTGAGTAGTGGCTGCACCTAGAGCATCCCGGAGAAGGCGTACGTGTCGAGCAAAGCATGGGCGCTCTCAAGTTTGCTTAACTTTCCACATGAAAAATATCGTCACCGCCAACCAATTTTCAAATTGACAGGCACCCAACTCGCAACCTCCTTGATGCATCGTAGCACCAAACGTACTTGCAAATGCCAATTTATAAACGTGCTTGTGGCAAGCAAAGTTAGTACGTACCCGCAGCCCAAGCGTTGCTGATTTACCACCATGACCCATCCCCGCAGTGATCGCGGCGATGGTCTTGTGATGCGACGGAATCTCTTGGCCCTCCACCACCTCCTCGACTACGTCCTCTTCGTCGCGGCGGTTGTCCTCGACCGCCTCGGCATCGTCTCGTTCGAAGGCGAGATGCTGCCGGGGGAGCCTTGGATTGAGGTCGTCGACACTGCGACGATGGAGCGCCTCATGGAGGCGGCGTTCTGGGAGCCCAGCTCGTCGTTCGTGAAGAAGCCGTCGGCGATGGCGCCGCAGTACAGCCGACTGCGCGTTGCACGGGAGGAAGACAGCGAAGCAGACGATGACGACGGGAGCGAGGCGATCTGCGCGATTTGCTTGGACGGGCTGGACGTGGGAGGGCACCGTGTCACGGAGCTGTGTAACTGCTCGCACGAGTTCCACGCCGCGTGCATCGATAATTGGATCGCCGGCGGGGAGGCCGGCACCTGCCCGTTGTGCCGCACGCCGGCGATGGCATCGGCGCGGAGTGTCTGGTTGGCCTGAAGCAGTGTCACGCACGTCTTGATCGAAATCTTGATCACTGAAGAGATTAGGAGGGGATAGATGGGAAAGTTCGAAACATTAACATCTCAACCTCGTGACTGAACAGTATATACTAGCAGTAGTAGTATTGTACAGTATATACTAGAAGAAGCACTTTACGTGCAAGGGCACTTTCTCTTTTCGAAACGGAGCTTCTAAATCTCAAAAAAAAAAGTAGGAGGAAGGCTTCTGGTCCAACACTTTTTTTTCCGGTTTTGCCCCTTCGAGTTTGGAGTTTTTACAACATATGCCACCACCCTCAGAGAGTCGTCGCTGCCCCGCCCCGCTTTCTCTTTCCTCTCGCTCCCTTTGCCTTCCGCGGCGCCCAAACAATCTTCCATGTCATTGGCGTGCCCGGCGTCCAACACTGGCGGCGAGGCCCCGCGGGTCGACCTGGAGTGCTGCTGGCTGGAGTCGTGCGAGCAGCAGGGGTGAGCAAATTCGGTTGCGGAGGAATATCTCCATGCTCTCGCACTGGCACCTCACCTCCAACATCCTCGTTGAGGATGGCAGCACCGGCCTCTTGCTTTGTGTGACGATGGATATGATGTGTGTTGTGTGTGCGAATGGTTCTGAATCAGAATGAGTGCTCTTCTGCATCGACGCCGAACGCGTCCATCACCGGTGCCAGCATGGCAGCCATGTCATTCATGGGTGTAAGATGATCAACATCTTCGCGTCCCCAGCTTTGGAATGGTGTGAGCATTGCCCATGGTCCCGGTTTACTAACATTAGTCATGATCTTTAGCAACGCTGCCCTGGAGGTGCTTGAGAAAATGTCACTGAGGAGAAGGAGATCTGCATGAGGTCAGGGATTTGGGTGGTCTGCTACTACCAGAAGGACGAAGGACGTAACAACGGCAAAGTATTTGTAGATGCCACGGTTTGGGGGCCTGCTACTACGAGGGGCACGTGACAGCGGCAAAGCATTTGTAGATGCCACGGAGCGGCAGGCAGACGAGGCTCCGGTGGCGGAACTTTTCGTAAGGCGGCGCAGACGACAGATAACAATGAAAATCCTCCTCCGGAAACTTGTGGATGAAAACGTATTCTTGACTATACCCACCAAACTTGAGAAGTTTAGAGAATCTTTGTTTTGAGTAGAACATTTTGTACTCACTCCGTCTCAAATTAATTGTCTCAAAGTTGGATAAAAATAGATGTATCTAGTCACTAAAATATGTCTAGGTACATCCAAATTTGTCCAAGTTTGAGATAATTAATTTGAGACGGAGGGAGTACTCAAGAAGACAGGCTACTTCAGTATGCAAGTCGTGGCCTTTAGTTGAATGTAGTCATTTTCACTATGTTCATGCTGCAAATTACCCTAGAGTCAGGGGCGGAGGACCCCTTAGGGCAAGGTAGGGCGGCCGCCCTACCTTGATTTTTGGCGAAATATCAAGTATATATATGCTTATTCATATGTACATACGAATTTTGCTTATTTGTGTTTGTTTCTGGAAAAAAACAGAGAAGAAAGAGGCTATTTGGACCAGTTTTGTATGGCTCGCACGAGCTGTGCCTTGATGGGCCAAGCGAGGAGCCTCACGATGGTCTCCTGGAGTCCTGGTCGTACACGCACAGGCACAGCGATTCACGCCTCCATGATCGCTAGCTTTGCTGCTCTCTGCTCGCGTTGTTGCGGCACTGACAGCGATATCTGGCTCCTCTCTCCCTCCCTGGCTCGTCTCTCCCTCGCTCCCTCTCAATTCCCAAGAACCCTTTCTCGATCGGTTCTTCCCTCCCCACCCAAGCCGGCAAGCTGTCTTCTCCTGCCAGCTCTCTCTCCCTAGTCCGGCAGTCCCAAGAAAGCTAGGGTTTTCAGGCGGCGATTTTGTGTGGAGATGGATCGGAAGGGTAAAAGACATGCTGCTACAATTACAAAGGGGGAGGTATAATTTTTTCGATTTATGGTTGGTTGAAATATTGCAAACGTGCATTATGTGGTACGGTAACGGAGAAGGTATTCATGTTTTTGTGTTGCTATCAATTACATATTAGATTTTTTGTGCCAGTTGCTCGCGACAGTAGCTCTAAATCAAGCAGAGGCTTCTACAGAGGTTATTCAGAACTTCTCTTGTCTTGATCCAACAAACTCATTTGCTAAGTTCAATGTGAATAAAATTGCTCGGGTTACAGAGATCTATCATGAGGATTTTTCTCATTATGAGCGTGAGCATATACGAGATAATCTTGATCTTTTCATTATTATATGAGGAGAATTGAAGATTTCAGAGATTGTTCTGATATTGCAACCCTAGCTAGAAAGATGGTTGAACTTGATAGGCACATTATGTTTCCTACAATTTATCGTCTCATTGAGTTGGCTTTGATTTTACCGGTGGCGACGACAACCGATTGAAAGGGCTTTCTCAGCTATGAAGATCATCAAGACTGAGTTGCGTAACAAGATGGCCGATGGTTGGCTTAATGATTTGATGGTGATCTATATCGAGCGAGAGATATTCAAAAGTATTGATCTTGGTGAAATTAAGAAAGATTTTCAGAAGGAAGATAGAGCTTTGCCATTGCCTGGGACTTTTAGACGTCACTAAATATTTATTGTTGGTACGTTTCTTAGCTCTATTTTTATTTTGATATGTAGCCGTTACCATTATAACAAACGATTATGCTTTATATAATATTTTTAGACGTAATGAAATGCCTATGAATTATTCTCTTGTTATTGAACCGTTTGATTGTTGGGGTTTTGACGTTATGGGTCCTTTCCCTCCTTCAAAAGGCTACACTCATATTCTTGTTGCTGTTGATTATGTTACTAAATGGGTAGAAGCTATACCTACTAAAAGTGATGATGGTGAAACCTCATTAAAAATGCTTAAAGGTATTATTTTCCCTAGGTTTGGTGTGCCCAGATATCTTATGACTGATGGGGATTCTCATTTTATTCATGGTGGTTTTAGAAAGACTCTTCCTAATATGATGTTAATCATAGAATTGCCTCACCCTATCATCCTCAAACTAGTGGGCAAGTAGAATTATCAAATAGAGAGATCAAATCTATCTTGCAAAAGACTGTTAACAAATCTAGAAAAAATTGGGCTACGAAATTAAATGATGCTCTGTGGGCTTATAGAACTGCTTACAAAAATCCCATGGGCATGTCTCCTTATAAGATGGTTTATGGAAAAACTTGTCACTTGCCCCTAGAATTAGAACACAAAGCTTATTGGGCAATGAGAGACCTAAATAGAGATTTTAAACTTGCTGGTGAAAAAAGGTTGCTTGACTTAACTTCTTTAGATGAATGGAGGAGTGAAGCGTATGAAAATGCTAAGCTCTTTGAAGAGAAAGTTAAAAGGTGGCACGAAAAGAGAATTGTTAAAAGGGAATTTCATGTGGTGAGAAAGTTCTATTGTATATGTTTTGTCTCAGATTTTTTGCAGGAAAATTACTCTCGAGATGGGAAGGACCTTTTGTTATCGAAGAGGTATATCGTTCGGGAGAAATTAAAATTGTTTCCCTTGAAGACAACTCTTCACAAGTGGTGAATGGCCAAAGACTCAAGCACTATATTTCCGGAGATCCTTATAATGAAGATGTTGATTGTATTCGAGCCATGATCCCGGAGAAGTTTATTAGGAAGTATATTTCAGAAACTACAGGGTCAGTTTTCGAATAGGTATCAGTTTTGGTAAGAAAACGTTCGCGAAACATCTACCAACTTTGTTTTTTCTGTTTTTGGAAAATATGAAAAATCATGACCCGGAAACGAGAGGGATATGGAGCCCGGAGGCTCCACAGCATGGGGTGGCGCGGGCCCACCCCTGGTCGCGCCAGCCCATGGTGTGGGCGCTCCGGAGCCCCTCTCCGACTCGTTTTTGACATGGACTTTCCTTTCGTCATGAAACTTTTTGCTATATAATCCCTTGGACCCCTGAGGTCCGTATATCGTTTTCTCGTCGTGTTTTTGTTTCGAGCTATTTCTTCCAGATTACATCTTCAGATCTAGAGCAACAATGGACTCTCCTGGATCTCCCAAAGACAGTTTCTTTGAGAACGTCGTCAACCCGTACATGAACGAGTTGAAGATGCATCCCAAGGAATTTCTGATCAAGGACGGGAAGGTGCAGATTGAAGATGTTCAGGGCCCTAGAGGAGAAGGCAGTCTGGAAGCTAGGGTGGAAGAACTAGAGCAAGAAGTTTTTAGGTACAAGAAGATGGCGGAGCGTGAAGTTGAGATCATCGACAGGATAAAGACCGAACAGATCGTTGAATACAAGAGGGAGAATTTGAAGCTTTGGGAGGAGATTTTCTCACTCACCAAGACCACCAATGATTTGCAAGCACAACTCTATGATGTGCAGAACCAGAACTGTGAGTATGAGAACAGGTTTAAATATATAAGCTCGGCTGCTAGCTTCAGGATGATGGAGACCAGGACATCATTTGTGGATGGAGATCCTTTACCTTGGAAGACCTAGGATGAGAAGGATTCACCACCACCACCGAAGAATTAATTCGTCATTGGTATTGGCATTCCCTTGGCTTGTTCCAAGCTTGGGGGGGTGCCGCGGTATCACATCACTATCTTTCAGCTTTTTACTTTTTCAGTAGAGTCATATCATGAGTAGAGAGGTTATCATATAGGATGGTTTGCAGTATGGAAGTGTCTCTCCTTAGATGGTTATCGTTGTATCCATTGGTGTGAGTTGCCGGTTTGAAATATTAATGAGAAGTTTCATCATTTACTTTATGCACACGTTATTTTAGTTTTCAATTTCTATCATATGGTTGAGCTTGTTGTTAGTATTTGGTATCACTCTGGAGATCATCAAGTTAATCAAGTTGGTTTTGGCAAACTTAGCTTGGGTTAGTAGAAATAATAATTTGAGATGCTAGTATAATAAGAATTTGCCTATTAGCTCATAAACTTAGTATTCAAAAGTTAAGATCGCTTGGGATTTCAATGAAGATTGCATGATTGGTTTCATCATATGTATATCTGTTTGTTTTTCCTCAACTCTTATGCTTGCTACCTAGTCTTGCTAGCCAAAAACCATGTACTGAGAGGGAATGCTTCTCGTGCATCCAAACCTTAAACCCCAAAACCTTGCCATTTGTGTCCACCATACCTTCCTACATGTGGTATTTCACCGCCACTCCAAGTAAATTGCTCATGTGCTACCTTTAAAACTTTCAAATTACTCCTGTTTTGTGTTCCTGTTTTAGCTCACGAGGACGCAAATAGAAAATCTTTATCTCACTTGTTCATTGGACTCACACACCTGGACTAGTGGCTTCATCCGCTTATCTGAATGCTAGAAGAGCTGGTAGTGGGGTTCCCAGCCCCAAATAATAATACAAATTCTGTTCACTCTTTTTGCCCCTAATTTATCGGTCAAAGCATAATTGTGTAAACAAAAGAGAAAGAGGGATGACCTTCTATACCAGTTGCGTCCTTCTATGGGAGCCACTCTTGTGAGTCTAGTTGGCTTGTGACGTACTATATTTTCTATTTGCCATTCGTTGACATAAGCATACACCTCTCCCAAAATTTAGACACTCCTCCACGGTTTGTGATTGTTGGTAGGCACCCGAGGATTCGGTTAGCCATGGTTTGTGTAAGATGGATGGGAGGAGTGTCATGAATTTTATACCTCTGTTTACTAAAATAAAAGCTCTAGCACATGAGTGATCAATGCTTCCCTCTATGAAGGGCCTATCTTTTACTTTAATGTTGAGTCAGTAAACCTATTTCCTTCTGTCTCCAGCAAGCATTTGAGTTGTTGTGATCACACCATCTATATGTTGATGTATTCAATCATGTTTTCTATCCTTCTTTGTTTAGCACATGCTTTATTATCTGAATGAATATTACTTTGAAATCTATGAATCACTATAAAAGAGTTGTTACAATTAAACATGTTAAGCGCTACAATATAAACCTTGCTATAAATACTTCACCTAAGACAAGTATGATATCATTAAATGTTCTCTGACCAAGAACAAAGTTTGCCATCACCAATTTTGATTCTCTCTTTGGCATCTTTGTTTGTGACTCCCATTACTCGTTTCAAGTTAAGTTATATGAGAGGAAGTTGCTGTCTATAATGATTGGTGCATAGATAAATTTGATGCTTCTTGTCCATATTTTATTTATCGACTCTTCACTCCATAAACATGTGATCATGTTTACTGAGTTCAGTATCGCTTGTGGACAAGCAAGGTCTAAGCTTGGGGGGAGTTGATACGTCCATTTTGCATAACTACTTTATATCATAATTTTCTGTTATTCATCGATATATTTCATGTTATGATGCCTCCCTTATGTTATTTTGTCTTATTTCGCATGTTTCATAATTGTTGGAGAATAAACACCGGGACCAGAAATCTGATGGAAAAAGCACTGTCGAGATACCATATTTCAGAAGATCAGAAGAAGAAGGGGGACATCCGAGGTGCTTAGAAGTCCAGAGGAGGAGTCCAGACAGAAGGAGAGCCAGAGGGGTACCACCAGGGGCCCACACCATGAGGTGGCGCCCCCTGCCCGCGCCACCAGTTGGTGTGGCCACCCTGGCCCACCCCTGGTGGATATTTTTTGGCGTAATTGGCCCCGAGGGAACCCTAAGCCTCATACCATCATCGAAGAATTATTCCGCCGCCGCCTCAGGGCGAAAAACACCTGAGAGAGAAAAGCTCTCTGGCAGGGAGAAATCTGCCCGGGAAATTCCTCTCCGGAGAGGGGAAATCACCGCCATCGTCACCGTCATCACTCCAGGAATCATAAAGATCATCATCATCATCACCATCATCATCATTACCATCACCCTCATCATCCACCGTCATCCCTCTGTAACAATTAGGGGCCTCTATCGTTGTTTTACATTAGATCTCTCTCCCGGTGTGGATTACTTGTTAGTAGTTGATGTTCATGAGATTTATCGGTGTTTGTACTTTATGACCAGATTGTTATCATCCATTATATCACCTCTGATTATGATCCGTATGATGTCTTGTGAGTAGTTCGTGTTGTTCTTGAGGACATGGGAGAAGTCAAGTTGTTAGTAGTGAAGTAATGTTGAATAATATTTAATGTTTGATATTTAAGTTGTGGTGTTATTCTCCTAGTGGTGTCATGTGAACGTCGACTACATGACACTTCACCATTTATGGGCCTAGGGGGATGCATCGTGTATTTGGCTACTAATTGTGGGGTTGCCGGAGTGACAGAAACCTAAACCCCCGTTAGGAAACCATTAAACGAGGGAGAGTAGGATCCCGGAGTTTAAAGTTGTGGTTAGATTTATTTCTTAATTACTTTCTTGTAGCTGCGGATGATTACAAGGAGTATAATCACAAGTATGTATTAGTCTTGGATGGGACGGTACATTAGTATAGGTTCACCCACACAACAATTATCAAAACACCTAAGATTATTCAGCTGCATGGAACAAAAGCACTTGACAGAAACCTCATGTGTGTCCTCAAGAACGTTTGTTAACCATAAATAAACCCACCGGCTTGTGCTTTGCTGAAGAAAGGATTGGGCCACTTTATGCAATTATTACTACTGCATTTTATTTACTCGCACTTTATTTATCTGCAATATAAAAAAACCCTACAAATCAATCTTTCAGTATTTACAGTTATTCCTTCATCGAAACTGCTTGTCAACACCTTCTGCTCCTCATTGGGTTCGACTCTTATTTATCAAAAGTACTACGATACACCCCCTATACTTGTGGGTCATCAGATGCTATCCATTATTAGTAGATGCTCTAGCCATGTAGATGCTAGTAAATCCAAGAGTGAGTATTTATGCTCGATAGTGGGTTCATGCCTCCTTTGCATCTGTGCTCGAGTGATAGAAACGTTATGGATGGAGGATGTGTTGTTTCCATTAGGGAGAAAACAACGGTGTTTACCTAGTTTACATTACACACTTTGCTTACTACGATAATCTGTTGCTTGCAACTTAATACCCAACGTTTGTTCGGATGATATTCGGAGGGTGGATTATTAGACATAGATGCAGTTGGATGACGGTCTATGTATTTTGTTGTAATGCCCGCATGAATCGCATAGTAATCTTTATGTCTTGCATATGCACTACGGTGCAACCTTCATTTCTGTCAATTGCCCAGCTATAATTTGTTCACCACACATGTTATTTATCTTTCACGGAGAGACACCACTAGTGAACTGTGGACCCCGGTCCATTTTCTCATACTGATAATACACACACTGTTTCCACTGCTTTCACTGCTTTCCTACTGTTCTCCTACTGTTTTCCACACCATACGTTTAACCTCTTTGTGTTCAGCAAAACTGGTGATTGACAACCTCACTGCTTCGTTGGGGCAAAGTGATTTGATTGTGTTGTGTAGGTTCCACGTTGCTGCTGAACCGGCAGTGCGCCCTGCCATCTCCTCCGCATCAACCTTCTGAAGTTACTCCTTCCTCCTACTGGTCGATTCAACCTTGGTTTCTTTCTGAGGGAAACTTGATGTTGCACTCTTCATACCTTCCTCTTGGGGTCTCCCAACGAACGTGTGTTCACACGGATCAGCGGGGGACCGTTGGCTCCATGCTCGGTCGTTTTTATGCGATAGAGATGATGTTGAGAAGTTCAGTGACCGTTCGCTTGCCAGGCTTTTGTTGAGTTCTTCAATGATGAGTTGCACGATCTACCAGCACGAGGGATTTGATCTAAACTCTGAGGTTTTTGCACCTATTAGCGATTTGATCTTTCCTCAGGTTTTAGCACGAGGGATCTACCAGCGATAATATACCTTACAAGTTAATGAAACAAACTAAACCTTTCAAGTCCAGGAAAGAAACTAAACCTTAACAAGTCCAGGAAACAAACGAAATTACACTCTAGTTCATAGGCCTAGCTCAGCAGCAGCCTAGTCTCTTCACCCCCAAGGCCTATCCTTTGCTTCGGTTCTATATCACCCGGATCTCAATGACCGCCTCCAACCTGGGGTCATCGATTTCCCTCACAATGATCAAAACATGTTGCCTATTATGAAAATTATTGCCTTGTACAAAAACCATCCACACCAGCTTGTCGAGGAAAATGTGGCCGTCGGTTTTCTTGTTGTAAGTATTGGTGGTGACATGCTCTGCTGCTCCAAGTCGTAGGCCAACCCTGCCATGATTCCCCATGCCATCGTGTTCCCCTATCAACTTCGGTAGTTTCTAAGCATGCAAGATAACATACCATATTAGCAGACCTTCTCATGGTTCTTGAAAATTTACTTGCAAAAGAGGAGGGTGTCTTATAGGTACATACCATATTATAGTGCTGCAAGCTTGTGACCGTGAAACGAGTCACAAAAGGAAGCCCAACATAGGGTCCAAGGGGTAGAAGCTAAGCCAGGCGGTTCTTCTCGTGATTCTTGAGATTGGCTCTTTGGGCATATACGATGTTGGCATCATCATGCCTCTCATCAGAAGAATTTTCAGAATCCTCATCATGCACCTCATCATCAGAATTGTTAGAATCCTCATCATGCATCTCATCATCAGAATTGCCATCTTCGCTGCAAATTGATATCATGGAAACACTAGTATGTCTCCCATGAAGACGTTCTTATCCTCGATGAATGATACATCATAAACGTATCCCTAATTTCTGATGCTCCATGATCATATTATGCCAATTGCTACATGTTTTCTCCCTTCTTTATGTCATTTTTATCGATTTTACGGACTAACCTATTAACAAGATGCCACAGAGCCAGTTCCATGTTATCTGCTGTTTTTTAGTTTCAGAAAAGTTGTTCTGGAAATATTCTCATAATTGGAAAATTCGAAGCCCGGAAGTCATGTTTTCCCTGGAAGCATCCATAAGACCGAAGAGGAGCCGAAGAGGGGCAGCAGGGGGGCCACACCATAGGGTGGTGCGGCCCCCTGGCCGCGCCAGCAATGAGTGTGCCCCCCGGCCTCCACCGCCTTTGCCCTTTCGCCTATTTAAGCCCCCGGGATGGAAAACCCTAAACATGTGATCAAAATCCCCGAAAAAGTTCCGCAGCCGCCGTCACCGTCAAGCCCAGACCAGGGGGGTTCTGAAGCTGTTTCCGGCACCCTGCCAGAGAGGAGATCATCACCGGAGGCTTCTACATCACCATGCCTGCCTCCGGAGTGATGCGTGAGTAGTTCATCCTTGGACTACGGGTTCGTAGCTGTAGCTAGATGGTTGTCTTCTCCTCATATGCCTCCATGTTTAGATCTCCTGAGCAGCCTATCATGATCGAGATTGATCTTATGTAATTCTCTGTGCTATGTTTGCTAGGATCCGATGAATATTGACCTTATGCCAAGTTGATTATAGTCTTTATTTTCTTATGTTATTTGTGATCTTGCATGCTCTCCATTGCTAGTGGTTATTCTGGCCAAGTAAGTTGCTAGTGACTCCAAGAGGGAGTATTTATGCTCGATAGTGGGTTCATGCCTCCTTGTTGCCTTGCTCGAGTGACAGAAACATGAAGGGGGAGGATGTGCAGTTGCCATTAGGGAGAAAACAACGGTGAGAGTGCCCGCATGCATAATCATTGCTTATATTGCACACTTTGTTTAATGCAATTATATGTTGCTTGCAACTTAATACCTGAGGGGGTTTGGATGATAACCTGAGGGTGGATTATTAGTCATAGATGCAGATTGATGTCGGTCTATGTATCTTGTTGTAATGCCCGCACTAAATAGCATAGTAATCTTCATGTCATATTGTGCACTATGGTGCAACCTTTATTTGTCAATTTCCCAACTGTAATTTGTTCACCCAGCATGCAATATTTTATGGAGAGATACCACTAGTGAAAATATGAACCCCGGTCCATATTCTACACTGTTAAACAAACCACAACAATTTCCTGCTTTCTTTACTTTCTGCAAGCATACACTATTTTTCCACACTATACGTCTAATCTTTGTTTTCAGCAAGACCGGTGAGATTGACAACCTCACTGTACCGTTGGGGCAAATTATTTTGGTTGTGTTATGTGCAGGTTCCACGTTGTTGCTGACACCGGTGAAGCGCCAGCACCACCGTCAGTGGCATCAACCTTCCAAAGATTCTCTTTCTCCTACTGGATTGATAACCCTGGTTCTTAACTAAGGGGAAAACTTCCTACCGCTGTGCTCATCACACCCTCCTCTTTGGGTACCCCAACGAGTGCAAGATCTGCACTATCAAGGACTTTTTCTGGCGCCGTTGCCAGGGAGAAGGAATTCTTCTGGCAAGGGGAGTCTCTCACTCTCAATCTCTTTATTTTGTTTATTGTCTTGTTTTTATTTTTTTCTTGTTTTTATTTCTCTATATCAAAAACACACAAAAATAGTTTATTTCTCTATATCAAAAACAAAAAAAATTAGTTTACTTCACAGCTGTTATTTATTTGCTTGCTTTTATTCTGCTAAAATGAGTTCCTCTGAGAATACCAAGTTGTGTGACTTCACTAGCACAAACAACAATAATTTTATTTGCACACCAATTGCTCCACCTGCTCCTACTGCTGCTTTCTATGAGATCAAGCCTGCTTTATTAAATCTTGTGATGGAAGAACAATTTTCTGGTATTAGTACTGATGATGCTGCTGCCCACCTTAATAATTTTTTTGAACTATGTGAGATGCAAAAATATAAAGATGTGGATGGAGATATTATTAAACTGAAATTATTTCCTTTCTCTTTGAGAGGAAGAGCTAAAGAATGGTTGCTATCTTTTCCTAGAAATAGTATTGATTCATGGACTAAGTGTAAAGATGCTTTCATTGGAAAATATTATCCTCCTGCTAAGATTATATCCCTGAGAAGTGACATAATGAATTTTAAGCAATTTGATAATGAACATGTTGCTAAAGCTTGGGAAAGAATGAAAACTATGGTGAAGAATTGTCCCACTCATGGACTGACTACTTGGATGATTATACAAACCTTCTATGCAGGACTGAATTTCTTCTTAAGGAACCTATTGGATTCAGCTGCTGGAGCTACCTTTATGTCCATCACTTTGGGCAATGCAACAAAGCTTCTTGATGATATGATGATAAATTATTCAGAGTAGCACACTGAGAGAGCTCCACACGGTAAGAAGGTAAATTCTGTTGAGGAAACCTCCTCTTTAAGTGAAAGGCTTGATGCTATTATGTCAATGCTTGTTAATGGTAAAACTCAAGTTGATCCTAATAATGTTCCTTTGTCCTCTTTGGTTGCTCAACAAGAGCATGTTGATGTAAACTTTATTAGAAATAATAATTTTAACAACAATGCTTATAGAAATAATTTTGGTGGAAACAATTATAAGCCCTACCCTCCTAATAATTGTTATGGTAGTTCTTATGGAAACTCCTACAATCATAATAAAAGCTCTACCTCTAATCTTGAAAACATTCTTAAAGCATTTATTATCACACAAACTGCTTTTAATAAATCTGTTGAGGAAAAACTTGGTAAAATAGATGTTCTTGCCTATAACTGAAGGTTTGCTATTGAGGAAAAACTTGGTAAAATAGATAGCCTTGCTATTCATGTTGATTTTCTAAAACTGAAGGTTTTGCCACAAGATGTTAAACAAAATAAAACTTTGAATGCCATTCAAGTTAGAATTGATGATAATGGTAGATTGATAGCTGAATTACGTGCTAGGTGGGAAAAAGAATAATATTGCTAGAGTTTGCACTATCACAACCACTAGTAAAACTGAAGTTCCAAGTGCTATTAAACATCCTACTATCAATGGTAAATTAGTTGGTGTTAATAAAGTCCCTGCTCCTTTGGTGAAACGTGCTAAATTGCCTAAAACTGCTGAAACTACTTCTGATAAAAGTGCTGAAATTTTTAGAGATGTGGGAGATAATGGTTCCATTAGTTTTGATGATAATAATATTTATTTTGATGATTGCAATATCTCTGAAGTTATTATTTTTCTACAAAATCTTGCTAGAAGTCCCAATGCTAGTTCCATGAATATGGCCTTTACTAAACATATTACCAATGCTCTCATGAAAGTTAGGGAAGAAAAGTTCAAACTTGAGACATCTATCCCTAGGAAATTAGATGATGGTTGGGAGCCTATCATTAAGATAAAAGTAAATGATTTTGATTGCAATGCTTTGTGTGATCTTTGTGCTAGTATCTCTGTTATGCCTCAAAAGCTTTATAATATGCTTGATTTACCACCGTTGGAACACTGTTATTTTGGATGTTCATCTTGCTGATAATGCTAAGAAGAAACCTCTTGGTAGAATTGATGATGTTCTTATTATGGTTAATAATAACCTTGCCCCTTTTTATTTTTTTGTTGTCAACATTGAATACAATGCTTCTTGTCCTATTCTTTTGGGAAGACATTTTCTTAAAACTGTTGGTGTTGTTATTGATATGAAAGAGGGGAGTATTAAATATCAACTTCCCCTCAAGAATGGTTTGGAACACTTTCCTAGAAAGAAGATGAAGCTACCCTTTGACTCTATTATTAGAGCAAAATATGATGTTGATGCTTCTTCACTTGAAAATACTTGAGTTGATTTTTCTATGCCTAGCTGAAAGGCGTTAAAGAAAAGCGCTACCGGGAGACAACCCGTTTTATTTCTCTGTTTTCTTTCAGTTTTCCTTTGTTTTATTTGGTGTTATTTGCACCTGGGTGTTGTCTATTTCCTTAGAAACCCCGCTGTATATTTTCTTTTGAGTTTTTGTTGAGCCCAGTAAAGCCACTAGTGGAAAGTTGAGCCTATATTTCAGATTTCTGCGCAGGAAACAGATTTCTGCTGTCCACTGTAAATTCCGTTAAAAATCACAGAGAATTCAACATGACCTGAGCTTTTTTTTGCTTACTCCTGAGTTATATACACAACTTTTATTATAAGACCACTTTTTGATTTGAGCAAGAGAAGATTTTAAAAATATTGATCTTTACCTGTTGTTCTGTTTTTGACAGATTTCTGCCATTTATCGCATTTGCATCTTAATCTCTTTCTTTTGGTGTTTTTTTGAGAAAAAGAGTTTTGAAAGAAGTTGTGACAGTAGCTAATGTGTTCTTGAGTGTTAGACTTATGTTGAAACTGAACCATGTGGATTTATTATTTCAATTGCACTAACGTTGCTAATGAAGATTGTGAGAATTTTGATGTGAAGGAAGTTTTCAAGGGTCAAGAGAAGAGGATGTTATGATGTGATCAAGAAGAGTGAAAATCCTAACCTTGGGGATTCCCCGGTGATACATCCAAGAAAATTCCAAGAATACTCAAGCGTCTAAGCTTGGGGATGCCCAAGGCATCCCCTTCTTCATCAACAAATTATCAGGTCACTTCTAATGAAACTATATTTTTATTCGGTCGCATCTTATGTGCTTTGCTTGGAGCGTCTTTTATTTCTGTTTTAAGTTTGCTTTTGATTTTGCTTTCAGTTTGTTTTTACTTTCATAATAAGCTTGTTTGTACCCCAGCATTCTTTAATTGGAGAGTGACACGCTCCGCTTTTTCTTGAGAATACGTTGTATTCTTAATCTCTGTCTAGCTGCTGCATTTATTCAGCTCCTGTTTTGCATGTATCTTTTATAAGAGCTGTTAGTTTTAGTAATATTACGTGAGTACTCTCATGTTTTCTTGCTGTATCATAAAGATTATTTTTGTCAAAGCAAGTTTTGCATGATGCTTGTTGGGAGAAACAAAAGAAAACTGCTGCTTGAAGTAGAATTTATAACAGTACTAGTAGAAGCTTGTATAGACTGTGGCTAGGACTTTTTCATGCCATGCTAAATGTTATTTTAGTTTTAAATCCTTGTGGTTATTGAGTAGCATGATTAGCCTCAAATATATGAGAGTGTTTAATACGTATTGAAAGATTCATGAGTTGTTCTTGTCATAGTAAAGCATCAATATATGGTATTCTCTTTCGAATGTTTTATTTGGTTGACTTGGCGCATGATCACACCATGTTCATGACTACAAACCAGTCACGGATAGCCTCCATGAACACTTAGTTTTTGAACTTTTGATACTTCTTATGTTTTAATTAATGATGCTTATGTCGCTATGCATGATTATGGCTCTTATGCTCTCTTGATTTTTTGCTCCCAGTCTTTTGCTAGCCTCCACCTGTACTGAGTATGAGCTCTACTCGTGCATCCAAACTCCCTTAAGCCAAAGTTTTCCCCCATTGTGTCCACCATACCTACCTACATGTGGTATTTAACTGCCATTCCAAAGTAAATTGCTCATGTGTTACCTTTAAAACCTTCAAAATTACTCATGCTTTATGTTCCTGTTTTTGCTCATGAGTACATAAATAGAGAATCTTTATCTCACTTGTTGATTGGATTTCACACCCTGGACTAGTGGCTTCATCCGCTTATCCAAATGATAGAAGAGCTGGGAGCGGGGTGCCCAGCCCCAAATTAATGCATACAAATTCTCTTCACTATTTTTGCCCCTCATTTATCAGTCGAAGCATAATTGTGTAAACAAAAGAGAAACAGGGATGACCTTCTACACCAGTTGCATCCTTCACCATGTGAGCCGCTCTTTTGAATCCAGTTTACTTGTGACGTACTGTATTTTCTGTTTACCATTCATTGACATTAGCATACATCTCCCAAAATATAGACACTCCTCCATGGTATGTAATTGTTGGCAGGCACCCAAGGATTCGGTTAGCCATGGTTTGTGAAAGATGGATGGGAGGAGTGTCAAACTTTTAATACCTCTGTTTAATAAAATAAAAGCTCTAGCACATGAGTGATCCATGCTTCCCTCTTGGAAGGGCCTTTCTTTTACTTTTATATTCAGTCTCCATCTTCTAACTTTATGCACGGTTGAGAGAGCATTTTTTCCATTCTGAGTTCTATGTGCATTTTGTCCCATAAGAATCAATAATTACTTCATGATGTGATATCATTTGTTCTTAAATTATTTGTTCTAGTCTTCCTATTGAACTTTCAAGGTGTCCTGGCATTTATGTTTTGCCCCATTCTTCAGGACTATCGAAATATCACTTTGCCATGCTTTCTCTATACGTGAAACAAACGTTTACCTTTCTTTGCATTATTATTGATGATACTTTATTTGAGTTACTTTTCGTGATGCAAAGTAATTGCTATGCTTTATTATTAAAGTTTTATTTATCATGCATGTGTTTAAAGTTTTATGATCTCAGCGTGCATATGCTTTTACATTAGATTGATCAAGTTTGTGTTAGTAGCATGTCACCTCAGAAATTATTGTTTTGTCGTTTACCTACTCGAGGACAAGTAGGAACTAAGCTTGGGGATGCTTGATACGTAATAAATGTATCCCTAATTTCTGATGCTCCATGATCATATTATGCCAATTGCTACATGTTTTCTCCCTTATTTATCTCATTTTTATCGATTTTCCGGACTAACCTATTAACAAGATGCCATAGAGCCAGTGCCCTGTTTTCTGGTGTTTTTTAGTTTCAGAAAAGTTGTTCTAGAAATATTCTCGGAATTGGAAAATTCGAAGCCAGGAAGTCGTATTTTCATCGGAAGCATCCAGAAGACCGAAGAGGAGCCGAAGAGGGCAGAAGGGGGGCCACACCATAGGGTGGCGTGGCCCCCTGGCCGGGCCAGCTATGGGTGTGGGGCCCCCCGGGCTCCACCACCTTTGCCTTTTCGCCTATTTAAGCCCCCTGGATGGAAAACCCTAAACACCTGATCAAAATCCCCAAAAAAGTTCCACAGCCGCCATCACCGTAAACCCCAAATCAAGGGGGTTCTGAAGCTTTTTCCGGCACCCTGTCGGAGAGGAGATCATCACCGGAGGCTTCTACATCACCATGCCTGCCTCCGGAGTGATGCATGAGTAGTTCATCCTTGGACTATGGGTTCGTAGCTGTAGCTAGATGGTTGTCTTCTCCAAAGAAACCCTAGCCCCGCTGCGGAAAAAGGCGGAACTACCGTTCTAGCCCCTCTACGTGAGCCGGAAGGGGGGAGAAAAGTGGAACCAATTGCTTGGTTGTGTTAGGTTAGGACAAAGGAACACCCAAGACAATGGTAGAGCCCACCTCTTGGCAAGATTCCCCCTGTTCCGTCAGATCCAGGAGTTTCAAGCTCTAAGTAGAAATGGAACCCGCAAGAGAGAATATGACGCCGGTGAAGCCCTAACACAGAGAATGAGGGAATCTTGGTCAACCAAAAACCATGCCACATGCTAACAAACATGTTATGGAATACCATGTGTTCTGGTAGCATTCAGACGCTCCGGGGCCCCTCTCCGGAGGAACCCTAGCCTCGGTGGGGAAAAAGCTGGAACTACCGTTCTAGCCCTTCTACGTGAGCCGAAAGGGGGTACAAAAGTGGAAACAATTGCTTGGTTGTGTTAGGTTAGTACCAAGGAGCACCCAAGTAAATGTTATGGCCCACCTATTGGCAAGATTCCCGCAGTTCCGTCAGATCCAGGAGTTTCGGGCTCTAAGTAGTCCTGGAACCCGGTAGAGAGAATCCGACGCCGGTGAAGCCCTACCACAGAGAGTGAGGGAATATTTGGAAACCAAGACCCATTCCACACTCTAACACACATGGTATGTCATACCATGTGTTTTGGTGGTATTAAGACGCTCCGGAGCCCCTCTCCGGAGAAACCCTAGCCCCGCTGAGGGGAAAAGGCGGAACTGCCGTTCTGGAACCTCTACGTGAGCCGGAAGGGGGTAGAAAAGTGGAAACAATTTCTTGGTTGTGTTAAGTTAGGACCAAGGAACACCCAAGACAATGTTAGGTCCCACCTCTTGGCAAGATTCCTCCCGTTCCGTCAGATCCCGGAGTTTCGGGCTCTAAGTAGTCCTGGAACCTGCGAGAGAGAATCCGACGCCTGTGAAGCCCTAACACACAGAGCGGGGGAATATTGGGCATCCAAGACTCATTCCACAATCTAAAAAACATGGTATGGCATACCATGGGATTTGGTTGCATTCAGACGCTTCGGAGCCCCCTCTCCGGATGAACCATAGCCCTGTTCGGGAAAAAGACAGAAGTGATGTTCTGGCCCCTCTACGTGAGCCGGAAGGGCGTAGCAAATTGGAATAAATTGCTTGGTCATGTTAGGTTAGGCCGAAGGAACACGCAAGACAATGGTAGGGACCACTTATTGGAAAGATTCCCACCGTTCCGTCAGATCCAGAAGTTTCGGGCTCTAAGTAGTCCTGGAACCTACGAGAGTGAATCCGACGCCGGTGAAGCCCTAACACAGAGAATGAGGGAATATTGGGAATAAAAGACCCAATCACGGTCTAACACACATGCTATGTCATACCATGTCTTGTGGTGGCATTCAGACGCTTCGGAGCCCCTCTCCAAAGAAACCAAAGCCCTGCTGGGGAAAAAGGCAGAATTGCCCTTCTCTCCCCTCTACGTGATCCGGAAGGGGTAGCAAAGTGGAACCAATTGCTTGGTTGTGTTAGTTTAGGTCCAAGGAACACCCAAGAAAATAATATGGCCCACCTTTTGGGAAGATTCCCCCCCCCCCCCCGTTCTGTCAGATCCAGGAGTTTCGGGCTCTAAGCAGAAATGGAACCCGCAAGAGAGAACATGACTCCGGTGAAGCCCTAACACAGAGAATGACGGAATATTGGTCATCCAAGACCCATGCCACACGCTAACACATATGTTATGGCATACCATGTGTTCTGGTGGCATTCAGACGCTCCGGAGCCCCTCTCCGGAGGAACCCTCGCCTCGATGGGGAAAAAGCTGGAACTACCGTTCTAGCCCCTCTACGTGAGCCGGAAGGGGGTAAAAAGTGAAACCAATTGCTTGGTTGTGTTAGGTTAGTCCCTCGGAACACCCAAGTAAATTTTGTGGCCCACCTATTGGCAAGATTCCCACAGTTCGGTCAGATCCGGGAGTTTCGGGCTCTAACTAGTCCTGGAACCCGGTAGAGAGAATCCGACGCCGTTGAAGCGCTACCATAGAGAGTGAGGAAATATTTGGAATAAAGGACCCATTCCACACTCTAACACACATGGTATGTCATACCATGTGTTGTGGTGGTATTCAGACACTACGGAACCCCTCTACGGAGATACCCTAGCCCCACTGGGGAAAAAGGCGGAACTGCCGTTCTAGAACCTCTACGTGAGCCGAAAGGGGGTAGCAAAGTGGAACCAATTGCTTGGTTGTGTTAGGTTAGGCCCAAGGAACACCCAAGACAATGTTAGGTCCCACCTCTTGGCAAGATTCCTCCCGTTTCGCCAGATCCCGGAGTTTCGGGCTCTAAGTAGTCTTGGAACCCGCGAGAGAGAATCCAACGTCGGTGAAACCCTAACAAGCAGAGCTGGGGGATATTGGGCATCCAAGACCCATTATACACTCTAACAAACATGGTATGTCATACCATGGGATTTGGTGGCATTCAGACGCTTCGGAGCCCCCTCTCCGGAGAAACCATAGCCCTGTTGGGGAAAAAGACAGAAGTGCCATTCTGGCCCCACTAAGCGAGCTGGAAGGGGGTAGAAAAGTGGAACCAATTGATTGGTTCTGTTATTTTAGGCCCAAGGAACACCCAAGACAATGGTAGGTCCCACCTATTGGAAATATTCCCCCCCGTTCCGTCAAATCCAGGAGTTTCGGCCTCTAAGTAGTCCTCGAACCCGCCAGAGTGAATCTAACGCCGGTGAAGCTCTAACATAGAGAGTGAGGGAATATTGGGCATAAAAGACACTTTACACACTCTAAAACACATGGTATGGCATACCATATATTGTGGTGGAATTCAGACGCTCCAAAGCCCCTCTCCGGAGAAACCCTAGACCCGTTGGGGGAAAAGGCAGAACTGCCGTTCTGGCCCCTCTACGTGAGCCGGAAGGGGGTAGCAAAGTGGAACCAATTGCTTGGTTGTGTTAGGTTAGTCCCAAGGAACACCAAAGACAATGGTAGGGCCCAATTATTGGAAAGATTCTCACCGTTCCATCAGATCCAGGGGTTTCAGGCTCTAAGTAGTCCTGGAACCCGCGAGAGTGAATCCGACACCGGTGAATCCCTAACACAGAGAGTGAGGGAATATTGGGCATCCAAGACCAATTCCATAGTATAACACACATGGTATGTCATACCATGTGTTTTAGTGGCATTCAGATGTTTCGGAGCCCGTCTCCAAAGAAACCCTTGCCCCGCTGGGGAAAAAGGCGAAACTGCCCTTCTCGCCCCTCTACGTGAGCCGGAAGGGGTAGCAAAGTGCAACCAATTTCTTGGTTGTGGTAGGTTAGGACCAAGGAACAACCAAGACAATGGTAGGGCCCACCTCTTGGCAAGATTCCCCATGTTCCATCAGATCCAGGAGTTTCGGGCTCTAAGTAGAAATGGAACCTGCAAGAGAGAATCTGACGCCGGTGAAGCCCTAACACAGACAATGAAGGAATATTGGTCATCCAAGACCCATGCCACACGCTAACACACATTTTATGGCATACCATGTGTTTTGGTGGCATTCAGACGCTCTAGAGCCCCTCTCCGGAGGAACCCTAGCCTCGCTGGGGAAAAAGGTGGAACTACCGTTCTAGCCCCTCTACGTGAGCCGGAAGGGGGTAGAAAAGTGGAACCAATTGCTTGATTGTGTTAGGTTGGTCCCAAGGAACACCAAAGACAATGTTATGGCCCACCTCTTGGCAAGATTCCCGCAGTTCCGTCAGATCCGGGAGTTTCAGGCTCTAAGTAGTCCTAGAACCCGGTAGAGAGAATACGACGCCGGTGAAGCCCTACCACAGAGAGTGAGGGAATATTTGAAATAAAAAAGACCCATTCCACACTCTAAAACACATGTTATGGCATACCATGTGTTGTGGTGGTATTCAGACGCTCTGGAGCCCCTCTACGGAGAAACCGTAGCCCCGCTGGGGAAAAAGGCGGAACTGCCGTTCTGGAACCTCTACGTGAGCCGTAAGGGAGTAGCAAAGTGGAATAAATTGCTTAGTTGTGTTAGGTTAGGCCCAAGGAACACCCAAGACAATGTTAGGTCCCAACTATTGGCAAGATTCCTCCCGTTCCGTCAGACGTCGGAGTTTTGGGCTCGAAGTACTCCTGGAACCTACCATAGAGAATCCGACGCCGGTGAAGCCCTAACATAGAGAGCGGGGGAATATTGGGCATCCAAGACCCATTCCACACTCTAAAAAACATGGTATGGAATACCATGGGATTTGGTGGCATTCATGTGCTCCGGAGCCCCCTCTCCGGAGAAACCATAGCCATGTTGGGGAAAAAGACAGAAGTGTCGTTCTGGACCCACTAAGTCAGCCGGAAGGTGGTAGAAAAGTGGAAACAATTGCATGGTTGTGTTATTTTAGGACCAAGGAACACACAAGACAATGGTAGGTCCCACCTATTGGAAATATTCCCCCGTTCCATCAAATTCAGGAGTTTCGGGCTCTAAGTAGTCCTCGAACCAGCCAGAGTGAATCTGACGCCGTTGAAGCCCTAACACAGAGAGTGAGGCACTGGTAGAAAATAGGCCTACAGTCCCGGTTCGCCAGGACCATTAATCCCGTCCGGGCAACCGGGACTAGCTATGCGCGACTAAATGCCCCCCCTATAGTCCCGCCACTTACGGACCGGGACTAAAAGCCCGTCCAAGTGGGCGCTAGGGGTCCGTTGCGGCGGAGGACCTTTAGTCCCGGTTCTTGTGGTTAACCGGGACTGAAAACCTGCGCAGGTTTAGGGTTTTAGGCCCCCTAAACCTGTTTCCTTTTTAATTTGTTTTGTTTTAATTTCAGTACACATATTCATGCATATATATATATATGAAATATCAAACAAGGAGAATTCAATAGGAATATATAATATATATTCAATATCGGGTGACCATATATACAACCTCGAACAAGTTTCCATATTACACAATTAAGATGGACGAGCATACACAAATTCGCACAAGTTTCAAAGTACTTAGGGCTTATACATGCGTATAAAAGTCATCGTCGGTGGACGCATGGAACTCTCCTTTCTTCTGGATGACATGCCTAAGGAAAAATCCTGCTATTTCCTCTTGAATTGGTCGGAAGCGAGCTTCTGGAGTAAGCGCCCTCCGCAAGTTATTGAGACCCTTCCGCGTTTCCTCGTCCTTCTTCCTCTCAGATATTTCTTTCCGTATATTCTCACAGACATAGTATCCACATAGACCGGTCCCCGGTGGCTGCTTATCCACACCTTTGACCACATTTTTAAATTTTAGCGCATCTTTGAATTCACCGACATGTTGAAGTGAGAGCCGTCTCCAAACTCTACAATGCAAATAAAATTAAATGAACAAGGGAGTTATTAGCTTAGAAAATGAACAAAAGAGACCGATCGATATAGAGCGCAAATGATTGAAAAATAATTACTTTTGCATCATTTTTCTCATGTCGACCCAAAGATCTGTATTTGAATTCATAGAGTCAATGATGAAAACTATGGACTTGTGAAGATCAATTTTTAGCAGAATCCAGTGGTACCTGCGGACACATTAGATGCAGAGTCATGCATAATTTATCGATTGGACATACCATGCATGGAGTAAACAAAAGAGAATGGGAACATGAGATAAACACTCACCCAAAATGGTAAGGAAATAGAATATATCTTTTGGATTCATGCTTTTTAAAAAAATTGTACAAGTCTTTCTCCACGTCTATGGGGTGACGTTCTAACATAGTTCCATTAATGATTTGTGGGTCAATGAACCCAACATCATGGATGAGTCTTACTTTGCATTCCCAAATCTTCAATCTGCATAATAGCGTACGGAACAATATAGTTAGGACAATATATATATATAGTGTAGGCAATGAAGAACGAGATGAGGTAGAAATAAATCACTTACAGAACGTAGCAACTCAGGATAGATTTGTCGAGCTCACGCATATTGAACAGCTGGAACAATTCACTCAACTCAACTGTTACAGAGTACTTTTTGGTGTGATGCTCCTCTGTATAATCCACATACACATATTCTTTGTCGGTAAATGTTATGAAATCTTTGTACCAACGTAGCAGACTTTGCATTAGTGGTGGTAGATCCTTTTCCTTCGCAGGCTCGACGAGAGGCCCTTTCTTCACATATTTTAATGCTACATCAGCCACTGGCATATCGTCCATGTCTAAAAAGGCACGAAGAGACATACCGGCCTCGGACGCATTTTGCATGGCAGTAGCTACAGTCAATCCCATTGCTGTCACAGCATTTATGACCTCGGGGTCCTGTTCCGGAGCGGCTTTCACTATGAGGGGGGATATCGATTGTTTACTCTGCATCCCGAGCTGGGCAACTTGTTTCCCGCTTTGTATCATTTTTGCTTTGTATCGATTGGAAACTAATTCTTTTTCCAATCTTAAAAATACAAATAATATATCAGAAAATTCAGAAAAATAGAACTAATTCTTTTTCCAATCTTAAAAATTCCCATAGATAAAAAATGCAGTACATAATGGCAAGAGTGGATCTAAACCTAAACGGAGAGCATAGATGCATGCATGATCTGATATCTGCTGCTAGTCATACTCCTGCCTAGGCCTACGACATGAGAAAATTCAGAGCCCAGGACTGGGCCTGAGGGTAGCGCAGGCGGGGGTTATCGCCGGCCCTGATGTAGTCCATGACGCTCTGTAGAGTCTGGCCGGACCACCATAGCCGACGACCGGCCTCGTGAAAGTTCCCAGGAGGCAGGCCGTCCTCCTCATACCTGGCGAGCGCCCTCTCACGCCGATTGATGAAGAAGGCATCCCAAGTATGTTGGTTATCGGGATGCCAGCTGGGATCTCTCCGCTGCTCCGGCGTGAGCTCGTGGTAGTAATGGTTCGTGATGGCCGCCCGACGTGCCACACCTTGAGGAAGAGGAGGGACCGGCACTCCTCCGGCGCTCAGCATCCAACCGGCGGGAACACTGTAGCCGGGCGGGCAGGGGTAGTTCGAGGCGGAAAGTGCCTCGGCCTGGTTGAATGTTAGAGTGGGTACGGTAGAAGCCATGAGAGAGTGGTGAGTTTGTATGTGTTTATGCCAATGGCGTGGCAATGCACATATATATAGCGAGAAGAAAACATCCCTTTAGTCCCGGTTGGGGACACCAACCGGGACTAAATGGGTTAGGGTTTCGTTTGGACCAATCAGATAGAATCACACAGATCGTGTGTTTCTTTAAAGCGCTTGTGAGTCGTTGGATCCGGGGTGTGTTTCTTTTGAGCTGTTGTGAGCCGTTCGATCAGGGCTACGGTGTGTTTCTTTCGAGTTGTTGTGAGCCGTGGATGAGGTGGTTTCTTAACCGTTGGATCAAAACCCTAGCACAACACTTTGTGAGCCAGAGGACCCTATATATAGCCCACCTTCATACACCGGTCAGTTCATCGAGCAAATACAAAACATCCGGATTCGCCATCATACGTCCTACCGTGCATTTGGTATGCATATTGCACTGAGTAGCCACGGTAGGGCTGTATGATGGTGATACCGATTGTTTTGTTCTACACCCCCCCTTTAACACATCCATCCATGCTTGGGTCAGTGTTCACTTTGAGCTCGGGTAGTAATGTGCAACTATTTGCTTGGTTGTGTTAGGGTGGCGCGTGGCGCGGGAATTGTGACGCGTGGCGCGGGAGTTGCGACGCGTGGTGCGGTAGTTTGTGACGCGTGGCCAGGAGGGCGCGGTATAAACTGTCGCGCCTCGAGCGCGTTTTCTCCTCTCCACGCACCGTCGCGCTTCCACCATGCCTCCGAGGAGGAACAGCACCACCGGCTTCCGCGGCGTCCGAGCACGGCAGAACGGAATGTTCAGCGCAGATATCCGCTGGGGGGACGACCGCATCCCCCTCGGCACCTTTGCGACGGCGGCGGAGGCAGCCCGCGCCTGGGACGCGGCGGCCTGGCGCCTCAACCGCCCGCGGTCGCTGATGAACTTCAACGACTGCCACACCGTCTGGGAAGCGGAGGCCAGGGCGCCGAAGCCGCAGATCATCACTGCCGCCGACCACCTCCACCTCCGCCACCGCGCGTTTCAGGGCCTAGTCGACGCCAGGGAAGACCGCGTCGTCCGCGAGTATTACCGGAACAACCCGGGGGAGGAGAGCGCCGACGAGGAGCTCTGGCAGACCCGCGCGGGTCAGCGGGCGGAGCGCCGCCTCGAACGCCACCTCGCGTTAGATGCCGCTCGGGAGGCGAGGACGAGGGCGCTGCAGGAGCTTCGTCGGGCCGACCGCGCCGGCGAAGTCTGGGCCTCCGACGATCCGAGGTGGGGGCCTATCTCGGACATACCATCATGCACCTCCGACGACGACGAGGAGGTCACGGACGAGTTCGGCGACGATGATGACCCGGAGGAGGTCACCGACGAGTTCCCCGACGACGACGGCGAGGAGTAGCTAGTGTTCGTCTGTTTTCTCTTTTTAATAAAAGAATTTGCATTCCGGCGACACTGCGGCGCGCTAGCGCGTCTGTTTTCTGGTTTTAGTAAAAGTTTGGTACAATAAATTAATTAGAGATAATATAATTCAAAATGATCCATTAAACATGATCCATTCAACAAAGTTTGGTACAATAAATTATTACACATCAATTCTTCCCTTGTGTCCCCGCTTTCTTACGATTTGGACGTATCCATGGAGCATCCTCATCATTTAACTTAATGCTTGGGTCAGAGTTCACTTTGAAGGGCGGAATTTCACCAAACATATTATAATCTTCTGACATGTCTGTCTTGTCCTCCACTCCCACGATGTTTCTTTTCCCTGAAAGAACAATGTGACGCTTTGGATCATCGCATGATGCACTGATCGTTTTCTTATCTTTCCGTTTCCTCGGTTTGCTACTCATGTCCTTCAAATAGAAAACCTGAGCGACATCTTTGGCTAGGACGAATGGTTCGTCAAGGTAACCAAGATTGTCGAAATCCACCATTGTCATTCCGTATTGCTCGTCCACCTTTACCCCACCTCCTGTTAGCTTGAACCATTTGCACCGGAACAAAGGGACCTTAAAATAGGGTCTGTAGTCAAGTTCCCATATCTCCTCTATGTAACCATAATATGTGACCTTTTGCCCAAACTCGGTTGCTGCATCAAATCGGACACCACTGTTTTGGTTGGTGCTCTTTTTATCTTGGGAGATCGTGTAAAATGTATTCCCATTAATCTCGTACCCTTGGAAAGTCGTGATAGTCGAAGATGGTGTCTTGGCCAACATGTACAGCTGATCTTCAACATCATTGTCATTCATTAAATGTTTTCGCAACCAACTGCCGAAAGTCTCCATGTGGGCCTCTCTAATCCATGATTCAGGCTTCCCCGGGTTGTTCGAGCGTAAAATATTCTTGTGTTGCTCGAAGTACGGAGCCACCAAGCTCGAATTTTGCAGAACTGTGTAGTGTGCTTCAGTCATAGAATGACCGTCCATACATATCGTTGATTTCCTTCCGATCGTGCCTCTTCCACTTAGTCTCCCCTCGTGCCGCGATTGAGGAATACCAATCGGCTTAAGGTCAGGAACATAGTCAATACAGAACTCAATTACCTCCTCATTTCCATAGCCCTTTACGATGCTTCCTTCTGGCCTAGCACGATTACGAACATATTTCTTTAATACTCCCATAAACCTCTCGAAGGGGAACATATTGTGTAGAAATACAGGACCGAGAATGGAAATCTCTTCGACTAGGTGGACCAGGAGGTGCGTCATAATATCGAAGAAGGATGGTGGAAACAACAACTCAAAACTGACAAGACATTGGACCACATCGTTCTGTAACCGTGGTAGATCTTCTGGACTGATTACCTTCTGAGAGATTGCATTGAGGAATGCACACAGCTTCACAATGGCTACTCGAACATTTTCCTGTAGGAGGCCCCTCAAAGCAATCGGAAGCAATTGCGTCATAATCACGTGGCAGTCGTGAGACTTCAGGTTTTGGAACTTTTTGTCCGCCATGTTTATTATTCCCTTTATATTCGACGAGAAGCCAGACGGGACCTTCATACTGCTCAGGCATTCAAAAAAAATGACCTTCTCTTCTTTCGTAAGAGCGTAGCTGGCACGACCTTGAAACCATTCCGGATGCCGGTCATCTGGGTCTTTCAAAAGTTGTTGATCCCGCCGTGCTTCCTTTGTATCCTTTGTCTTCCCATACACGCCCAAGAAGCTTAGCAGGTTCACGCAAACATTCTTCGTAACATGCATCACGTCGATTGCAGAGCGGACATCTAGGACTTTCCAATACTGTAGCTCCCAAAATATCGATTTCTTTTTCCACATGGGTACGTGCCCGTCAACTCCCTGCGGAACTGATTGTCCGCCAGGACCCTTTCCAAAGATGACATTCAAATCCTTGACCATATCAAATATCTCAGCTCCAGTACGTTCCGCAGGCTTCGGCCGGTGATCTGCCTTGCCGTTGAAATGCTTGCCTTTATTTCTTACGTTATGATTTCGGGGAAGAAATCGATGATGACCCAGGTACACGTTCTTCCTACAGTTATCCAAAAATACACTTTCAGTCTCATGTAAGCAGTGCGTGCATGCTTTGTATCCCTTATTTGACTGTCCAGAAAGGTTACTGAGAGCAGGCCAATCGTTGATGGTTACAAAAAGCAACGCTCGTAGGTTAAATTCCTCTTCTTTGTGCTCATCCCACACAGGTACACCAGGTTTGCCCCACAATTGTAAAAGTTCATCAACTAATGGCCTTAGGTACACATCGATGTCGTTGCCGGGTTGCTTCGGACCTTGGATGAGCACTGGCATCATAATGAACTTCCGCTTCATGCACAACCAAGGAGGAAGGTTGTAGATGCATAGAGTCACGGGCCAGGTGCTATGGCTGGAGCTCTGCTCGCCAAAAGGATTCATGCCATCAGTACTTAGACCAAATCTTATGTTCCTTGCGTCAGCTGCAAAATCTTTGAACTCTCTGTCGATCTTTCTCCATTGCGTTCCATCAGCGGGGTGTCTCAACTCCCCATCGGACTTACGGTCCTCTTTGTGCCATCGCAACAACTTGGCATGATCTTTGTTCCTGAACAGGCGTTTCAACCGAGGTATTATAGGAGCATACCACATCACCTTGGCGGGAACCCTCTTCCTGGGTTTCTCGCCCTCAACATCGTCACCAGGGTCATCGCCTCTGATCTTATAACGCAATGCAGTGCATACAGGGCATTCATTCAAATCCTCGTATGCACCGCGGTAGAGGACGCAGTCGTTAATGCATGCATGTATCTTCAGAATCTCTAAACCTAGAGGGCACACAACCTTCTTTGCTTCGTACGTACTGGTGGGCAACTCGTTATTCTTCGGAAACATATTCTTCAACATTTTCAGCAAATTTTCAAATGATGAGTCAGCTACACCTTCCCGTGCCTTCCATTTCAGCAAATCCAGTGTGCAGCCCAGCTTTTTCAGACTATTGTCGCATCCTGGGTACAGTGACTTCGTGTGATCCTCTAACATGTGATCCAAATTCTCCCTCTCCTTGTCAGTTTCGCAGCGTCTCCGTGCATCAGCAATGGTCCGACCAAGATCATCAGCGGGCTCATCATGTGCCTCTTCTTCACCTTCACCAAACCCTTCCCCACCTTCAGCATCATCCTCCATGAAAGTATCACCGAAAAGGTCATGATAGTTGAAATCGATATCATCCTCTTCTTCATCTTCTTCCATTCTAACCCCTCTTTCTCCATGCTTGGTCCAACAATTATAGCTTGGCATGAAACCGTGCCGAAGCAGGTGCATGTGAACGACTCTTGAGGAGGAGTGACCCTTCTCATTCTTACATTCAGCACATGGACACATAATAAAACCTCGCTGTTTGTTCGCATTTGCCACTACGAGGAAATCTTTCAAACCCGTAGTGAACTCACCGGAGAGTCGGTTACCGCACATCCATTGCCGATTCATCTGCATTATTATTATATAACGTATATAATTAACCATCATGCATCTGTTAAACTAACTAGCTAGCTGGAAATAATACAAATCATGAAAGGTTCAAGTTGCTAACCGCGATCACGGAGGTAAAATAAATGAAAACGCTCAAGTGTGTTTCATGCTATGGGGCATTTCATCGAACACCTTGTGTGCATAGTAGGAACCAAAAGCATACCCACCACCCCCTTGTGAATATTGTGAGCAAATGTGGCCAAGTGCAGCGAGGTGAGTCCTATATATAGGGATGGGCCTTTAGTCCCGGTTCACCTGGACAACCGCGGCTAAAGGCCGTGGGGCCGGCCCGAGGACCTATTAGTCCCAGTTGGTCTGGCCAACCGGGACTAAAGCCCCTCCCCTCCGCCAGCTGTGGGCCGAGCGCGCTGGGCCCAGACTATTGGTCGCGGGTCTCGTCCCGAACCGTGACTAAAGACCCCTATGGTCGCGGGTCCATTATTTTGGGGACTAATGGGGGCGTACCGAAGGCCTATTTTCTACCAGTGAGGGAATGTTGGGCATACAAGACCCATTTCACACTATAACACACATGTTATGGAATACCATGTGTTGTGGTGGCCTTCAGACGCTCCGGAGCCCCTCTCCGGAGAAACCCTAGCCTCGTTGGGGAAAAAGGCGGAACTGCCGTTCTGGCCCCACTACGTGAGACGGAAGGGGGTAGAAAAGTGGAACCAATTGGTTGGTTGTCTTAGGTTAAGCCCAAAGGAACACCAAAGAAAATGGTAGGTCCCACCTCTTGGCAAGATTCCCCCTATTCCGTCAGATCCATGAGTTTCGGGCTCTAAGGAGTTCTGGAACCCGCCAGAGAGAATCCGACGCCGGTGAAGCCCTAAAACAGAGAGTGAGGGAATATTGGAATCCAAGACCCATTCCACACTCTAGCACACATGCTATGGCATAAAATGTGTTGTGGTTTGATGACCTACAAGTATAAGGGATCGCAACATTCTTCGAGGAAGTAAAACCCAAATTTATTGATTCGACACAAGCGGAGCCAAAGAATATTTGTGAGCCTTAACAAGTGAGTTATCAATTCACCTGCACCTGAAAGTACTTTTGTTCGCAGTGGTTTATCGGCAGTAACAGTTTTATAGTAGCAGCAGTAGTGAAATAATAACAACAGTAGTAGGAAAACAGCAACAACAGTAGTGTTTGAAGTAAACAGCGGATTAAATACCATAGGCATAGGGATGGATGAACGGGTGTTGCATGGATAAGAAAGTTCTAATAATGATCATGTCAGGGGCATTGCAGATAAATATGATAAAGCATCCAAGCACTAAGTAACCATAGGCATGTGTTCCGTAAATAGTCGTACGTGCTCGCAATGAGAACTTGCACAACATCTTTTGTCCTACCAGCCCGTTTTCAGCGGGGCCTCAAGGGAACTAATGGTAATTAAGGTGTTCCTTTTAATCGAACACCGGAGAAAAGCATTAACACTCCGTCAACGCATGTGATCCTCACATCGCATCCATCCCTTCCGGTTGTCCCAATTTCTGTCACTTTGGGGCCTCGGGTTCTGGACAACAATATGTGTAAACAACTTGCAGGTATGATCAAGAAACAAAAATTATCATCGTGATTCAATAACATGTTCATATCTGAGATCATGGCACTCGGGCCCAAAGTGGCAAGCATTAAGCATAACAAGTTGCAACAATGTCAATAGCCCTAATAGAGGGTACTAGGCACTATGCCCTAACAATCACGGCAATATTACATGAACGATGTCATCCAATCCCTACCATCCCCTTCAGAATACAACGGGGAATTACTCACACATGGATGGGGGAAAAATGGGTGGTCGATGGAGAGGCGTTGGTGATGACTATGGTGATGATCTCCTCCACTTCCCCGTCCCGGCAAGGTGCCAGAACAGGAACTTCTGATCCCCGAATCGAGGTTCGAGACGGCGGCGGCGCTTTGTTGTGTTTCTCTGGAATATGGCGTACCCCCTCAGGTTTTAGGGTTGAAGGCTACTTGTAGTCGAAAGGGGAGTCTGAGGGGGGTCCTGGGGGGCCCACACCCTATGCTGGCGCGGCCAGGGGGACCCACGCCAGGGGGTGTGGCCACCCTCTAGCCCCTCTCCTGGCCCCCTTCTGGCTCCCGGGGTCTTCCGGGGTGAAAACATCAATGGGCTCTTTTCTGGGCATTTTCCCGGAAGTTGATTTTTCTGCATAAAAACGAGACACCAAAGTAATTCTGCTGAAAACAACGTTAGTCCGTGTTAGTTGTATCCAAAACACGCAAGTTTAGAGGAAAACAATAAGAAAAGTGTTCGGAAAAGGAGATACGTTTTCGACGTATCAGCTGCCCCCAAGCTTAGCTTATTGCTTGTCCTCAAGCAATCCAGTCACAACTGAGTGCGATAAAAGACTTTTACGAACACATTTCTTTCATATGATGTAAATATACTCACTATGTGATCAAATACTTAATTATGCTCATGATAAGATACATGCAAGATACTAACACTTAATAGCTATGCAAACCATGAGAAGATAACAACATATTAATATTAAACAACATGAAGCATAACTATTTGCAAGATTGAAATATTCATAATAGGATCTGACAAAGTGGTGTCTCGTTTGCCCTTAAATGTGGGGCAAAACATAAATGCCAGGGAACCTCTGAAGTTCAAGGGAAGATTAGAAGTAAAGATATCAAAGATACAAGCATCAAAATTATACCGCAATCAATCGTGCTTTGGGACAAACACATTGCACTAAGAATGATAACTATGCTCTCAAGAA
The DNA here is from genome assembly GCA_028641055.1 of Alopecurus myosuroides. Taxonomy (NCBI): domain Eukaryota; kingdom Viridiplantae; phylum Streptophyta; class Magnoliopsida; order Poales; family Poaceae; genus Alopecurus; species Alopecurus myosuroides. The sequence continues at coordinate 138,586,621 of CM054059.1, forward strand.
AGTGATCAAAGAATATGGTGGAGACTCAACATAAAAGTAAAAGAAAGGCCCTTCGCAGAGAATGGATCACTCATGTGCTAGAGCTTTTTATTTTATTAAACAGAGGTATTGAAAACATTTTGAGAGAGGTGTATCCTTATGTCAACAAATGGTAAACAGACAATACAGTACATCACAAGGCAACTGGATTCACAAGAGCGGCTCCCATGGTGAAGGACACAACTGGTGTAGAAGGTCATCCCTCTTTATCTTTTATTTACACAATTATGCTTTGACTGATAAATCAGGGGCAAAAATAGTGAAGAGAATTTGTATGCATTAATTTGGGGCTGGGCACCCCACTGCCAGCTCTTCTATCATTTGGATAAGCGGATGAAGCCACTAGTCCATGGTGTGAAATCCAATCAACAAGTGCGATAAATATTCTCTATTTAAGTCCTCATGAGCTAAAACAGGGGCACAAAACATGAATAATTTTTTAGCAGGTTTTAATGGTAGCACATGAGCAATTTACTTGGAGTGGCGGTTAAATACCACATATAGGTAGGTATGGTGGACACATTTGGAAAACTTTGGTTTTCAGGGATTTGGATGCACGAGTAGAGTTCATACTCAGTACGGGTGAAGGCTAGCAAATAGACAGGAGCGACAATCAAGAGAGCAACAACTATCATAATCATGTTTGCGACAAAGTAAAATTAACTGAGGCATAAAATTGATACTAGAACTCAAAGGAAAAATAAATCATCGAGGCTTATTGACTTTTTGTTTTCAGTCTTAGCATGCGTGAGCATGTGCCAAGTCGATTCAAATGAAACAGTCAGAGGAGGCTACCACAATATCATACCCTTCTATGAATAAAACAATGCGAACAAATATTTATATGAAAAGTCATTTACTATCAATATATTGGAACAAAACACGAGAGAGCATGAACTATTAAGCAGCCATTAAGTCACATATATCTTATACGAACAAAGTAAGCATGCTCACATAGATGGATATATGTACAAAAATGAAAGCAAATAGAATTCATACCAGCCTCTCACCACAACTTGAATTGTCGTATATCGTCATTATTGCACTTCACTTGTGGCTCGAATAATATATAATGAAAACCAAGCTCCAATGGACTCACGGACGACTGTTGAACTCTACAACAAACTTTACAAAACCAAAGAAGAACAACGAATATTTTTGGGTTTTTCAATTAAAACAAGAAAGAAAGAGAACAAGCAAACAAAACAAAAATCTTTTTGGGTTTTTGAATATTAAACTGTAACTAAAATATAAAGCAAACCAAATAAAGAAACAAATAGAGAGAAACAAAGAGAAACAACAGAAATCTTTGTGTTTTGGAAAGCGAGAACAAAACAATAAAAACAAAAGAAGCGAAAGAAAACAAAAACAAAAGAAAGAAACAAAGAGAAACAAAAACAAACAAAAGAAATGATAAACATGGATATACAAAGAACCGATCGAACATGATGTATAAATGAGTGTGATGTCGGTATACCTCCCCTCAAGCTTAGGATTTTGGCCTAAGTGGAGATCAATCACTAAGGGGTCCAAGAGATGTCGTCCCCGTAATACACCGAGGAGGAAGCCTCCTCCTGATATGTGCTCGAGGATGCGCCGGTGTACTGCGTGTTGTGGTCCTCGGGAGGCGCGTCTCGCCTCTCCTGCTGCCGGTCAAAATCCATGGTGCTCAGAAGCTCGTCTATTTGCTCCTTGGTGAGCTACCACGGTGACCTGTCAATCTTAAATAACACAGGTTGCGGAAAAGTAACTTTCCGCTCTTCTCCATCCATATACAAAACTCTATATATTAAGCGTTCATTAGTAGAGTTAGAAGTGACAAACTGATGGGATTTCATGGCAGCAAGGTTAAGCCTATGTGGATCAATAATTTCATCATTAGGATCAATGGAAACATGCAAAGCAGCTGCGACATGTGTAGCAATAATGCCACCAAAAATAGGCCCAGCAGCAGCAAGGCGGCGTGCAACAAGTGCACCAAGGTTATACTTTGTGCTACGGTTCAGTGCAGCATCAATGAAAGCAAGGTGATAACTAGAAACATTACTAGTATTATCCCTACCAATATAGTAAGTAAAGTATCTAAGAGAAGGAAGTTGAATGTTCCTTATCTTCCCACGATGGGATGAGCGACCATCATCGTTGGTGATCTCCCAGTAGATCCCCTAGAGGTCTGCTGGTCTATCTTGAATCCTGCTTGCCGTCCCGGTGGCGTTGATACCTATAATAGCACACAATTCCACCAAAGACAAAGAAACAGAACTATTATATAATTTGAATGCAACATTTGGACCATATTGAGAGTTCTGAAATTTAAAGCTCTTAACAAAAGCTTTTGTGAACGTGGCATACTGAGGGCATACTAAGAAGGAAGTTGAATGTTCCTTATCTTCCCACGCTGGGATGAGCGACCATCATCGTTGGTGATCTCCCAGTAGATCCCCTAGAGGTCTGCTGGTCTATCTTGAATCCTGCTTGCCGTCCCGGTGGCGTTGATACCTATAATAGCACACAATTCCACCAAAGACAAAGAAACAAAACTATTATATAATTTGAATGCAACATTTGGACAATATTGAGAGTTCTGAAATTTAAAGCTCTTAACAAAAGCTTTTGTGAGCGTGGCATACTGAGGGCTTTCATCCTCCATAAAGTTGGTGAGACCAACCCTCTCAACAAGCATAAGAAAATCATCTAAAAGACCTGCATTTCTTTAAAATGTATGACAAGGGAAGCTAGATGGGTAAATGATACCGTCATCTTCTGCATCATTAATAGTTGACGCCATAACGTATTCATTATATGAGGGCCTTGCTAAAGTAGACGAGCGTGATGGCCTTGTCCTTCTAGGAGCATCACTCCTAAATATCTCACCAAAGTTGAACCTATCCATCTCTGAAATTTTTCAACAATCATCATAAAAATTAATTTCAAGCAACTATAAGGTGGAGACTACCATAGGGACTTATATGAGAGCTAAACATAAATCAAAACTATATTATTTCTACTCAAATCAAGCATGCAAACTCACATAAGATGTCACCTACAGTACCAAAATACTCAAAAATATTTCACTAAACAAAATTCTACTTGGATCATCGGAGGAGTCACATACCGGAGATCAAACACACCAAAAATCAGCACAAATGATGGGCTGAACAAAGAGATCGAAAAATTTCGAGGAAGAACAGCAAGAACTCGGGTTGCAGGAAATTTGTTGAGTTTGGGAGGTGAGAGAAGGAACTTTGGCAGGGGAGAGAGTTAGTGGGGGGCCAGGGGGCCCCACACCATGGGCTGGCGCCACCAGGGGGCAGGCCGCGCCACCCTAGGGTGTGCCTGCCTGGTGGGTCCCCCTGGGGTCTCCCAGGTGTCTTTCTGCCTCATTTTTGACGTAAAATTTTATTATAATTTTTCTAGAATTTTTGAGAAACTTTATTTTTAATGTATTTCCAGAATTTTAATAATTAATAAAAACCGGGAAAACGAAATTGAAAACGTGGAAAAAAAAACCAAAACTAGAACTACAGATGTTCTAAGACATTCCAATGAAAGAATAACCAAAGAAATCAAAGGTGGTAGTGGTGAAAACAAAAGTATGGGTGGTGAAAACATGCATAACTTCGGTAAACAAGGTGAAAAAATCAGGAAAACATGCATAAGGATGGTGGAAAACATGAGTGCACTCAAGTACTAATGTGATAACACAAGTAAGCATGGTGAAAACATAATGGGGAAGGTGAAAACATTGCCCATTTCATTTAAAATCATTTTGTTAACAAGGGTGATCAAGTCTTGCTACCAAAATAATTTTATATGAAACAAAACTTTGTTTATCACTAAATACTTATGTTACCTCAACCTTGATAGGGATAGTCCCAATCATAATAATTTCATATTCTTTTTGTGGCTTTGGAATAGGACAATAAAATTCTCCAATCTTGATGGTCTCAATGTTTTCAATGGAATTTAGACCATATTTTCTATCAATCTTCTTGGGAAAATAAACCGTGTGCTCTTTATCATTAATATTAAAAATAACTTTTCCTTGATTGCAATCAATAACAGCCCCTTCAGTATTAAGAAAAGGTCTTCCAAGAATAATAGACATATTATCATCTTCAGGCATTTCCAACACAACAAAGTCAGTTAATATCAGACAATTATTAGCAACTTGAACAAGAACATTCTCACATATACCCACAGGAATAGCAGTAGACTTATCAGCCATTTGCAAAGATATATCAGTTGATATCATTTTTTCTAGGAGGAGTCTTTTATAGAGAGTAAAAGGCATGACACTAACTCCAGCTCGTAGATCACACAAAGCAGTTCTAACATAATTCTTTTTAATAGAACAGGGAATTGTAGGTATACCAGGGTCTCCAAGCTTCTCAGGAACCTTTCCATTAAAAGAGTAATTAGCGAGCATAGTGGAAATTTCCTCATTAGGAATCTTCCTTTTGTTAGAGATAATATCTTTCATATATTTTTCATAAGGAGGCAATTTAATAGCATTAGTTAAAGGAATTTTCAAGAACAAAGGTTTCATCCATGCACAAAACTTGTTATAGTGTTCTTATTCCTTAGATTTGTGGTTCTTACCAGGGAAAGGCATTGGTTTTTCTACCCAAGGTTCTCTCTCATTACCATGTTTATTAGCAATGAAATCTTCCTTAGTATACTTTGCAGTTTTAGTTTGCTTTTTAGCTACAGGTTCTTCTTTATCAGAAGCATCATTCTTTTCATTACCACTTTCAGTTTCACCATCAGAGATAGATACACTATTAGGAGCTTTAGCAGGCTCAGAGGATTCTACAACAGTTTTATGTTTCTTCTTCTTTTTCTTCTTAGTGTGAATAACATTGTCATTAGTTTGCTGAGAATATTGTTCAATTCTTTTAAGATGTCCCTCAGGATATAAAGGATCTTGTGTAGCAATACCACTTCTAGTTCTTATTTCATAAGCATGTTTTTCTTTAGAAGCATTAACTAGCAAATATTTTTGCACTTTAGCAAGTTGATCAATTTGAGTTTGAACCATTTGAAAATGTTTAACAAGCATTTCAACATCATTAGAGGTTCTTTCTATAATACAAATCATTAATAGCTTTAGAGTTTTCCATAAAGTGGTTCTACACTCTCATATTAAAATTATCTTGCTTAATGACATAATTATAAAATTCATCTAAGCATTGATCGGGAGGTTTTCTATAGGGAATATCTCTACTATCAAAATATTGGAGAGAGTGTGCCTCAATGGATGGCGAGTGAGGTATTCGCTCACATAATTCTGACATAGGTGGAAGATTTTTCACATCTTCAGATTTAATACCCCTCTCTTTAAGAGATTTCTTGGCTTCTCTCATCACTTCATCATTTAATTCAATCATTCCCCTCTTCTTGGGTGTTGGTGTAGGTACTGGAGTGGGAGTCGGCTCAGGCTCAACCATAGTCCAATCATCGTGATTTTGGCTTATTTTAGCCATTAATTCCTCAGCTTCTTCTGGAGTTCTTTGCTTGAAAACACAACCAGCACAACTATCCAGGTTTGTCCTAGATTCAACAGTTAGTCCATTATAGAATATATCAAGAAGTTTATTATCTTCTAGCTTATGTCCAGGTGCAGATCTAACTAAATAGCCGAACCTTTCCCAAGATACATGCAATTTCTCATCTTCCAATTGCTTAAAATTAAATATATTTTGTAAAGCAGCAGGTTGAGAACTAGCAGGAAAATATTTCTGAAAGAAAGCATTAACCAAACCAATAGGACTATCAATAGACCCGGAGAAAAATTGTTAAACCAAATTTTAGCTTCATCCTTTAATGAGAAAGGGAATATCTTAGCAACAAAGTAGCTACGTTTCTTAAGATCATCAGAGAATAAACTACTCAAAGAGGAGAGCTCATTCATATTTTTTATAGAACTTTCATTTTCAGTTCCAAAAAAAAGGTTCTTTCTCAACAATAGATATATAAGATAAATCAAGAGATAAATCATAATACTTATCCCTAATATAAATAGGAGAAGTGGCAAACTTAGCATCAGGAGATAATTTATATCTAACAACACGACTTTCCATAATACGTATAGCAGCATCTTTATCCTTCAAAGCATGTATTTCATCAATAAGATCATCACTCAGTTCAATATAAGCATCATCTAAATCATCACTAGGGTTCTCTCTAAACTCAAGTGAAAAAGAAGGAGTAACGCGGTTTTTAGCAGGAGTTTCAGTGTTTGCAATATTTTTAGCTTTAGCAATAGTAGCATCTAAGAAAGGACCGAGAGAACCACTCTCATCAAGCACAATAGAAGCATCATCAAAAGTATCAGAAGCATTTTCAGAATCAGTAGAAGTAGCATGTGTAGCATGTGGTGGTGTAAGCATCTGACTCGTAACAGACGGTGAATCAAGAGCATTAGAGGTGTTCAGAGTTGTACCTCTTCTTGTAGTGGATGGTAATATAGGAAACTTTCCATCACGAGTCTTACCCATGATGAATGATTGGCAGTAGATAATAATACTCTCCTGTGAGCTCGCAAATAAAGCTATGCTCCCTGGCAACGGCGCCAGAAAATAGTCTTGATGACCCACAAGTATAGGGGATCGCAACAGTCTTCGAGGGAAGTAAAACCCAAATTTATTGATTCGACACATGGGGAGCCAAAGAATATTTTTGAGCCTTAACAAGTGAGTTGTCAATTCACCTGCACCTGAAAGTACTTTTGTTCGCAGTGGTTTATCAGCAGTAACAGTTTTAAAGTAGCAGCAGTAGTGAAATAATAACAACAGTAGTATGAAAACAGCAGCAGCAGTAGTGTTTGAAGTAAACAGTGGATTAAATACTGTAGGCATAGGGATGGATGAACGGGTGTTGCATGGATAATAAAGTTCTAACAATGATCATGTCAGGGGCATTGAAGATAAATATGATAAAGCATCCAAGCACTAAGTAACCATAGGCATGTGTTCCGTAAATAGTCGTACGTGCTCGCAATGAGAACTTGCACAACATCTTTTGTCCTACTAGCCCATTTTCATCGGGGCCTCAAGGGAACTACTAGTAATTAAGGTGTTCCTTTTAATAGAACACTGGAGCAAAGCATTAACACTCCGTGAACACATGTGATCCTGACATCGCAGCCATCCCCTCCGGTTGTCCCAATTTCTATCACTTCGGGGCCTCGGGTTCCGGACAACAATATGTGTAAACACCTTGCAGGTATGATCAAGAAACAATAATTATCATCGTGATTCAATAACATGTTCGGATCTGAGATCATGGCACTCGGGCCCAAAGTGGAAAGCATTAAGCACAACAAGTTTCAACATTGTCAATAGCCCTAATAGAGGATACTAGGCACTATGCCCTAACAATCACGGCATTATTACATGAACGATCTCATCCAATCCCTACCACCCCCTTCAGCCTATAGCGGGGAATTACTCACACATGCATGGTCGATGGAGAGGCGTTGGTGATGACGATGGCGATGATCTCCTCCACTTCCCCGTCCCGGCAGGGTGCCAGAACAGGAACTTATGATCCCCGAATCGAGGTTCGGGACGGCGGCGACGCTCTATTGTGTTTCTCTGGAATATGGCGTACCCCCTCGGGTTTTAGGGTTGAAGGCTACTTGTAGTCAAAAGGGGAGTCCGAGGGGGCTCCTGGGGGCCCCACACCCTATGCTGGCGCGACCAGGGGGTGTGGCCACCGTCTGGCCCCTCTCCCGGCCCCCTTCTTGCTCCCGGGGTCTTCCGAGGTGAAAACATCAATGGGCTCTTTTCTGCGCATTTTCCAGAAAGTTGATTTTTCTGCATAAAAACGAGACACCAAAGTAATTCTGCCGAAAACAGCGGTACTCCATGTTAGTTGTATCAAAAACACACAAGTTTATAGGAAAACAATAAGAAAAGTGTTCGGAAAAGGAGATACATTTTTTACGTATAATAGTTGCATTCAGACGCTCTAGAGCCCCTCTCTAGAGAAACCCTAGCCCCGTTGGGGAAAGGCGAAACTTATGTTCTAGCCCCTCCATGTGAGACGGAAGGAGGTAGAAAAGTGGAAACAATTTCTTGGTTGTGTTAGTTTAGGCCCAAGAAACACCCAAGACAATGGTAGGGCCCACCTCTTGGCAATATTCCCCCCGTTCCGTCAGATCCGGGAGTTTCGGGCCCCAAGAAGTCCTGAAACCCCAGAGAGAATCCGACGCCATTGAATCCCTAACAGAGAGAGCGAGGTAATCTTGGGAATCCAAGACCTACTCCACACTCTAAAAAACATGGTATGGCATACCATGGGATTTGGTGGTATTCAGACGATCCGGAGCCCCCTCTCTGGAGAAACCATAGCCCTGGTGGGGAAAAGATGGACCTACCGTTCTAGCCCCTCTACGTGAGCCGGAAGGGGGTAGTAAAGTGGAACCAATTGCTTGGTTGTATTATATTAGTCCCAAGGAACACCCAAGACAGTGGTAGGTCCCACCTCTTGGCAGTATTCTCCCAGTTCCGTCAGATCCGGGAGTTTCGGGCTCTAAGTAGTCGTGGAACCCGCTAGAGAGGATCCGACGCCGGTGAAGCCCTAACACAAAGAGGGAGGAAATCTTGGGAATACAAGACCCATTCCACACTCTAACACACATGGTATGGGATATCATGTGTTGTGGTGGCATTTAGACGTTTCGCAGCCCCTCTCCGGGAAAACCCTAGCCCCACTGGGGAAAAAGGCGGAACTGTCGTTCTGGCCCCTCTACATGAGCCGGAAGGGGGTAGCAAACTGGAACAAATTGCTTGGGTGTGTTATATTAGGCCCAAGGAACACCCAAGACAATGGTATGGCCCACCTCTTAGAAATAGTCCCCATGTTCTGTTAGATCTGGGAGTTTCGGGCTCTAAGTAGTCCTGGAACCCACGAGAGAGGATCTGACGCTGGTGAATCCCTAACACGGAGATTGAGGGAATCTTGGGCATCCAAGATCCCATGCCACAATCTAACACACATGGTATGTCATACCATGTGTTGTGGTGGCATTCAGACGATCCAGAGCCCCTCTCTGAAGCAACTTGATACGTCATAAACGTATCCCTAATTTCTGATGCTCCATGATGATATTATGCCAATTGCTACATGTTTTTTTCCCTTATTTATGGCATTGTTATCGATTTTCCGGACTAACCTATTGACAAGATGCCACAGAGCCAGTTCCCTATTTTGTGTTGTTTTTAGTTTCAGAAAAGTTGTTATGGAAATATTCTCGGAATTGGTAAGTTCGAAGCACGAAAGTCCTATTTTCCACGGAAGCATCCAGAAGACCAAAGAGGAGTCAAAGAGGGGAAGCAGGGGGGCACACCATAGGATGGCGTGGCCCCCCTGACCGCTCCAGCTATGGGTGTGGGGCCCCCTGGCCTCCACCGCCTTTGCCCTTTCGCCTATTTAAGCCCCCCGGATGGAAAACCCTAAGCACCTGATCAAAATCCCAGAAAAGTTCTGCAGCCGCCGTCACCTTCAACCCCAGATCAGGGGGGGTTCTAAAGCTGTTTCCGCCACCCTTCCGGAGAGGAGATCATCACGGGAGGCTTCTACATCACCATGCCTACCTCCGGAGTGATGCGTGAGTAGTTCATCCTTGGACTACGGGTTCGTAGCTATAGCTAGATGATTGTCTTCTCCTCATATGCCTTCATGTTTAGATCTCGTGAGCTTCCTATCATGATCGAGATTGATCTTATGTAATTCTCTGTGCTGTGTTTGCTGGGATGCGATGAATATTGACCTTATGCCAAGCTGATTATAGTCTTTATTTGCTTATGTTATTTGTGATCTTGCATGCTCTCCGTTGCGAGTGGTTATTCTGGCCAAGTAAGTTGCTAGTGACTCCAAGATGGAGTATTCATGCTCGATAGTGGGTTCATGCCTCCTTGTTGCCTTGCTCGAGTGACAGAAACGTGAAGGGGGAGGATGTGATGTTGCCATTAGGGATAAAACAACGGTGAGAGTGCCCGCGTGCATAATCATTGCTTACATTACACACTTTGTTTAATGAAATTATATGTTCCTTGCAACTTAATACCTAAGGGGGTTCAGATGATAACCTGAGGGTGGATTATTAGTCATAGATGCCGATGGATGTCGGTCTATGTATCTTGTTGTAATACCCGCACTAAATATCATAGTAATCTTCATGTCATATTGTGCACTACGGTGCAACCTCTATTTGTCAATTGCGCAGCTGTAATTTGTTCACCCAGCATGCTATCTTTTATGGAGAGACACCACTAGTGAAATTATGAACCCCGGTCCATTTTTCCACACTGTTAAACAAACCACAACGATTTCCTGTTTTCTTTACTTACTCCAAGCATACACTGTTTTTCCATACTATATGTCTAATCTTTGTTTTCAGCAAGACCGGTGAGATTGACAACCTCACTGTACCGTTGGGGCAAAGTATTTTGGTTGTGTTGTGTGCAGGTTCCATGTTGTTGCTGACACCGGTGAAGCGCCAGCACCACTGTCAGTGGCATCAACCTTTCGAAGGTCCTCCTTCTCCTACTTGATTGATAACCTTGGCTCTTAACAAAGGGGAAAACTCCTACCGTTGTGGTCATCACACCCTCCTCTTGGGTATCCAATGAGTGCAAGATCTGCACCATCAAGGATTTTTTCTGGCGCCATTGCCGGGGAGAAGGAAGTCTTCTAGCAAGGGGAGTCTGTCACTCTCAATCTCTTTATTTTGTTTATTGTTTTTTTTTTATTTTTGCCTTGTTTTTTTTTCTTTATATCAAAAACAAAAAAAAATTAGTTTACTTCACATCTGTTATTTATTTGCTTGTTTTATGTCTAGTTTTGTTCCTGTCATTATGTCACCAGAAGAAACAATCTTTACTTTCAAACAAGGGAATGATGAGAACTTTAAAGAAGCTTAGTCTAGATCTTTTGATTCCTATTGCAAAGTTGAACCAAAAGTGACTCTAAATCTGTTTCTTCATAGCTTTTACTTTGGTCTTGTTCTTTGTTATAGATATGCTTTTGATACTGTGGTAGGAGGTGATTTCCTTAATTGTGATAGAGATCAAGCTTTCAATGCTATAAGAAATTAATTGCAACCTACAGCTTACCCAGTAGTTCTGATAAAGCATTTGCAGATATTTATGCTAGATTAAATACTCTTGAATCACATATTTCTATCTTAAAAGAGGGATATAGCCAAATTCATGAACATCTTGATCATGTCCCAATAAATTTGGAGTTAACAAATATGATCCCTTTGGTTAAAGTTGTTATAAATGGTGAAACTCTTCATGCTCGTTGTGATATCATGTCTGAATCTTGTCTTAGGCCTAAGGAAATCTATGAATCTTTGAACCTTTGGGGGCTAGCTGATGGAGGAGAAGAAATTCCTCTCATTAATAACACCACTATATTTCCCATTGGGATAGCTGAGGGAGTGTTTACGAAAATCCTAAGAAAAATAGTCTCCACTAATTATCTTGTTATTGAATGTGCAGAAGGAGGACAAATTACCCTTGGAAGATCTATGCTGAAGCTCTTAGGAGCAACTATTGATATGGGAAAAGGTAACATCACTTTCACTCCCAAATCATGCGTGGACCATAAGTTCCCTAAAAATAATAAGGGTAAGAGAGGTAAACATAAGCCCCATAATGAGGTTGGTGCTTCTTTACTTGAAAATACTTGAGTTTCCCTTTTTATGCCTAGCTGAAAGGCATTAAAGAAAAGCGCTACCGGGAGACAACCCGTTTTATTCCGCTGTTTTTAACCCGTTTTCTTTCGGTTTTTTTGTGTTATTTGCACCTGGGTGTTGTCTATTTCCTTAGCAACCTCGATGTATCTTCTCTTTTGTGTTTTTCTTGAGCCAAGTAAAGCCTCTAGTGGAAAGTTGAGCCTTTATTTCGGATTTCTGCGCAGGAAACAGATTTCTACTGTCCACTATTAATTCCGTTAAAAATCACAGAAAATTCAAAATTACCTGAGCTTTTCTGTGCTTAATCCCGAGTTATATACTAAACTTTTATTAGAAGACCACTTTTTTATTTGAGCAACAAAAGATTTTTGAAAAAAATCGATCTTTACCTGTTGTTCTGTTTTGACAGATTTCTTCCATTTATCGCATTTGCATCTTAATCTCTTTCTTTTGGTGTTCTTTTGAGAAAAATAGTATTGAAAGAAGTTGTGAAAGTATCTAATGTGTTTTTGAGTGTTAGACTTGTGTTGAAACTGAACCATGTGAATTTATTATTTCAATTGCACTAACGTTGCTAATGAAGATTGTGAGAATTTTGATGTGAAGGAAGTTTTCAAGGGTCAAGAGAAGAGGATGATATGATGTGATCAAGAAGAGTGAAAAGCCTAAGCTTGGGGATTCCCCGTTGGTTCATCCAATAAAATTCCAGAAGACTCAAGCGTCTAAACTTGAGGATGCCCAAGGCATCCCCTTCTTCATCAACAAATTATCAGGTCACTTCTAGTGAAACTATATTTTTATTCGGTCGCATCTTATGTGCTTTGCTTGGAGCGTCTTTAATTTTTGTTTTCAGTTTGCTTCTGTTTTTGCTTTCAGTTTGTCTTTACTTTCATAATAAGATTGGTTGTACCCCAACATTCTTTTATTGGAGAGTGACACGCTCCGCTTTTTCATGAGAATACGTTGTATTCTTAGTCTCTGTCTAGCTGTTGCATTTATTCAGCTCCTGTTTGCATGCATCTCTTATTAGAGCTGTTAGTTTTAGTAGTATTATTTGAGTACTATCATGTTTGCTTTCTGTATCATAAAGAGTATTTTTTTAAAGCATGTTTTGTATGGTGCTTGTTGGGAGAAACAAAACTGCTGCTTGAAGTAGAATTTATAACAGTACTAGTAGAAGTTTGTATAGACTGTGGCTAGGACTTTTTCATGTCATGCTAAATGTTATTTTAGTTTTAAAGCCTTGTGGTTATTGGGTAGCATGATTAGCCTCAAATATCTGAGAGTGTTTAATATGTATTGAAAGATTCATGAGTTGTTCTCTTTCGAATGTTTTATTTGGTTGACTTGGCGCATGATCACACCATGTTTATGACTACAAACAGTCACGAATATCCTCCATGACCACTTAGTTTTTGAATTTGTGATACTGCTTATGTTTTAATTAATGATGCTTATGTCGCTATGCATGATTATGGCTCTTATGCTCTCTTGATTTGTCGCTCCCAGTCTTTTGCTAGCCTCCACCTGTACTGAGTATGAGCTTTACTCATGCATCCAAACTCCCTTAAACCAAAGTTTTTCCCATTGTGTCCACCATACCTACCTATGTGTGGTATTTAACTGCCATTCCAAAGTAAATTTCTCATGTGTTACCTTTAAAACCTTCAAAATTACTCCTGCTTTATGTTCCTGTTTTTGCTCATAAGGACGTAAATAGAGAATCTTTATCTCACTTGTTGATTGGATTTCACACCCTGGACAAGTGGCTTCATCCGCTTATCCAAATGATAGAAGAGCTGGCAGGGGGTGCCCAGCCCCAAATTAATACAAACAAATTCTCTTCACTATTTTTGCCCCTGATTTATCAGTCCAAGCATAATTGTGTAAACAAAAGAGAAAGAGGCATGACCTTCTACACCAGTTGCGTCATTCACCATGTGAGCCGCTCTTTTGAATCCAGTTGACTTGTGACGTACTGTATTTTCTGTTTACCATTCGTTGACATTAGCATACATCTCCCAAAATATAGATATTCCTCCACAAATGTCAAACTTTTAATACCTCAGTTTAATAAAATAAAAATCTCTAGCACATGAGTGATCCCTGCTTCCCTCTACGAAGGTCCTTTCTTTTACTTTTATGTTGAGTCTCCATCTTATAACTTTATGCACAGTTAAGGAGCATTTTGCCCATTCCGAGTTCTATGTGCATTTGTCCCATAAGCATCAATAATTACTTCATGATGTGATATTATTTGTTCTTAAATTATTTGTTCTAGTCTTCCTCATGAACTTTGAAGGTGTCCTAGAATTTATGTTTTGCCCCACTCTTAAGGACTATCAAAACATCACTTTGCCATGCTTTCTCTATACCTGAAAAAACATTTACCTTCCTTTGCATTATTATTCATGATCCTTTATTTGAGTTACTCTTCCTGATGCAAAGTAATTGCTATGCTTTATTATTAAATTTTTATTTATCATGCATGTGTTTAAAGTTTTATGATCTCAGCATGCATATGCTTTTACATTAGATTGATCAAGTTTATGTTAGTAGCATGTCACCTCAGAAATTATTGTTTTATCGTTTATCTACTCGAGGACGAGTAGGAACTAAGCTTGGAGATGCTTGATACGTCATAAACGTATCCCTAATTTTTGATGCTCCATGATGATACTATGCCAATTACTTCATGTTTTCTCCCTTATTTATGTCATTTTTATCGATTTTCTGGACTAACCTATTGACAAGATGCCACAGAGCCAGTTACCTGTTTTCTGCTGTTTTTAGTTTCAGAAAAGTTGTTCTGGAAATATTCTCGGAATTGGAAAGTTCGAAGCCCGGAAGTCCTATTTTCCCCGGAAGCATCCAGAAGACCGAAGAGGAGTCGAAGAGGGGCAGCACGGGGGCACACCATAGGGTGGCGTGCCCCCTGGCCGCGCCAGCTATGGGTGTGGGCCCCTGGCCTCAACCTCCTTTGCTCTTTCGCCTATTTAAGCCTCCCGGATGGAAAACCCTAAGCACCTGATCAAAATCCCCGAAAAAGTTCCGCAGCCGCCGTCACCGTCAACCCCAGATCAGGGGGGTTCTGAAGCTGTTTCCGGCACCCTGCCGGAGAGGAGATCATCACCGGAGTCTTCTACATCACCATGCCTGCCTCCGGAGTGATGTGTGAGTAGTTCATCCTTGGACTACGGGTTCGTAGTTGTAGCTAGATGGTTGTCTTCTCCTCATATGCCTCCATGCTTAGATCTCGTGAGCTGCCTATTGAAAGTGCATTTCGTTTTCCCGGTGTTTTGTGTGTTAGTTAACAATACTAAGTACACTATTTATCGAGGTGTTCGAGCGTGAAGATGTTATACTTATCATCGGCATCGATCACCGAAAAAGTCGGTGAAGTTTGGCCTGAGAGATTTGGGACAAAACCCAACCGGATTATGTGGAACCGGATTATTCGGAGGAGCCGGATATTCCGGTCTGGAAAATTCTGGGCCAGTTTGCTCACAGAGATGAGCCGGATTATTTGGAACCGGATTATTCGGAGGAGCCGGATATTCCGGTATGGGAATTTCTGGGCCATTTTCCGGACAGAGATGAGCCGGATTATTCATCTCGGAGGTTGTTGGTGATGTTGTTCGAAAATTGCTAAGGACTCAAAGATTTGCTCACAGCAGTGAGCCGGATTATTCGTACCGGATTATTCCGGAGGAGCCGGAATATCCGGTACAATTGCCTGCGCCTCAAAGCAACGAGCCGGATTATTTGAACCGGATTATTCCGGGGCAACCGGATAATCCGTTTTAAGTCAACAGGATCTCGCGAAGATAAGCTGACCGGATATTCCGGTCCCAAAATCCTGCACAACGACTAGTTGTGAGGAGGGGCTATAAATACCCCCTCCTCTTCTTCCCCAAGATCTAGTTCTTCCCCTTAGCATTTATGAGAATTTAAGAACTCACCAAATCCCTCATAAATCCCAATCCCTCCACCCTATCTTGAAGATCTTTGGAGGATTGAAGGAGAAGGCCCCGATCTACATCTTCACCGAGCCGTTCTTCATTTCCCCCTCTCTAGCTTGAGGGATCTAGCCTAGGGTTACCTCTTGTGGAGAACCTAGGCATATTGATACTTGTTGGTGATTCAAGAAGATTTGGGAGCCCCCAATTAAGTTGTGGGTGTGTGCCCCAAGTGTTTGTAAAGGATTCGATCCCCGCCTCAAAGGGGTTCAATAGTGAGAGGTGAACTAGGCCTCTGTGGCGGAAGTTCATCGGAGAATAGGGTGAGGCCTTTGTGGCGTTGAGTAGGCCTCTGTGGAGAGCTCACACCCCTCCAACAAGACGTACTCCCTTAACAAGGAGGAACTCGGAAATACATCGTGTCTCCGTGTGCTTCACTTTGGTTATCTCGTTCCCTCACTCTCTTTACTTATTGCTTGCATTGTGTTTATCATTATCCTTGTCATATAGGTAAATACACCGTAGCCGCACTATCTAGAGAATTTACCTTCTTGTCAAGCCAAATTGTAAGAGAAAAATTAAAATTGGTCGTAGCACCTATTTGTAACACCCGGGGGATTTCCCCCAATTAGGTTTTGGTTGTTGTTTCTTTTCTTTTTTTTGCATGGCATTTCATCACATGCATCATTTGCACCTTGTTTGCAAACCAATTCAAACACAAAACAAAAATTCAAATCAATTTAAAATTTTCAAACAATGCACCTGTGTTTTTCAAACTCAAATTGTTTTTCAATAAAAGTTGATTTGGAATTATTTTTGCTTGGTTAAATAAATCATCTTTTATTAAAACCCTAATTTGAATTTCAAATTTAAATTCAAACAACAAATAAATATTTGAAATTTTGAAAAATAAAAGCTTGTGCACTTGGGCATTTCCAATGTTCAGTGCAATAAAATTATTTTCATAATTTTATGAACCCTAAAACCCTTCTATTTCCTCTCTTATTCTATTTCTACAAAAAAATAAGGAAACAGAAAAAAAATAATAAAACAAACCTCTCGGGCTGGGGAGGCAGGCCAAGGCCCACCTACAACCCAGCCCATCTCCCTCTCCTTGCAGCCCACCAGGCCAAACGCACCACAGCCTCACGCGCACCTTCTTCCTCCTCTGTACGGCAATGCATCCAGGGGAGCCACGTCGACCTGATGCCGATGGGACGGCCGCTGCTGCTCCTCCCCCTCCATAAAAACCTCGCCTCCGTTCCCCTCTGCTCGCCCTAGCCTCTACCCTTCCCTCTACCGCCGCCGCCCCTTTCTTCCTCCTCCCTCTCTTGCTTCTCTGTACTGTAACACCACAAGAGCAGAAGCATGCCGTCAGGGATCGCCGTCGCCGCACCTCCACGGGGGCCCCTCGTGCCATACCGAGGCCGGGAATGGAACCCCCGTGCCTCGGCCTTCCTCCTCGCCACTTCCCCGGGCCGGAGACGCCCTAGGGAGGCCACGGTCCCCTCTTCCCCGCCGCCGGCCGCCACCTGCCGGGCGCCGGTCGCCGCCTCGTCAAGCACAGGCGATCCTCGAGCCGCGCCGTCGACCACCCTCGCGGTGAGAACCCTGCCCGTTTCCCGCTTCCCCCCTTGACCGTTTCCTTCCGTGATGGTCATGTCGTCCGCCATGGAGAACCAGCAGCGCTGCTGCAGTTCGCGTCCATCAGGTGTCATCCCTGAAGACTGAATCTCTGTGCCAAAGTTCAGTTAACGCGCTTTGTTTACCTCTTGTTATGTCTGGTCTGTATCCAATCGCAACCACATCAGCAGCCCAGTGGTACAGCACCCAACCGCACAGCGCAGGGGCGCGGGTTCGAATCCCCCTGAGGCGCAAAGCTACCTCTTTTTCGGTCTTTTTTTTCCCGAAATCCAGAAAAACAGATGTGAGTCCTTATTTGTAAAATCCATAACAAATTGAAAATTGCTCCAATTTCAATGATTCAAGTTTCTGTGGATTCAGAATCTTGTGCTCTTTCTATTAGTCACAAAGTTGCAACATGTTTCTGTAATAAATTTTGCACTAAATAATTAAATACAGAAAATGCAATAAAAATTGGAAACTTTGGGAATGCATAACTTGAGTTCTGTTCATCCAAATTGAGCAAACTTGGGCTCTAAAAATTTGTATTAACAAATTCTACACATTGGTATTTTATTTGGTCATAATTGAATTAAATTTGAACATGTTTCCTTCTGTTTACTAAAAGGGGCAGAATAAAAATGCCTATGAAAAATTGCATAATAAATTCAATAATGATCCAAAAATTATGTTTAATAGCTCAAATTGTTCATTGAAACATTTTATGCATGTTTTCAACCTTTTCAATACAATTTGTTTACTGTTTTTCCTAATTAAAAGTGGTGCAATAATTCAATGCTTTAATTAAACCTTTTAAATTGCAAAATTCATAACTTGGGCAATTCAAATCCAATTCCAACATGTAAAATATGGTTTCCATGCAAAATTGAATAAGATTTTCAAATATAAACTGTGTTTTCTATTTTGAATAAATTAAATTGCTGAAAACAACTATTTCTTAATTAATGCATTTAAAATTGTCAATTTGATAACTTGCTCATCTAAAATCCAAATTCAACAAATGGAATATGTATCCCATCTAAAATTTTGTGTTCTTTCCAAATATAAATTTTGATTATCTGTTTCGAACATTTAAAATTGGTGAAAACAACAAATGTTTGTTTAAATAATTTAAAATGCCAAAGTTCATAACTTAATAAATAAAATTCCAAACCTGGTAAACAACATATCAAACTGAACCTAATGTTGTTTTCTTATTGTTTTCATCATCCATGCATCATTCTAATCAACTTTCACATGATGGTTATTTGTAGATCATTTAATTCAACATTAATCCATGGGCTTTTCCATATGCAATCCAAATTGCATATGGGCCCATTTAAATATGTTTACCATGTCAATTGGTTTACTTTGATGCATCAATTAATTGTCATGCATATAAAATAGGATCATGCTGGATCTTTTGCCGTAGTAGTAATTGTTGCATCTGGTGTTTGTTCTAGTTCGTTGCTTCTTCGCGGATAGGACGTTGAGATGATGTGAGCAACGACAAGTTCTTCGGTTGTACCTCTACTTGCTGGATCTCAGGCAAGTATACTCACTTGCTGCCTATGCCTGCCTTTCATCACTTGTTACCGATTCTTTCCGTTATCTTTATTCTAGCCGTATGATTCGATGCTTGTGTCTCGATCCTATCATATGTTTACCTTGCAGCCATGATATAGCCTTCCTTCCACTTCCCATAAACCGTTGCTTGTTTACCTTGTTGGCCCTCGTGTCGTAGTTGCATGCTTAGGTTTGTTTGCGCTCTAGTCATGTTGTCCTTTGTTCTATCACCTGTTTAGTTGATAGTTGGGCTTGTCTTAATCAACAACATGTTAATGTTTTGGGTAATAATAATTTGATGATAAGGCACCGGCAGGAGGCCCGGCGTGGTTTTGAGGCCTGCTAGTGTCGAACTTAATTAGGAAAAGGGTCTTGTCCTGCGATCCATGATGAGCGCACTAACCGCATGTGGGAAGCTAGTATGGGCGCCCCCCCGCAATTCTGATTCGATTCGCATCTCGTCCAAATCGCCACACTTAGTTCGGGCTTTCGATTTGATGCATGCATATGCAGGTGCGAGCCCTTGGCGCCAGGGTGGAACTTTTGTAGTCGGCATTTAGGGCGGCGTGGTCTTCCAGTGCTATGAGGGTCCCCCTTTTCTTCGTGGGGGCTCGATTAGCCGCGCACGCACAGCACGTGGTTCTTTGGGCTTGATGTGAAGAAGAGTTGGGTTGTGTTGAGTGCCTCGCTTGGTGGAAGGGCCTTTCCATCTGGAGGGTCATTCTTACGTGTACGGCCAAATTGGTGCATCCCTACAGGGTTAAATCTTCTCGAGAAGCCGTGTTGTCCACGGTTATGGATGACTTGGTGAAAGTGCTGGCTAACAAGTACTCAGACAACTTACACTTAACGATGATAACTTGACTAGTAATATAGATTACCTCCACCATAAAAATAAATGTCACCTTAATCAACAGTGTGAGTTTCCTTGGGTTGCTTCCTTAGTAGGGGGTAACACTGGATGGGTATTGTTTGGTGAGTAGTTATAGTTGGTTTTGTCACGCTATCTCATCCCTTTCTTTTAGCCGGAAGTTGTAGCGTGTCTCTCTAGTTGTTGGTGCTGCCCGCTGTCGTTTCTTTGCACTAATCCCTTCCTTCCGTTGTACCCAAAGTATTTGTATCTTGTGATGATTGGTTACGCTGGTATCTTGTGAGTATGGTTTATCCACTTGCCAGTACTTAATAGTACTGACCCACGAATCCATTTCGTGGCTGCATATTCCACATTGCAGTCAACAAGTTTGAAGTCTGACGGCGTTAGCTTGGGAATCCCTCCGGCTTGGCCTGGGCAGGGATTGGACGCCATCGGTTATCTTCAGGACTCTTAGTCCAATTTGTATCTTGTCCGTAGTCGGACACTATGTTGCTTCTTCCGCTGTTATTTGGATCTTTGTATTGTATCAGTTGTATCCTTGACTCGTTTGAGTCGTCTTGTATATATCTTTTCTGTTGTTGTTGCGGAATATTCGTGAACTGTTGTAATGTTATCACAAGTGGCAACCTGGAATCGGTTATTATGTGGATTTTGGCGGAAATGCTGAAATTTGCATAGTGCCCCATCTCGGGGCGTCACACTATTCACCCCCCCTCTAGGTGCCCATACATTACTTACAATTGGTATCAGAGCCTCGGCTCTTGTATCGGGCTTAACCGCCTAAGAGTTTTAGTATGGGAGATGATTTGGATACCGAACCGTCCGTTGGCAAGGTGACCATGGATGGTCGCAATGCGTTGAGAACCTCATTGACCTCATCCATAGACAGCAAATTTGATGAGTTGCGTGAACTAATGACACAACTCCTCAAAGCCAAAGGACCGGAGGTAGTCGAATCTTCTCTTCCGGAAGTTAATCCGGAGGGTGCCAAGAATGGGGTAGAGGGTGATCTACCTAAAAATGCTTCCGCCGAACAATCCGCTAAGTCGGGTACGAAAGGAGGTGGAGGATTTCATGCCGTTCCCGGAAGTTATTCTCCCGATCCTCCCGTTCCTCATCCCCATGTAATCCCTAGAGGAGATCCACCTAAAATTGATGCTTTTTCTTTTCGTGAATGGCAATACTACATGGAGACTCACTTGAACTCTTCTTGTATAGATCTTTGGAGGATCACTCGTGGCGGATACAAGCCATTTGATCCCAAGAATCTCACAAGAAGAGAAGCCGTAGATTGCCAACTCAACTACACCGCCTTGTCCATTCTTCAACAAGCCGTGGGTCCCAACCACATGCCGCATCTTCAACATTTCTCCACCGCCAAAGAAACATGGGATGCACTAGTCATCATGTTCGTTGGGAATGAGAGCATGCAAAGAAATCGTTATGATGCCTTGACCAATGAGGCCGAAGGATTTTTCATGCGTGATGGAGAAGATCATGTTGACATGTATCGAAGACTCAAAACTCTCGCCACCACCTTCTCTAGTGCGGGTGCCAAGTATATTGACGATGCTTGGATCAAGAGAAAGTACATGATTGCTGTGATGCCATTTGAGGGCACAGACTTGAAGATCATTCAAGGAAGACATGATTTCTCCTCCATGACCTCAACTCAAGTGATGCAATAATTGTGCTCCTACAAAGTGCAAACCAAGAATGCGCTTGACAACCATGCTAGGGCCATTGGAATGCACCAAGGAGCATCCGTTGCTTTGAAAGGCCAAGGTGTTGTCAAGAGAGGTTGAGAATGAAGAAGAAGGAGAAGAGGCGTTACCTCCTTTGAAGTAACAAGACTATGATCCCATTCTAAAGGATCTCAATGCTCTCACCATGCAAAAGTTTTGGAGCAATCCTCCCAAGGGCAAGAGATTTGTTGAGGAGAAGACAAGGTCTCGCTATGGAAATTATGGGGCTCAAAAAGTGAGGTCTTGCTTCAATTGTCAATATAAGCATCACTTCATTGCGAAGTGCCCTTATGAGAATAGAGAGCTTCATAGTGGCAAGCTCATCCGCAAGGACAAGTCCAAGGTTGAGTACAAGAAACCTCATTTCAAGAAGAAGCCTTTCAACAAGAAGTCTCTTACCAAGTTTGTGCTCTTGACTCAAGAGGAATATGATTCCGGGAGTGATGAAGAAGAAGAAACCACAAGTGAAGTGGCCGCTCTAGCTATTGCTTCTACTCCATCATCTTCATCCCTCTTTGAATCCCCCAATGACGATCTTCCTCAACGCAATGCCAAGTGCTTCATGGCAAAGGCCACGGAGGTATCACCTTCCCCCAACTCTAAGACCCCTAGTGAACTTGAACATCTTGCTAGTCTTAGAGAAGAAGAAGAAAGGGTCTCCTTGGACCGTTTTATGTCTAACATAAAAGGGGAGACCAAGAAGTATGTTGAGTATCTCATGAGGCAATTGGGAGAGTCCCAATATGCTCTTGAGAAGAAAGGTGAGATTGAGAGAAGGGATGCGGATGAAATTGCATCTCTCTCTATGACTCTTGAGGAAGAGCATGATGGTAGAGTCTCTCTAGAGGATGAACTTGAATCTATTGAATTAACTCATAATGAACTTGTCTCAAACATCACTAAGGAACGTGATCTTGCTATTGCTAAATATAAAAAGGCTAAAAAGGATAAGGTCGAGTTTGGGGTTGGTCATGGTAAACTAACCGAGGAGTTTGAAAAGCTAACCAAGGCTCACAAAGCTTTGGAAAGCCAACACTCATCCCTCAAAGAGTTGCATGAACAACTCCAAAATCAACTTAATCAACCTAACCATCCTAGCACTTCTTCTTCTTCTTGTGATCATGCAAATATTATTGAGTAAAATGTTAGGTTGAAGGATGAGCTAGCAAGGCTCAAGGGCAAAGGCACACATGTTGAAAAGGTTGTGTCTCCTGCCCCACAAGTGGTTGCCCCGGGATCTAATGTGGTCATTGTTAGACCAAAATTGAGTGCTCCAAGGCAACAAGTGGGCAAGCAAGGTCTTGGCTATGTAGCCAAGAAGAAGAACAAGAAGAAGACCCACAATGGTGCTTCGGGTGGCATTGTCATTAGGGACAACCCTACCCCTAGCACACCCGCTCAAGCAAACAATGTTGCTTCGAGTAGTAGTGTCATTAGGGACAACACTACTCGTAGCACATCCGCGGGAACTAACAATCCACACCATTTTTTATATGTTGATTATTATGGTGTTGTGCAAGCTAAATATGTTGGTCCTATTGAAGGTTTTATTGACTATACTATTTGGGTTCCAAAGACCCTTGTTGCTAATATGAAGGGACCCATCTCGGGTCCTAACTCTAGTCAATGATCTCTTGCAGGGCTATGCTTCCGGTGGGACTAAATGGATTCTCGATAGTGGATGCACTAATCATATGACGGAAGCAAAGAGCTTGTGACGGAGTTGCGACCAAATGACATCCAAGCAACCGTCACTTATGGAGACTCGTCCAAGTCTAAGGTATCCGGGTTCGGCAAGGTTGTGGTGGCTCCCGATATAACTATCGTGAACGTCATGCTTGTCGAATACCTTGGTTACAATTTACTTTCCGTCCGCACTCTTGGAAAGATGGGTTTTTCCGTCTTTTTCGATGGTGATATTGTGGTCCTTTTGAGGAGAAAGACTCTTGACGTCGCTCACGTGGGACATGTTGAAAATGAGTTGTTCGTGGTGGACTTTTCGAAGTCAACCAACTCTCAAGCAATGTGTCTTTTCGGGAAGGCGGACTTGGGATGGTTGTGGCATCGCCGCCTATCCCATGTCAACATGAGAACTTTGCAAAGTCTTCACAAAGGTGGACTTATTGTCGGACTAAAAGAAAATGTTTCCTTTGGAAAGGATCGCGTTTGTAGGTCGTGTGTTGAAGGGAAAATGCATGACATCGTGACCAAGGCCAAGACTATTATCTCATCAAAGAGGATCTTGGAGCTTCTCCATGTTGATCTCTTTGGTGCCGTGCCCGAGGCAAGTCTTGGTGGCAAGAAGTATTGCTTTGTGATTGTCCATGATTATTCAAGATACACTTGGGTTTATTTCTTCAAGTGCAAGAGTGAAACTCAACAAACCATCATCGACTTCTCCAACGAAGTGCAACGTCAACACAATGTGCAAATCATGGCTATTAGGAGTGATAATGGCTCGGAGTTCAAGAACTATACATTGAATGAATTCCTTAGTGAAGAAGGCATTCGTCATCAATACTCCGCCACTTACACTCCTCAACAAAATGCTGTTGCCGAAAGGAAGAATCGCACCCTCTTGGATATGGCAAGGACCATGTTGGCGGAGTACTCTTCTCCCCAATATTTATGGGCCGAGGCCATATCCCACCGCATGCCACTCCTCCAACCGCCTCTACATCCGCAAAGGCTTGGACAAGACCCCATATGAGATCCTCACCGGCAACAAGCCCAACGTCTCCTACTTCCGTGTATTCGGTTGTAAGTGCTTTTATTTGATCAAGGGTATTAGGTTGTCTAAATTTCAATCCAAAACTATTGAGGGTATCTTTGTTGGTTACGGTGCCGAATCCCATACTTATAGAGTCTATGACAAAGCCTCACGGATTGTCATATAATCTTGTAGTGTGGTTTTCGAAGAAAATGATGGCTCCCAAGTGGAGCAATTCCATGTTTCTAATGTAGATGTTGAAATACCTCAAGAAGCCATAGGAAGGATGGGTGTGGGATTTTTCTGCCCCATCGAGGGACACCTTATGGCGACTCGAGAAGGACTATGCTCTACTAAAGTGGAGCCCTCCTCTACAATAGAAGAACAAGCCAAGGAGCCAACTATTACACCTAACCAAGAACATGTTCAAGACCCTCCTCTCATTGATCAAGTGACTCTGCAAGTCGTACCCACTCCTCTCACTAATGCGAGTCAAGGTCAAGGCCAAGATCAACCATCCTCTTCATCCTCTCCTCAAGTTGAAGCAAGTGTTGAAGATATTGTTGATGATGATGATGATGATGATCAAGGCCAAGTTGGTCAAGATGGGGACCCAAATGATCAAGATGATCAAGTGATCCCTCCTCGCAATAATGAGGAGATCGAAGCCCGTCGCATCAAAAGGATAAGAAGAGATTTGAAGCATATTGATGCCCAAGAGAACAAGGTCTTGGAGGATGTTCAAACTAGAAGATCCACAAGAAAGAAATTGGCACACTTTTGTGAACATCAAGCTCATATCTCTATGGTGGAACCGAAGAAAGTATATGAAGCTCTTGAGGACTCCGATTGGGTTGAAGCTATGCATGATGAGCTCAATAACTTTGAGCGCAACAAAGTTTGGAGATTGGTTGAGAAGCCCAAAGATTGCCACAATGTTATTGGCACTAAGTGGATTTTCAAGAACAAGCAAGATGAGCATGGCATTGTCATTAGGAACAAGGCAAGATTGGTTGCTCAAGGCTACACTCAAGTTGAAGGCATTGACTTTGATGAAACCTACGCACCCGTGGATCGCCTTGAGTCCATCTGTATCCTCCTTGCTTATGCATCCTCTCATAATTTCAAAATGCAACAAATGGATGTGAAAAGTGCTTTCTTGAATGGTCCACTAAAAGAGGAGGTATATGTTAAGCAACATCCGGGGTTCGAGAATCTCAACTTTCCTAACCATGCTTACAAACTTGACAAGGCTCTCTATGGTCTCAAACAAGCACCTCGTGCTTGGTATGAGCACCTTAGGGAGTTGTTAGATGATCGTGGTTTCGAAGTTGGGAAGATTGACCCCACTCTCTTCACCAAGAGAGTAAAGGGAGAGCTCTTCATATGCCAACTCTATGTGGACGATATCATCTTTGGCTCAACTAACCTAGCTTTCAATAATGAGTTCTCTAAGCTTATGACTGACAGGTTCGAGATGTCTATGATGGGAGAGCTTAAATTCTTCCTTGGCTTTGAGATCAAGCAATTGGCCCGTGGGACTTCCATTTCTCAAGCCAAGTATACCCAAGACATGATCGAGAGGTTTAACTTCCAAGATGTAAAGATCAAGACCTCTCCTATGCAAGTCAAGTGCCACTTATCTCGTAATCCAAAGGGGAGTAAGGATGTGGATCAAAAGCTTTATCGTTCTATGATTGGTTCTTTGCTCTATCTTTGTGCATCTAGGCCCGATATCATTTTGAGTGTAGGTGTGTGTGCAAGGTATCAAGCGGCTCCTAAGGATAGCCATTTGATGGCGGTCCATAGGATCTTTCGTTATTTGGTTCATACCCCAAGATTTGGTTTGTGGTACCCAAAGGGGGCACAATTTTCTCTCAATGGATATACGGATTCCGATTGGGCGGGTGATCAAGATGATAGGAAGTCCACTTCCGGGGCTTGCCAATTTCTTGGTAGGTCCCTAGTGAGTTGGTCCTCCAAGAAGCAAAATTGCATATCTCTCTCCACCGCCGAAGCCGAGTATGTTGCCGCCGCAAGTGCATGCACTCAATTGTTATGGATGAGGCAAACTCTCAAGGAATATGGAGTTCATTTGGACAAGGTTCCTCTTTTGTGTGACAATGAAAGTGCCATCAAAATTGCATACAATCCGGTGCAACATACAAGGACCAAACACATTGAGATCCGCCACCACTTCATCCGTGACCATGTGGCAAGAGGAGACATTGCAATATCTTATGTGCCCAACAAGGAAAATCTTGCGGATATTTTCACGAAGCCACTTGATGATGCAAGATTCTTGTTCTTGAGAAATGAACTAAATGTGATTGATTCTAGGAGTTTGACTTGAAGATCTTGCACACACCCCTATAGATGAAACGTGTTTGAGCTTAGATGTAGGCATGGACATAGGGGGAGTGTTATCCTAACACATTGGGTTCTCCCTCCCCCATTATGCCCATAGAAAATATTCATTGCAATCTCTCTTTTTCTAATGTTGAATTGTGAGCTTCAATGTTGAGTAATGGCAATGCACCCAAGATACATCTTCGCGGTGGCATACCATGAACTCTTACATGGTGGCTTAGGCCACCAACCTCTTCCTATTCGAAGAGTTGGATCTTAGTTGGATTTTATTGTATATTTCATTGCTTTTCTTGTTTTTCCCTCTAAGTGTTCTTTCGTAGGAAAATCCCACTCAATTGGTCTTATGTTTGTTTGGTCCTTTTTTTTGAGGGATAAGTACTACTATCAGTTCGGTGTTTCTAAACCTAAGCCATTCTATCACAAAACCAACTTCTTCTAGCACTTGTGTCGTCCGTTGAAACGAGGAAATTTCGAATCAGTAGGCAGCCGGAATTTCTGGTCCAGTTTTGGACCGGAATATCCGGTTGTACCGGAATATCCGGTTCGGCGAAAGTGACTTATCCAGGAGACGAACGGGGAAGAGGCAGTTCATGCCTTTCCTTCCCCAACTCCTCTCCTCCACCCCCAAACGCTGCCGCACCGATTCTTGGTCTCCCGGGCCGATTCCTCCGCGGGATCTTCAAGCTTTGGCTCAGATCTGCTTCCCCTCGTCCTTGGGAGCGTTTCCATCCAAGCATCGTTGTCCATGGATTCCGGTAAAGTTCAATCTCGTTGAATCTTGGTGCTATAACCATACCACTCCATGGATCTGAGTTTTTGTTGTCAATGCTTGGTAGAAATTGTTCCCTAGGGTACCCATTGCATGCTAGTTACAATAGATTAGATTCACTTGTCACCGATCTACTTTTGAACTCTAGATTGAGATTGTGTGTGTGCTGTTTTCGCTGTACCGGAATATCCGGTCCATGATTGAACCGGAATATCCGGTTGTACCGGAATATCCGATTCAGTTCTGAACCGGAATATCCGGCTGTTTCCTGTAACTTTCGAGAACAGCTCACAAATAATCCTTGCTAGATTTCAACCTAGATCACTACCTGGAATCTCCTCTGCTGTTTGAATGCTTTCTTTTCATCCGTTGCTTGACATAAGTGCACTCATCCCTATTGCTATCCTTCTATTGTCTTGTTTCTCAGGTGGTGGTTCTGACAAGCGTGCTAGCAAGCGCCCCAAGCAGGTTTCTGTTAAACCCAAGAGGAAGGATCGGCCCAACTATAAGACCGACATCTCTGTCCCGGATTTCTCTGTGCTCAGGCAGAAGGATGTCTACCTCGCTCCTCGTGTTGCTAATTGTGATCCTCGGTTCTGGAACTTGGAGCAGTCCTACATTTATGCTGATATCTACTGTGACTTCCGTTTCCCTATCCGAGAGATGCACCCCTTTGACTTTGCTTCTATCAAGGAGAAGGAGGATTTTGCTGATGCCGCCAGTATTGTTGAGAGGTTCGGGCTTGTGAAGCTCATGGAGACCAAGTGCAACTACAACACTGTAACACCCGGGGATTTCCCCAATTAGAATTGCTTGTGGTTTTTCTTTTTGCATCGCATGGCATAATGCATCATCATGGATTCAAAACTTGCAAAACTAATTAATTGAAAATTCATCAACTCTTGTTTTCTAAAATTTCTGGAAATTTATTTGATGCCTAAATCTATTTCTATTATTGCCTCAACATTTTCTGGAAAAAAAATCAAAAAGGAAAAAATTAAAAAAAGGTTTTAAGAGGGAGAGAGAGCAGTCCAGCAAGCCGCCCCAGCTCTCGAAGTAGCCCACCTAATCGCCTTCCTCGTCCGTACGGAACACGCACGAGGAGGGCGTGATCCTCCCGTCTCTGTCACTTTCAACCACCACCGCACCACCACGCCATGGTCCCCCTCTCCCTTCCTTTATCTACCCGAGGCTAGCCTCCCTCCTTTCCCAAACCCTAGCCTCCTCTTCCCCTCTCCCTCTGTCCGCCGCCATCTTCTTTCTTCCCCTCTGTTTCCACCTTTCTCTGAATTTTCTGAACCGAGAAAATAACACCGGAGGATCTCCCCGATGCCCAACGCCATGGTCTCCGTCGAGCCAAACTGGGTACGGGAATGGAACCACCATGGTCCCCTCCATCTCTGCTATGAAGATCGGGAGCCGACGTTTCCCGGAACGTCATCAACGGGATCATCTTCCTCCTCCGTCCAGGGTACACCGACATCGTCTCCGTCGTTTTCTCTAGGCCTCCGGTCGTCCCCGAGCCTCTCCCCTTCGACTACACCCTCTAGGTGAGCACCCCGTAACCACGGACATCCCCCTTACCCTCCCCTTGCTCTGTGGCCTCGCCATTGTGCGGGTTGTCTCCGGTGTCTAGTGTCCGCCATGGACGACAAGTGAAGCTTCAGGCTGTCGGGGAAGGGTTTCCCCTATTTTCCTTGTGCTCTGTACGCACGGGTGGTGCCCCGTCTGACACCCACGCACCCCGTACGCACCCATCGCTCGATGGCGCCGCCCGCTTGAGGTCATCCTTGTTGATTTTCCGTCCCTCGGTTCCACCTCGCGCACCGGACGCTGCCGTATGCAGCTTATTTTTTCGTCCCGCCGTCTGCAGGTGTGTGCAGTTTCAGTTTCATCAGACAAACACCAAGTTATTGTAGTTATCTTCCTTCAGATCTGTATCCTTTCAAAACCCGCACCACAACCTAGTGGCTTGGGCCTCTGTCTTCCACTCGGGAGACCCGAGTTCGAATCCCCCTCCGGAGCCTTTACCTCCCCCTTTTTCCAATTTCTCGCGCGTGAGCCGGCCCACCCGTCGGTGACCCTGGTCGCCGTCGATCCGCGTCAGCGCCTGGGCCCGCTCGTCAGCCTCTCGGCTAGCTGCCTTCCGGTGAAAGAAAATCCCAGATCCAGATCTGGATCTGAAATCTTGCACCCAGGTCCCTGGCGTTCCTGTTTTTACACCGGAGCTCTCCCACTCTCTGTTTCCCTCACAACCCCGTCCCTGCAATTTCCAGAAAACACCCTAATCTTCAAATGCTTATAACTTTTGTTTTACTAAACCAAATAATGCAAACTTTATGTCTATTTCGATCAGAAAAATGAAAGGAATCTTAATATGCCATCCATGTTCATGTTTGCATCTTGCATATTGCATTCTTGTAGTGTTATGCATGTTCACCTAAATAATAAACATGGAATGTGTTGGGCTATTTATTTCAATTTGTGCCCTATTCCATTTAATATTGTGTAGATCACATATATCTTGTTCTCCATGTTAATCAACATTTAATTTGATGGTTAGATAAACAACTTTAACCTTCTAATTAAATTGCTCGGACTTCGGTTCCGCTTAAATTGGTTTAGTTGCATCTTGCATGTCATGCATATAAAATAGGATCATGCTGGATCTTTTGCCTTAGTAGTAAGTGTTGCATCTTTGGATTCTTTTAGTGCTTTGCTTCTTCGCGGATAGGACGTTGAGATGATGTGAGCAACGACAAGTTCTGCTACCTCTACAAGCTGGATTCCAGGCAAGCTTTACTCAGCTGGCTACCTATGGCTGCCTTTCATCACTTGTTACTGATTCTTTCCGTTGTCTTTATTCTAGCCTTATGAATCGGTGATTGTGTCTCGATCCTATCATATGTTTAACTTGCAGCCATGATATAGCCTCACCCCCCCTCCTATGACATGTTTGTTTCTTGCTTGCCTTGCGAGTCGTAGCGCATGCTTAGTTTCTTTGGCGAGTTTGGTTCTTTGTCACCTTACTAGTATGATAGGTTGGGTCAACTTATTTCAAAATGATCTTAACGGTTGGGGTGATAATAAAATTTGAACTCGAGTTAAGCCACCGGCGGGAGGCCCTTCGAGGCTTTTGGTCCCTCTGGTGTCGCCTTAGGAAAAGGTTCTTGTCCGCTGATCCAAGAATGAGCGCGCTAACCACATCGTGGGAGGAATGGGACTCCCCGCAACCTATTAGCCCCGCTGCACTCTTGTCCAGGATGCCACAACTTAGTTCGGGCTTTCCATTTGGGTACGCACATCACCAGTTCTGCATGTACAATGGAAACAACGTTGAGGATGATGATGGTATGTTACCGATGTGCGTACAATTATATAGGTTTCCGCGGTATGACGTGGAGCGGACAGTTCCAGTCAGGTTTGATCCGTTTCGCGCGTAGACGCAAACGGCTAGGTCCGCTTCGAAGCACCGGCCGAACTCTCGAGGCGGTTCCAACCTAGCTAGGTGGCTCCCTGGACTTGTTTGTGGTAAGGTGAAGTGTTGTGCCGACAGTCTCGCGACAGTCTCGGTGCATGTGGCTACAGTAGTGCATCCCTGCGGGGTTAAATCTTTTCGAGAAGGCGTATCGTTCGCGCTTATGTGACGATCTTGGAGAAAGTGCTGGCTTACAAGAGTCAGATAACTTACACCTAATGATAATTGTTAACCTGTGCGATAACGAGTTTACTATTACACCATGTGTGAGTTTTTCCTCGGGTTACCTCCTGACATCGGTTGATGGGGGGTAAATCCTGGATGGGTTTGTTTTGGTGAGTAGTTGTAGTTGGTTTTGTCGCGCTCTCTTACCTCTTTCTAATAGACGAGAGTTGTAGCGTGTCTCTATAGACTGCTTAGTGTCGCCCGCTGCCGCTTCATTACACCAACCTCTTCTTCTGTACCCAAAGCATCTGTATCTTGTGATGGATGGTTGCATTGGTATCTTGAGTATTGCTTTCTGTATGCCGGTACCCCAAGTACTCACCCCATGATTCGGGGATGTATTCACAATGCAGTCACAGGTTTGAAGTCTGACGACGTTAGCTTGGGAATCCCTACGGCTTGGCCTGGGCAGGGATTGGACGCCAATGGTTATCTTCAGGACTCTTAGTCTAATTTGTATCTTATCCGTAGTCGGATACTCTTTCGTTTTCCGCTGTTATTTGGGATCTTTGTATTGTATAAGTTGTATTCCTTGACTCATTTGAGTCGTCTTGTATATATCTCTTCTGTTGTTGCTACAGATTATTCGTGAACTGTTGTAATGGTATCAGAAATGACAACTCGGGATCTGATATTATGTGGATTTGGGCGGGAACGCTGAAATCCCCATAGTACCCGATCCAGGGGCGTCACAAACACCCAGCTCATGCAGTTCATGTCTACTTTGGTGTTCAGTGATGATCAGGTGTGCTATCTCAAGTGGATGACTGAGTCCACTCCTTGTGAGGTTTCCTTTACCAGATTTGCTCGTCTTCTTGCGTACTCTTACAGCTCTCATCCTCATGTTGGTCGCCGTGTGCACGAGGTGGATAGACCTCGGAGGGAGAGGTACATGGCTGTGTTATATGCTCCTGGATTCACTGTTGGGGACAATGAGGGAATTCTTCCCCTCTATGATCAGCTGGTGCGTATCTTCAGATCTTTCCTTGTGCCAAGTGGAGGTAATAATGATGCTCTCACCACTCCTATTTGCAACCTTCTGATTCTGGCTAAGGAGTGCATGGCTGATGAGGATCCGACTGCTTCATACTATGTGGATGTTATGGACATCATATTTCACGAGCTGTACACTGCTATGATTGGTGGAAACACCATCCCCTATGGTCCTTATATCATGATGCTCATCAAGCATGCGATGCAGAGGGAGTTTGAGGAGCTACCTATGGTTGAGCACAAGGTCAAGAAGCTGTACATCAAGAGGAAGAAGAAGACCACTCCTGCTGCTCAGGATGCTCCTTTTGAGGGTGGTTCCTCTATGGGAGGTCCCTCCACTAGTACTCAGCCTGCGTCCACTCCTGGTTCTAGCACTTTGCGCCATGTCAGGAAGCATTCCTGGTTTCAGCGCAATGTGCTCTGCATGAAGGTGGACATTCACAAGGAGCAGTATAGAGCCTATTGCAGAGACACAGCCATGGCTAGCACCCAGAGTCAGATTCTTCACCACGTGAGTGGTGCTACTGGTGATCTGCCTACTCCTCGTGTTCCTCAGTCCTTCACTGCTTGGTTTGCTGAGGATAGCCCTCCTTGGGAGCGCATTGAGGAGGCTCTCCGGGTCACTCAGGCTTCTACCTCCGGGGCTGCTTATGAGGAGGAGGAGGATGATGACGAGGCCACTGATGATGAGCATGCGGCACAGGAAGAGTCCGAGACGTCTGCTGGCAAGTCTTCTGAGCACTCTGATGCTTAGACCGTGTTTGGGACGTTAGTTTAGTTATTTCTCTCCTTTTTGGTGTCTCGATGCCAAAGGGGG
Organism: Alopecurus myosuroides; assembly: GCA_028641055.1. Taxonomy (NCBI): domain Eukaryota; kingdom Viridiplantae; phylum Streptophyta; class Magnoliopsida; order Poales; family Poaceae; genus Alopecurus; species Alopecurus myosuroides. Next base: position 138,619,499 of record CM054059.1, read on the forward strand.
AGAAGTAGCTACTAGACTACGGGATTTGCATGGGTTCGGGCACAAGTGTATGCTTTTATCATTTCTTGAGAGCTTGTGTCCTTTTTAGTTTCTTCGTTTTCGTGAACCTTTGTCTCGTTTAAAACCTCTGTTCAAAATATCGGCCGATATTCCGATAAATCGGCCGATTTATCATTTATCGGTGTCTGGCCGATAAGATAAATTGGCCGATATTTCGGCCGATATTCTGATATTTCAGCCGATATTCCCGATATTTCCACCGATATCCCGATAAATCGGCCGATTTACCACTTATCGGGTGTCGACCGATAAGTTCCCGATAAGCGATATCTTAAACAGTGTTTAAAACTATGTGTGTGTTATTGTGTGTGAGACTTGGTTGGTTATGTTGGATTTTATCATGGATTATCTATGTTAGTGGATATATGGTTATCTATCTTATATTATGAGGATATTATCTATTGTTGTGCGTGGTTATTCTTGGTTATCTTATCTTCGCAGAAGGTATATACTTCTATCTTATCCTCATCATATTTGTGATATTGTTACTTTGGCATGTTTGTTACTAGTTGGAAATTACTCTCCGTATATTATTGCATCTATTTGCATTTGAGGCAAACAAAAGATATGCATAGAGATAGGGGGAGACATTTCCATTTTGTTTCAAACATGTTCTTGTCAAGGTCTTATTGCAAATCTTAGTATTGTCATCTAACACCAAAAGGGGGAGATTGAAAGTGCATTTCGTTTTCCCGGTGTTTTGTGTGTTAGTTAACAATACTAAGTACACTATTTATCGAGGTGTTCGAGCGTGCAGGTGTTATACTTATCATCGACATCGATCACCAAAAAAGTCGGTGAAGTTTGGCCTGAGAGATTTGGGACAGAACCCAACCGGATTATGTGGAACCGTATTATTCGGAGGAGCCGGATATTCCGGTCTGGAATATTCTAGGCCAGTTTGCTCACAGAGATGAGCCGGATTATTGGAACCGGATTATTCGGAGGAGCCGGATATTCCGGTCTGGGAATTTCTGGGCCATTTTCCGGACAGAGATGAGCCGGATTATTTGATCCGGATTATTCATCTCGGACCGGATATTCCGGTTGTTGGTGATGTTGTTCGAAAATGGCTAAGGACTGGAAGATTTGCTCACAGTAGTGAGCCGGATTATTCGTACCGGATTATTTCGGAGGAGCCGGAATATCCGGTACAATTGCTTGCGCCTCACAGCAACGAGCCGGATTATTTGAACCAGATTATTCCGGGGCAACCGGATAATCCGGTTCAAGTCAACAGGATCTCGCGAAGATAAGCTGACCGGATATTCCGGTCCCAAAATCATGCACAATGACTAGTTGTGAGGAGGTGCTATAAATACCCCCTCCTCTTCTTCCCCAAGATCTAGTTCTTCCCCTTAGCATTTATGAGCATTTTAGAACTCACCAAATCCCTCATAACTCCCAATCCCTCCATCCAATCTTGAAGATCTTTGGAGGATTGAAGGAGAAGGCCCCGATCTACATCTTCACTGAGCCATTCTTTATTTCCCCCTCTCTAGCTTGAGGGATCTAGCCTAGGGTTCCCTCTTGTGGAGAACCTAGGCATCTTGATACTTGTTGGTGATTCAAGAAGATTTGGGAGCCCCCAATTAAGTTGTGGGTGTGTGCCCCAAGTGTTTGTAAAGGATTCAATCCCCGCCTCAAAGGGGTTCAATAGTGAGAGGTGAACTAGGCCTTCGTGGCAGAAGTTCATAGGAGAATAGGGTGAGGCCTTTGTGGCGTTGAGTAGGCCTTTGTGGTGAGCTCACACCCCTCCAACGAGACGTACTCCCTTAACAAGGAGGAACTCGGAAATACATCGTGTCTCCGTGTGCTTCACTTTGGTTATCTTGTTCCCTCACTCTCTTTACTTATTGCTTGGATTGTGTTTATCATTATCCTTGTCATATAGGTAAATTCACCGTAGCTGCACTATCTATAGAATTTACCTTCTTGTCAAGCCAAATTGTAAGAGAAAAATTAAAATTGGTCGTAGCACCTATTCACCCCCCTCTAGGTGCCCATACTTTACTTACACCTATCATGATCGAGATTGATCTTATGTAATTCTACGTGTTGTGTTTGCTGGGAGCCGATGAATATTGACCTTATGCCAAGTTGATTATAGTCTTTATTTGCATATGTTATTTGTGATCTTGCATGCTCTCCGTTGCTAGTGGTTATTCTGGCCAAGTAGTTGCTAGTGACTCCAAGAGGGAGTATTTATGATCGATAGTGGGTTCATGCCTCCTTGTTGCCTTGCTCGAGTGACGGAAACGTGAAGGGGAGGATGTATTGTTGCCATTAGGGAGAAAACAACGGTGAGAGTGCCCGCGTGCATAATTATTGCTTACATTACACACTTTGTTTAAGGCAATTATCTGTTGCTTGCAACTTAATACCTAAGGGGGTTCGGATGATAACCTTAGGGTGGATTATTAGTCATAGATGCATATGGATGTCGGTCTATGTATCTTGTTGTAATGACCACACTAAATATCATAGTAATCTTCATGTCATATTGTGCACTACGGTGCAACCTCTATTTGTCAATTTCCCAGCTGTAATTTGTTCACCTCCAGCATGCTATCTTTTATGGAGAGACACCACTAGTGAAACTATGAACCCCGGTCCATTTTTCCACACTGTTAAACAAACCACAACAATTTCCTGCTTTCTTTACTTACTGCAAGCATATACTATTTTTCCACACTATACGTCTAATCTTTGTTTTCAGCAAGACCGGCGAGATTGACAACCTCACTGTACCGTTGGGGCAAAGTATTTTGGTTGTGTTGTGTGCAGGTTCCACCTTGTTGATTGTCAGACCCCGGACCCAGAGATATACAAACTGTCATGTGCTCCTAGCAATGGACTCACAAGGGCTTCAGGGTTACCAACCCCGGCCGCAACAAACAACGACAGGCAGACCGGATTCATCGGCACGTAGTCCGGATCCCCGGTCTACTACTCCTTGTTTCCATGCTAGTCATAACCAGATATGTATACCCAAGCGTCCACGAGTCGGATGAAACTGAAGGAACGGGACCAAAGTTATACAGAGTTGCTATGTGTCCAGAAAGTGCAACAACAATCGAGGGTTACTGGGGTTACCTCGCCCCAGGCCGAATCACATCGGCAGGCGGACTCGGACATGGATCATCGGCTCCACAACCCCTCGACTGCGACAACTATGCAGGCATAGCCAAAACTATATAACAACGGGCTCGAAACCAACAACCGATCAAAGCAACACTCTAGACATGGAATCTGTATTAAACATGTGTTACTAGAGTATAGCTTACAAGCAGAGGTCACACGACCCAACATTACATCAAACAACGGAAGGCAAATTATGTTGCTAATCAACAAGAACCAAAAAGGCCTAAGAAGCCGCAACATAAGGCGACGTCCCAGCCCATAGATTCCAGGCTGCTACCTGGGAACCCCAAGCTACTCGTCGATATCCACGTTGAATCACCACCAAACTGAGGAACTCCACCTGAACCAAGTTGAAACAAACATGAGTACGGGAGGTACTCAACAAGACTTAGTTAACCTATTATATATCTGCTTCTTTTAGAAAGAGTTATGAAGGTTATTTTGCGTAAAGCCATCTTTGTTTTCCAAGTAGAGGAAGGAATAGCACGTCTCATGGAGTATTTTGAAAACAGGTGAGAAAGTACTCACTACTGATATCATCATCTTTTTAATCCACCGAATCATATCAGCACCTCGTGCTTCAAAGATCACCACCTCAAGTTGTTCCGGTAACTCATGCTACAAGGTAACCCCTCTCGGCATCTACGAGGAGGCATCCTTCATTCGTTATCAGCAAGTTTTAGTCATTCCGTTCAAGTTATCTATGATCACAGAATCCGTCACCAAGTCGTCCTTAACCGCGGACACGGCTTTTCGAAAAGATTTAACCCTGCAGGGGTGTACAACTTTAACCACACGTATCAACCGACTCTTAGTGCCACCGGGTTAGCACTAGTCCGGGAAGTGCCGGCAGAGGGTGGTTGACCACGACCTTTCCCTTACTTCGCCTATTCCATGAGTCGCTCCGAGTAGAGATGGTCCGCCAATAGGGAGTGGCCATCTCCTGCCGGGTCTCTATCGTTGTGCGCAATGCTCGACGGTTACCTACCCGCAGAGCGCCGATGCATCCCCGCGTCCTAGTTTTGAAAGTGTTTTAATATCCCCGCAGATCCAAATGGAAATCCCGAACTAGGCAACTCATGGAACAAACTAGGCAAGTGGAGACCGAGGGGAATCTAAGCCCCGTGTGGATGCACGCTTAGTCTTGGCTCGAAGATGAGAACTCACTCCTAGGGGCATGAACGAGACAACCACCACAGACCCTCTGTGGTCTCGTCATCCACACCTTTAAATCGTGTTAATCAAATATCTCTTAGCTTACCACCACTTCATGCCATACTAGATTATTTCGTAACTCTGATTCATCAACCGGATGGAGCAGAGATAACATGCATGTATGACTAAGCACAGCATATTTCAGGTTTTGGCGATAAACACAATCAAACCTATGGCTGCTAGGAGTAGTGGATCAGAATAGGTAGGCTATGCATGATATAGGAGAACTCTAACTACTGACATAAGATAAATTGGAATCGGATGCAATGTACGAGAATGAAAAGTCTTTTGAAATCATATATGAGAAGATAAGAGGTTATGCTTGCCTTGCTTCAAGAAAACCAGAGAAAGTCTTCAGGAATAAGTGCTTGAATTGTCGGTTAGGATCAAGTATTCTTCATTGGAGTTGTTGGCCTTCTCTTCGGAGTCACGTTCTACCGAGGGGGAACAAACACAGAAACAAGAAAAACAACAATCAACACATGGCATCGATGCAATGCGCAATATGTATGCATGAGCAAGTTAATGCACTTAAATAAAGCCCTAGACATGAAGATAGGGTTTCTAGAGTTCGTATGTCAGTTATACATTTTTACTGAAATTATCCCGAAATAGACCCCGGAGGGGCACTTCGGGCAATTATGAAAGTGAGACTAATTTTAAAAGCTCAAATGGGTTTGAAAACATCATAACTAGGTTGCATTTGTCATTTTGAGCAAATTGGTATATTACTTTTAATTTTCTAATTTTATTGATTAAAAACTTATTTTCTCTAATTTAAATGAATTAAACAACATTAAAATAATGGCCAAAATTCAACTTTGTCAAACATATGTGGAAATGACATATTTGGGTAGAGAATAATTTTCTAAACAATTCCATATCTTTATATTATTTCTCTGAGTAATATTTTAATAGTTATTTAATTTACAAAATTAAGTCATTTTCTAGAAATAATAAAAACAAGAATATGACGTCACTGTGACGCAAAGATGACCTCATCTTCCTCTGTTCTTCTCAAAGAGATCAAATTCGTCGAAAATAGCATTCAGAAATTAAACTATACCAGGAGGGAGAGGAGAGTGTGGGGAGTTGAGGGGTGCCGGCGGCGGACCAAATGGTCGCCGGAAAGCTCGCCGGCGACGAGGAACCACGGCGGCGGCCACGGGTGCTCGGCGAGCGGGAGGTATAGAGGGTTAGGGAGCGAGCTGAGGGCACCAGGGATCTCACCATGGCGTGGTGGAGCTAGTGGAGAGGTCGGGGACGCCGGGGAGGGCGGGACGGCGGCGAATCGGCCGCGGCGGCCGTCGGCCGGAGACGAGGGAACCGGAGATGGCGGCTGCGATTCCTATCAAATTGGGACGATTCCTTCGCCTAGGACGTAGAGGAGAGGATGATGGAGCTCCTAGACTTCTCGATGGGGCTTGAGGTTGGCCAGAACGATGGCGGCGGGTGGCTCGTCGGAGAGACAGTAGGGTTTCGGTTAGGGTTACAGAGAAAGAGCAGGAGGGAAAGTGAAGTCGAGGGAGAGAGGACCAACACGGCATCGACCTGGAGGCAATCCTCTTCCGCGGCAAACACCCAGGCAGGAGGTGGCATCGGGGGAGGTGGACACGCAGCTGCCTCCCTGTCCAGAGGTAGAAGTCAAAGGGGATTTTCCCCATAACCCCCTGGCTGGTGGGGAAAAATACAAGGAAGCCCCCTAAAACTTTTAAAACAACACCTAAACAGATGTTTTGAAGGTCCTTTTTGTAGATATAAGATTTGCCAAAAATACATTTTGGAAAGCTTATGAAATTTCCTACCTAACCATATTTTTGTTTGGTGAAAATGAATTATTTTTCAATACAAGATTCTGGAAACCAAAATAAGTACTATTTGTGAGATTTTCTCAAACCATTTAAATTCAAGTTTTAAATTGGTTCAAACATGGTTTAAAATTTTGTTATATGCATGTATGATATGAACACAACACCACACACCCTATTTTAGCAAAACAGGGATGTTACAAATCTACCCCCCTTACAAGAATATCGTCCCGAGATTCCCGAAAGAGAAGAAAGAAGGAACACTTGTTTTCAACGATCTTGTCGAACCTTATGGTTCTCTTCTTGAAGAGATTGATCCGTAGAACTTGCGAAGATCTCCAGCGGCTACACCTTAGGTAGAGTGAAAACTCTTAGGAACTGATCTTCACGAAGATCGAGCATCTCATGGTTAACTCAGGACAGGAATGTTCGTAAGGAACTTTTGAGTTAACAGGCATGAAACACATCAAGATAACGGAGGGAATAAGAGAAGGTTTCAAGTTTGTGGACGATGGTTCTTGAAAGGGTTTAGAATATGAGCTTTGCACAAGACTTTAAATCCCTTTGAAAAAGAAAGGTGGAACAACTTATGACATCGAGGTTTCTTCAAACGGACAACCATGATGGAGAGGATGGTCTTGGATACCACAATGTAATATCCATAGACGAGGGAAAACACGAGAAAACACTGTAATTCGTGTGTGTTAGAGAAAATTTTATACAGGATCATGTTCACTCTTGGGAGTGGACACAGAAGATAACGGAACTTTCATTCCGTCAAAGTTTGTCGAGATCTTTGTCAAAGGTCATGACGTTACTTCACAACAAAAGATGAGTAACTAGAAGATGTTGGAACACCGTAACGAGGAAGAAATTCTTGGTCACCCCATAAGGATGGGTAACCAACGAAGATTGAAACACCAGAAGTAAATAGGGAACCTCTTTCCTAATGTGGGTTATCCGTAGCAATACGTTTACCACATGGTTAAGATCCCACGGCTGAAGTGACTGACAAATTCACACAATGTGTGAGATGATTAGAACTTCAAGTACAACCAACTTGAAAAAGGGAACGGTCAATGACGTTACGAAACACCACGAGATGTTTATGATAAACTTGTTTCCACTAGAAGAGAGGTTTTGGAGGTTCAACAGAGAGATGTTGAAAAGATCAACTTCCAAATTATCCTGGATGCTAAATATACCGGTAGCAGGCTCATGAAAAGCCTTCTATAGGTCATCAAGTGAGAATAGAGCTCCGGTTTGGAAGAACGGAGAAGAAAACTTGTTGGAATGAGCCACACCTGAATTCTCATGGAGAGTGGCTGTTATTACAGATTCAAGGGGATATGGCATTAAGCCTTCCGGCTAATTGTGTCAACCACAACATCAACCATGCCGAATTCTGAAAAGACCTAATTCAATACCCTTGAGGAAAACACCGACCATCATTGTTGCTTGAGATTCAGCTCCGGTTAGTGGGTTGAGAAGAAGATTCGGTATGTTTGATCAAAGAGATTGCACCGGTTACCAGCGAGGTACATATGTTGGATTCTCAAGATATAGACTATGATGTCAAGCTCAAGAAGATGAGAGAGATTGCAAAACTCATGTATTAGCAACTTGCGACAGACGGTTGCACCGACATGGTTTACTTGCAACGAAACACATCGGAGTCCTTGTTGGGAAGATGGTACAAAGATAACGAAGTTTTTAGACTTCTTCTCTTTCACGGATAATCAGTCAGTGGCTTAGTGTGGATACAAACTTCTTCCAGGAATGGAAGTAACAACCTACCATCTCAAGAATAGACCACACGTGCATGACCGAGGGATTATTCTCGAGGGAACAAGAAAACTTTACTCGAACCCATGGCGACAACTTTCACCATAAGCACATGGACTAGAGTAAACCACTTCGAACATCGAGAACACAACTTCATGATGACACAAAGATGGTTCTCAAAAGTTTCCAATATTGTTGCCATTTGTTCAACATGAACCTCTTGCAACTTGGACAAGTAGGAATGTCATCGATGGGCTCTACAACACGCTTATCATGATACTCCAAGCAGAGGAACTCGTATGATACATAAACAAGGCAAAATATTGGTCAGACTAAAGGACATGAAGGTGTACTTAGGTGGAACACCATGAGTGAAAACACCATCAGGATAGTCCTTGGATATTTTCTCGATTTGACGATAGCCCAAATCAAATCAAGAGGTAGAAAGATAGCATGTCCACTAAGGAGATACTACCCTGCTTCAACACAAAGGGAACTAGACATCCCTTAACAAAGGATCAAGTTAGGCGGAGCTTTTGCCTTTCAACTCTCCAAGTTGTTGTTTAAGCTCAACCATTACTCCAAGGTGTCTAGCGTAGCTTCTTGGAGAAAGGAGTAGTTCAAACTACCCCTTGTTTAAACATCACGGTCAGGTAACAACCTGGTGATACTTCTAGAAAGACAACCAGGATATCACAACCTACCGTTATGTCGCAGAGTTTGGAAGTAGTCTTGCCTTTCAAGGAAACTGATATGATCTAAAGAGTTTTGGCATGAACCTAACTCTCTGACCGAGAAAATACATCAGGATGAACGGATTTGGTAACACGGTCAACTTCAAAAAGAGGCTGGGTGACCAGAAGTGCTAAGAAGGATACACATGTTTTCTTAGATTTTCAAAGCAATAAGAATTTCGAAGAGTATCTGATACACACCTCAACGCACACCCAACATTCTTGAGCATTCAAGCTTGAACTAAGGGTGAGTGGAAATGTGTAAAAGCATCACTTCATCAACGAGGACATGAAACTCAGCACGACCTCTTGATATGTAAGAGTGTGATACTTAAAGGTAGAACAGAACATAAGCTACTGAAACTTCTTTAATCCGCGGATTACAAAACTTTGACCTGGTCCTAAGGATGAACTAGGTACTGGAGTTTGTTTCTCCTGACATTCCAAGGTGGAACGTTTTTACGGAAAACAAGAGCAAATGCATTGGATTATCCAACACACATATGCAACTTGGCTTCCAATCAATGGAGGAAGTTCGGAAAGCAACTAAAGAGTAGATATGTGCTTAGAAGAATCCTGAGATCACGTTGAATGCACAGGTATTACTCATTTATAGAACCCATGCAGAAAGATTGGTATAGCTGAATCAAACCAAAGATATGAGAATCATGAAGAACACTCTTGTTGTGACTCCTTTTGATTCCAAAGAAAACCTATGGCTATGAGAGTTGGAAATTCTTAGACACCCTGAGGTGAAACAGATTCCTCAAGATCCAAAAAAACAGAACTTGGGTTAAAGGTCAGCATCTTGTGCTGATAGCATGAGCATCACATGGTTATGAAACCACATGGTTCAACCCACCACAATTCAGCACATTCCGGGACCATCGGTTCAAGTCCAAGGGTTAAAAACACCGAGAAAGGAATAACTACTATCTTAGTGTCTTGAAGGACACTACGAATAGCAATCATGAAGTATCTTTCAAAAACCATACATAGCTCCGGAAGTATTTGAACCAAGGACGAAGGATACGTTCGAGATGAAAAGCAGATCTCGAGGTTGAGGATTTGAAACCCTAGAACATGGTAATGTTGAATCCACATGGACATGAGAGATTATGATGGAAAGGAAATCTCCCAGTTTAAGAAATAACGGACTTTGGAACACACACGACTCATGAAACCCAACACTAGGTCAACTTGGTTAACAACGTCCTTGTCAAAGAAGGCACCTAGGTTTTGAATAACTGGAAGAGATAGCAAAACCTTTTCAAATCAAAATAGGTAAGGTGACCCAGAGTTAGAGTGATACTAGATAAGGAGTAAAAAGAATCCTAAGAAGGTTTTCACAACTCATTTTCAGGTTTCAAAATAGTTTTCACAAACACTAGACTCAACATCGACCAAGCAGTAAGGTTTTCCTACATGCAGTCCTGCTCTGATACCATGACTTGTCAGACCCCGGACCCAGAGATATACAAACTGTCATGTGCTCCTAGCAATGGACTCACAAGGGCTTCAGGGTTACCAGCCCCGGCCGCAACAAACAACGGCAGGCAGACCGGATTCATCGGCACGTAGTTTGGATCCCCGGTCTACTACTCCTTGTGTCCATGCTAGTCATAACCAGATATGTATACCCAAGCGTCCACGAGTCGGATGAAACTGAAGGAACGGGACCAAAGTTATACAGAGCTGCTATGTGTCCAGAAAGTGCAACAACAATCGAGGGTTACTGGGGTTACCTCGCCCCAGGCCGAATCACATCGGCAGGCGGGCTCGGACATGGATCATCGGCTCCACTACCCCTCGACTGCGACAACTATGCAGGCATAGCCAAAACTGTATAACAACGGGCTCGAAACCAACAACCGATCAAAGCAGCACTCTAGACATGGAAGATGTATTAAACAGGTGTTACTAGAGTATAGCTTACAAGCAGAGGTCACACGACCCAACATTACATCAGACAACGGAAGGCAAATTATGTTGCTAATCAACAAGAACCAAAAAGGCCTAAGAGGCTGCAACATAAGGCGACATCCCAGCCCATAGATTCCAGGATGCTACCTGGGAACCCCAAGCTACTCGTCGATATCCACGTTGAATCACCACCAAACTGAGGAACTCCACCTGAACCAAGTTGAAGCAAACATGAGTACGGGAGGTACTCAACAAGACTTAGTTAACCTATTATATATCTGCTTCTTTTAGAAAGAGTTATGAAGGTTATTTGCGTAAAGCCATCTTTGTTTTCCAAGTAGAGGAAGGAATAGCACGTCTCATGGAGTATTTTGAAAACAGGTGAGAAAGCTACGCAACTACTGATATCATCATCTTTTTAATCCACCGAATCATATCAGCACCTCGTGCTTCAAAGATCACCACCTCAAGTTGTTCCGGTAACTCATGCTACAAGGTAACCCCTCTCGGCATCTCCGAGGAGGCATCCTTCATTCGTTATCAGCGAGTTTTAGTCATTCCGTTCAAGTTATCTATGATCACAGAATCCGTCACCAAGTCGTCCTTAACCGCGGACACGGCTTTTCGAAAAGATTTAACCCTGCAGGGGTGTACAACTTTAACCACACGTATCAACCGAATCTTAGTGCCACCGGGTTAGCACTAGTCCGGGAAGTGCCGGCAGAGGGTGGTTGACCACGACCTTTCCCTTACTTCGCCTATTCCATGAGTCGCTCCGAGTAGAGATGGTCCGCCAATAGGGAGTGGCCATCTCCTGCCGGGTCTCTATCGTTGCGCGCAATGCTCGACGGTTACCTACAGGTAGAGCGCCGATACATCCCCACGTCCTAGTTTTGAAATTGTTTTAATATCCCCGCAGATCCAAATGGAAAGCCCGAACTAGGCAACTCATGGAACAAACTAGGCAAGTTGAGACCGAGGGGAATCTAAGCCCCGTTTGGAAGCACACTCAGTCTTGGCTCGAAGACGAGAACTCACTCCTAGGGGCATGAACGAGACAACCACCACAGACCCTCTGTGGTCTCGTCATCCCAACCTTTAAATCATGTTAATCAAATATCTCTTAACTTACCACCACTTCCTTCCATACTAGATTATTTCGTAACTCTGATTCATCAACCGGGCGGAGCAGAGATAACAGGCATGTATGACTAAGCACATCATATTTCAGGTTTTGGCCATAAATAAAATCAAACCTATGGCTGCTAGGAGTAGTGGATCATAATAGGTATGCTATGCATGATATAGGAGAACTCTAACTACTCGCACAAGATACATTGGAATCGGATGCAATGTACGAGAATCAAAAGTCTTTTGAAATCATATATGAGCAGATAAGAGGTTATGCTTGCCTTGCTTCAAGAAAACCAGAGAAAGTCTTCAGGAATAAGTGCTTGACCTGTCGGTTAGGATCAAGTATTCGTCATTGGAGTTGTTGGCCTTCTCTTCGGAGTCACGTTCTACCGAGGGGGAACAAACACCGAAACAAGAAAAACAACAATCAACACATGGCATCGATGCAATGCGCAATATGTATGCATGAGCAAGTTAATGCACTTAAATAAAGCCCTAGACATGAAGATAGGTTTGCTAGAGTTCGTATGTCAGTTATACATTTTTACTCAAATTATCCCGAAATAGACCCCGGAGGGGCACTTCGGGCAATTATGAAAGTGAGACTAATTTTAAAAGCTCAAATGGGTTTGAAAACATCATAACTAGGTTGCATTTGTCATTTTGAGCAAATTGGTATATAACTTTTAATTTTCTAATTTTATTGATTAAAAACTTATTTTCTCTAATTTAAATGAATTAAACAACATTAAAATAATGGCCAAAATTTAACTTTGTCAAACATATGTGGAAATGACATATTTGGGTAGAGAATAATTTTCTAAACAATTCCATATCTTTATATTATTTTTCGGAGTAATATTTTAATAGTATTTAATTTACAAAATTAAGTCATTTTCTGGAAATAATAAAAACAGGAATATGATGTCACAGTGACGCAAAGATGACCTCATCTTCCTCTGTTCTTTGCAAAGAGATCAAATTCATCGAAAATAGCGCGCAATTCAGAAATTAAACTATACCAGGAGAAAGAGGAGAGTGTGGGGAGTTGAGGGGTGCCGGCGGCGGACCAAATGGTCGCCGGAAAGCTCGCCGGCGACGAGGAACCGCAGCGGCGGCCATGGGTGATCGGCGAGCGGGAGGTACAGAGGGTTAGGGAGCGAGAGGAGGGCACCAGGGAGCTCACCATGGCGTGGTGGAGCTAGTGGAGAGGTCGGGGACGCCGGGGAGGGCGGCGAATCGGCCGCGGCGGCCGTCGGCCGGAGATGAGGGAACCGGAGATGGCGGATGCGATTCCTATCAAATTGGGACGATTCCTTCGCCTACGACGTAGAGGAGAGGATGATGGAGCTCCTAGACTTCTCGATGGGGCTTGAGGTTGGCCAGAACGACGGCGGCGGGTGGCTCGCCGGAGAGACAGTAGGGTTTCGGTTAGGGTTACAGAGAAAGAGCAGGAGGGAAAGTGAGGTCGAGGGAGAAAGGACCAGTACGACATCGACCTGGAGGCAATCCTCTTCCGCGGCAAACACCCAGGCAGGAGGTGGCATCGGGGGAGGTGGACACGCAGCTGCCTCCCAGTCCAGAGGTAGAAGACAAAGGGGATTCTCCCCATAACCCCCTGGCTGGTGGGGAAAATACAAGGAAGCCCCCTGAAACTTTTAAAACAGCACCTAAACAGATGTTTTGAAGGTCCTTTTGTAGATATAAAATTTGCCAAAAATACATTTTGGAAAGCTTATGAAATTTCCAACCTAACCATATTTTTGTTTGGTGAAAATGAATTATTTTTTAATATAAGATTCTGGAAACCAAAATAAGTACTATTTGTGAAATTTTCTCAAACCATTTAAATTCAAGTTTTAAATTGGTTCAAACATGGTTTAAAATTTTGTTTATATGCATGTATGATATGAACACAACACCACACACCCTATTTTAGCAAAACAGGGATGTTACATTGATGACACCGGTGAAGCGCCAGCACCACCATCAGTGGCATCAACCTTCCGAAGGTCCTCCTTCTCCTACTGGATTGATAACCTTGGTTCTTAGCTAAGGGGAAAACTCCTACTTCTGTGCTCATCACACCCTCCTCTTGGGGTATCCCAACGAGTGCAAGATCTGCACAATCACAACTCTAGCCCCGCTGGGGAAAAAGGAGGAACTACCGTTCTGGCCCCCTCTACGTTATCCGGAAAGAGGGTAGCAAAGTTGAACCAATTGTTTGGTTGTGTTAGGTTAGTCCCAAGGTACACCCAAGAAAATGTTAGGGCCCACCTCTTGGCAAGATTCCCCCCGTTCTGTCAGATTCGGGAGTTTCGGGCTCTAAGTAGTCCTCGAACCTGCCAGAGAGAATCTGACGCCGGTGAAGCACTAACACAGAGATAAAGGGAATATTGGGTATACCAGACCCATGACACGATCTAACACACATGGTATGGAATACCATGGTATTTGGTTTCATTTGGACGATCTGGAGCCTCCTCTCCGGAGAAACCATCGCCCCGCTGGGGAAAATGACGGAACTGCTGTTTCGGCCCCTCTACGTGAGCCGGAAAGGGTATTAAAGTGGAACCAATTGCTTTTATTTGTTAGGTTAGGCCCAAGGAACACCCAATACAATGTTAGGGACCACCTCATTGCAAGATTCCCCCTGTTCCGTCAGATCCGGGAGTTTCTGACTCTAAGTAGTCTTGGAACCCGCCAGAGAGAATGCGAGGCCGGTGAAGCCCTAACACATAGAGCTAGGGAATTTTGGGAATATAAGACCCATTCCACACTATAATACACATGTTATGGCATACCATGGGATTTTATGTCATTCAGACGATCCGGAGCCGCCTCTCCGGAGAAACCATAGCCCCATTGGGGAAAAAGACGGAACTATCGTTCTGGCCCCTCTTCGTGAGCCAGAAGGGGGTAGAAAAGCGGAACCAATTTCTTTGTTTAGTTAGATTAGTAATAAGGAATACCCAATACAATGGTAGGGTCCACCTCTTGGAAAGATTCCTCCAGTTCCATAAGATCCGGGAGTTTCGGGCTCTAAGTAGTCCTTAAACCCGCTAGAGAGAATCCGACGCCGGTGATGCCCTAACACACAGAGTGAGGGAATATTGGTCATACAAGACCCATTCCACACTCTAACACACATGGTATGGCATACCATGTGTTGTGGTGGCATTAAGACACTCTGGCGCCCCTCTCCGGAGAAACCCTAGCCCTAGTGGGGAAAAAGGCGGAACTGCCGTTCTGGCCCTTCTGCGCGAGTCGGAAGGGGGTAGCAAAGTGGAACAAATTTCTTGGTTCTATTAGTATTGTCCCAAGGAACACCCAATACAATGGTAGGTCCCACCTCTTGGCAAGATTCCCCCCATTCCGAAAAGATCCGGGAGTTTCGGGCTCTAAGTAGTACTGGAACCCGCGAGAGAGAATCCGACGCCAGAGAAGCCCTAACACAGAGAGCGAGGGAATCTTGGGAATCCAAGACCCATACCACACTATAACACACATGGTATGGAATACCATGGGATTTGGTGGCATTCCGACGATCTAGAGCCCCCTCTTCGAAGAAACCATAGCCCCGTTGGGGAAAAAGACAGAACTATCATTCTGGCCCCTCTACGTGAGCCAGAAGTGGGTAGAAAAGTGGAACCAATTGCTTTGTTGTGTTAGGTTAGGCCCAAGGAACACCCAAGACAATGGTCGGGCCCACCTATTGGAAAGATTCCTTCCGTTCCGTCGGATCAAGGAGTTTCGGGCTCTAAGTAGTCCTGGAACACGCAAGAGTGAATCTGACGCCGGTGAAGCCCTAACCTAGAGAGTGAGGGAATCTTGGGCATCCGAGACGCATTCCACACACTAACACACATTTTATGGCATACAATGTGTTGTGGTGGTCTTCAGACGCACCGAAGGCCCTCTCCGGAGAAACCCTAGCCCCGCTGGGGAAAACGGCGGAACTGCCGTTTTGGCCCCTCTACGTAAGCCGGAAGGGGGTAGCAAACTGGAACCAATTTCTTGTTTGTGTTAGGTTAGGACCAAGGAAAAAACAAGAGAATGGTAGGGCCCACCTCTTGGCAACATTCCTCCCGTTCTGTCAGATCCGAGAGTTTCGGGTTCTAAGTAGAACTGGAACCCACGAGAGAGAATATGACGCCAGCGAAGCCCTAACACAGAGAGTGAGGGAATCTTAGGCATAAAAGACCCATGCCACACTCTAACACACATGGTATGGAATACAATGTGTTATGGTGTCATTCGGACGCTCCGGGGCCCCTCTCCGGAGAAACCCTAGCCCCGCCGCGGAAAAAGGCGGAACTACCATTCTAGCCCCTCTAGAGGGTAGAAAACTGGAACCAATTTCTTGGTTGTATTAGTTTAGGCCCAAGTAACAACCAAGAAAATGGTAGGGTCCACCTCTTGGCAAGGTTCCCCCAGTTCCATCAGATCCGGGAGTTTCGGGCTCTAGGTAGTCCTGGAAGCCGCTAGAGAGAATCCGACGCCGGTGAAGCCTAACACAGAGAGTGAGAAAATCTACGGAAACCAAGACCCATTCCACACTCTTACACACATGGTATGGCATACAATGTGTTTTGGTGGCATTCAGACGCTCCGCAACCCCTCTCCGGAGAAACCCTAGCCCCGCTGGGGGAAAAGGAGTAACTGCCATTCTGGGCCCTCTACCTGAGCCGGAAGGGGGTAGCAAAGTGGAACCAATTTGTTTGTTGTGTTAGGTTCGGCCCAAGGAACACAAAGACAATGGTAGGGCCCACCTATTTGCAAGATCCCCCCGTTCCGTCAGATCTGGGAGTTTCGGGCTCTAAGTAGTCCTGGAACCCGCTAGAGAGAATCCGACACCGGTGAAGCCCTAACACATATATCGAGCAAATATTGAGCATCCAAGAACCATGCCACAATATAATACACATTGTATGTCATACCGTGGGATTTGGTGTCATTCATACGATCTGGAGCCAACTCTCCGGAGAAACCATAGCCCCACCGGGGAAAAAGACGTAACTACCGTTCTGGCCCCTCTACGTGACGCAGAAGGGGGTAGCAAAGTGGAACCAATTTTTTGGTTGTTTTATTTTAGGCCCAAGTAACATCCAAGAAAATGTTAGGGCCCACCTCTTGGCAAGATGCCCCCAGTTCCGCCAGATCCGGGAGTTTTGGGCTCTAAGTAGCCTTGGAACCTGTCAGAGAGAATCCAACACCGGAGAAGCCCTAACATACAGAGTGACGGAAAGTTGTGAATCCAAGACCCATTCCACACTATAACACACATGGGATGGAATACCATGTATTGTGGTGGAATTCATACGCTCCGGAGGCCCCCTACAACAAAACCCTAGCCCCGCTGGGGGAAAAGGCGGAACTACCGTTCTGGCCCCTCTAGGTGACTCGGAAGGGGTATCAAAGTGGAACCAATTGCTTGGTTGTGTTAAATTAGTCCCAAGGAACACCCAAGACAATGGTAGGGGCCACCTCTTGGCAAGAGATAATCTGACCCCGTTCAATCCCTAACACAGAGAGTGAGGGAATATTGGGCATACAAGACACATGCCACACTCTAACACACATGGTATGGAATACCATGTGTTGTGGTAGCATTCAGAAGCTCCGGGGCCCCTCACCGGAGAAACCCTAGTCCCGCTCAGGAAAAAGGCGGAACTACCGTTCTAACCCCTATACGTGAGCCGGAAGGGGGTAGCAAAGTGTTAGTTTAGGCCCAAGGAACACCCAAGATAATGATAGGGCCCACCTCTTGGCAAGATTCCCCTAGTTTCGTTAGATCCGGGAGTTTTGGGTTCTAAGTAGTCCTGGAACCCGCGAGAGAGAATTCGACACCAGTGAAGCCCTAACACATAGAGTGGGGGAATCTTGGGAATCCAAGACTCATTAAACACTCTAACACACATGGTATGGCATACCATGTGTTGTGGTGGCATTCAGACGCTCCGGAGCCCCTCTCCGTAGAAACCCTAGCCCCGCTAGAGGAAAAGGCAAAATTGTCGTTCTAGCCCCTCTACGTGAGCCAGAAGGGCGTAGCAAAGTGAAACTAATTGCTTGGTTTTGTTAGTTAGGCCCAAGGAACACCCAATACAATGGTAGGGCCCAACTATTTGCAAGATCTCCCCCGTTCCGTCAGATCCGGGAGTTTCGGGCTCTAACTAGTCCTGGAACCCGCTAGAGAGAATCCGACGTTGGTGAAGACCTAACACACAGAGTGAGGGAATCTTGAGCATACAAGACCCATGCTGTCGTGGGATAATCACGGCAGACGTTACCTGGGGTAACTTATCTTGGGGTAATTCGACTCTGGTGTTTTGGAGAGGGTTTAGCTCTGGGGAAATCATGCTATCAATTGATCTGGTAGCTCTGGCAATCAAGTCGCCGAGTCTCCGATCTAGGGTTACAATATCAGCTCTTGTATTACAGGGATACTCGAATATCTGGTGAAGCTCTCTTTTTCTAACCCTAGGAGCCGGCTTATATCTTACCCGGCTCCCTGGCTTCCTATACAAGGCACACTCGGAATCCTACCTAGAAACCGCACACAAACCCTAAGTTTCCTAATAGTAACCCCAAAGTCGGGTTACGAGTCCTATGCTCCTTCTTGGGCCTTCTAGAAACTCCTTTTCCTTGTCCGGGTCTTGCAAGATTTCCTTTGGGCCGGATTTGACCTGGGCGTTAGCCTACCGGGTTATCATCCCTCCATCAGTAGTCCCCAGAATAGCTTGGGCTTCTCAGGATCAACCATGAAGCGCATGCTATTCCCTGGAAAAATAACAAACACTCAAATCCATAAAACACCGGGTTAAAATGCTTTGATAACAGCTAGGCCTTGCTCCATAGGTGGTCCATATAGTAACCCGATTTTTCCTGAGTCAAACATTAATTTCCTGGGTCAACACTCCGAGAAATAATGACAAGACCCTGACTCACTCTATTGCCAATCAATCCGGATATTATGCTCGCAGTCCATCCCTAATTACTTTCCGGATATCCCGCAACGGGCACTTTAAAGCTTATCCCAAAATATCCGGACGGGCGATATTTTTCCGAAAATTTAGCTCCCGCCGCTTAGACCTAGGTCGCTCCCACCCCGCACCTATAAATAGGTGTCCAGGGGGTAACCCTAGATCTAACGCTCATTCTTCATGTTCCTCCTCTCTCCATTTCTCCCCTGCGCGCGCGAGCCCAAACTCAAGCCCGTGCCCAGCAGGTTCACGCCGCCGGCCGCGAAAACGCCACGGGAGTCGCGCCGCCGCCGTCCGTCCGTCCGCCGCTACCCGTGCTCGTGACGCCGCCGTCGATTTCCGCCGCCACGCCCTCGAGCAGCCCATCGGAGGTCCCTTGGAATCGCCACCGTCGGGCCATCCACCGCCGCCGCATTCCCTTCTCGAATCCACCAGTAAGCCTCTTCAATTCCTTAGATCTAATCCTTGATTTCATGCGGGTAGATGGGATCTAGTTCCACTTCTAGATGTTCCTCTTATTCCTCATTAGTTGAATACGCCATACATTGCTTTTCCACGGCTAATACTTAGTTTAGATCCAAGCGCGCACCTCCGAGCACATCTTCTGCACTTGCAATCGCGAATTTTTTCCGTATATGTGGCTTTGACTAGATTCAATCTGCTGAATTTTCCACAAGTACTTCTTGCTAAGTCGGGTAACTGCCGTTTCCGGGTCTCAAGTTGTTCATACTCTACCTTTGTCTTATTTTTAGATCACACACATGGCACCTAAGGCCAGCACTAAGCTGAAGGGGAAACACCCGGCCGGCAAGCAAAAACTGAGTCAATCGATCTCTGCCAACTGGGCGAGATCGACCGTGACCAAGGCTAAGCTGGACGAGCTCGCCCGGGAGGATATCCACTGGAGGGTACCTGGGGAGGAGACTCGGCCTTCTCCGGGTCTTGACGAGGTGGTGGTCTTCGTCGAACATGTGATCCGGGGTTTCCGCCCCCCGGGTCACCCTTTCTTCCGCGAGCTCCTGGACTACTACAAGCTCCGGGTATTCGACATTGGCCCCAACTCTATGCTTAACATCACCCACTTTATCGTCTTGTGTGAGTCGTATCTATGCATTCATCCGAATCTAGCTCTTTTCCTTGAACTATTCCAATGCAAGCCGTACCGAGAGAGCGGTGACGGCGCCCTCCTAGTTTGTGGAGGTGTTTCCATCCAGAGGCGGAAAAATTCCCTCATGCCGACTCTGGGTCTCAGTTCTCACGTCAAACATTGGCAGAAAACTTATTCTACTGCCAGTATACCTCTTCAGCCGGCGAAAAGCCGCTTCCGGGTTTCACCAACGACCTCCTCAATCTGTCTGACAGTTTCAGCTCTTTTGCTTCTGAGGCCGAGAGGCAATCTATCCAACCCCTCCTGCACAAACTAGCCGTACTGTCGGCCCATGGTCTCCTAGGGCTCAATCTAATCAAAACCTGGGTAACTTTTCGGATTCAGCCCAACAGTGTTCGGCCCAAACTCATGTGCAATTATTCTGGGCACGTCACCGATTCTCTTCGCTATTCGTTGAGGAATTACCCGGCCTCATACGCGAACAAGATTATGAAAAATTTCTTGGCCGAGAAACTGGAGGTGATCCGGAACATAGCCGGCCTGGACCCATACACAAGGGATAACCCGGCTCCAGCAGTAAGAACCAGTTACCACCCCTTTATCCGACTAACACTTTTCTTGTACAATCATTAACTTTTATCACTGTATTTTTTCTCAAGAAGATAACGCTTTCTGGAAGATTGATACCCCTCCTCCTTCCGAAAACTCGGAAGAAGACGAAGAGCCGGCTGATACTGATGAGGGTAACATCCGAGTCTTACTTATTCTTTCTTCTGTTAACTTGTTCCGACCAACTTTTTCCCTTTTTCCGACAATATGCCATGTTTACCAGGGCTAGAAGATAAGGAGGACACCAAGTCCGACAAGAGCGAAGCTGAGCCGGAAATCGAGGTTGGAGCAAAGAGGAAGACCCGGGGTGTTGTCTTCAAGGTGCCTTACGCCTCAATTGCCTCCAAACCATATTCGTACGCTAACATGTGCGAACTTAACCAACATTTGATCAATTCATCACGCTTGAAGGAACCCGCCCCAGTCAAGCGTAGGGTAACCCGGAACTCTCCGGGTGACGATCCTCTTCACCCGGGCATCCCTTCGTCCCCCGCTCGCAAAGCCGGTATTCCCCAGACTCATTCTTCCCGCCTTCCTCAGAGATATCCCTCTCCAAATCATCCGCTAGCCGGACAAATCCGGGTCTCACTTTCCCACTCTTTATCAGCTTCTTCCGGGTCTAGCAACGATCTCCCACCCGATTTCGTTGTGAACACCGGGTAAGTTACTTTTCCTTACTATTCGATACACTAACTTTTTCCATACCTTTCATTTACCATATACTGACTGTTTCTTTTTCTCTTTCCCAGAGCCAAGGTCACAAGCAGTGACCCGGAGGACATGCACGTGGATAACCCGGCTATGGGGGACCCGGAAGATGTTGTGAAGACCGCAGCTGGCGGTGTAGAAGAACAAGAAGACTTGCTGAAAGATCCGGCCGAGCAGGAGACCGAGTTTCCCATGCCAACGCACACACCCGGGGACGAGGATGTCGAGATCATGGGGTCGCGGAAGGGGTGATCCCACTCCCAACAATCAGGCCACCCGGATAACCTCTCCCAAGCAGGAAAGGACCCCGCCTCCGGGTGATCAGGGCCCCAGCTCCTCCAGGCTAAGACTCGGCGATCTGGATTTTGATGGAATGCTAGATGCACTCTTCTCCCTGAAGACTAATGAGAGGGACATCCTGGAAGCCATGGCAGCTAAACACCAGGTAATATAAATAATGTTGCTTGTATACTCACATAGTCCCCAGGTTCCGAGTGAACTACGCGTAGTTTGCTTGGTACTTTAGAACTGTATGATATACCATACCCGGATATATCTTTTGTCCGACTAACTGTTCCTTTCCTTTCCTCACAGGCCTACGTGACCCAGTCTGAGGAGGTGTTGACAAAGACCAACAAGCTCCTCGCGGTCGAGACAAAGTTGCGTGAAGCACTAGAGGCTGATGTGAAAAATCTTGAGAAGGACGTGAAAAAGTATAAGAAAAGGTCCCAAACTGCTGAGGGTGAGCTGAAGAAAATTTCGGCCCAGATTGAAAACACGTACCACACTCTACTTGGTAAAAATTTCTGACTTACTACTTATAACCCGGATTTGTCATGCTGTAAGGCTTATCATCCGGATTTCAGTGCTTTAACTTTTTCTGTTACTCTGTAGGTCCGGGTGAAAAGGCCCTAGATGAAGATGATATTGAAAAACTGAAGACGCTGAAGGCCGTGATCCGGCAACTTACTGTCGGCACCAAGTGGATTTTGAAGGCTGTGAAGTGGCCGGGTAAGGGTTATTGTGGTTTGAACGATTTGCTTGATGCACGTTCTACCATCCCTGCCTGGATCGAGCACTGGAAGCGTTCATCGTGCCGAGTTGGGGTAACCCGTGGGCTTGCTCTGGCCAAGGCCTATTTTCCTAGGCTTGAGCCGGCAAAGCTCGTTGGCGGGTTTCCCGAGTTCAACAACGAAGGTTCCAAGTTCACTGGTAAGGACTACAAGGGCATTCATGCGCAGTTGCGTCACTCGGCGAGCTTGATCGCTGACAATCTGGATTTAAGCAAGATCACTCCACCTTACGATGCCGAGGACAAGCCAATTCAATCGGATCTGCCTAAGCCCTTTGACATGCTGGAACGGTGGAAGGCGGAGGCTGCCAAGAAGAAAGCTGAAGCCGATACTGCGCCTTCCTCCTCGACGCCGGTTGTCCCTCCTCCAGCCCGTGCCGATACTGCGGCTAACCCGGACATGGGAGTAGAGAAGACCACCGATGAGCGTTCCACAGACCCGGCTGCCAAGGACAACGTTGATGACTCGGCAAAGGGTGCCGAGTAAAGTTTCGATATCTCTTGCCTCAAACATTTATTCGGCCAATGGGCATTATGTAATATGCCTGATACAATTATCCTTTTAATAGTGCGTCAGTGCACTTTTCGATACAATTTCCTTGGTTTGTAATACGTTTAAACTTTAATAGCTTTTGGTGTCCCTTCTGGCCCCTCATCGTAATATGTTATTCCCTAGCCTTGGACTTTTGTTGCTGATTTTCTGATTTTCGCTCTTTTTCCTTTTGTGAGACTCGATTTCCGGGTCTCGGTGATTTTGACAAGTGGACTTTATTTCCTAAGTCCCCAAGTCCCCAAGACTCGGATTTTTGGGTTTTTAAGCTTAACAGCTAAACAATTTGTTGCTTTTTCTCAAATTACCAAGTCCCCAAGGCCCGAATTTCCGAGTCTAGGGATTTGTAGTTTTCAGAAAGGCAAATTGTTTTTGGTAAGGCTCAAAACATAGAGTTACTCACGTGGGTTTGAGGTTAAGCTTAATATTTGTGAGTTTTCGGCTGTTAACCTTGTACTCTGCATAACCTATGGTTTGGATGACCCTTTTGATCCTCTTTGTTGTAAGCCGGCTTTCGCGTGGGTATTCAATGCTGCTATAACTTTGTAAAGACAGGGTCAGGCAAGTCCCATTGGGCATCATGACTGATTGTGATTACACGTTAGCAAAGCATGCCACATTTTGTGAGTCACGTCAAGCTTAAACAAGAGAGATCAAGAAAAGTTGGCTCTATTGTCCGGTTATAAGATTGTAATCGTACTTATTACAAGTAATCGGTCCTTATAACTTAATGGCATCGTGGCCGGGTCTTTGAGTTTGCAACTGTGCTATTGAAGCAATCAGCCCCCAAGACCTATATATGCAATCTTAGGAAAAAAATATAGAACTGGTATACTATAAAATAAATAAGTAATACTTACCTGAAAAAATAGAGAACAGAAAGTAAGAACAGAAAAAATCAAAACTTAACAGAAATAAATAAGAAAGAAGAAATATCATAGTTTAACCATCTCTTTATTGATATGAGAAAAGTTAGGTCAGCAGGCCGCCTCATTAAAAACCCTCCAGTCCCCTTAGGTACCCTGGATAGGAAAAGAGTGCGTCTGAAACCTGCTGCCTGTTACATCGTGTAATTCAACCTTGTAAACCTAGCCTATGCTAATTATAGTAGGGACGTAGTTGAGCCACGTTCCATGGTCTTTCCCTCTCTTGCATAGATGAAGTGGTGTGGGTTGTGTCATTGATGGTATCCGACTCTTCCCTTGAATCTATCAAGTAATATGATCCGTTATGGAGATTCCGTCTTATGATGAACGGTCCTTCCCATGGTGGAGATAACTTGTGCTTTCCCTCCTTTGATTGTACCAAGCGCAACACCAGGTCCCCTTCCTGGAAGACCCGGGTTTTGACTCGCCGACTGTGGTATCTCCTCAGATCCTGCTGATATATGGCTGATCTCTCCAGGGCTTGTTCTCTGTGTTCTTCTAGCATATCCACGGCATCCTGCCGGGTCTTCTCATTCTCCACCTCAACATAAGCCGATACTCGGGGCGAGTCATGAATAATATCACTCGGCAACACTGCCTCTGCACCATAAACCATGAAAAACGGGGTCATCTGAGTAGATCTGTTAGGTGTAGTGTTAATTCCCCAAACTACTGATGGTAGCTCTTCAACACATGCTCCAGCAGCCCTGATGCACGAGACTCGCAGCCGTGGTTTTAAGCCACGAAGTAACTCCTGATTTGCCCTTTCCACCTGTCCATTGGCTTGTGGATGGGCTACCGAGGCTATGTCAAGCCGGATACCGTTGTTCCCGCAAAATTTCTCCATCTCACCTAAGGACATATTGGTTCCATTGTCTGTTATTATGCTATGAGGGTATCCAAACCTGTAGATGATCCTTTTCAGGAACTTGACTGCTGTGATTGCTTCGCAATTGGTAACTGGCATAACTTCGACCCACTTAGTAAACTTATCAATAGCTACCAAAAGATGAGTCTGTTTGCACGGTGACATGTGGAAGGGGCCCACCATATCCATACCCCAAACAGCAAACGGCCAGGTTAACGGGATTGTTTGCAACTCCATAGCCGGCACATGGGTTTGGCGGGCGTACCTTTGACATCCATCACACCTTGCCACCAAGCGCTCCGCGTCTGCTAAGGCCGTGAGCCAAAAGAAACCTTGTCGATATGCTTTGGCCACGAGAGATCTTGTGGAGGCATGATGCCCACAATCACCCTCATGGATCTCCTTCAAGATCTGTCGGCCTTCTTCTGGTGCTACACAGCGCAAAAAGACTCCTGCTGCGCTTCTTTTGTACAACTCTCCATTGATAATAGAATAGCCCTTTGCTCGTCTCAGAATTTGCCTTGCTAAAACTTCATGTGGTGGTAACACGCCTTGTGATAGGTAGGCCAAAAACGGCTCTGTCCACTCGGGAACAGCACGTACTGTGGCCACGAGCTCCAAATCTGGGTCTTGGTTAGCCACTTCTTCCTTAGACTCGGTTTTAACAGATGGCCGCCATAACTCGTCCAGGAAAACGTTAGGTGGAACCGGCTCTCTGCGCGAGCCGAGTCTTGCGAGCGCATCTGCTGCCTCGTTCTTTCGCCTGTCAATATGCTCCACCTCATACCCGGAAAAACACCCGGCAACCCTGTCCACCTCTCTGTGATATGCTGCCATTGTTGCATCTTTTCTATCCCAAGTTCCTGAGACCCGCTGTACCACAAGATCCGAGTCTCCGTAGCACCGTATTCGCCTAATGTTCATCTCCTTTGCTATTCTCAATCCATGTAACAATGCCTCATACTCGGCCACATTGTTGGAGCAATCAAAGTGAATCTGCAACACGTAGCTCAATTTGTCTCCTTTGGGTGAGGTGAGTACCCTGGTATGGAATACCATGGGATTTGTTGGCATTCAGACGATTCGGAGCCCCCTCTCCGGAGAAACCATAGCTCCGCTGGGGAAAAAGATGGAACTGGCGTTCTGGCCCCTCTACATGAGCCGGAAGGGGGTAGAAAAGCGGAAACAATTGCTTTGTTGTGTTAGGTTAGCCCCAAGGAACACCCAATACAATGTTAGGGCCCACATCTTGGCAAGATTCCCCCAGTTCCGTCAGATTCGAGAGTTTCGGCTCTAAGTAGTCCTGGAACCCGCTAGAGACAATCCCGACGCCGGTGAAGCCCTAACACAGAGAGTGAGGGAATACTGGTCATCCAAGACCCATTACACACTATAACACACATGTTATGTCATTCCATGTGTTGTGGTGGCATTCATACACTCCAGAGCCCCTCTCCGAAGAAACCCTAGCCCCGCTGGGGAAAAAGTGAGAACTATCGTTCTGGCGCCTCTACGTGAGCCGGAAGGGGGTAGAAAAGTGGAACAAATTACTTGGTTGTTTTAGGTTAGGCCCAAGGAACACCCTAGATAATGGTAGGTCCCACCTCTTGGCAAGATTCCCCCTGTTTTGTCAGATCCGGGACTTTCGGGCTCTTAGTAGCCCTCGAACCCGCTAGAGAGAATCCGACGCTAGAGAAGCCCTAACACAGAGAGTGACAGAATCTTGGGAATCTAATACCCATTACATACTATAAAACACATGGTATGGCATACCATGTATTTTGTGGCATTCATATGCTCCGGAGCCCCCCTACGGCAAAACCCTAACCCTGCTAGGGAAAAAGACGAAACTACTGTTATGGCCCCTCTACGTGAGTGAGAAGGGGTACAAAAGTGGAATCAATTGCTTGATTGTGTTAGGTTAGTCACAAGTAACACCCAAGACAATGGTAGGTCCCAGCTATTGGAAAGATTCCTCCCGTTCCGTCTGGTTCGGGAGTTTCGGGCTCTAAGTAGTCCTGGAACCAAATAGAGAGAATCTGAAGCCGATGAAGCCCTAACACAGAGAGTGAGGGAATCTTGGGCATGCAAAACCCCTGCCACACTATAACACACATGGTATAGCATACCATGGGATTCTAGTGTCGTTCAGACGCTCCACAGCCCCTCTCCGGACAAACCCTAGCCCCGCTGGGGAAAAAAACTTAACTGCCGTTCGGGCCCCCTCTACGTGAGCCGGAAGGGGGTAGCAAAATGGAACCAATTGCTTGGTTGTCGGGGTAAGGCAAGTGGTAAAAGGCAAAGATCAGAGTACAGTTGGCCGGGTTGGTGGCTACCCGGGTACCTTCTACCCGGTAGTCTCTATCCGGTCATAAGTATTGAAGGCCAATAGAAGATATTGAGCAAGTTTGTATTCATCCGGATAGCGGTCAAGTGGTCCGAGTAGATGGACTGCGTTCCTACTCGGGCAAGAAGTCAAAGGAGCCGTTCTGATAGGATCCCGCGTATCCTGTATCCGTACAGGCGTGCGGTTCAGCTTACGGAGCGCATGATTATCCGCGCTACGGCGTGGCTACAGTGAGGTAGGCGCCTGTCAAGTCTTGTCACTTACAGGGGGACAGGACATGCCTAGGGGCCTACTCTGTCTCACTGACAGGGTGGACAGGTCCCATCTCCCGAACGGCGCGACGACTTCCCGCACCCGCGTCAGTGAGAAGCCGGAGGCGTGCTCTGTTCTGCAGTGGGCATGTCCCATCAAGTTG
The DNA here is from genome assembly GCA_028641055.1 of Alopecurus myosuroides. NCBI lineage: Eukaryota > Viridiplantae > Streptophyta > Magnoliopsida > Poales > Poaceae > Alopecurus > Alopecurus myosuroides. Next base: position 138,646,888 of record CM054059.1, read on the forward strand.
TACCTTATAGTCTTTCTTTATTCGGCTGGGCACCAGTATATAAGGTTCCCTACCCCTCCCGCGCGAGGGACGTCGCCTCCGTTCGCATTTATTGCAAGAGCCAACACTAGAGCTAGAGAGAACAGCCGAGTGGCTACATGGCCAAGAGGCAAACTTTGTACTGTGGCTACTCGGAAAACATACATGCAGAGAGGTAGGTAGGAGTAGGGGTGTTACCTCCACACGAGGGCCCTGAACCTGGGTAGATCTTGTTGTTTGCAGTGCTAGAGATACCTACGCGCGGCTACTCGCGGTGCGATCCCTCCCCGGATACCTCCAGCGTCCATCGGCCCCAACACTTTAGCCATCCTATGGCATCTGCCATGATACCACCATGACAGTTGGCGCCCACCGTGGGGCCAGCAGCGGCGCTGGCTGGAGTTCATGTTCGGACGGGACCCGTTTCTGCTACGGGGGAGCGCGTGGTCTGTGGCCTTGTCCATAGATTCGGCTCCTTCGATTTCGTCAACGACAACGCCGGAGATTTCGGCGGCAGGCCCATGCCGGCAGGCGCTCGGTGCTCTCCTTCGGCACGCATCTGGTCTACGTCGCCACCACCATCATCCGCGAGTTCCCGGAGGAGGTGGTCGTCGCGGAAGATCCTCCTGCTGTACTCGCTGCCCGCGGGAAGCCTTCTGGCTGCTCTGCGGACAGCGTGGAGGTGATGATGACAGGCCCGGCTATCGATGCCGGGAAAGGCGCGGTCGCTACCGCGGGAGTCATCGAGGAACCTACTGGCGCCAGGGTTCACAAGCCCTACGACGCGCACCACAACATTCCGGGTTACGTGGCTCCTACCACGTCTACGGCGATACCGGCATCCGCCCTGCGGATGGGCATGCCGCCTCCCACCGAGCTTGAGCTCATGGCCATGAAGGCGCAACTCGAGCAGCAGCGTCAAGCGCTACTCGCGGAGTCCCAGGAGCTGGAGAAGGTTAGGCTTGAGCTTAACCTAGACCAGAATGAGTACAACAGGGCCCACAACTTTACTCCTGTTTTTAGGCAGCCTAGCAAGCTAGGCGCTACCCGTCGCAACTTAGGGGCCGAGATGGAAGGAGTTGGTGGAGCTGCTAGCCAGTCTGCTAGTTTGAACACTGCTACTAGGTCCAAGTATAGTACCCCCGCCAAAACTCTTAGGGTTGCAGAGGCAGTGGCTGCTGAGTTGCCGCATCTCGCTGGCAACGCGCGCGCTAGACAGCAGGATAGACTCAATGAGCTAGTGTAGAGGCTGCCAGGCAGAACGAGGAGTTCCGGAAAGCCAATCCGGGTGCTGGCGCTACTCAGGTTGTGCACTCGCATGCGGTCAGATCTACGGATCAGGCCTCATCACCGCTTCCTGGCGATGAGAGGGACCAGAGTGTGCACTCTGGGAAGAGCAAATAGATGCAGGTGTACGACCCGACTGTCGCCGCAAAACAGCGCGCTGTGCCGCGGCAGCCCGGTCAGAAACACAACACTGCAAGAGCAGGCTATCAAGCCAATAAAGCTCACAGCAAGAGGCAAGGAGGAGACCGTGCAGGACCATCGCGGCATCATGCTGCCAACCCGGCTCAGCCAAGAGTGCGGCAACCAGCGGCAGCACAGCCGCATGCAGCTGCGGCAGCAGCCAACCCGGTGGTGCAACCCGCAGCTGTGCATGAAGACCGCTGTGATGATGGGTACTCGGCGATGGGGCTAGCCGGGTACGCTGACCCAAGAGATGTCACTGATCGTTTGGGTGACCGCATGCTGGAGCCCAGTGACGCAAGATACAAGCTGGACCGGATCAATCGGTCTGCGTAGCTCGAGAACAAGGGGCCACCTAGCCCAGATTGCTTTGGTCGCCGCATCATGGAGGAGCCCTCCGTGAACCATTTCCATCTAGCTAGGGGGACCAAGTGCTATGATGGCAGCACCAAGCCGGAAGACTGACTGAGCGACTATGTCACCGTTGTGCACATTGCAGGCGGCAACCGGAGATTGGCTGTGCGGTATGTTCCGCAGATGCTGGAGGGCCCTGCTCAGACCTGGCTCAACAACTTGCCCAGAGACAGCATCAACTGCTGGCTGAACTTCTCGGAGGCGTTCATCAGCAACTTCACCAGCACGTACAGGAGGCCGAATAGGCCGCATCAACTGTCCGCTTGCAAGCAGCGAGAAGAGGAGACGGACCGAGAGTACCTTACTCGGTGGAGCACTTTGAGGAACACCTGTGAAGGTGTGAATGAGGCCCAGGCCATTACCTGGTTTGCTCAGGGCTGCAGGCATGGCAGCATGCTGTGGCAGAAGCTGCAGAGAGAGATGCCGAGTACGCTCACCGAGACGATCAAGATTGCAGATATGTATGCACTCGGAGACCCTACTCAGCCTCTGCTCGATTCTCCTCAGCCGAGAAGGAAGCACCATGACAGCAGCAGGCGCAATGACTTCCGCAACAAGCGCAGAGGTGACCGCATAGATACTCAGTATGATCCCGAGGAGGTGAATTCTGTGACCACGGCTGCTAGGAGTAGCCAAAGGCAAAAAACTGCTGGAGCCCAATACGGGCAGAACCAGAATCAGAGCCAAGGCATCAAGAAGCCATACAATGTTCCCCAGCAGGGTAGCGGCAACCCGGATCCAGCTCCGAGCTTCATCTTTGAGAACATGAAGGTTGGGCCATGCAGCTTCCATACTCGGCATCCGAGTAGGCCAGCCAACCACACTACCCGGTAGTGCAGCTGGTGGGACCGCATCAAGGATGAGGACGCTGGTCAGATGCCTCCTCCTCCTCCTCTACCACCTGCGAATGCCAATGTGCAGCCTATTCGGGCAGCTGCTCCCAGACCTGCAGTGTTTCCGAGAAGCGAGAATGTGAACCAAGTGGCTCAGGAGCCAACCGCAACTACAACAACGGCAACCGCAACTTCAACAACAACAACAACCGCAACTACAACAACAACAACAGGAACAACAACAACAACAACGGCAACAATGGTGGGGGAGACCGCAACCAGTACCTAGAATACCATGAGATCTACATGATCTTCACCACCGAACCAGCCGACAAGCAGTCACTGCACAAGCGTGCAATTGAGGTAAATGCTATGATCCCGGCTGTGCCTCACTACCTGCACTGGTGCGACCAAGAGGTTACTTGGTCCAGGGCTGATCATCCCAAGGTGATGCCCAATCTGGGTAGCTATGCTCTGGTGGTGGATCCCACCTTCTTGGGAACTCAGAAGAATGTCAGGTTCAGCAAGGTGCTGATCGACAACGGCACTAGCATCAACATCATGTACCGGGATACACTGGAGAAGCTCGGCCTTGCCGAGAACATGCTGCTACCCAGCAGGACCACATTTCATGGCATTGTGCCGGGAGTATCCTGTGCTCCAATCGGCCGCATCTGGGTGGATGTCCTATTCGGTACCAGGGAGAAATACCGCACCGAGTGCCTGCAGTTTGAAGTAGTTGATCTTCAGAGCCCCTACCATGCTCTACTCGGTAGGCCTGCCCTCAGCAAGTTCATGGCCTCTACCCATGCTGCCTACCTGAAGATGAAGATACCTGGTCCCAATGGTGTCATCACCATCTCGGGTGATTACAAGCGTTCCATGGAATGCGCGTTTGCGAGTTCTCAGCTGGCGGAAGCCATGGTCAGTGCTGCCGAGAAGAAGAAGATACATGAGGTGGTCGCTATGGCGCAAGCAGCACAAGGTGGTGCGTCTGGCATGCCGGGTTCCCAGTACGGAACGACTTTCCAGGCGTCCCAGGAGACAAAGAAGGTCCAGGTTGATCCTGAGTCCCCAGACCGTGTTGCCATCATTGGGGCCGGGTTGGGAGATAAATAGGAAAGCGAGCTCATCCACTTGCTCCGTGAGAATCGGGATGTCTTTGCATGGTCCAATGAGGATCTGCCGGGTGTCCCGAGGGAGTTGGTTGAGCACTCGCTACATGTGTGGCATGACGCCAAGCCGGTTAAGCCAATCCTTCAAAGAAAAAAAATCTATAGAGAGCATGTCTTTGCCGAGATCACTGAAGGATGTGCAAAAGTTCACTGGATGCCTGGCTTCTTTGAGCCGCTTCCTGGGAAGAATGGGCGAGAAGGCCTTGCCGCTTTACCAACTCATGAACAAGAGCGACAAGTTTGTCTGGACACCGCAAGCTGATGTGGCGTTCAGGGAGCTGAAGGCCATGCTGGGTAGCGCTCCCATCTTGGCTAGTCCGCTACCCAAAGAGCCAATGTTGCTATACATTGCGGCAACTAACCGGGTAGTCAGTGTGGTGATTGTGGTGGAAAGAGAAGAGGAAGGCAAGACTGTGCAGCGGCCAGTGTACTATCTCAGTGAGGTGCTGTCCAGCTCCAAGCAGAACTACCCGCATAACCAGAAGATGACTTACGGCGTGTACCTGGGCGCCAAGAAGCTGAAGCATTATTTCCAAGAGCATCCCATCACAGTGGTGAGTTCTGCTCCCATCTCGGACATCATGGGCAACAAGGAGGCAAGCGGACGAGTAGCCAAGTGGGCAATCGAGCTAGCCGCGTACGCTCCTCTGTACGAGAGAAGAGAAGCCATCAAGTCACAGATTCTGGCATATTTTCTAGTGGATTGGGCCGAGGTGCAGTATGAGCCTCCCTTGCCGGAAACCAACTACCGGAAGATGCATTTTGATGGCTCCAAAGTGAAGGAAGGCCTTGGTGTTGGCGTAGTGCTTACGTCACCCAAGCGACATCAACTCAAGTACGTGCTGCAGATTCATTTCAAGGCATCTAAAAATGTGGCCGAGTATGAGGCAGTGGTTCACGGCTTGAAGGTAGCCAAGGAGGTTGGCGTGCAGCGCATCATCTGTTATGGCGACTCGGATTTGGTGGTGCAGCAGGTATCCGGCACCTGGGATGCTCTGGATGCCAACATGGCATCATATCAGTATCTGGTGCAAACCATGACTAGCTTCTTTGAAGGATGTGAGTTCCAACATATACATCGAGCAGAAAATGACGCAGCTTATGAGTTGTCCAAGTTGGGGTCTTCTCGACAGTTCATCCCGGCTGGGATTGCCTTGGAGCATTTGAGAAAGCCATCTATCAAGTCATCCCCCAACTCGGAGTCTATATTTGTTCCTTCTCTGCCATGAGAGGAAGCTGTTCCAATGGAAATTGACTGGGAGGCTGCAAAAGAGAACCCGGGGACTGACACCTGCAACCCGGGGACTGCTCCATTCAATCCGGGGACTGTCGCATTCATCGAGGGGGTCCTTTCCTAGTACTTGGGCCTCGGGGACTCGTATCCAACTCATAAGAGGTCTTGGTGGCTGATCCAATGGAAGTGGACGAACCAGTGTTTCCCACACGGGAGACACCGAGTTGGGCTCTGCCCATATTATCCTTTCTAACGGATGGCACCTTGCCAAGTGACGAGGTTGCGGCCAGGTAGATACAGAGAAGATCCAAGGGCTACACTATCCTCAACAAGGTGTTGCATAGAAGAAGTCCTACTGGCGTGCTACAACGCTGCGTTGAGCCTGAGGAAGGTGAAGAAATTCTGGTGGAGATACACCAAGGAGAATGCGGACACCACGCCTCTTCTCGGGCTCTGGTCAACAAGGCTTTCCGGCATGGTTTCTTTTGGCTCACTGCCTTGAAGCAAGCTGAAGATATAGTGAGAAAGTGCAACGGCTGCCAGAGATTTGCAAGTAAGATTCATACGCCAGCTTCCGAGTTGAAGACCATTCCCATTAATTGGCCATTTGCAGTTTGGTGTTTGGATATGGTGGGTCCTTTCAAGCCGGCTAGAGGTAACATGACTCACATCTTGGTCATGGTTGACAAGTTCACCAAGTGGATTGAGGTCAAGCCTATTCGGAAGTGTGATGGAGCCACAGCTGTGAGTTTCCTGAAGGATGTGATACTGAGATACGGCTACCCGCATAGCATCATCACTCATAATGGCACTAACTTTGCCGAGGGTGCTTTCGCGAGATTCTGCAAAGAGAAGCGGATCCGGCTAGATGTTGCATCTGTTGCGCATCCCGCCTCCAATGGGCAAGTTGAGAGAGAAAATGGCATGGTGCTATCCGGCATAAAGCCAAGGCCGATGGAGCCATTACAGCGAACCCCTGGTTGTTGGCTGGACAAGTTGCCGGCGGTGTTGTCGAGTCTAAGGACTACCCCTAACCGATCAACCGGATACACACCATTCTTCCTGGTATATGGAGCTGAGGCCGTGTTGCCCACTGACCTAGAGCATGACTCGCCCCGAGTAACCCTCTACATTGAGGCGGAGGCGAGAGAAACTCGAGAAAATGACGTTGACCTGCTAGAAGAAGCAAGAGAGTTAACTCTGTCACGTTCAGCTGTCTATCAGCAAAACTTGAGGCGTTATCACAGCCGGAAAGTGAACCCAAGGGTTTTCCTAGAAGGAGACATGGTCCTTAGGATCGTGCAACGCAAAGCCGGGATGTACAAGCTATCCCCTCCGTGGGAAGGGCCTTTCATTGTGAGCAAGGCTCTGCACAATGATGCCTACTATCTAGTTGACGCACAGGCACCCCAGAAGAACAGGCCGGATAGAGCTGGAGAGGAATCTAAGCGCCCCTGGAATGTAGCTCTACTCCGCCGTTTTCATTCATGAGCAGAAAGTTGTATGTATCTCCTCAGCCGAGTTAAAATTCTAGTAGGCACTCCGAATTCAAACTCGGGGACTGCCCTTGTCCAAATTTGTTCTGTGTTGTTCTACTCTGCTTTACTTTGTCTACTCGGTTGCTTTACTTAGAATTTCATAAGAATATCTAGTAGTGTGTTTAAACCCAAGGGCCAACTCTTCGACTCTGCTACTGTCCGCAACCCGGCTTCATGGCAAGCAAGAGAACAAGCCAAGGGTAAATGAGCACACGAAAAATTGCTAAGGAGAAGAAAGGTGTAGCAACCGAGTAGGGTGTTCTTTTTCTGTTTCCGTTGCCTCTTTTCGGCTAAGTGGTGGGCAGTTTACTATGCATTTTTCTAAGTGGCTAAGTATTTGAAACTCAAACTTTGAAATCTTGTGACTCGACTACCGAAAAAGCCACAAGTGGCAGGTAAGAGCTGAGACGAAAAGAGAGAGTGGATAAAAAATGCAACTCAGGGACTTGCATATTAATGCAACCCGACATTGAGCCAGAATTGCTAAAACTTCAACTGAAATAAAAACTGAGTAGCAACAGAACATAATTGTTTCGGTTACATGTGCACCCGGCATCCCGGGGATCTGATAAAAGTTTGAGATAAAGCATGCAGGTATTACTCGGCAGTAGAGCCGGTGTTGTCTACGTCGAGGTTGGCGGAGGCAGCCTGCTCGGAAGTTGCGGTGGCCACGGAGATGGGATCCGTTGCTGAGCTGGAGGCTGGAGTACACCGAGTACTGGGCATCGGGTAGACACCAGTTGTCGTAGCAGCAGTCACGCCCAACTCGGGAGCTGGCGCCTGGATCACCATCTCGGTGGTGATGGTGGCCTCCTGAGCGGTAGGCTGCGGCTGCCTGACATCAGCATTGGCGGCCAACTCGGATTCCTCCGTGTTGCCCTGCTGCTCGGATTCCTCTGTCTCCTTGGTATCCTCCTGCTCGTCTCCCTCATCTCCGTCACCCTCCTCGTCCTCGTCGTCGTCTTCATCATCGTCATCTTCATCATCATCTTCCCCGACATCGGTGTCCGGCTCGGTGAGGTCGTCGATGTAGACGCTGGTTTCAGCGTAGGAGGCGATCTCGTAGGCCACCTCCTTCCGGAGAGCGACGCAATCAGTATCGTTAGTCCACTTGGAGTCTTCACGGCGCTCACGGATCCTTTGGAGGTCCAGATTCTCGTACCAGCTCAGGATGAGATGCAGCAACTCGTCAGCTCCTGCCCGAGCTGCGGAAGCACGCCACTTCTTGAGTTCAGCCTTGACTCGGCTCAGGTTCTCGGCTATTCCTTGGAAATTTTCTGGGACATCTCTTCTTGGCCAGAACAGTTTGTGCATGTTGATTGCCGTGGCCACCATGGTGGTGCCCAGGCCCTTGAGGGAATGCACCTGCGTCTTCAGGTTGGCAAGGAGGTCCGAGATGGTGGAGTCATCGTCGAGGCTAAGACCAGCTGCTGCCATGGCTTTCCTTGCTTTTTCCGCGGCAGTTATGCCAGCAGCACGAAGCTCCGGGAAGACATCTAAATCAGCAGGGCCTAAAGTTAGGTCAGAAACAAAAACCGGGAAGAAGAAAAACAGAATAAAGGAAGGCAGAGAGAAAGAAGGAAAACAGGATAGCGGGTAATGACAACTTACATTTCATCTCAAGGACAATTGCTCCCAGTTTCCGCCAGTCGGTCTCGTCTAAGACATGCTTCGCATGGAGGCGGCGCGACTCCGAGATCTGGGTCTCGAGATCCGAGTTGCGATCCTTCAGCACCTGGATCTCCAGCTCAAGTGCCTGCTTTTCGGCCTTTGATTTCCTCTCGAGCTCCTTCTTCTCGCTGATATGGTTGATGGCGGTTTGGAGTGCGTCTTTGAGATCAACCTGGAGATTCTCGAATTCATCTCTCTCTCGGTCTTGCGCTCCTTCTCAATCTCCAGTTCCCGGGTCACCAGTTGCTGTTGCACCTCAACGGGGGTGAGGCACTCCAAGTGTTGCTCTCGGAACTTTTTATACTCTTCTGCGAGAAGAACAGCATTGTCAGCAGAGTAGACAAGAAAGAAGATACAATTGCAGAGAAGAAAGGAGAAGGCTCACCTTCCAGAGTAGCGATCTTGCTCTGGGCGGAAGCGGCGAAAACTTCGTAGTCTCGGTGTTTTTCCACCAAGTCCTTGAGCTTGCCTGCAGAGAAAACATCTATGAAGCAAAAAGCAAAAACGGGCATAAACACAAAACGCGCAAACCGAGATGCTAAAAGCTTACCTTCAACCTCAGAGATCTGGAGAGTGTGTTCCATGGCTGCCTGCTCTATCGCCTCACTATCCTTTTTGTCGGCTTCCAGAGCCTGGAGGCGATCTTTGGCGATGCGGTGGTTCTAGAGTAGCCGGCGAAAAATCCTGGTCCTCTTCTGGACGCTGTCCTGCAGAGAAGAAGAGAAAAAGTGTAAGTCTTTTGGAAGATTTGGCCCGAGTAGATGTCAACTCGGTTGAGTCTTCACCTACTCGGCCCGAATCTCGGGGACTGGGGGAATGACTAAGAGGAAAAGAGAAAACGAGAAGAGAAAGAAGAAACCAGCAACTCACATAATGCAGGAAGGAGAAGAAATACTTACCACGTAGCTCTGCTCGATATCCTCGATGTTCTTGCGCATAACGAACAGCTTTCCGGCAAGGGTGCAGGCAGGGCTGGCAACCGTCATGGCGACAGAACCAACATCAGCTTTCTTCCAGTCGGTGCGGTAGTGGTCGTTCTGGCCCAGCTCCATACCATTCCAAGTGGGGTTGCCATGCGCTTTGCTGTTCTAGGCCTGGTCAACGAAGCCTACTCGGTCCAGGATGGCAGTGAGGCCTTCTCCTTCAATCTCGTCATCTTCTTCGCCATGTGAAAAGAGCTCGGGAGTCGCTACCTTCTTCCCCTTGGTCTTGGAGGATCCTACAGCTTGGCCTTCCTTGAGAGCGGCTAGTCGCTTCTCTCCTTTGGATAGTGAGATTTGATGGCGCTGCGACAAAGTCATCATGTACTCGGGGTAGATAGCGCCAGCTTTCTGCTTCTCGACGTCAGAGGCATCCGGGTTGGCGCTGGCGGTGAGAGTCAATTGAGTACTCTTCACCTGCTTCCCGGACTGATCACCTCGTGGCTTGGGAGGCGGCATCTGCTGCCCGGCTTGCGAAGCGTTGCGCTTTGGCTGTTGCGGGGTGGGCTCGGTTCCAGACTTGATGATCTTCCTGGTGCTTGGAGTAGGGTCTGGCTGAGAAGCAGTTTGTGGCTCTTGCAGAGTAGATTGAGGAGGTGTTGGTGCTGGTTGAGTTGGTGGAGGAACAGGCGCGCTGGCTGGAGTCACCTGCGGAGTTGGCGGCGCAGGAGGCCGGCTACTCGGTGCAGCGCCTGGGTGCACTTGGTCCTGGTGGGTTGGCTCCACCACGTCATCTTCTACCCGCTGCTCCGCAGCGGGGTCTGGCCTTGTATCAACAGTGTCGTCTACCCGCGGCCCGGCCGCGGGGTCATCTTGAGCTGCAGCGTTGGTGTCTTGCTGCTGCTCGGGGTTGGCATCTGGCCGCTCCAGGGCGGCATCGTCTCCTTGCTGCTCGGCAGCGTGTTCAGTGTTTTCCCCAGCTGATGCAGCTGGGGGAGACGGCGGCATCTCGTCCTTGGCAGCTTCCCGAGCAGTTGGCCGCGCGTCAGGCGGCGACTGCTCGGTGGTGAGGTCTATCTCTACCCTGGCGCCGTCGTTCTCGGCGCCAATGTCTTGTTCTTCATCAACTGGGGAGGACGCACCCGCCCTTCCCAGTGTCCTTTGGTTCTTGTCATCGTTCGACAGATGAACAATCTGTTCTCGGGGCGTAGTCGTATGTGTCTGAGAAGCTGACGCAGTGGTGGCGTCCGCGTCAAGAGAAGCGCTGGAGGAGAAAATGGTGCAAGATCAGAAAGCAGAGAAGGGAACCAAGGGAAAGGTGCAACAGGAAACGGCAATAAGTTAAGGGTACTCGGAGGAACACTTATTGTCGCGACCCCGGACCCAGAGATATACATACTGTTATGTGCTTCTAGCCATGGACTCACAAGGGCTTCAGGGTTACCAGCCCCGGCCGCAACAAACAACGGCAGGCAGACTGGATTCATCGGCACGTAGTCCGGATCCCCAGTCTACTACTCCTTGTGTCCAAGCTAGTCATAACCAACTATGCATATCAAAGCGTCCACGAATCGAATGAAACTAAAGGAAACGGGACCAAAGCTATACAGAGCTGCTATGTGTCCAGAAAGTGCAAGAACAATCGAGGGTCACTGGGGTTACCTCGCCCCAGGCCGATCACATCGACAAGCGGGCTCGGACATGGATCATCGGCTCCACAACCCCTCGACTGCGACAACTATGCAGGCATAGCCAAAACTGTATAACAATAAGCTCGAAACCAACAACCGATCAAAGCAACACTCTAGACATTGATATTGTATTAGACAAGTGTTACTAGAGTACAGCTTACAAGCAGAGGTCACACGACCCAACATTACATCAGACAACGGAAGGCAAATTATGTTGCTAATCAACAAGAACCAAAAAGGGCTAAGAGGCCGCAACATAAGGCGACGTCCCAGCCCATAGATTCCAGGCTGCTACCTGGGAACCCCAAACTACTCGTCGATGTCCATGTTGAATCATCACCGATGGGATATCTTCTCCTGAACCAAAATTAAGCAAACCTGAGTACGGGAGGTACTCAACAAGACTTAGTTAACCTATTATATATCTGCTATCTTCAGAAAGGGTTTCATGAAGGTTGTTTTGCGTAAAGCCACCTTTGTTTCCAAGTTGAGGAAGAATAGCACGTCAAAAGGAGTGTTTTCAAAACAGATGAGAAACTCAACTACTGAAATCATCATCTTTGATCCACCAACATCATTTTCCCAACACCTCACATGCTACAAGGATCACCCCTCTCGGCATCTCCGAGGAGGCACCCTTCAATCATTGTCAACATCTTTTACGTCACTTTCAAGTTATCTATGACCCCGTGACATTCACCAAGTCGTCCTTAACCGTGGACACGGCTTTCCGAAAGATTTATCCCTGCAGAGTGGTACACTTTACCCACACGTACCCTCTGACTCTTAGCGCCACATGTACGCTCTTCCATGGAGCACGGCAGAGGGTGGCTGGCTCCGACCTTTACCTTGCTCGACCCTATCCATGAGTCAACCCAAAAAGGGCCACCCCGTCAGCAGGAAGTTGGCCACCTCCTGACGGCACCTATTCTGTGAGTCGGGATCAAGATCCGTGTACGTCCATCACTTGTCCCGGTCACGCCCTAGTTTTTCTCCAAATCATTTTCTGACTCACACGCAGATGGAAATAGCAAACTACATGACTCATGGATGTGGCTAAACAAGTTAGTTAGTCGAGCGAGGTTCATTGGCTCGCGCGTGTGGTTGCACGCTCAGTCTTGGTTTCCGCGGCGAGACCTTAATCCTAGGGTTGGCAAGTACAAGACAAAGAACCACTTCCCAAGTGGCCTCACGTCCTCGCCTTACTCAGGTTAACCACACAATGCTCATCTCACCACGTCATCATATCATACTAGGTTATCGCAGCTCTGATTCATCAACCGGATGGAGCAGTGGTAACAAACATGTAAAGCTAAGCGAAGCAGATATGAGGCTCTGGCGATGCGCACAAGCAAATCTATGGCGGCTAGGAGCAGTGGATCAGGATATTGAGGCAATGCAGTATATAGATGAACTATATCTACTAGCATCAAATACTTTGGAATCAAATGCAAAGTACGAGATCAAATGTTGTTGGAAAACGTATATGAGCTGATAAGAGGTTATGCTTGCCTTGGTTATAAGAAAACCAGATAAAGTCTTCAGGAATAAGTGCTTGACTTGTCGGTTAAGATCAAGTATTCACCATTGGATTGCTGGCCTTCTCTTCGGAGCCACGTTCTACCGAGGGGGAACAAACACCGAAAAGAAGAACACAATCAACATGGCATCGATGCAATGAGCAATATGTATGCATGAGCAGATTAATGCAATGAAATAAAGCCCTAAGCATGATCGTTGGGTTGCTAGGGTTCATATGTCAGTTATGCAATTTTACTGAAATTATCCCGAAATAGACCCCGGAGGGGGTTTCGGGCGATTCTAGAAGTGGATACAACTTGGTATATAACTTTTTATTTTCTAATTTTAGTGAATAAAAACTTATTTTTCTATTTTTAAATGAATTAACAACATTAAATAAAGGCCAAAAAATGAAGTGTGTCAAACATTTATGAAAGTGACATTTTTGGGTAGCTTACATTTTTATGAACATTACCATATTTTTACTTTATTTTTCTGAGTAACATATTAATAGTTATTGATTTTACAAAATAGACCATTTTTCTGGAATATTTAAACAGAGAGTTATGACGTCATCGTGATGTCACTATGACATCACACTACTTTGTTCTTCAGAGATGATATCAAATTCGAAGGAATTCGTGTGCAATTGAAGAAATGGAGTATACAGAAACGGAGAGGAGCTCAAGGGGAGTTGAGGGGTACCAACCGATAACCAAATGGTCGCCGGAATGTCCGGCGGCGACCATTGGCACGGCGGCGGGCGGCGGAGCTCGGCGGGAGGTGGAACCAGAGGGGAAGGGAGCGATTGGAGGCGACGGGGATGCTCACCACGACGTTGTGAAGCTCGTGGAGGGGTCGGAGGGGGCAGGGGCGGCCGGAAACGGCCGCATCGAGCCCGGCGGCCGGCGGCCGGAGCTCGGGAAGAAGCGTGTGATTCTCTTGATTGAGATCATCACGGGAAACGGCACTCGACGGGGAGGTGCAGGGGAGCCTAGTGAACCTCTTGGGAAGCTCCGTTGGGCGCGGGGAAGCTCAACTCGGCAGCGATTCGTCGGCGTCCGTACGGTAGGGCTAGGGTTCGGTTGCTGGAGAGAGCAGAGGGAGCGAGGAAGAGAGTCGAGGGGATAGGGAGAGAGAGAGGAGAGCACGGAGCTCTCTCCTGGGGGGTCACCTGCGCAGGGGGAAGGCGGTAGCAGCACGTGGCGTCGATGGCCACGGAATTGCTCCTACTGGCGCGAGGACGAAGACGATAAAACTTTGTTTTTCCGAAAACCCCCTGGGGAAAAAAATTGAAACTGCAGAAAAGTCCTCCTCTCTTTAGAAACAGAACAGAAAACAACGTTTTGGGGACCTTTTTGTGAACAGAATATTTGGCAAAAATAACTTTTGGAAAGCTTATGAAATTACCAATCTTTCAATATTTTTGTTTTATGAAATTGAAATATTTTTCAATACAAAACTTTGGAACCCAAAATAAGTACTATTTGTGGTATTTTCTCAAACCATTTAAATTCATAATTTAAATTGGTTTCAACATGGTTTAAATTTTTTTTCATGCATGTATGAGATGAACACAACACCACACACTTTTGTTAGCAAAATTTGGGATGTTACAAATCTACTCCCCTTACAAGAATCTTGTCCCGAGATTCCTGAAGGAGAAAGAAAGAAGGAACACCGGTTTTGAACGATCTTCTGGTACCTTACGGTTCTTTTCTCGAAGAGGTTGATCCGTAGCATCTTGAAGTATTGAACGGTACACCTTAGGTAAGAGGGAAACTCTTAGGAAATGATCTTCACGAAGATCAAGTATCCCATGGGTAACTCATGATCGGATGTTCATAAAGAACCTTTTGAGTTAATAGGCATGAAACACATCAAGGTAACGGAGTGAATAGAAGATGGTTTCAAGTTTATGGATGATGGTTCTTGAAAGGATTTAGAATATGAGCTTTGCATAAGACTTCAAATCCTTTTGGAAAAGGAAGGTTGAACAACTTGTGACATCGAGGTTTCTTCAAACAGGATACCAAGATGGAGAGGATGGTCTTGAATATCACAACGTAATATCCGTAGACGAGGGAAAACACGAGAAAACACTGTAATTAGTGTGTCGGAGTAAAGTTGATACAGGATCATGTTCACTCTTCGGAGTGGACACTGAAGATGGAAAGATGGAAGGAACTTTCATTCCATAAAATTTTGTGTAGAACTTTGTCAAGAATCATGATGTTACTTCACTGCAGAAGACGAGTAACCAAAGGATGTTGGAACACTGTAGTTAAGGAGGAATTCTTGGTCACACCACAAGGATGGGTAACCAACGGGGATTGAAACACCAGAAGGAATAGGGAATCTCTTTCCTATTGTGGTTTATCCGTAGCAATATGTTTACCACTTGGTTAAGACCCCATGGCTCAAGTAACTGACAAATTCACACAATGTGTGAGATGAACAGAACTTCAAGTATAAACCACTTGAAAAAGGGAACTGATCAATGGTGGTTACAAAGCATCACGAGATGATTTCATGATGAACTTGTTTCCACTGAAAGAAAGGTTTGGAGGTTCAACAGAGAGATTTTTGGAAAGATCAACTTCCAGGTTACCCTTGATGTTTTAGATACCGACATTAGGCTCATGAAAAGCCTTCTATAGGTCATCAAGTGAAAGTCAAACCTCGGTTCAAAAGAACGATGAGGGAGAATTCTAGAATAAGCATCACAAAAATCCTCACGGGGAGTGGTTGTTCTTACGGATTCAGAGAGATATGACATTAGGCCTTCCGGCTAATTGTGTCAACCACAACATGAACCATGCCGTATTTTAAAAGGACCTAAGTCGAAACCCTAGAGGAAACACCAACCATCATTGTTGCTTGAGATTCAGCTCTAGTTAGTGGGTAGATAACTCAGACTCGGTATAAATGATCAAAGAGATTTCACCGGTTATCAACGAAATACGTTTACCAGAATCTCAAGATATGGACTACAATGTCATACTCAAGAAGATGAGCGAGATTGCAGAACTCATGTATTAGCAACTTGCGAAAGACGGTTGCACCTACATGAACTACTTGCAAAAGAATACATCGGAGTCCTGGTTGGGAAGATGATACAAAGATAACGAAGTTCTTAAACTTCTTCTCTTTCACGAACAATCAGTCAGTGGCTTAGTGGGATGCAAACTTCCTCAAATGAATGGAGGTAACAACCTACCATCTTAAGATTAGTCCACACATGCATGATCGACTGGAGATTATTCCCGAGGGAACAATGGAACTATACTCGGATCCACAGAGACAACTTTCACCATAAGCACATGAACCGAGGTGAGTTACTTCGAACATCCAGAACACAACTTTGTGATCACACAAAGATGGTTCTCAAAAGTTTCCAACATTAGTGCCAAGTGTTCAACATGAACCTCTTGCAACTTGAGGAAATAAGAATGTCATCGATGGGCTCAACAACACTCTTATCATAACACTCCAAGGAGAGGGGTTCATATGATACATGAACGAGGCAAGGTATTGGCCAGACTAGAGGACATGAAGGTGTACTCGGGAAAAAAATCACCATGAGTGGAAACACCATCAAGATAGTCCTTGAATCTGAACTTGATCTGACGATAGCCCAAATCAAATCCAGGGTAGGATGATAGCATGTCCACTGAAGAGATACTATCATGCTTCAACACAGAAGGAACTAGGCATCCCTTAACCGAGGATCAAGTTAGGCAGAGCCACTGTATTTCAACTCTCCAAGTTCTTGTTTAAGCTCAACCTACTAGTCCAGGGTGTCCAGCGGAGTTTCTTGGAGAAAAGAGTAGTTCATATTACCCCTTGTTTAAACATCACGGTCAGGTAAAACCTGGTGATACTTCTAGAAATACAACTAGAATATCACAACCTACCGGTATGTCTCAAAGTTTCGAAGGAACTTTGCTTTTTCAAAGCAACCGATATGATCATGAGAGCTTCGGTATGAACCTAACTCTCTGACCAAGAATATGCACCGGAATGAACGGATTTGGTAACACGGCCAACTTTAGTAGAGACCGGGTGACCGATAGTGCTAAGAAGGATACAGATGTTTCTGAGATTTTTCGAAGCAATAAGAATTGCTAGGAATACCTGATACACACCTCATAGCACAGACCCATCATACTCAAGCATTCAAGCTTGGAGGAAAGGGGTGAAGACGTGTAAAAAGAACCACTTCGCCAATAAGATCATGGAAATCAACACAACCTCTTGATATGTAAGAGTGTGATACTCGAAGGTAGAACAGAACAGAAGCTAATGAAACTTCTTTGATCTGCGGATTACAAAACTTTGACCTGGTCCTAGAGATGAACGAGGTACTGGAGTTTGTTTCTCCTGACATTCCAAGGTGGAACGTTCTGACGGATCACAAGAGCAATTGCATGGGAATATCCAACACACCTATGCAACTTAGTGTCCAAAACAACGGACGGAGACTTGAGAGCAACTGAAGGGTAGAATCATGCTCAGGAAAAATCCTAAGATCATGTTAATTGCATAGGATAATACTCATGTGTAGAACCCATGCCAAAAGGTTGGTATAGCTGAACCAAGAACAAGATATGAGAATCATAAAGAACACTCTTGTCGTGATCCCTTTTGGTTCCAGAAGAAAACCTATGGCTATGAGAGTTGGAATTGCCTACCCATCCTGAGGTAGAAGATGTTCCTCAGGGTTCAAAGAAATAGAACTTGGGTTAAAGGTCAGCATCTTGTACTGATGGCATGAGCATCACATGGTTAAGAAACCACACGATCCAACTCACCACAATTCAGCACATTCCGGGACCTTCGGTTCAAGTCCAAGGTTAAAAACCTAAAGAAAGGAGTAACTACTATCTTAGTGCCTTAAAGGACACTATGAGTAGCAATCACGAGTTATCTTCCAAAAGACAACGATTGCTCCGGAAGAATTTGAGCGGAGGATAACGAATATCTTCGAGATGAAAAGGAAATCTCGAGGTTCAGGATTTGGGACTTTGGAACAGGAGTATGTGGAATCCACACAACTCTGAGAGACTAGGATGGAAAGGAAATCTCCCAGTTTAAGATAAAAAAGGACTTCGGAACACACACGACTCCAGAAACTTTAACACTAGGTCAACTTGGGTAAAAACGTCCTTGCCAGAGAAGGCACCTAGGTTTTGAATGACTAGAAGAGATAGCAAAACCTTTTCAAATCCAAAACAGATAAGGAGACCCAGAGTTAGAGCGATACCAAGTAAGGAGTAAAAAGAATCCGAAGAAGGTTTTTCACAATCATTTGAAGTTTGCAAATAGTTTTCATAAACTCTAGACTCAACATCAACCAAGCAGTAAGTTTTTCCTACAGGCAGTCCTGCTCTGATACCAAGACCTATCGCGACCCCGGACCCAGAGATATACATACTATTATGTGCTTCTAGCCATGGACTCACAAGGGCTTCAGGGTTACCAGCCCCGGCCGCAACAAACAACGACAGGCAGACTGGATTCATCGGCACGTAGTCCGGATCCCCAGTCTACTACTCCTTGTGTCCAAGCTAGTCATAACCAACTATGCATATCAAAGCGTCCACGAATCGAATGAAACTGAAGGAAACGGGACCAAAGCTATACAGAGTTGCTATGTATCCAGAAAGTGCAACAACAATCGAGGGTTACTGGGGTTACCTCGCCCCAGGCCGATCACATCGACAGGCGGGCTCGGACATGGATCATCGGCTCCACGACCCCTCGACTGCAACAACTATGCAGACATAGCCAAAACTGTATAACAATGAGCTCGAAACCAACAACCGATCAAAGCAACACTCTAGACATGGAAATTGTATTAGACAAGTGTTACTAGAGTATAGCTTACAAGCAGAGGCCACACGACCCAACATTACATCAGACAACGGAAGGCAAATTATGTTGCTAATCAACAAGAACCAAAAAGGCCTAAGAGGCCGCAACATAAGGCGACGTCCCAGCCCATAGATTCCAGGTTACTACCTGGGAACCCCAAACTACTCGTCGATGTCCACGTTGAATCATCACCGATGGGATATCTTCTCCTGAACCAAAATTAAGCAAACCTGAGTACGGGAGGTACTCAACAAGACTTAGTTAACCTATTATATATCTGCTATCTTCAGAAAGGGTTTCATGAAGGTTGTTTTGCGTAAAGCCACCTTTGTTTCCAAGTTGAGGAAGAATAGCACGTCAAAAGGAGTGTTTTCAAAACAGATGAGAAACTCAACTACTGAAATCATCATCTTTTATCCACCAACATCATTTTCCCAACACCTCACATGCTACAAGGATCACCCCTCTCAGCATCTCCGAGGACGCACCCTTCAATCATTGTCAACATCTTTTACGTCACTTTCAAGTTATCTATGACCCCGTGACATTCACCAAGTCGTCCTTAACCGTGGACACGGCTTTCCGAAAGATTTATCCCTGCAGGGTGGTACACTTTACCCACACGTACCCTCCGACTCTTAGCGCCACATGTACGCTCTTCCATGGAGCGCGGCAGAGGGTGGCTGGCTCCGACCTTTACCTTGCTCGACCCTATCCATGAGTCAACCCAAACAGGGCCACCCCGTCAACAGGGGGTTGGCCATCTCCTGACGGCACCTGTTCTGTGAGTCGGGATCAAGATCCGTGTACGTCCATCACTTGTCCCGGTCACGCCCTAGTTTTTCTCCAAATCGTTTTCTGACTCACACGCAGATGGAAATAGCAAACTACGTGACTCATGGATGTGGCCAAACAAGTTAGTTAGTCAAGCGAGGTTCATTGGCTCGCGCGTGTGTTTGCACGCTCAGTCTTGGTTTCCGCGGTGAGACCTTAATCCTAGGGTTGGCAAGTACAAGACAAAGAACCACTTCCCAAGTGGCCTCCCGTCCTCGCCTTACTCAGGTTAACCACACAATGTTCATCTCACCACGTCATCATATCATACTAGGTTATCGCAGCTCTGATTCATCAACCGGATGGAGCAGAGGTAACAAACATGTAAAGCTAAGCGAAGCAGATATGAGGCTCTGGCGATGCACACAAGCAAATCTATGGCGGCTAGGAGCAGTGGATCAGGATATTGAGGCAATGCAGTATATAGGTGAACTATATCTACTAGCATCAAATACTTTGGAATCAAATGCAAAGTACGAGATCAAATGTTGTTGGAAAACGTATATGAGCTGATAAGAGGTTATGCTTGCCTTGGTTATAAGAAAACCAGATAAAGTCTTCAGGAATAAGTGCTTGACTTGTCGGTTAAGATCAAGTATTCACCATTGGATTGCTGGCCTTCTCTTCGGAGCCACGTTCTACCGAGGGGGAACAAACACCGAAAAGAAGAACACAATCAACATGGCATCGATGCAATGCGCAATATGTATGCATGAGCAGATCAATGCAATGAAATAAAGCCCTAAGCATGATCGTTGGGTTGCTAGGGTTCATATGTCAGTTATGCAATTTTACTGAAATTATCCCGAAATAGACCCCGGAGGGGGTTTCGGGCGATTCTGGAAGTGGATACAATTTTAAAAGCTCAAATGGGTTTGAAAACATCATAAAAAGATTGCATATGTCATTTTCAGCAATTTGGTATATAACTTTTTATTTTCTAATTTTAGTGAATAAAAAATTATTTTTCTATTTTTAAATGAATTAACAACATTAAATAAAGGCCAAAAATGAAGTGTGTCAAACATTTATGAAAGTGACATTTTTGGGTAGCTTACATTTTTATGAACATTACCATATTTTTACTTTATTTTTCTGAGTAACATATTAATAGTTATTGATTTTACAAAATAGACCATTTTTCTGGAATATTTAAACAGAGAGTTATGACGTCATCGTGATGTCACTATGACATCAGACTACTATGTTCTTCACAGATGAGATCAAATTCGAAGGAATTCGTGTGCAATTGAAGAAATGAAGTATACATAAACGGAGAGGACCTCAAGGGGCGTTGAGGGGTACCAACCGGTGACCAAATGGTCGCCGGAATGGCCGGCGGCGACCATTGGCACGGCGGCGGGCGGCGGAGCTCGACGGGAGGTGGAACCAGAGGGGGAGGGAGCGATTGGAGGCGACGGGGATGCTCACCACGACGCTGTGAAGCTCGTGGAGGGGTCGGAGGGGGCAGGGGCGGCCGGCGGCCGGAGCTCGGGAAGAAGTGTGTGATTCTCTTGATTGAGACCATCCCGGGAAACGGCACTTGATGGGGAGGTGCAGGGAGGCCTAGTGAACCTCTTGGGAAGCTCCGTTGGGCGCGGGGAAGCTCAACTCGGCGGCGATTCGTCGGCGTCCGTACGGTAGGGCTAGGGTTCGGTTGCTGGAGGGAGCAGAGGGAGCGAGGAAGAGAGTCGAGGGGATAGGGAGAGAGAGGAGAGCACGGCGCTCTCTCCTGGGGGGTCACCTGCGCAGGGGGAAGGCGGTAGCAGCACGTGGCGTCGACGGCCACGGAGCTGCTCCTATTGGCGTGAGGAGGAAGACGATAAAACTTCATTTTTCCGAAAACCCCCCTGGGGAAAAAAATTGAACCTGCAGAAAAGTCCTCCTCTCTTTAGAAACAGAACAGAAAACAACGTTTTGGGGACCTTTTCGTGAACAGAAAATTTGGCAAAAATAACTTTTGGAAAGCTTATGAAATTTCCAATCTTTCAATATTTTTGTTTTGTGAAATTTAAATATTTTTCAATACAAAACTTTGGAACAAAAAGTAAGTACTATTTGTGGTATTTTCTCAAACCATTTAAATTCATAATTTAAATTGGTTTCAACATGGTTAAAATTTTTGTTTTCATGCATGTATGAGATGAACACAACACCACACACTTTTGTTAGCAAAATTTGGGATGTTACACTTACCCTTTGCGGGTGGGGGCTTTCCTCTTCTTAGAAGCGCCGGTCTTAGGCACGGCTGTCTTCTTGGCCTTCTTGGGGGCAGGTGCCTGGTCGCCACCGCCAACTCTCTTCTGAGTGGTGGGAGCGGCCACCGAAATCGAATCGACAATCAGGACTTCATCCTCATCGTCCAACTCAGGGTCCTCTGCAGAGTAGAAAAAGAAACGGGTTAAAGCAAGCAAGGAAAGAGAGTTAAAGATTACTGCTAGCAGACAGAGAGGTGAACTCCATCACCTTCATCATCTTCGGACCAATCCCGAATAGAGGCGTCTGTTCGGGACTTACCAGGCTGATTGGCGTGAGGGATGCACAAGGTGTCTTGGGTGTCGTAGGCGGTCTCGTCCTCCTCTTCTCGGTCCTTGGACCAGTTGGACTCGAAGATCTCGTTGTCTTCTTCTCGCTGGCGATCAATGTGCTGTTGAGGCAAACATGAAGCACAGTGAGTTGGGTTCTCGGCTAAGGAGTTCTACTCGTGTTAGCATGCAAACACAAAGCATATTCAGCTAAGGAATTCTACTCGGGATAGCGTGCAAACACAAAGCATATTAGGCTAAGTAATCCTACCCGGCATGGCATGCAAACACAAAGCATATAGAGCCAAAAAGATAAATATGAGGACCTACTCGGTGCAGCATGCAAACATTAAGCATATAAAGCTGAGAAACTACATATTCGGTATCAGGGTGCAAACACAAAGCATAGAACGCTAACCTGTTCGATGGGCTTGGTGCGGCTATACGGCATGAAGTCGTAAGCCCAGTTATCAGAGAGCGAGGTCTGCCTGATGGACCTGGCCCATATAGCCACCTCAGCCTTGCTGAGCTCGAACGTCGTTGTCCTGGTGCAGTCACAGGGTCCTCCCATGTGGCACATCTTGTGTACCCGGTGCTAGAGCGGGAGTACCCGGCGTGATATCCAACAGGCGATGGGATCGTCCTGAAGGAACCCTTCCGAGATCAACTCGGTCAGGCGTCTCTCAACCTGGAGGACATCCGGGATGGTCTTCTTGGGTCGTAGCCCCAGTGCTGCCCGGTGGGCAGTGCGTTCTTGAACCTTGGGAGCCCTATCCGGTCTTCGATGGGATTCCCCTCTTCGGCGGCAACATTCTTCACGTAAAGGAAACCGCGCTGCCACTTGCGCACGGTTTCCAATCCTTTTACTCTCGGGTGGTGCCCGGTCTTGCGCTGCAACATCATTGCGCTACCCGTCTGGGTCATCGCACGAGCGTTCTCAGTGTTCCCAGGATCGGGAACACTTTGTTTGCGAAGGAAAAAGTATCTTGCCCATGTGTGGATTGTTGGGTAGACACCTAAGAAGGCCTCACACACGAAGACGTGTATGGAAAGCATGAGGATGGCGTTTGGTGGAAGGTGATGCGGCTGAAGGCCGAAATGATTGAGGAACTCGGAGAGAACGTTGGAGATGGGAAGGCCGAAGCCACGTTTGAAATGGGAGAGAAAGACGACGTACTCGTCCTTATCAGGTTTCGAGATGAGCTCGGTACCTGGATGCCGGCAGACGATGCCGGGAGGGATGCGGCGCGTGTTGACTAGCCACTGGCAGTCCTCGGCGGTGACGTCCGAGCCCTCCCAGCCGGCTCGGGCAGCAGCATCCTCATCTCCGCGCGGCGCCATGAAAGGGAAGCTGCTGATCGGAGAAGAAGATCTCGTGAGAGCGAGGATGGCGGCGATGGCGCGCCGAAATGCTTGCTCTCAGGTCTCACGGTGGTGGCGCAGTGAGTGCTCGCGGTGGCGGAGTGCTCGACGGCGGCGATAGCACAGAGGGGATGAGAGATTGGAAAGTGCGAAGGAAAGAGAAGAAGTGGGCGGCGCGGGGTATTTATCTCTCCCCGCGCGTTGCAGTTACCACCGGATTGATCGTGGGCATTGATCGTGCAGCGTGGGTTAACTGCCCGTTAGAAACGCACACAGCGCGAAACGCGCACGTAACGGGCGCAGTTAATCCCACGTCTAGATCGTGGGCTTGCGGGTACTGGTTGACGTGACCTAACAGGCCGTGGGCCCTAGTTGCAGAGACTGGCGCGTGGCCTGTCGCGTCCCTGGCACCGAGGCGTCGGGGGCGCGAGGGCTTGACACGTGCCCAGTAGCAACACGGAGAGGTGGATTTGGCCTGATCCAGCGGGATCGTGTTCAAAATTTCACCAAGTCATTTTGCTCGGCAGCTCAGTAGAGAGATTGCTCTACTCGGCTACCAGGAAGGTTATCTCGTAACCACAGTTGAAGAGATTCGAGAAAGGATTACTGGTTCAAGTTGGAGTGCAACTCGATATTACTAATTTGAGAAGACAATTGGTTTTAAGCTGGCAGGGCCCAGTGAACAAGTTCACAGGACTCTACCAGCTTCGGGGACTGATGTCGGGGGGTTACCCCCGAGTAGGGGTAAGGCAAGTGGTAAAAGGCAAAGATCAGAGTACAGTTGGCAGGTTGGTTGCTACCCGGGTACCTTCTACCCGGTAGTCTCTATCCGGTCATAAGTATTGAAGGCCAAGAGAAGATATTGAGCAAGTTTGTATTCATCCGGATAGCGGTCAAGTGGTCCGAGTAGATGGATTGCGTTCCTACTCGGGCAAAAATTCAAAGGAGCCGTTCTGACAGGATCCCGCGTATCTTGTATCGGTACAGGCGTGCGGTTCAGCTTACGGAGTGCATGATTATCCGTGCTACGGCGTGGCTACAGTGAGGTAGGCGCCTGTCAAGTCCTGTCACTGACAGAGGGGACAGGACATGCCTAGGGGCCTACTCTGTCTCACTGACAGGGTGGACAGGTCCCATCTCCCGAACGGCGCGACGACTTCCCGCACCCGCGTCAGCGAGAAGCCGGAGGCGTGCTCTGTTCTGCAGTGGGCATGTCCCATCAAGTTGTACCTTATAGTCTTTTTTTATTCGGCTGGGCACCAGTATATAAGGTGCCCTACCCCCTCCTGCGCGAGGGACGTTGCCTCAGTTTGCATTTATTGCAAGAGCCAACACTAGAGCTAGAGAGAACAGCCGAGTGGCTACTCGGCCAAGAGGCAAACTTTGTACTGTGGCTACTCGGAAAACATACATACAGAGAGGTAGGCTGGAGTAGGGGTGTTACCTCCACACGAGGGCCCTGAACCTGGGTAGATCTTGTTGTTTGCAGTGCTAGAGATACCTACGCGCGGCTACTCGCGGTGCGATCCCTCCCCTGGAGGTACCTCCCCGGATACCTCCAGCGTCCATCGGCCCCAACACTTTAGCCATCCTATGGCATCTGTCGTGATACCACCACGACATTGGTTGTGTTAGGTGATACGTCATAAACATATGCTTAATTTTTTGATGTTCCATGTTGTTTTCATGTTGTTTCCCACATGTTTGCTATAAACTTTATGTCATTTTTATCGATTTTCCAGACTAACCTATTGACAAGATGCCACAGAGCCAGTTCCCTGTTTTCTGCTGTTTTTAGTTTCAGAAAAGTTGTTCTCGAAATATTCTCGGAATTGGAAAATTCAAAAGAAAGAATTCTTAGAAGTCCCGGAGGGTCCAGGAAGTCCCGAAGAGACCCGGAGGGGGCCACAGGGTGGCCACACCATAGGGTGGCACGGGTCCCCCTAGACGCGCCACCAGGTGGTGTGGGCCCCCTGGCCACCCCCCGGCATCGCCCTTTCGCCCATATATACCCCCCGATGCATAAACCCTAGGAAAATCGTCCTTTCCCACAAAAACATCCGTAGCTCCACCGTTGCCGCCGCCGACAAGTTCCGGGGGACAGAAATCTCTGTTCCGGCACCCTGCCGGGACGGGGAAGTGCCCCCGGATCCATCTCCATCAACTCCATCGCCATCTTCATCGCCGTTGCTGTCTCCTATGATGAGGAGGGAGTAGTTCTCCCCCGAGGCTGAGGGCTCTACCGGTAGCTATGTGTCTCATCTCTCTCTCTCCCATGGTGTGATCTTTATGTGAGCATGAGCTTTGTAATCTGGTTGATAAGTAGATGTTGCTCTTCATCTGTTATGCTACTCGAGTGGTTTTGTTATGAGATCTCCGTAAACACTTTGATCAGGTGTAAAGGTGACAGTGTGTTCACCGTGTGGTTTAGCATGATATTTATATCTTGTGTTGAATGACCCTATGAAATTTTGGTGTTTTTCTAGTACCTTCTAGGGTGCTCATAATGACAGTGTGGAGTTAACTAGACATGGGAATGCGATTTTGAGGAGTGCTTTTTGCATCCATACACAATGAATTGGTGTTTGTTATTCAACCGGAGAGTGGTTCGGAGTAGCGTAGTGAAGAGAGATATTTATGCATTCAATTATACTATCAGTGTTGAGAGTGTCCACTAGTGAAAGTAGGATCCCTAGGCCTTGTTTCTAAGCATTGAAACACCGTTTACAATCAGTTCTGCTACATGTTTGCTTGCTGCCATTTTTACTTCAGATTGCTATTATCACTTATAACCATCCATATTACTTTCATTTTACTCTATCTTTGCCGAACTAGTGCACCTATACAAATGAAAATTCTATTAGGTGTATTTGGGGCACAAGAGGCTTCTTGTATCGTAATTGCAGGGTTACTTGAGAGGGATACCTTTGACCTCTTCCTCCTTGAGTTCGATAAACCTTGGGTAATCCACGTAAGGGAAACTTGTTGTTGTTCTACAACCTTCTACCCTTGGAGGCCCAACACTGTCTACAAGAATAGAAGCGTGCGTAGACATCAAGCTCTTTTCTGGCGCCGTTGTCGGGGAGGTAAGGTAAATGGTACTCACATCCTCGGGTATGAGTGCTCGAAGTTATTTCCTTTAGATTTTGCAATTATACCTTTTTGTTTCTTGTTTTCACTAGTTAGGATTATCTTTACGTGTTCCTTGTTTTTATTTTTACTAGTTAGGATTAATGGAAAACAACAAAAATATGAGAGAGCTTTATAATATTTAGCTTGAGTTAGGGCATGAAGTGTTTGAAGAGAAAATTAAAAAATCTATGGAACTTTATTTGCATGCTAGTAGCAATGTTATTTGTATTAATTCTTTGAACACCATTATTGCTAATGCTATGGAAAAGTCTAAGCTTGGGGAAGCTAGTTTTGATGAATATGATATTTTTGGTCCCCCAAGTCTTGAGGAGGAAATTTTCTTTGATGATACTTTGCCTCCAATATATGATGATTACAATGATGAATATGTTATTTTCAGTCCACCTACTATTGAGGAGAAAATTAGTTATGATTGCAATATGCCTCCTATATTTGATGATTATGGTGATGAGAATAATAATGATAGTTATTTTGTTGAATTTTCTCCCACGGCTATTAATAAGAATGACTATGCTTATGTTGAGAGTATTAATTCTTTTATGCATGTGGCTACTGATAAGAATGTTTTATGTGATAGTTATATTGCTA
This sequence comes from Alopecurus myosuroides, assembly GCA_028641055.1. Taxonomy (NCBI): domain Eukaryota; kingdom Viridiplantae; phylum Streptophyta; class Magnoliopsida; order Poales; family Poaceae; genus Alopecurus; species Alopecurus myosuroides. The sequence continues at coordinate 138,673,709 of CM054059.1, forward strand.
ATTTCATTCATGATGCTACTGATATTACTAGATACGGAAACATAATTTTATGCATCTCAACAATATCAAGTTTCCCCTCTCCATGTTAATTTTTTTGAAGTTGCACTTGTTTTGCCTTCCTATGCTAGCCACTTTGTGCTTCATTGACTTGTTTTTCTACAAGATTCTTTTTAATAGGAAGTGGGTTAGACTTAAATCTGTTTTACATTTGCCTCTTTATGCTCTCTTTTTCTTCAATTAATATTTCTCATGTGAGCATCTTCTGAAATTATCATGCCTAGCTAAAAGGCTTTAAATAAAGGCACTTCTTGGGAGATAACCCATGGTTTTATTTTTTGCTTTATTTTTATCTGTTTTCTTTGAGTCAAGGGGTTGTATACTTCTGTAGAAACTCCTTTGTATCTTTATTTTCATGTATTAGTTGTGCCAAGTGAAGTTTCTGACGAAAGTTGGAGTTGGTTTTGGATTTCTGCGCAGGAAAGAGATTTCTGCTATCCACTGTAAAAAATCGTGAAAAATCTAGAATGATATAAAAATTGTGCTTATTCCTCAGCTAATTCCGAAACTTTTTGTTCTTTAAGTTTTTCGATCTGAGCAACGTAAGTGCCTCGGAAAAATTCACCTTTACAGACTGTTCTGGTTTTGACAGATTCTGCCACTTTTTTGCATTTGCTCTTTTGCGATGTCAAGTGGATTTCTTTGCTTCACGAAACATCAGTGGCTGTAGATAATGTTTAAAAGTATCAATAGCACTTGTTCCATACAGAACCCATGGATTTTTGATTGTTGCACTAACGCGAATTACTATTTGAGTATGGTGTGAAGGAAGTTTTCAAGGGTCAGGAGAAGTGGTGATATATGTGATCAAGAAGAGTGCAAGGTCAAAGCTTGGGGATGCCCAAGGCATCCCATTCTTCATCAAATATCTATCATGTCACTTCTCATGAAACTATATTTTTATTCGGTCACATCATATGAATTTTACTTGGAGCTTCAGTTATTTTTGTTTTTAGTTTGTTTAGTTTTCTTTGTTGTAGTTTTTGGTTGGATCATATCATACTTGTTTTGGAGAGAGACACGCTCCGTTTTCATTGCTTAGAACACTTTAGTTTTCATTCTTATTGTTCTATGAGTGTTCACTTTTTGCTAGTACTGCGTTTAGCCCTTGTTTTCATGCATCTCTTTTTCAAGAGATGTTAGTTCTAGTAGAGTTATGTTAGTACTCTGTTTCATTGCTATATTATTTGGAGAGTTTTTTTTGTTTGGTGTTTGATGGAACTAGAAAATGCTACGTGTGGTAGATGGTATAACGAAAAAAGCTTGCATATTCTTGTAGATAACTAAACTATTTCACTTGATTATTCGCTGTTGTTTTGAGATATTAATTTGCTTAATGGTAAACTTGATGGTGTAGTAGAGTAAAAAAAATTAATGGTTGGTCTAGAAGCTTGAAACTGTGCCACACTCAAATAGCCAGTTGATGGGATAATGGTATATGACCTCCTTTGCTGATAGTAATCGTAATGGATTTTTGATACGCGCTACGGTCGGGGTAGCTAACAGTGACTTGTCACTGCCACGGACCCTCTTGGAGTGATTTTCATTATGCCTTATGATATCATGATTTTATTAGGAATCTTTTAACTTGTGAGTTCTATGTTGTGGTTTTCTGGCACTTCCACCATCCATATTTCCTAGCCTCTTTGGTACTGTAAATTGCTCATTCTCACATTGAGAGTTGGTGCAAACTTCGCCAGTACATCCAAACCCCATGGGAGAACTTTGTTCTTCTACACATAAGCCAAAATTTATCTTCCTCAAAACAGCCACCATACCTACCTACCATGGCATTTCCATAGCCATTCTGAGATATATTTCCATACAACATCCATCATCATTATGTTACTTGTCATGCTTCATTGTTATTTTTCATACTGCTACACTGGCAGGAGCATTTAGTTTTATCTACATCAGAGATATTTCAGTTTGAGTTATGAGTACTAAAAGTGTGATGATTCATTGTAAAATAGAGTGTTTCCCCTATCAGTGAGGTTATAAATCAAAAAAAGAAAAACTTAAAAGAAAAAGCCAAAAAGAAAAAAAAAGGCGAAAGAGAGATAATAAAGAGAGAGGGGGTAGCACTACTATCATTTATTCCACACTTGTGCTTGGTTGGCATCATTACTTCAGTTTGGAGAGAGTTTTCATATTATGACTTACATAACTATGTGGGGAACTTACATTATAGAACTTGGCTTGTATATTCCAATGATGAGCCTCCTCAAAAGAGCTCTAGGTCTTCGTGAGCAAGCAAGTTGGATGCACCCCCACTAGTTCCATTGGAGAGCTTTCATACACTTATAGCTCTATGTGCATTCGTTGTGTGGAAATCACTACTCCTTGCGTAACTTCGATTATAAGACTTCCTCTTGTCTAATGATCACTTTCAGTTGTGTGAGACTTTCTTCCATTGACCATCAAAACCCCCCATAATGTTCTTTTTGCCACAACATTCTGGTTCTAGGAACCAATACAGAACGCTTGCTTGTTTAAAGTGCACAATTATTTGAATGATTTTCCTATGTGCATATTGTTGTCACTTGACTTGATACTAACAGGGGTTGTTGTGAGGGTTTGATGCCTTGGATGATTATATTGTTGTTCTTGTAGCTTAAAACATCTCTAATATACTTTGTAGAGTGGATTGTCTTTTAGTATTGATTCATTGAAAGGTTTTACTTTGTTATTCCTAATGTTTTATACATTACTCTTTGATATCAACTATAAAACATAGCCTTTATTCATTTGATCCTAGTTTACATGCTTTACATTACTATGATGATCAAGTTTATGTTGGTAGCCTGTCACCTCAGAAATTATTTGTTTTGTCGTTTACCTACTCGAGGACGAGTAGGAACTAAGCTTGGGGATGTTCGTACGTCATAAATGTATCCTTAATTTATGATGTTCCATGTTGTTTTCATGTTGTTTCCCACATGTTTGCTATACACTTATGTCATTTTATTAGATTTTCCGGACTAACCTATTGACAAGATGCCACAGAGCCAGTTCCCTGTTTTCTGATGTTTTTAGTTTCAGAAAATCTGTTCTGGAAATATTTTCGGAATTGGAAAATTCAAAAGCTAGAAGTCTTAGAAGTCCCGGAGGGTCCAGGAAGTCCCGAAGAGACCTCGAGGGGGGCACAGGGTGGCCACACCATAGGGTGGCGCGGATCCCCCTGGCCGCGCCACCCGGTGGTGTGGGCCCATAGCCAACCCCCGACATCGCCCTTTCGCCCATATATACCCCCCGATGCATAAACCCTAGGAAAATCGGACTTTTCCACCAAAAAACATCCGTAGCTCCGCCGCCGCCGACAAGTTTCGGGGGACAGAAATCTCTGTTCCGGCACCCTGCCGGAACGGGGAAGTGCCCCCGGATCCATCTCCATCAACTCTACCGCCATCTTCATTGCCATTGTTGTCTCCTATGATGAGGAGGGAGTAGTTCTCCCCCGGGGCTAAGGGCTCTACCGGTAGCTATGTGGCTCATCTCTCTCTCCTATGGTGTGATCTTTATGTGATCATGAGCTTTGTAATCTAGTGGATAAGTAGATGTTACTCTTCATATGTTATGCTACTCAAGTGGTTTTGTTATGAGATCTCCGTAAGCACTTTGATCACAGTGTAAAGGTGACAGTGTGTGCACTGTGTGGTTTAGCATGATATTTATATCTTGTGTTGGATGACCCTATGAAATTGTGGTGTTATTTGTCTAGTACCTTCTAGGGCGCTCATAGTGACAGCGCGGGGTTAAATAGACATGGGAATGCGACTTTGAGGAGTGATTTTTGCAGCCCTACGCAATGAATTGGTGTTTGTTATTCAACCGGAGAGTGGTTCGAAGTAGCGTAGTGAAGAGAGATATTTATGCATTCAATTATACTCTCATTGTTGAGAGTGTACACTAGTGAAAGTAGGATCCCTAGTCCTTGTTTTGAAGCATTGAAACACCGTTTACAATCAGTTCTCCTACATGTTTGCTTGCTGCCATTTTTATTTAAGATTGCTATTATCACTTATAACCATCCATATTACTTTCATTTTACTCTCTCTTCGCCATACTAGTGCACCTATATGACTGACAATTGTATTAGGTGTGTTGGGGACACAAGAGACTTCTTGTATCGTAATTGCAGGGTTGGTTGAGAGGGATACCTTTGACCTCTTCCTCCCTGAGTTCGATAAACCTTGAGTAATCGACTTAAGGGAAACTTGCTGCTATTCTACAAACCTCTACATTTGGAGGCCCAACACTGTCTACAAGAATAGAAGCATGCGTATACACCATTAGGTTAGGACCAATTAACACCCAATACAATGGTAGGGCCCACCTCTTGGAAATATTCCCCCCGTTCCGTCAGATCTAGGTGTTTCGGGCTCTAAGTAGTCATGGAACCCGCCAGAGAGAATCCGACACCGGTGAAGCCCTAACAGAGAGAGTGAGGGAATCTTGGGCATCCAATACCCATGCCACACTATAACACACATGGTATGGCATACCATGTATTGTGGTGGCATTCAGAAGCTCCGGAGCCCCTCTACGGCAAAACCCTAGACCCGCTGGAGCAAAGCCAAAGTTATCACACACATCGTTGACCGGAGCCCCGAAGAGGGTAGCAATGTGCAATTTATTTATTAATAGTTTATGTCAGTACTTTATAGATTTCTTCCCATTATCCTTAAATAACGTATTTCAATTATGGTTACCTTTTTAAGCCATCCAACATGTATCCAATGGCCAGCAATGTTCTCCAGCCAACGTACCGAAATCAGGCGCGCGCAGAATATTTCACGCCGCCCATCCAAATTATCAATCAAAAAACTTTGCCGCCTATGCCGCCCTAAATTTCGAACATCTCCCTTATTATCTGCCCCCTCGCCGAAAGTTCCCCTCCTCTCGTCCCAAATTCCCCTTTCCTCCTAAACATCATCTAGTCCGCCCCGGCCTTCCACCTCGCCTTGTAGCTTGCCTTCCCGGGCTTCCACCTGGCCGTCCCCGGTCTTCCACCCTGCCGTGCAGCTTGCCTTCCCGGGCTTCCACCTTGCCATCCCCGGTCTTCCACCCCGCCGCTCAGCTCACCTTCCCGGGCTTCCACCTCGCCATCTAGGACACCATCCAGATCTGCCACCTCGTCGTCCATGTCGCCATCCAGATTTGATACCTCGTCGTCCAGGTCACCGTCAAGATCATCCACCTCGCCGGCAAGGTAGCCGTCAAGTTCCTTTGGTCAGAGTTTTCTTATTTCCGAGCTTGTATAAAGCTTAAGATCACTTCTCATGCGATCCTATCATACTTAGGTCCACAAATTAGATTACTGATATGGTCAAACAACGAATTACATCACTAGGATTTTCTAACTCTATGTTATCACTTCTCAATGAAAGATAAGGCTATTTGTAAAGAACATGTATCAGCTATTTATTTCCATTTATTCGCATAAATCATCAATTCTAGACTTATAGTGTAACCTATTTATTTCCATTTATACCATGTCCACCCTCTAGATAAGACATGCCTTGCATGATAGCTCAACAATTAAGGTACTTATGTTGTGTGGAACAGCTAGCTTAATTACTGTTATGTCATGTACTTTGTGCTACTATCCTAGTTGATTTGGTACATATGAACCGTGCAGCTTAGGAACATCAAAGTCAAGAGTACATCTGGTAGGACAAAGATGGCTCCTGATGGACGTGGATGTAGTCGCAAGTGCGTCAAGGCCCATCGCGAGCAGGCAGTTGCCCATGTCCATCCGAATACAGATGACAAACTTAAGCGACCAGTGGTCCAAGACGAGGAGGAAGCTCCCCAAGGCCAGAAGGAAGCTGCCCAAGGCGAGCAGGCACTTTCCCATGGACAGCTGGAAGCTGCCCAACAGAAGGAGGAGGCTGACCACCGTGAGGAGGTAGCCGCCCAATGCGAGCAGGCACCTCCCTACGGTGAGCTGCCAGCAAGGTTCTCAAGTTGAGGAGCAAGGTTCCTGCAACAAGGAGCAAGATTACATATTATAGAGATTGCATGCTCTACGAGGTACCATGTACGGAGGGAAATTCAAAATACAGAATACTAACTCTAGCAATGCCACAATTTCTATAGATTACCCATGTTAAGACATTGTTTCGAGTGGTGCGGCTGGGAGGGGAAGAAACATGTCTAAAGGAAGCAGAATCAGAATTGTTATTCCTCCAAGAAAGACAGGGCCAATGGACCCAAAGGTTGCTTCCATGTATGCTACTGCGTGTTCAATAGCTGTGAATCACATTGTCTCTATCTTCCCCCATTGGAAAGAGTACAAAGGAAGGGAAGACATATTTTCGTCCTACTACGGCGACATGTCTGTAAGTTTTGTAACCCAACTTTCCAGTTTATTCCATTCCTGTTCATATAACTGAAAAATGCTCTTTCTTTTGTTTCATTCAAAGTTTCATCTGAACCCCAGAGACCCTGTTATTCGTCAATCTCTTCTAATGCATCTCAAGAACTGTACAAGACAAAGACGCCATTTTCTGAAGCAAGAATTTTTTAACAGAGTTGAAGACAAGAGTAGAATTGTACGAACGCCTCCTGATGGTGCAGGTTAGTCGATAACTAGTCCTCAGTCAGGAAACAGGTACTGTCTTTGTTCACTCTACCTTGCCATTGTTTCTATTCCATAACCTGGACTGTGTCTAATCAGTTCATACTTTGTTTATGTAGATGCCTTGTCTGAAAGCCAAGCAAAGCAGACGGGCCGTCCAGTTCCATAGTGCCATAGGTTCTCGTAGCTACGAGGTTTGCTACGACATGGGGAAGATGCCTTTGAATTGTTCAAAGCTACGCACAACAGCAAGACACGTGGATTCTCTTCCCATGTGAAAAGAGCAATTGTAAGTCTCTCGGAATTCTGTTTATCTATGGGATCAACAATTACCTCAATAGATTCTTCTAGATACGTATTGATGCTTCCCTTTGTGAATTCTGATGCAAACTCCTGTAGTCAGCTATTTAACCTATGCTTGTCATCTCATAGTTCATGTAACTTGTCATCTGCTACTTCATCTATCCTTGTGAGCTGCTATTTTCATCTATGTTCTGTGCAAGCTTGTCGTCTGCTATTTTCAGCCATGTTAATTACATGCCTATCATGTGATGTTTTTCATTTATGTTCCTTACAAGCTTGTCATGCGTGCTTAATTGCTTGTCATCTGCTATTTGCATCTTTGTTATGTACAAGCTTGTTGTCTGCTATTTTTTATGCATGTTCCTTACATGCTTGTCATGGTATCAATGTTTCTTACAAGCTAGTTTAGCTTCTATTTCATCTTAAGCTTTTACATGCTTTATAGGAAGAAATTCAAGTGAAGATGTCAGAACCTACTTCAGTGGATGACGCTGTCAAGGAACCTCTTTCTGCAGCCGAAGTTGTCGCGGCCGTGCTGACCAAGAGCCATCAAAATTCTTTGTTCCTGAATACCATAGTTGGGGTCACAACCCGTGCAAGAACAACAAAGTGTCAGCTTCACCTTCAACTTGATTATGAGAGAAAAGAGAGGCAGGACCTGCAGTCTTTAGTTGAAGAGTTGAAGTAGGCCAAGGAACAAGCTGATGCAGATAGGATGAAGCATCGACAAGAATTGTTGCGTATGAAGGAGGAACACAAAGCTATACAGAAGAGTCAACAAATGTATAAAACCCTTATTGGTGGTATGTTGGATCAAGTTCATCCGAGATATGGAACGGAGTAGCCATTTGTGAAACCACTTGTTGTCTGTTGAACTATATTAAATGGCCTTTGTTGGTGAGCTAGGTTGTGACCTTATTTGGAATTTATGTATTTATTGTGTTTGCTTTGCTATGAAAACTAGTATAGAATTTTCCATGCTTCTCGACCACTCAATTAATCATTCCAACCACGTCGGAACGAAAACGTCGTGATAGAGGGACGTCACAAAACTATATTAGCACGAAAACATTTCGTCGCCGGTAGTACACACGTGGAGACATATGAGTGGTCCACGTGGTGTAGTATGATTGCATGTAACCGCGACGAAAAATTTAAAATCATCATATTTAATCATCCACGTGGGGCTACCGCCCACATGTCGTGTATTGATTTGCTCCAATGCGTGATGGAACGCTAAAAACGTCGCACCAAAAACATGACGTCATCGTATGTTCTCCGCGACGACAAAATTGCGTCGCTGATAGTAGACCATGTGGCGACGTGTGGTTGGTCAACGTATCGCCCTCTTGTCACTTGGCAATGACATCAGAAACATAGCAAGTGACATCATCAAACGGCGGTAACGGCATCCGTCAACGGTAAATGCCACGTGGCGTAGGTCGCGACGAAAGAAAAGTTATGCTATGTTGGGCCTTTACTGGGCCGGGCCGGTCGCTCGCGACGAATGCTTGTACGTCATGGATTCCCCATGCCATTTTAGTGGCAACTTAATTGTCAAATAATCGTCCGTGACAGTCGATCAGACACGTCCTTATTCCTTCGCGTAAACCGTCACGGATTGCCCTTAGCAACGTTTCGGAGCTCATCTGCAACGTTATTGAAATGTCCCAGATCGCGCGGAATTTGGTAGTGCATTGCCAACACCAATTATTTTACCATTAATAGTAGGAGGTTTACTAGCATTTGAAACAACATTACTAGTGGTTGTAATAGTATAAACTCGAGTTATATTATTCTTTCTAGCCCTTTCATCTTCTCTTTCCCACCTAGCATGCAATTTAGCCAGCATCCTAACATTGTCATCATTTCTAACTTGAATAACATTCAAAGTTTTGCTTTGTTTAACATCATGAGGCATAACCTTTATTTTCAGAAGATCAACATCAAGAGCAAGGCTATAAACTATAGAAGCAAGAACATCAATTTTGCCAAACTTTTCCTCAACAGATTTATTAAAAGCAGTTTATGTACTAATAAAGTCTTTAAGCATGATTTCAAGATCAGAGTGTACACTTCTATTGTTATTGTAGCAATTACCATAGGAATTAACATAACCATTACCACTATTAGAAGGATTTGGCCTATAATTATGACTACCAAAATTATTTCTGTAAGCATTGTTGTTGAATTTTTTTTTATGAAGTTCACATCAACATGTTCTTCTTGAGCAACCAAAGAGGCCAAAGGAACATTATTTCGATCAACATAAGTTTTACCATTCATAAGCATAGACATAATAGCATCAAGCTTATCACTGAAGGAAGAGGTTTCTTCAACAGAATTTACCTTCTTACCTTGTGGAGTTCTCTCAGTGTGCCATTCAGAGTAATTTATCATCATATCATCAAGAAGCTTTGTTGCAGCACCCAAAGTGATGGACATTAAGGTTCCTCCAGCAGTTGAATCCAGAAGGTTTCTTGAAGAAAAGTTCAGACCTGCATAGAAGGTTTGGATGTTCATCCAAGTAGTCAGTCCATGAGTGGGACAATTTTTTACCAAAGATTTCATTATTTCTCAAACTTGAGCAACATTCTCATTATAATTTTTTTAAAAATTCATAAAGCTACTTCTTAGAGATATAATCTTAGCAGGAGGATAATATTTTCCAATGAAAACATCTTTACATTTAGTCCAAGAATTAATACTATTTCTAGGCAAAGATAGCAATCATTCTTTAACTCTTCCTCTCAAAGAGAAAGGAAATAATTTCAGTTTAATAATATCTCCATCTATATCCTTATACTTTTGCATCTCACAAAGTTCAACAAATTTCTTAAGGTGAGCAACAGCATCATCAGTACTAACACCAGAAAATTGCTCTCTCATACAAGATTTAACAAAGCAGGCTTAATTTCATAAAAATCATCAGTAGGAGCAGGTGGAGCAATAGGTGTACAAATAAAATACTTGTTGTTTGTGCTAGTAAACTCACACAACTTAGTGTTCTCAGGATTACTCATTTTAGCAAGATTAAAAACATGGTAAAAATAACAATTAGAATAAGAACTAGTTTTTTGTGTTTTCGATATAAAGAAGAAAACAAGACAAAATAAAATAAACTAAGCAAAACAAAAAAAAGTAAAAAAGATTGGAGGTGAGAGACTCCCCTTGCAGAAATCCTCTTTCTCCCCGGCAACGGCGCTAGAAAAAACTTTGATTGTTGCGTGTGGACACACGTTTGTTGGAAGACCCCAAGAGGAAGGTATGAAGAGTGCATCAGCAAGTTTTTCTCTTAGAAAGAAACCATGGTTGAATCGACCAGTAGGAGAAAGAAATCACTTCTGAAGGTTGTTGACAGCTGATGTTGGCAGGACGCACTACCAGGCTCAGCAGCAACGTCGAATCTGCACACAACACAACCAAGATACTTTGCCCCCAACGAAACAGTGAGGTTGTCAATCTCACCGCTTTTACTGAAAACAAAGGATTAAAAGTATAGTGTGGAAAACGGTGCTTGTTTGCAGTGAATGAAAAGAGAACAATGATTCAGTAAAAATAACAGTGCTCATAGTAGGTTGTATTATCAGTGTAAAAAAATGGACCGGGGTCCAAAGCTCACTGGTGGTGTCTCTCTATTAAAGATAGATAACGTATTGGGTAAAAAAATTATCCAACTGCATATATGACTAATAATCCACCCTCAGAACGTAATCCAAGAAGACTTTGGATATTAAGTTGCAAGCAACAAATAATTGCATTAAGCAAAGTGCATAATGTAAACAATAAAATTATTCTTAGACAAAACATTGTTGTTTTCTCCCTAATGGCAACAGTACATCCCCCATCCGTCACGTTTCTGTCACTTGAGCACAGATGAAAGAGAGGCATGAAGCCACTATCGAGCATAAATACTCCCTCTTGGAGTTACAAGCATCAACTTGGCCAGAGCATCTACTAGTAACAGAGAGCATGCAAGATCATAAATAACATAAACATGATAGATTGATAATCAACTTGACATAGCATTCAATATTCATCGGATCCCAGTAAACACAACATGTAGCATTACAGATAGATGATCTTAATCATGTTAGGCAGCTCACAAGATCTAACATGGTGACATAAATAGGAGAAGACAACCATCTATCTACTGCTATGGACCCGTAGTCCAAGGATGAACTACTCACGCATCACTCCGGAGTCAGGATGGTGATGTAGATCCCTCTGGTGATGATTTCCCCTCTTGACAGGGTGCCGGGAGAGCTTCAGAACTCTCCCGAACTAGGGTTGACGATGATGGCAGCTGCTGAACTTTTCGTGGATGGAGGCACGGGTATTTAGGGTTTTCCTGAGAAGGATCTTAAATAGGCGAAAGGACAATGTCGGTGGGTGGCCAGAGGGCCCACACCACCTGGTAGCACGGCCAAGGGGGGTCGCATCGCCCTATGGTGTGGTCGCCATGTGGCCCCCCTCCATTTCTCCTCCGGACTCCGTGTACGTGACAGAAAAATAGGACCCTGTGTTTTCGTTTCATCCAATTCCGAGAATATTTCCGGAACAACTTTTCTCAAACCAAAAACAGCAGAAAACGGGAACTAAAGCTGTGGCATCTTGTTAATAGGTTAGTTCCAGAAAATCCATAAAATTGCTATAGTGTATAGAAAACATGTAGCAATTGGCATGAAAACAACATGGAACATCAGAAATTATAGATACGTTTGAGATGTATCAGCAGGCAACAACCACGTGGGGAATTCTTTTGTCCCGGGTCGCAATGGAGTCGGGACTAGATGGGGTGGCTCTAGTCCTGATTTAGTTGCACAGGTGCCAAGCCGGGATTAGAGGGCCACCCGACCCAGGACTAAAGACGTTGTTTCTACTAGTGTGACCATCCCATCGCTCCGTGACGGAGGCTTTTCAGCGTCGAGTTCGTCGTCATCCTCCATGACGGCATTCAGCCGTTGTTGAGGTTCACATAGGCGCTTGTGCGCCTTCTTGACGGCATAGAACCCCGCGAGTTCGAACTGCAGATGGAGAACTGTCCCAACGGCCCCGTGGTCGTAGAGGTCCACTTTGACAACCATGGATAGATGCTCTTTCGGGACCAGTGTGGATGTAGTTCGCCACCACGTGCATTTCAAGTACAACAGGACCAACGGGTTTATAGTGAAGGTGTTTGAGTGCACTTGGTGCCGCAAGTTATATTCCAAGAACAACGACTCGTACTAGAGGTCCATGCGGCGCCCTCGACAATCTCCGGCCACCTCCGGTCACCGTAGATCCGCATCCTAAAGTTGTTTTTTAATTGTAAACATACCACTTTGACCCGCAACTTTAGTTTATGTAGAAGATTCGGCCTATCAGATGGGAAAAAAAATCTGAAATGGGTGAAGTGCGTTGGGTGCACTTGGTGTTGCAAGTTATATTCCCAGAATAGCGACTCGGACTAGAGGTCCATGCGGCGCCCTCGACAATCTCCGGCCACCCCCGGTCACCGTAGATCCGCGTCTTGAAGTTGCTTTTTTTTTGTAAACATACCACTTTGCCCCGCAACTTTAGTTTATGTAGGAGATTCGGCCTATCAGATGAGAAAAAAAATCTGAAATGGGTCAAGTGCGTTGGGTGCACTTGGTGCCACAAGTTATATTCCAAGAACAGCTGCTCGGACTAGAGGTCCATGCGGCGGCTTCGACGATCTCCGGCCACCTCCGGTCACTGTAGATCCGCGTCCTGAAGTTGTTTTTTTTATTGTAAACATACCACTTTGCCCCGCAACTTTAGTTTATGTAGGAGATTCATCCTATTAGATGAGAAAAAAAATCTGAAATGGGTCAAGTGCGTTGGGTGCAATTGGTGCCGCAATGTAACATCCAAGTATGAAAACTACCTAGTGTTTCTGTTCCTTGTTTAATTTATGCAATGCATCATGGCATCATCCTCATCTTATTTTCTGTTGCATTGTTTTCTTAATGAAATTCAATCTTTAATCAACAGTTGTTTTCATACTTGTCTATTACAATCTTTTCAAATAAGGAATTGCAAAACAAAACCTCCCTTGTTTTCCAAATAATTCATTAATGATCACTTCTCAAATTGTTGCTTTAAACCAAACAAATATTTCAATCAATTAATTCTATTTCACTCCAATTTCAAATCCAATGTATTTCAATCAGCACCTATTTGAAACCATGAAATTCACCCCAACAATTGTAATCCTTAAACACATTAATTCTTAGGGGTAACCCTATTAAAATTGTTGTTTCAATATTGTGTTTAATATTAAAAATTCATCCACTTTGATTTCAAATACAAACATTATTTTAAAATGTCAATTTTTGAAATCCAAACTTGGAAAGTGGTTTCTAATCATCTAAAAAGTCTAACCTAATTTTTCTGGATTTTTCACTAAGCTAAAACCCACCTATTTCTTCCAAAAGCAAAACTACAAAAAAAAAACAGAAAAATAAATAAAACGAGCAGCACCTAACGCAGCGCGCGGAAGCTAGCAGAGGCCCAGCCCACCTAGCCTAGCGCGCGCCAGCCCAACCCGCCTAGCTCCCCCGTACCTCTTCAAAATTCGTGTTGATCGTCGTTTAGACGTACGGCAGGCAATCGGCCGGTGCCACCGCGGCACCGCGCGCGACTCCGGCGGCCGCCCTCGCTCTCCGCGGCTATAAGAAGCCCCCTAGCCCCCTGGAAGCAACCCTAGAGCCTAGGGTTTCCCCTGTCCCATCGATCCGCCGTCAATTTCTGCTCTCCGACGCCGCTCCCCACCTCTGAACTTCTCCCCGCCGGCGAGCCTCTGAAGATCGCCATGGCGCCACCCACCTAGCCACTCCACTCCTTGTCCACCTACGGGAATCGAAACGCCGCTACTTACTCTCCCCCTTGGACACCAGCAACCACCCCGGTGAGCCTCCGTTCTCCGCCGCGGTCCGCTCCTTTTCTCCGGCCACCGTGGCGCCTTTGTCTGAACCCAAGGAGATCGTCTCCGTTGCAGGGCATCTCGACGTCGTTGGAGTACTGGAGCCGCACCGCCACCATCCCTTCTTCGTGTTGGACACTCAATCGCGCACGGAGGGGCACGGGAACAGCGCCGCCATCAACATCATCGTCGCCGTCAGAACGTCGCCGTAGAGCTTCCCCCTCTGCCAACCTACTGGTGAGCCCACCGTGCTCCTCTCCCTCTCTCTGTTGCTTCGCACCCGCGCTCGCACGTTTCCATCCTCCACCGCTTCACCAGCGAGCGTTTGTGCACGTAGATCGCCGCCGTTTAGCCGTGGTTCATCGTCAGTGTCGTGGAAACATTTCGTCGTCAGAAGTTCAGATAACAAGCTATAACGATATCATCAGTGCGTGCCTGTATCTGACAAGCGAACGCGCAGTAGCGCATTGGTTCAGTACTTGCGCTCGCAGCGCGCGGGCGAGGGATCGAGTCCCCGCAGCCGCATAAAAACCACATCTTTTTACTCTACCGCGCTGACAGCCAGGGCCCATTCGTCAGTCCCTCTAGTGCCACGCAAGCGCGCACTCGCCACGCTGGCCACGGGCCCCCCTGGCAGCGTGTGGGTATGCCACCAGTGGGGTAACAAAAGATTTAAAATGCATCTGCTCAATTTCTAAATCTTTTTAAAATGGCAGAATAAGACATTAACTTTAAAAATCAATAACTTTTAATCTATAATTTTGATAATTAAAAGTTATATATGTTTTCTGTTCAAAATTTAATCATCTTTCCAAATAACTTATTTGTGTTCTGTTTTGAGTTTTCAAAATGCATTTAAATTTCAAATTTGAATAATTCAAATGTAATTTGCAATAATTCATAAATAATTCATACTAATTCCAAATAAGGCAAATAAAATATGTTTTTCATACCATTTTGAATATTCTATTCAAATATAAAATTTGTTTCATTGTTTGAATAATTTAAATGGCCTAAATAATTTAATACTTGTTTAATTCAATTAAATTGGATAAAATCATAACTTGCTTAATATAAAATATTTTGAACATGCAAAATATGTTTTCAAACCATCAAAGTGTGAACTTTTCAAATGTGAATTTGATTTTATGGTTTGAACAAATAAAATTCAAATAATATTCAAACTTGTTTTAAATTCAATTAAAACTTGTTTAATATTGTTTAATTCATAATAAATTCATCCTAATTCAAATTTCAATATTTGAAACATGTAATCCAACTAAAATTTAATGTACTTTTCAAATATAAAACTTGTTAATTGTTTTGCACACTTTAAATTGATGAAAACAATAATTGTTTGTTTGATATGTTTAAGTGACCAAAATTTTCCAAACTTAATAAATAATTTCTAAACTTGTTTTATTCCTTTTCCTTTGCATCTATCATTGTTATTTATTGTTATCTGTTGTTATCTTGTCATCAACATCATGCATGCATCATGATAACAACTATCACATAATAAATAATTGTAAGTCATTTGTTCCACTTATTTCAATGGATCCTTTTCCATATGCAACCCTTGCATATGGGTCCATTTAATTTGTGCTATCATGTTAGTCAGTTTATTTTGCTGCACTATTAATTTGTCATGCATCATATTGATTGTGCACAATGCCATGGCAATGATTGTTTACATTCCTCTTGTGTTTGTTTGCTTCTTCTCGAATAGACGACGACGTTGAGACAGACGACCCCTACAGCACCCCTTCTGAGGATCTAGCTCAGTACCCGGCTGTTGAGTTTGCAGGCAAGTTATCACTCACATGAACCATTGTGTTCCTTTCAACCCTGGTTACCGATACTTTCCGTTGTCTATATCTTGCTAGCCTTAGTGGTAGATGTTTCTGTTACGAACCTATCACATGAAT
Source organism: Alopecurus myosuroides (assembly GCA_028641055.1). Taxonomy (NCBI): domain Eukaryota; kingdom Viridiplantae; phylum Streptophyta; class Magnoliopsida; order Poales; family Poaceae; genus Alopecurus; species Alopecurus myosuroides. The sequence continues at coordinate 138,689,508 of CM054059.1, forward strand.
CCTTTAACCCTGATATTGCCTCATCACCCCTCCTACAACCCCATTGATTGAGCCCGTGTCTTACTAGCATGCTTAGGTTGTTTTGCTCGAGTCTGTTACCCGTTACTTTCAGTTACTATATCCTTATTATGTTCTGGGGGCTCGATGTTTAATCAATCAATCAATCATGCTAATGTTATTACTGTTAATAATAATTTGATGATAAGGCACCGGCAGGAGGCCCTGTGTGGTTTTGAGGCCTGCTAGTGTCGACCCTAATAGGAAAAGGGTCTTGTCTACTGATCCATGATGAGCGCACTACCCGCATGTGGGAAGCGAGTATGGGCGCCCCCCTCAATTTGATTCGATTCGCATCTCGTCTAAATCATCTCATTTAGTTCGTGCTTTCTATTTGTCGCATGCATGTTTTTGCGAGCCCAGCGCAGGGTGGAACTTTTGTAGTCGGCATATAGGGGGACACGGTCTTAGAGTGCTATGAGGGTACCTTTTCTTCGGGGCTTGATTAGCCGTGCACCCAAGGTGCTTTGGGCTTGATGCGAAGAAGAGTTGAGTTGTGTTGAGTGCCCTGCTTGGTGGGAGGCATCCCATCTGGCGGGTTATTCATACGTGTACGGCCAAATTGGTGCAACCCTGCAGGGATAATCTTCTCGAGAAGCCGTGTTTTCCGCGGTTATGGACTACTTGGTGAAAGTACTGGCTAACAAGTACTCAGGACAACTTAAACTAATGATTCACTATTTCACACCCCATGATTAACAATTTGACTAGTAATAGGATTATTGTCACAATAACTTGATTCATCTTAATCCAACTGTGTGAGTTATCCTCGGATTGCTTCTTTGGATAAGGGGCGAGATCCAGGATGGGTTTGTTTGCAGTTATCTTCCAGTTGGTTACAATCCTCGATCTTATCCCCTTTCTGATAGTTGGAAATGATAGAATCTCTATAGTTGGTTAGCGCAGCCAGTTGCAGCATCTTATTTACCCCCTTCTTCCGTTGATCCCAAGTCATCTGTGCTTGTGTTGACGGGCTATACTTTGGTGAACTGTGAGTCTTGCTTGCCAGTACTTGGATGTACTGACCCCGTTGGGGTTGTGGTTTACGCAGACTACGACTACGGCTACGATGACCACCAGGATGGCTACTTCGTGGAGTTTGACGAGACTGCAGACGAGTAGCTAGCTGGACCAGGGCAGGATCCAGAACCTACGTGGATGGGCTTCGTCTTCTTTATTTTCTCCGGCTTCTTAAGCCTGTTGGATTTGTCTGTACCCAGACACCTTTGATTGCTTCCGCTGATGTAATGAATGCTATGTTGGGACATGTGTCCTCTGGATGATTGTATTTGCTATCTCTGCCTTAGTGAAGGCCATTTGCTACCTTATTTGAATCTTTTGTGTCTTAGAGATAAGTTGTGATCATCATTCGTTCAAAGCTGTTGACGTACAGTGCGTGATTGATATGAAGTACGTCGACAGTAGTGCCTATGACTTCTAGTGGATAGTTTACATCGACGGTGGAGTAGCAGGGGTTGTGTTGTCGCGCATAAAAGCAGGCCTACCAGGAAGCTGGGACATGGGAGCAGTTATGCCCCATAATCCAAGCACCTGCTATCCAGTTCGTACGATGAGTATCCCTTAGAAGCCAGGGTGCGACAAATGGTATCAGAGCCTGTCTGCCTGTAGGATCCCTTTTTACTGGTCGCAGTTGAGTCTAGAAACTATTTTGTAGCTATATAGGAAAAATGAAACGTGAGAGTAGGAATTCTGCCATTTTTCTTCTTTCCCCACCCACCCACCCTTTTCTGGTAAGGAAGTGCAACGATGTTTTCTGTTCTCACCTAAACTTTCAAGTTAGGATTTCACGTGTTTTGGGTTCTCCTTAGTACCTCAGGAGTTTTGGTCATGAGTTTCCCGATGTTGCTTCAATATCCTGTTCTTTTCAACATCCTTATCGTCCGTTGAACCTTGTTGTTGTTTTCCACTTCAATTCTTCTACCGGAGTCTAATCAAAACTTCCCCGATCATCTGCAGATGGATCTCAGGTTCTACCCGCAGGTGGTTCGGATGACTCGCTGTGAGGGCACCGCCGGTTATCCGGAGATGCTGAGAGACATGGTTACCTATCTGGGGTTCCATTGGGAACCAAAGTACCAGGTCTACGAGCAGCAGCGAGAGTTTGACCAGACCTGCTACCGGGCTATCGTCTACATTCTGTCGGATGATGGCAGGAGCATTGCCCACCGCTACGAGGCAGTAGGTTCCACAGTGGATATGGCCGTGCAGCAGGCAGCGTACGTGAGTCTCACCGTTCTCCGTGCTGACTACTGGGGGTTTGATGATTCCATCTATCGTCACATCCCCCGTGGTTACATCACGGCAGCGGGAGTTCACTTCACCCTCCACAGCAACCTGGATACCTACGAGTCTGATAGCTCCAGGCTGCACACCAGTGCCCAGTTCGTGAGGCACAGTGACGCAGTTGCTTCCACACTTTCTCAGGAGTTAGCCTCAGTCAGGGAGCAGCTCCACTTTGCTCTCACTCGTCTGGCGACGTACACCACAGACTTTGTTGGAGACGAGCGCTTTGCACGTATCGTTCAGACAGCTGGGTTACCGCTGCCAGATGCTGGAGGTTACGAGCCGATCAGAGGCCCACTTCTCGACCTCGGAGCTGGTTACACAGGGATTCCCCGCTATGGAGCACAGGGAGACGACGCTTTCTACTTCACCACACCGAGAGTTGCTCTCAGAGCAGTCCCGCTCTACGTGGATCGTCGTCATACCTACTTCTGTGGGATTCCTCCTCACTGTATCTCTCGTCGTACTACTCACCGCCGTCCTGCGTGATGAGCATGGGAGTACCGATGTATCCATTCCTAGCTATGTTTAGTTATCCTTGTCTTTCGAACCATGTATTGGTCTGTTGGATATTCTGATGTATTTGAACATGTGATGATGTACCTGTTGGTTATCTATTCATGCGTCGGAATAATCTATCTTTCGGTTACCAAGTCTATCATGTCCTATTGTTGTGCTAAAATGCATTTCTGTTCAGGATGCCTCCAACCAGGAACAACCCGCCTCCGCCACCACCAATGGGGGAACTGTTAGCTCAGATGACCCAAGTGGTGACACAGATGGCCCAGATCCAGGCTAACCAGCACCACAACCAGAATGCTCCGCGAGTCAGCATTAAGGAGTTTCTGAGCGTGGGGCCGAGAGCTTTCGTGGCAACACGTGAGCCTCTGGATGCGGATGACTGGATCAGGGAGATCAACAGGGCTCTGGAGATAGCTCATGTTGCTGAGGAAGATAAGGTCAAGTATGCCACCTACCTACTGAAGGGTCAGGCCGCTACTTGGTGGGAGAACTACCAGACCATGAGAGCTGGCTATCCTATCACCTGGGGATGTTTCAAGGATGCCTTCCTGAAGCACCACATCCCGGATGGTCTCATGGAAAGAATGCGTGAGGAATTCGGCTCTCTCAGACAGGGCAAGCTGTACGTCCTCGGCTACCAGAACGAGTTCAATCGTCTCGCTCGGTACGCTGGTGACGAAGTGTCCACTGAAGCCAAGAAGATGGCAAGGTTCCGCCGAGGTTTTAACCCGGAACTGAAGTACGCTCTCACCAACATCAAGTGCAAGGACTTCGTGGAGCTCGTGAACACCGCGCTCAATGAGGAGAATGGGCGCAAGGCGTTCGAAGAGTCGCGCAAGCACTCGCGTGAGGGTGGTTCCTCCTCCAACATGACCACCCCTCCGCAGAAACGCCGCATCTGGGTGCCAAACAGTGCTGTCACTAGGGCTCCAAATGCCCAAGCTTCTCCAGGCTTTGGTCCCCGCCCACCCAACCCATCTCAGATGCAGGGTCAGAGGATTCCAATGGGGCAGCCAAGGCCAGGTCCTCCTCGTGTCGTCACTTGCTTCAAGTGCAAGGAGACTGGGCACTACGCTGATAAGTGCACTCAGAAGCAGCTACCCCTACCTCCTCGCCCCAACACCAACCAGGCAATGGTTCGTGCTCCCCGGCTAAAGCCTTCAACTCCAACAACAGGCCTGTCGGGAGGAACGCGAGGGTGAACCATATCAAGGCCGACAAAGCTGAGGAAGCTGCTGACGTCGTTCTCGGTATATTACCCGTAAACTCTTTTCCAGCTAAAGTGTTGTTTGATACTGGAGCATCGCATTCGTTCGTGTCAAAGATCTTTGCTACAACGTACAATTTAGCTCTGGTTCCGCTAAGCAATCAAATCTATGTGCACTCTCCGGGAACTAAAATGATTACTTGCAAGATAAGCATGGACAATCAGATCCTAATTGGAGGTCGCATATTCCTTGCTTCACTCATGTTGCTGGGAAATTCTGACATTGATGTCATTCTGGGTATGGATTGGTTGAAGACCCACAAAGCTAAAATTGACTGTGCTCAAAAGTCAATAACACTCTCTCACACTTCAGGCCAGATAGTCTATTCTCCATATGGATCAAGTTCTGTTCAGCTGTTCAACCTCGATGCCAAACCCCTTCCTGCAATTGAAAATGTTCCGGTGGTTTGTGAATTCCCTGACGTCTTTCCAGAAGAGTTGCCAGGGATGCCCCCGGACAGAGCAGTTGAGTTCGTGATCGAGCTTGAGCCAGGTACTGCTCCAATCTCTAAGCATCCATACAAGATAGCTCCTCCTGAACTGAAATTGTTGAAGGAGCAAATCGATATGTACATGGAGAAAGGTTACATTCAGCCTAGTTCCTCCGCTTGGGGTTGCCCAACTCTGTTTGTTGCCAAGAAGGATCAAACAAAAAGACTCGTGGTTGACTATCGTCCTCTCAACGAGAAAACTATCAAGAACAAGTATCCACTTCCTCGTATCGATGATCTTTTTGATTAACTTGCTGGAGCCTCAATATTCTCAAAGTTGGACTTGAGGATGGGTTACCATCAGATAAAGATCAGAAAGGAAGATATTCCTAAGACAGCTTTCACCACTCGTTACGGTCTATATGAATACACCGTCATGTCTTTTGGTCTCACCAATGCACCAGCAACGTTCTCAAGACTCATGAATTCTGTCTTCCATGAATACCTCGACAAGTTCGTTGTGGTATATCTCGATGATATTCTAGTCTACTCCAAATCCGAGGAAGAGCATGGAGAACACCTTCGTCTCACTCTCATGAAACTTCGCGAGCATCGTCTGTATGCCAAGTTTTCCAAATGTGAGTTCTGGATTCCAGAAGTTGCGTATCTTGGTCACATCATCTCTGCCAAAGGCATTGCCATTGATCCTGAAAAGGTTAAGGCAATTGTTGACTGGAAACCCCCTAAGACGGTGAAGCAAGTCAGAAGTTTTCTTGGCTTGGCTAGCTATTGCCGTCGTTTCGTCCAAAACTTTTCCAAGATTGCTAAACCTCTCACTGATCTCACAAAGAAGGACAAAAAGTTCGTTTGGACTCCACAATGTGATGAGAGTTTCAACCTCCTGAAGACTAAACTCACTTCCACCCCTGTTTTGGTTGGCCAAGATACTACCAAACCTTTCCAGATATTCTGTGATGCATCTCTCCAAGGCCTAGGAGCAGTTCTTATGCAAGAACGTCAAGTTGTGGCTTATGCTTCACGTCAGTTGAACCCACATGAGCAAAACTATCCCACTCATGATCTTGAACTTGCAGCAGTTGTGTTTGCCCTCAAGAAATGGAGACAATACTTGTTGGGTAACAAAACTGAAATCTTTTCCGATCACAAGAGTCTGAAATACATCTTCACTCAGCCAGATCTGAACCTCAGGCAAAGGAGATGGATTGAGAAGATTAAAGACTTTGATCTCACAATTTCTTACAATCCAGGCAAGGCTAATGTTATGGCCGATGCTCTCAGTCGCAAATCCTATTGCAATAATCTCATGATCATGGAAAGCCAACCTCCACTTCATGAAGAATTCCAGAAGCTGAACCTTGGTCTTGTTCCTGAAGGATACCTTGCTAGCTTGACAGCCAGTCCAACTCTTGAGGACAAGATTCGTTCTGAACAACTTCGTGATAATGAAATCAAGAAGATTGTAGAGCACATCAAGGAAGGCAATGATAAATTCAAGTCCTTCTCAATTGATGACAAGGGAACTGTGTTCTTCGAAGGACGCATTGCAGTTCCTCAGATTCAAAGTCTCAAGGATATCATTCTCAAGGAGGCTCATGAAACTCCTCTCTCCATCCACCCTGGAAGTACAAAGATGTACCAGGATCTCAAGACTCTGTATTGGTGGCCTGGCATGAAACGTGAAATTGCTCAATACGTTTCTGAATGCGACGTTTGTCAACGTGTTAAGGCAGTCCATCAGAAAACAGCCGGTCTACTCCAACCTCTGAAAATTCCTGAGTGGAAGTGGGACATGATTGAAATGGACTTCGTTACTGGGTTTCCAAAGTCCAAGAAGGGCAACGATGCAATCTTCGTTGTTATTGATCGTCTCACTAAGGTTGCTCACTTCTTTGCTGTCAAGGAAACTATCTCAGCTAGCCAGTTAGCAAAGCTCTACACAGCAAAGATTGTTCCTCTTCATGGTGTTCCATTGGAAATAAGCTCAGACCGTGGAAGTATCTTCACTTCTCATTTCTGGAAGAGTTTTCAAGAAGCATTGGGCACTAAACTTCTGTTCAGCACAGCTTATCACCCTCAGTCTCAGGGGCAAGTCGAAAGAGTCAATCAGATTCTCGAGGATATGCTCAGAGCATGTGGTCTCTCCTTTGGCATGAAATGGGAGGATTGCCTTCCATATGCTGAATTCTCCTACAACAACAGCTACCAGGCAAGCCTAGGCATGGCACCATTTGAGGCACTGTATGGTCGCAGATGCAGGAGTCCAATCAATTGGTCTGGAGCTGGTGAATGTTCACTACTAGGCCCTGACATTGTTAAGGAAGCCGAGGAGAAAGTTCGTATCATTCGTGACAATCTCAGGATTGCTCAGTCTCGTCAGAAGAGCTATTATGATAGCAAGCACAGGGATATGATCTATGCACCTGGTGATAAGGCATATCTCCGTGTAACTCCCCTCAGGGGCACTCATCGTTTTGGTGTGAAAGGAAAGCTTGCACCAAGATACATTGGTCCTTTCAACATCCTCTCAAGACGTGCAGAAAATGCTTATCGTCTTGAACTTCCAGAAAAACTATCCAAAGTGCACGATGTGTTCCACGTGTCACAACTCAAGAAGTGTTTCAAAGATCCAGATCGTGCAGTTGATCATGATTCCATTGAACTGCAAGATGATCTATCTTATGAGGAGCACCCTATTCGTATTCTCGATGAGACCGAGAGTAAGACTCGCAACAAGAGCACCAAGTTCTTGAAAGTGCAATGGTCGCATCATTCTGATAAAGAGGCAACGTGGGAGACCGAACAGGATCTTCGCAAGAAGTATCCGGACCTGTTCATTTCTCAGTAGGGAATCTCGGGGCGCGATTCCTTCAAGGGGGGGCGTTTTGTAACATCCAAGTATGAAAACTACCTAGTGTTTCTGTTCCTTGTTTAATTTATGCAATGCATCATGGCATCATCCTCATCTTATTTTCTGTTGCATTGTTTTCTTAATGAAATTCAATCTTTAATCAACAGTTGTTTTCATACTTGTCTATTACAATCTTTTCAAATAAGGAATTGCAAAACAAAACCTCCCTTGTTTTCCAAATAATTCATTAATGATCACTTCTCAAATTGTTGCTTTAAACCAAACAAATATTTCAATCAATTAATTCTATTTCACTCCAATTTCAAATCCAATGTATTTCAATCAGCACCTATTTGAAACCATGAAATTCACCCAACAATTGTAATCCTTAAACACATTAATTCTTAGGGGTAACCCTATTAAAATTGTTGTTTCAATATTGTGTTTAATATTAAAAATTCATCCACTTTGATTTCAAATACAAACATTATTTTAAAATGTCAATTTTTGAAATCCAAACTTGGAAAGTGGTTTATAATCATCTAAAAAGTCTAACCTAATTTTTCTGGATTTTTCACTAAGCTAAAACCCACCTATTTCTTCCAAAAGCAAAACTACAAAAAAAAAACAGAAAAATAAATAAAACGAGCAGCACCTAACGCAGCGCGCGGCAGCTAGCAGAGGCCCAGCCCACCTAGCCTAGCGCGCGCCAGCCCAACCCGCCTAGCTCCCCCGTACCTCTTCAAAATTCGTGTTGATCGTCGTTTAGATCATCGTCGCCATCAACATCATCGTCGCCGTCAGAACGTCGCCGTCGAGCTTCCCCCTCTGCCAACCTCCTGGTGAGCCCACCGTGCTCCTCTCCCTCTCTCTGTTGCTTCGCACCCGCGCTCGCACGTTTCCATCCTCCACCGCTTCACCAGCGAGCGTTTGTGCACGTAGATCGCCGCCGTTTAGCCGTGGTTCATCGTCAGGGTCGTGGAAACATTTCGTCGTCAGAAGTTCAGATAACAAGCTGTAACGATATCATCAGTGCGTGCCTGTATCTGACAAGCGAACGCGCAGTAGCGCATTGGTTCAGTACTTGCGCTCGCAGCGCGCGGGCGAGGGATCGAGTCCCCGCAGCCGCATAAAAACCACATCTTTTTACTCTACCGCGCTGACAGCCAGGGCCCATTCGTCAGTCCCTCTAGTGCCACGCAAGCGCGCACTCGCCACGCTGGCCACGGGCCCCCCTGGCAGCGTGTGGGTATGCCACCAGTGCGGTAACAAAAGATTTAAAATGCATCTGCTCAATTTCTAAATCTTTTTAAAATGGCAGAATAAGACATTAACTTTAAAAATCAATAACTTTTAATCTATAATTCTGATAATTAAAAGTTATATATGTTTTCTGTTCAAAATTTAATAATATTTCCAAATAACTTATTTGTGTTCTGTTTTGAGTTTTCAAAATGCATTTAAATTTCAAATTTGAATAATTCAAATGTAATTTGCAATAATTCATAAATAATTCATACTACTTCCAAATAAGGCAAATAAAATATGTTTTTCATACCATTTTGAATATTCTATTCAAATATAAAATTTGTTTCATTGTTTGAATAATTTAAATGGCCTAAATAATTTAATACTTGTTTAATTCAATTAAATTGGATAAAATCATAACTTACTTAATATAAAATATTTTGAACATGCAAAATATGTTTTCAAACCATCAAAGTGTAAACTTTTCAAATGTGAATTTGATTTTATGGTTTGAACAAATAAAATTCAAATAATATTCAAACTTGTTTTAAATTCAATTAAAACTTGTTTAATATTGTTTAATTCATAATAAATTCATCCTAATTCAAATTTCAATATTTGAAACATGTAATCCAACTAAAATTTGATGTACTTTTAAAATATAAAACTTGTTAATTGTTTTGCACACTTTAAATTGATGAAAACAATAATTGTTTGTTTGATATGTTTAAGTGACCAAAATTTTCCAAACTTAATAAATAATTTCTAAACTTGTTTTATTCCTTTTCCTTTGCATCTATCATTGTTATTTATTGTTATCTGTTGTTATCTTGTCATCAACATCATGCATGCATCATGATAACAACTATCACATAATAAATAATTGTAAGTCATTTGTTCCACTTATTTCAATGGATCCTTTTCCATATGCAACCCTTGCATATGGGTCCATTTAATTTGTGCTATCATGTTAGTCAGTTTATTTTGCTGCACTATTAATTTGTCATGCATCATATTGATTGTGCACAATGCCATGGCAATGATTGTTTACATTCCTGTTGTGTTTGTTTGCTTCTTCTCGAATAGACGACGACGTTGAGACAGACGACCCCTACAGCACCCCTTCTGAGGATCTAGCTCAGTACCCGGCTGTTGAGTTTGCAGGCAAGTTATCACTCACATGAACCATTGTGTTCCTTTCAACCCTGGTTACCGATACTTTCCGTTGTCTATATCTTGCTAGCCTTAGTGGTAGATGTTTCTGTTACGAACCTATCACATGAATCCTTTAATCCTGATATTGCCTCATCACCCCTCCTACGACCCCATTGATTGAGCTCGTGTCTTACTAGCATGCTTAGGTTGTTTTGCTCGAGTCTGTTACCCGTTACTTTCAGTTACTATATCCTTATTATGTTCTGGGGGCTCGATGTTTAATCAATCAATCAATCATGCTAATGTTATTACTGTTAATAATAATTTGATGATAAGGCACCGGCAGGAGGCCCTGTGTGGTTTTGAGGCCTGCTAGTGTCGACCCTAATAGGAAAAGGGTCTTGTCTACTGATCCATGATGAGCGCACTACCCGCATGTGGGAAGCGAGTATGGGCGCCCCCCTCAATTTGATTCGATTCGCATCTCGTCTAAATCATCTCATTTAGTTCGTGCTTTCTATTTGCCGCATGCATGTTTTTGCGAGCCCAGCGCAGGGTGGAACTTTTGTAGTCGGCATATAGGGGGACACGGTCTATGAGTGCTATGAGGGTCCCTTTTCTTCGGGGCTTGATTAGCCGTGCGCCCAAGGTGCTTTGGGCTTGATGCGAAGAAGAGTTGAGTTGTGTTGAGTGCCCCGCTTGGTGGGAGGCATCCCATCTGGCGGGTTATTCATACGTGTACGGCCAAATTGGTGCAACCCTGCAGGGATAATCTTCTCGAGAAGCCGTGTTTTCCGCGGTTATGGACTACTTGGTGAAAGTACTGGCTAACAAGTACTCAGGACAACTTAAACTAATGATTCACTATTTCACACCCCATGATTAACAATTTGACTAGTAATAGGATTATTGTCACAATAACTTGATTCATCTTAATCCAACTGTGTGAGTTATCCTCGGATTGCTTCTTTGGATAAGGGGCGAGATCCAGGATGGGTTTGTTTGCAGTTATCTTCCAGTTGGTTACAATCCTCGATCTTATCCCCTTTCTGATAGTTGGAAATGATAGAATCTCTATAGTTGGTTAGCGCAGCCAGTTGCAGCATCTTATTTACCCCTTCTTCCGTTGATCCCAAGTCATCTGTGCTTGTGTTGACGGGCTATACTTTGGTGAACTGTGAGTCTTGCTTGCCAGTACTTGGATGTACTGACCCCGTTGGGGCTGTGGTTTACGCAGACTACGACTACGGCTACGATGACCACCAGGATGGCTACTTCGTGGAGTTTGACGAGACTGCAGACGAGTAGCTAGCTGGACCAGGGCAGGATCCAGAACCTACGTGGATGGGCTTCGTCTTCTTTATTTTCTCCGGCTTCTTAAGCCTGTTGGATTTGTCTGTACCCAGACACCTTTGATTGCTTCCGCTGATGTAATGAATGCTATGTTGGAACATGTGTCCTCTGGATGATTGTATTTGCTATCTCTGCCTTAGTGAAGGCCATTTGCTACCTTATTTCAATCTTTTGTGTCTTAGAGATAAGTTGTGATCATCATTCGTTCAAAGTTGTTGACGTACAGTGCGTGATTGATATGAAGTACGTCGACAGTAGTGCCTATGACTTCTAGTGGATAGTTTACATCGACGGTGGAGTAGCAGGGCTTGTGTTGTCGCGCATAAGCGCAGGCCTACCAGGAAGCTGGGACGTGGGAGCAGTTATGCCCCATAATCCAAGCACCTGCTATCCAGTTCGTACGATGAGTATCCCTTAGAAGCCAGGGTGCGACACGCAAGTTATATTCCAAGAACAACGACTCGGACTAGAGGTCCATGCGGCGCCCTCGACAATCTCCGGCCACCTCCAGTCACCGTAGATCTGCGTCCTGAAGTTGTTTGTTTATTATAAACATATCACTTTGGCCCGCAACTTTAGTTTATGTAGGAGATTTGGCCTATCAGATGAGAAAAAAATCAAAAATGGGTCAAGTGCGTTGGGTGCACTTGGAGCCGCTAGTTATATTCCAAGAACAGCGACTCGGACTAGAGGTCCATGCGGCACCCTCGACAATCTCCGGCCACCCTCGGTCACAGTAGATCCGCGTCTGAAGTTGTTTTTTTTATTGTAAACATACCACTTTGGCCTACAACTTCAGTTTATGTAGGAGATTCGGCCTATCATGTGAGAAAACAAATCTGAAATGGGTCAAGTGCGTTGGCTGCACTTGGTGCCGCGAGTTATATTCCAAGAACAACGACTCGGACTAGAGATCCATTCGACGCCCTCGACAATCTCCAGCCACCTCCGATCACCGTAAATCCGTGTCCTGAAGTTGTTGTTTTTATTGTAAACATACCACTTTGGCCCGCAACTTTAGTTTATTTAGGAGATTCGGCCTATCAGATGAGAAAAAAAAAATCTGAAATGGGTCAAGTGCGTTGGGTGCAGTTGGTGCCGCAAGTTATATTTCAAGAACAGCGACTCGGGCTAGAGGTCCATGCGGCGCCCTCGACAATCACCGGCCACCTCCGCTCACCGTAGATCCGCGTCCTGAAGTTTTTTTTAATTTTAAACATACCACTTTGGCCCGCAACTTTAGTTTATGCATGAGATTCGGCCTATGAGATGAGAAAAAAAAATCTGAAATGAGTCAAGTGCGTTGGGTGCATCCTGCTTAGGGATGGCAATGGGTACCCATGACCCGCATACCCTGCGGGTAAAAACCCTATTAGGGGAAGGGTATGGGAAAAAATAATACCCATGGGTATGTAAGTGGGAAAATCTCGTACCCATCGGGTACAGCGGGTAAGGGTACAGGTTCGACTGGCCCATGCCCTTATACCCATGTACCCATCTTAATTTATGACAATTAGCTTCTCAAATATAACAACAACGATACTTTCTCCAAAAAAATATAATAACAGTGATACATAACGATGCATACTAATATGTTGGCCTTAATGCACCTACCTAAGCCGAACAACCCACCTGGCCATGAAAAAAATTGTCCACCAAGCGTACATATAGGTATCAATTGTGGTCTTAGAGTGTAAAAGTGTATGACTATGTTTTCTTGTTTTGTGACTGTATGTTGTTTATGCGCAAGTTCTGTTGTACAATGTGTTGGTATTTTAAATGTGCTAATTGTTAAGAATATTGTAATTTATGTCAATTTTGAACTTAACGTGTTATGCTACAAACACGGGTATTATTTACCCGCGGGTACCCTTATACCCTGTCGGGTGACGGGTATGGGAAAAAGTTATACCCGTCAAGGGTATGGGTACGGGTGGCGGGTAAAATCAGGGGAGACGGGTAAGGGTATGGGGTGGCTCCACCCTTACCCATACCCTGCGGGTGCCATCCCTAATCTGCTGAATTTATTGGGCTGAATTTATTGGCGGGTAAAATCAGGGGAAACGTTTGCTTGTATAATTGCATCTATCTGCTGAATTTATTGGGCTGGCTCGACTTCTCTCCTAACGAGGCTTGGACGTCCACGGGCGTGTACATGAACTCGTACGATTTTATTTTGAACCACTCCTTTTCCTGCACAAAAAGCAAACAAGTACAACACAATCCTCGGCTACACAGCATGTCCACTGCTACTTGTGTGCTTATCTTCCCAGCAAATAGGAACGCCCACGCAATCTTGTCTATAAGCTATTGGAAAAGGTGACACGGCCTTTCGCAAGAAAGAAGGAAAGATTGGCGCTATCTTACAATCTTATTTTTCTCCCTCATGGAATTTAAACCGTTGAATGGTTTCTTTCGCTGAAATCTCCGAGCTTGCGTAAACTTGCATGTATTCGGCTTGGGCGCTTGGCAGTAGCATACAGATGTCAACGTTGCCGGCCGGCCGCCAAACTCGAACTACTCAGAGTGACATCGCGCGCACGCATGCCGAAACCCCGATCATGCTAAACTCGTGAAGGCGCTAGGCTAGAGCGGTTTAATTCTCGACGACGAAGTCCCAACCGGAAACATGAAGGCGTTCCAGCCGTGCGATGCACCGGTGCCCTTTTACGTACGCCGGTGTATGCATGCACGTCAGCGCGTGTCCACACCACCACGACACGTTGCAATCCCTGCTCGTGCGATGGAGGAGTCACGGTGACCCGTACCAGTACCGCATCGGTTTTGATCGGTACCGGGAGCCGTACCGGGGCCGTGGCACGCCCGCCGCCCACCGCGGAGGCGTCGCGCGCACGAAATTGCAGGGCGGGGCGCGACAGCCACGCCGCAACGGCTGCTAACCTTTTCTGCTCCTGGGCCTCGCGAGACACGATAAAACGAGCCGCTTTCCCAGTCTTTTCGTGAGCGTACCATATAGATCCCCGCTCGCCGGCTTGTGTGGTGCCCTCTCGCGTTCTGCCCTCACAATCCGAAACACACGCAGCACGCACGTACGGCGTGCTCGTGTCGTGTCCATCTGGTCGCCTGCGCCTGCCCACCGCGCTCCGGCTATCCCTCTCGCCGGCCGGCCGGCACCGCGTGCGCGATGACCTTCCCGCTGGTGTGCTACTGCAACGCGCTTCCCCGGCCCGTCGCCGCCGTGTTCAAGTTCTTCCAAGCCACCGCGCTGGCCGTGGTGCTGGTGCTCTGCCTCCTCGGCCTCTACGAGTTTCCCTACACCCTCGAGGACCACGCGCCGCTCATCAACGGCCGCCGCCGTCGTCCCGCCCGGGACGTCCTGCCTCCCGAGACGGTGAAGCAGCGGCTGCCGACAGTCGAGTTCGTCGTGCACCTGGCGGAGCGGTCCCAGCTGTCGACTTCAAAGCGGACAGTGGCGGGTCTCCACGACGACGGCCACGGCGAGCTGGCGAGTACGTGCAGGGTGTGCCTGGAGCGGCTGGAGCTGACGGACGAGGTCAGGCGGCTGGGCAACTGCACCCACGCCTTCCACCGAGGCTGCATCGACCGGTGGATCGACGTCGGCGAGGTGACGTGCCCGCTCTGCCGGTCCAACCTGCTGCCGCGTCAGCCAGGGGGGCTGCTTGCCAGGGTACGGCGGCTAGCTACCTAGATTCTCTATCTGTACGTGGACAGTTTTTTCATTTGAGGCGCCACTGCTGCCGGATAGGTGCAGCCCAACCGCGGCCGGGCTCACGGCGATCAGGACGACTAACCACCCAGTAGCCTGTCCTGTGCCACTCAAGAGAAAATTATTGAAGAAATAGATGGCCACTGGTGTCCCGTCCGCGATTAGGGAAAAGCATCAGCGATCACAATAAAGATTGAGCGACTGAGACGGGCTGGCAGTGCGTCCTATACGCTTGCACTGCATCCTTCCGCCCAATGCACTGTTCTGGGTTTGGGTACAAAAGGTGCACCCGCTGTTGATATGTTGTTTTCAATCATTCATTTCTTCTCATCGCTAACCGTCAACAGCATGCGATCGATGTGTAACTAATCATCATTATATACTCCTACATCATATGAGATGATAAATTATAGGCAATGGAAGTAACATTTACCTCCCACCTATGTATGATTCTTTATGATCGAACATCCTCGCACCCTAGAATTAATATACACGCGGGGTCTCTTTGATTTACAAGATTATCGTTAAATTTTGGAGGATTGAACTCTTTATGATTTTTTCTTATTTTCATTGTTTGATTTGTAGGATTACATAGCATTGGAAGCGTTTTCTAAGGATTATTTTCTACTAATTTTGGTAGAAATTTTTGCATCCACTTAAATCTTCTAAAAGAATCATTTACAACCAAACAAATGAAAATCATATAAATTGGAAAGGGTATGACGTTGCAATCTTATATTTTCTTATTCTCAAAATGAAAAGGTTTGGGTTACCGGATCGGAGAGAAATCTACACAATCACGGACAAAGAGCGAGCATCAACTGTTGTCCGAGGTCATCTATGTACTCTCTGTGGTTATAGCTGATTATGTGTTTGAAATGATAATGGCCAAAATTTGAACAAATCCATTGACTACACCTAGTGTTTGCAATGAGTCTGTTTTTTTATCAAATGCAATGACGTTTATTAGCTTGGTAACCGTAGAAACATTTTCAACCGTATTGATTCTTAACTTATTCCGTTGTTTTTTTTCTTTTAAACGCGTCCTTAAGTTAAATACAAAAACTAACAAAAAAAACGTGCTCATCTTGCCTTCTGAAACGTATACTCCAACTGATGTCATAAATTTAGGAAATCTAATGGTCGATTGGAATATTTAAAATCGCAGCTGCATTCCGGTTCGCGCATCACCTTAATGTCGCTACCGGAACAAATCATGCAATTCCACGAGTTTATCTTATATAATCTGCCGTTAGGTTGCCGGTCCTTATCTCCACGTACATATGTACGCCCTACGTATACAGCCCCGTTGTCATATACTGTGTCAGCTGGAAGTTTGGAAACATTCCTGGTCCACTACGCAACAAAATAGTATTAAGAAAACCCTGGTCGACGTAGAGTACTAGAGTGTGCATCGAATTAACATACCTTGTGCAACCCTTTTTTTTTTCATCCAGTAAATATTATTTTTTAACGCCCAATTTTTTCAAATAAAACAGAAAAACTTTGCATATTGATGCAATGGTAAAAAAGAGCGTTGTGTACGAGGCTAAAAAGGGGTCATACCCGAGATTACAACTGGGCGCTCCTAAGAACTAGGTCTGGCGGGCTCGGAAGTCCCTTTGCACCCACCATTGCCCAATCTCGTAACTCTGCCCAGATAGTGGAAAACAATCGGTAGATATGGCTTGTGCATCATTTTGATGCATAGGCCGGGCCAGACTCTCATTTATAGAAAAAAGATATGGCTTGTGCGGCATGAAAAAACGACCATGTTGTGCCGCTTTTAGATTCACCAAGTCGTGAGTATAATCCCTTCCGTAATACATTGTATCTTAGTGCGCTATCCTTGATACGACTATAATATAAGAATCGACCACTCTAATGCATTGTTTCTTATAGATTCGTATCTAAGTTAAATTGCATCTAATGATTTTGGCTTAATACTTGTTTCTGATTGGTCTAGCAATCATTTTTGCCTGTAATCTTGTGCAAGAGTTGTATCTTAGGCTGGTCATAGTGGGAGTAACATACGTAGTAATATAAGTACCACATAGGCAAAAAAAATATGATGTGCCACTTATTTAATGAGTAGAGAAATGTAGGCGGTAACTAGCTATGTTAGTATAACATCACACGTTGCAATACACAATGAGTCTACATACTAATAAATATGACACTTCACATATGTTACTACCCACTAGAAAGGTAGTAACATAGTCTAGGACAATGTGTATGTTACTACTGTATATTACTTCCCATTGTGACTAAGTACAATCTCAGTCATCATTAAAAAGGGTGCCACATAAGTAAGTTGCCTATGATACCGCGCTAAGATACAACTATTACGGAAGGCCTAACCAGGGGTGGGACGCCTTTTCTAAGGGATTTGGAGATGGAATGGCTGGTGTATGGCCCCCGGTCCACAAAAGTGTCCTCGACATCTCGAGGTGCAGTGTAGATTAGATCCAAGAAATCATTTTGTACCGCATGAGACGTGAGAACCGACAGTTCGCGAGGAGGTCCACCATGGTCTCCTCGGTCTGGTCATAGAGAACACATTGATGATCATGCATGATGCCTCTTGTAGTCCACTGTCAAGCACCTATCCTAGCAGGCCAGCCAGATAAAAAACTTCACCCGAGGCGGTGTTGAGGATGTGAACTTTAGCTTCCAAGTACTTGATCTTACCGATCCTTCCAAAAGTACCATGTAACAAGGTTTGAGAGAATACCGGTTGGTTGTTCGTCCCTCCGGGGCTAGGAGTTGAGGATCTCTCCCATGTATCTCCCGTGGGCGGCCCGAGAGAAACACTAGCCGTCCTATTCTCCGTTCCTCCTCCCCTTGATGCTACTGTGGTGAGCAGCCAAGCGAATGTCGTGCGACATTACATGTGGCAAGGTTATATGTTCCTCGAGAGGAGAGACAACGTGGGCCAGTGTACCCTCGATGAGGCACGCTACCTTTATTTGTCCCAGGAATAAAGTCACTATCTACTTCCCACCCAGTGTCAACATGTCTATGATGTTGACCCATCGACCATCTTCATTATCGCTATAGCGCGTTAGGCAGCGCAACGTGAATCCTCTTTGTCACTTTCCAAACCATCTCTATAAGCATCATTAGAGATTCTTTGTGACTAAATTAAGGCATGAAATTTGAAGTATTCACCCCTACTTATATGAAAAAGTCCTCCACATACCGAGGGCACCATTAAACTCCAAAACCTAAGGGTATCTTTGATTCATAAGAACGTTGAAGAAAAAACACAGGAATAGGAAATTCACCTTTGGTGGCACTATTCATTTATTTGATTCAAAGGAATGGTGCATGGAAAAGGTGGATGGTTTCCCTTTTATTGCATGTTTCAAGAGAAAACCAAGGAATTCTACAGCCCACTCAAACCTCTTTTTTAGGGCTTATTCGATTTGATTCAAAATTCATGAATAATGATAATGGAGGATTTAAATGACATGTACTCTTCAATCCTAAAGGATTGGAATATGGTATTTTCAATCCAAGGCTGTTTGATTGCATAGGTTGCCAAAACATTGTAAAATGAGGTTGGAGTGGAGGGAAATTTTCCTCCAAATAGAGTGTAATGGATTCCTTTGTCGTAATCCCAAAGGATTGTAATCGTGTGAATCAAACAATCTTTGTAGAAAATATCCTACTAATACAAAATCTTAGACAATTCCTTTGAATCAAAGGAACCTTACATTCCTATGGACAAAGAATGAATCAAATACCATAAGTTGCATGATAATGAGCTAATATTACCTTTGTATTTATTTTAATATTGATTTGATCATGATTTTTAGGATTCCTGTGTTTTTCTATTCATACGAATCAACCACCTGAAAGTGCATTTGCATTTGATCTCTTATTTGTTTTGGAGTTGATAACAACACGATTAAGGTTCTAACAGTGCGTTGAAGTTATTTCAGGAAATATCATCTCGACGCAAAAAGGAAGAGTGCAAAATGCCAAAGCCACCAAACTCTACTCTATGCAGCGATGGTACCGGACGCTTCCGCGGTAGTACCGCTGGTGGTACCGCCAGAAGTACGGCCAATATGAAATTGGCCTCTGTTTCCAGCGGTAGTTCAGCGGTATTAGTCTAGTAGTACCGCTGGGACTTAGTAGGTGGGGAGCAACACTCTCCACGGCGGTAGTATCGCTCCTTCCAGGAAGCGGAAGTACCGCTGGCAGTACCGGTCGAAATATTGCCAGGGGAGTTTTGCTTGCAGTAGCCTTTATGGTACTAGAGCGGTAGTGCCCTAATAATACCGCTAGCCACTTCGAGTTATTTCGAATTCGTGGCCAGCGGTAGTACCGGTGGGCCTAGCGGTAGTACCGCCGCTGGAAGTACTGCGGTACTTCTGCGGTAGTAATGCCCGCGCCCTTTAGCTAGGAATTCTCTAGTACCGCTCAGGTTGACAGCGCGCGGTAGCACCGCTGACCCCAGCAGTAGTACCGCCATGTGCGAAAAGGGTCAAACGGCTAGTTGTGGGGAGGGGGCTATAAATACCCCCATCCCCTTCTTCTCCAAAGGGTTGGTAGAACCAGCATTGAAGACAAGCATCTATTGAGCCTCCAAAAGCTAGATTTCTCCCAATCCCTCCATTCAAACTCGTTGATACTTGGAGGATTGAAGAAGAAGACCCCGATCTACATCTTCACCGAGCCGATCTTCATTTCCCCCTTATTCTCTAGAGTGATCTAGTCTAGGGTTTCCTTGTGGAGAACCTAGACTCCATTGATATACTTGGTGGTGATTGGTGATTGTTGGGAGCCCCCAATTTGGTTGTGGGTGTGTGCCCCAGGCTTGTTTGTAAAGGATTTGATTCCCACCTCAAAGGGGATCAATAGTGGAAGGTGGACTAGTCCTTTGTGGCCGGGTTCATCGGAGAATAGGGTGACGCCTTTGTGGCGTTGAGTAGGCCTTCGTGGAGAGCTCACACCCCTCCAACGAGACGTACTCCCTTAACAAGGAAGAACTCGGGAATACATCGTGTCTCCGTGTGCTTCATATCGGTTACCTCGTTCCCTTCCTCCTTTACTTGTGCTTGTATTGTGTTTGTGCTTGTTCTTGTCATATAGATAAATTCACCGTAGTAGCATTATCTAGAGAATTTACCTTTGTGTCACGCCTAATCTTGAAGAAAAATTAAAATTGGTCGTAGCACCTATTCACCCTCCCCCCCCCTCTAGGTGCCCTTATTATCCGTTCAATTGGTATTAAAGCCTCGGCTCTTTTATCGGGCTTATCCTCCTAAGAGTTTAGTATGGTCGATGATACGGAGGTCGCCGATTCCACGGTGTATGTCTCTATGGATGATGTCAATGAGTTGAAAAACTCATTGACCTCATCCATGGAGAGAAAATCGATGAATTGCGAACACTCATGTTGCAATTCATGAAAGCCAAGGAATCGGCGAGCGCCACTTCATCACCTCCGGACAAAGATCCGGAGGGCACCAAGAAAGGGGATAATGGTGATCCATCTAAAGATGCTTCCGTTAAAGACTCCACCGATAAGGGTAAGGAGGGAAAGGGAGAATACCACTCCGTCGAAGGACACTATTCTCCCGACCCTCCCGTCCCGAATCCTCATATAATTCCTAGGGGAGATCCACCTAAAATTGATGCACACTCTTTTGGTGAATGGCAATATTATATGGAAACTCACTTGAACTCTTCTTGTATATAACTTTGGAGGGTAACTCGAGATGGATACAAGCCCCATGACCCCAAGAACTTAACAAGAAGAGAAGCCGTAGATTGTCAACTCAACTACACTGCCTTGTCTATTCTTCAACAAGCTGTGGGTCCTAACCACATGCCTCATCTTCAACAATATTCCATCGCCAAGGAAACATGGGACGCTCTTGTCGTCATGTTTGTGGGCAATGAGAGCATGCAAAGGAATAGGTATGATTCCCTAAGCAATGAGGCCGAAGGGTTCTATATGCATGATGGTGAAAGCCATGAAGACATGTACCGAAGTCTCAAGACTCTTGCCACAGCATTCCACAATGTCGGTGCCAACTATATTGATGATGCTTGGATCAAAAGGAAGTACATGATTGCTCTCATGCCTTTCGAGTCCACGGACTTGAAGATCATTCAAGGAAGACATGACTTTGCTTCTTTGACCTCAACTCAAGTGATGCAAGAGGTGTGCTCCTATCAAGTACAAACCAAGATTGCTCTTGACAACCGTGCTAGAGCCCTAGGAATGCACAAAGGGGCATCAGTTGCTTTGAAGGCTAAAGTTGTGTCAAGAGAGGTTGAGTATGAAGAAAATTACTTTGAGGACTTGACTCCTTTGAAGGATCAAGAATATGACCCCGTGCTCAAAGATGTCATTGCCCTTATCGTGGAATTTTTTTGGAAGAATCCATCGAAGGCCAAGGCATATGTTGAGGAGAAGAGCAAGTCTCTCTATGGCAACAAAGGGACTCAAAGAGTGAGGTCTTCCTTCAATTTTCAAGATAAGAACCATTTCAATGCGGAGTGTCCCTATGAAAATAGACAACTCCATGGTGGCAAGCTCATTCGCAAGGACAAGTCCAAGGTTGCTTACAAGAAACCTCACTTCAAGAAGAAACCATTCAACAAGAAGTCCCCCACCAAGTTTGTGCTAGTGACTCAAGAGGAGTATGATTCTGGAAGTGATGAAGAAGAAGAAACCACAAGTGAAGTGGCCTCTCTTGCTATTTCTTCAACTACATCATCTTCATCTCTCTTTGAATCCCCCAATGAGAATCATCCTCACCCAAATGCCAAGTGCTTCATGGCTAAGGCCTCGGAGGTATCACCTTCTCCAAACTCTAAGACCCAAAATGTATTGGAAAATCATGCTAGTCTTAGAGTAGAAGATGAAATTGTCTCTTTGGAACGTTTTATGTCTAAAGTTCAAGGGAGACCAAGAAGTACTTTTATAATCTCATGGGCTAATTGGGAGAGGCCCATTAAGCTCTTGAGAAGAAAGGTGAGATTGAAAGAAGGGATGCGGATGAGATAGCATCTCTCTCCATGACTCTTGAGGAAGAGCATGATGGTAGAGTTTCTCTTGAAGAGGAACTTGAATCTATTGAAGAGTCACATAATGAACTTGTTTCTAATATCACTAAGGAACGTGACCTTGCAATTGCTAAATATAAAAAGGCTAAAAAGGATAAGGTCAAGTTTGGGGTTGGTCATGATAAACTAACCGAGGAGTTTGAAAAGTTCACCAAGGCTCACAAGGCTTTGGAGAGTCAACACTCTACCCTCAAAGAGTTACATGAACAACTTAAAACTCAAGTTAATCAACTTAACAAATCTAGCACCTCTACTTCTTCTTGTGATCATGCAAATATTATTGAGGAAAATGCTAGGTTGAAGGATGAGCTTGCACGGCTCAAGGGAAAGAACCCTCAAGTTGAGGAGGTGGTGACCTCAAGCCCACAAGTGTTTGTTGCTAGACCAAAAATGAGTGCTCCTAAGCCACAAGTGGGCAAGCAAGGTCTTGGCTATGTTGCCAAGAAGAAGAACAAGAAGAAGGGCAACAATGGTGCTTCGGGTGGTATTGTCATTAGGGACAACACTACTCATAGCACTCCCGCACAAGACAACAATGTTGCTTCGAGTGGTGGTGTCATGAGGGACAACACTACTCGTAGCATTTCCGCAGGAACTAACAATCCACACCATTTCTTATATGTTGATTATTATGGTGTTGTGCAAGCTAAATATGTTGGTCCTATTGAGGGACCCATTTGGGTTCCAAAGACCCCTGTTGCTAACATAAAGGGACCCTCCTCGCGTCCTAACTCTAGTCAATGATCTCTTGCAGGACTATGCTTCTGGTGGGTCTAAATGGATAATTGATAGTGGATGCACTAGTCATATGACCGGAAGCAAAGAACTTGTGACGGAGTTGCGCCCAAATGATATTGATGCAACCGTCACTTATGGAGACAAGTCCAAGTCTAAGGTATCGGGGTTTGGCAAGCTTGTGATTGCTCCTGATAACACTATTGTGGACATCATGCTTGTTGAATCCCTTGGTTACAATTTACTTTTAGTTCGTTCATTAGGTAAGATGGGTTTCTCCGTCTTCTTTGATCCTGATTTTGTGGTCCTTTTGAGGATCAAGACTCTTGACGTCTCATACGTGGGACATGTTGAAAATGAGTTGTTTGTGGTGGACTTTTTGAAGTCTACCAACTCTCAATCAATGTGTCTTTTCGGAAAGGAGGACGTGGGGTGGTTGTGGCATTGCCGCTTATCCCGTGTCAACATGAGAACTTTGCAAAGTCTTCACAAAGGTGGCCTTATCCTCGGAATAAAACAAAATGTTTCTTTTTCCAAAGATCACGTTTGTAGGTCGTGTATTGAAGGAAATATGCATGATGCCGTCCACAAGGCCAAGACTATTATCTCATCAAAGAGGATCTTGGAGCTTCTCCATGTTGATCTCTTTGGTGCCGTGCCCGAGGCAAGTCTTGGTGGAAAGAAGTATTGCTTGATGATTGTCGATTACTACTCAAGATACACTTGGGTCTATTTCTTAAAGTGCAAGAGTGAGACCCAACAAACTATCATCGAATTCACCAACCAAGTGCAATGTCAACATAGTGTCCAAATCATGGCCATTAGAAGTGATAATGGCTCCGAGTTCAAGAACTACACTTTGAATGAATTCCTTAGTGATGAGGGTATTTTTCATCAATATTCCGCCACCTACACCCCTCAACAAAATGGTGTAGCCAAGCGGAAGAATAGAACTCTAATGGATATGGCAAGGACAATGTTGGCGAAGTATTCTTCTCCCCATTATCTTTGGGCGGAGGCCATTTCCACAGCATGCCACTCCTCCAACCGCCTCTACATCCGCAAGGGCTTGGACAAGACTCCATATGAGATTCTCACCGGAAACAAACCTAACGTCTCCTACTTCCTTGTATTCGGTTCTAAGTGCTTCTGTTTGATCAAGGGTGTCCGGTTGTCTAAATTTCAATCCAAAACTATTGAGGGTATATTTGTTGGTTACGGTGCTGAATCCCACACTTATAGAGTCTTTGACAAAGCCTCACGGGTTGTCATAGAATATTGTAGTGTGTTTTCGAGGAAAATGATGGCTCCCAAGTGGCGCAATTTCATGTTTCTAATGTAGATGTTGAAATGCCTCAAGAAGCCATAGGAAGGATGGGTGTGGGATTTTTCCGCCCCATTGAGGGACACCTTATGGAGACTAGAGAAGGACTATGCTCTACTCAAGTGGAGCCCTCCTCTACAATAGAAGAACAAGCCAAGGAGCCAAGTGATGCACCTAACCAAGAACATGTTGAAGACCCTCCTCTCATTGACCAAGTTACTACGCAAGATGCAACCACTCCTATCATTCAAGTTAGTCAAGGTCAAGGCCAAGATCAACCATGCTCATCCTCCTATCCTCAAGTTCAAGCTATTGTTGAAGATGTTGTTGTTGATGATGATGATGATGATCAAGGACAAGTTGGTCAAGAAGGGGACCCAAATGATCAAGATGATCAAGTGATTCCTCCTCGCAATAATGAGGAGATCGAAGCCTATCGTGCTAGAAGGATAAGAAGAGATTTGAAGCATATTGATGCCCAATACAACAAAGTGTTAGAAGATGTTCAAGCTAGAAGATCCACAAGAAGGAAATTGGCTCATTTTAGTGAGCATCAAGCTCACATATTGTCGGATATATACCGAATAGGGGTATAGAAGATGGTAGACAAAAGAGCTGGACTACCAGGGTGGCCTGCAAGGTAATGGGTTTAGGTCCATTGGGCGGCCCAGTAGTCCAACGCGTAGAAGCCGGATTCTAGAAGAACCCGGATCACGGCCCGCGTGATCTGGCTTGGAGGAGAAGACGGATTCCTTACTTTCCAAGTTACAAGTTAAACGTAGTCTTCTAGGTTTCTGGTTCTGTAAGCCCTAATCCGGCTATTATATAAAGCCGGACGGGAGATAGATTTCATAAGTTCAATAAGTTCCTTTAGATCCAAGGTTCTAGGTTCTAGCTTAAGCTTTGCGCAACTCGCCGGGAAGTTCATCCTCGACGAGTAGCTAGATCTATTCCCTTACATTGTAACCTTATTATACGGGCTTTAGTCCCTCATAGTGAGAAGTGCAGGAGTAGGTACGCCGTACTGTCGCGACGTACCGAACCTGGGTAAATCCCGTGTTCTGTGTTTACTACGCTATCCCGTTACCCCACGTCTCTACCGTAGTCTCATGGCACCCCAGTCTATGAAAACTACTACGATGTCTCGACAGTTGGCGCCCACCGTGGGGCAAACGACGTCTGGCGTAAAGTTCCGATCTGGGATATTAGGCGGAATCGGAAGATCGATCACTGTCGGAAGCTTGGAATTCGACAACGACGTCGGGCGCTTCCTCGACAACGGATCCTACATCCCGGCGCAAAACCATCTGGTAAGTGCCTGCGTTTTACCGATTGGATCTGCTAATATCTTTATCGGGTTAACCGCGGAAGCAATGGGGTTTTGCGGTGAAAGCAATTATCTCCCACCCGCCCTATACCCAGTCGAAGACGACTATGATGCCGGATTTTGCTCAGATCGCCGACAAAACAGTGATACGCACTTTATCGGCATGGTGCAATCCGAGATCGCCGAAAACACGGATGACGGAAATCCCGTGCAAGAGGCAGACAACGATACACCCGTCACAGAGACGGAAGAACCAATACCCGTCACAGAGACGGAAGATCCGACATCCGTCAACCAGACGATGAACTCGGAAACAGAGTCCGTGCTTGCCGCCATTGAGGCGAGATTAGAGTCGGAAACCGGATCGGATAACTTCTCCGAAGACGAAGATGATGATGCCTTCGTAAGAAAAGTTAAGTCTTTTCAAGAGGGATTCCATGAAGTGCTAATGGCAAAACCAGCTGATACAACGGGTGCCGATAGCCAGGAAAGCCCTAAAACCCCTCCGCCAGCAGAGGAGAGGGAAGACGGAGAAACTTCTCCGATATTTCCTAATGTCAAGGAGATGACAGAGGATGAACCTGTCAAAAAACCTCCCTCTTCCAAGAAAAAGCACCGTGCTTCTAAAAAACTCCAGTATAAACTCCGGAAGAAAAAGTCAGCTGATCTCGCTGATGAAAACCTGGAAGTTGGAGATATTAGTGGCACAAAGCCTACGGAAAAGAAATCTAAGGACATCACTGCTCCGCCAATGACAGAACTGGAAGAGCAAGAACTATTACAAACTCCAGTGGGACCCAATGAACCCCCTGAGATGCTGGAAGCCAGGAGACAAGCTTTCCAACGGCAACAGCAACAACTGCTTAGATCTCGGCAACACCTCCAACAAACCCATAATGACATCAAAATTATGAAGGAAGAAATTGAGGAGTACGAGAGAAAGCACAGATCTGTCTTAAAACCTACAAGGTTACCCGGAATTACAAAACCGGAAGAACTGCCGCCAAAAGAAAGGTTATATAACCCATCTTGGCAAAAGCAGTTAAACGGCAAAGATGCCAAGGGCGAACCAATATACAAAACCGCAGCTGAAAACGCGGAAGCAGCGTTCGCCATCCTGAATAACGATCTGTACTCCAACGGGGAAAAACTCCAAGGGGTGTATGCTTTCCTAGGAAAAGCATTACAGCAGCAACAGCGAGGACAAGAGAGATCAGGGAGGCTGCATGATAATTCCGCCCTCTGCAAAACTGTTACTTGCGCTGCTGGAGCACCTGGACCGGAAGAACCCGGAGATTCGGATAAAAAAGAGGATCCGAGAAAAGACAAGAAAAACCCCGACAACCGGGACGCAGCGTCTAGAACCGGACCTCATCTCCCGAAAGATGGATATAAACCACACGATCGGGAAGACAAACACCGGAATGACGGCAAAATAATGCCACCTCCGAGAAACCCAGCTGAAAAAGCTGGAAGATACGATACACCTCACAGGCGTGAAAGATCTCGGACACCGCCCAAAGATAAGGAAAGGTACAGGAGCAGGACTCCACCTAATCCCAGAGGGCGTGACAACGGAAGAGATAGAGATAACCTCGGAAAAACGCGTCCGCGTAACAATGGAAAAGAAAGGAGCAGATCCCCTTCTGTCCATTCAGCCGGGAGATATTCTGCACATATTGACAGAGCAGAAAAGGATGATCTATACTTTGGTCCTAAGTGCTTTACTGACAGGATCCGAAGGATAACCCTGCATTCTGGCTTTGCCAAAGTTGGTCCAACCTACCAAAAATATACCGGCAGTACAAACCCGGATACCTGGCTTTCAGATTATTACACAGCCGTCCAGATCAACAACGGGACAGACCTGGAAGCTGTCAAGTTTCTTCCCCTAATGTTGCTAGACGGAGCCAGAGATTGGATTAATGGTTTACCATCAAGAACTGTCGACAGTTGGGATGATATGGCGAGAGTATTCACCCAGCATTTTAGGGGAACATACAAACGCCCAAATAGCATCAACCAGCTGAACCGTTGCACCCAATTTGAAGACGAACCATACGTGGATTTCATCTCCAGATGGACTGCAATGAAGAATAGTTGCTCTGGAGTAACTGACGTACAAGCAATGCATGCTTTCGTCAATGGCCTAAAACCCGGACTTGTACCGTTCATGGTTGGTTCTAAAAAGCACAAAGATCTCGGATCTATGCTTACAACCGCTAATGAGCATGCTGCAGCCGAAGACGATATCAGAGCAAGAGGAGGCAATATTGAGTCACTGATACTGGCCAAGAAAACACCTCGTTCTGATAAAAAAGGAACTCCGGAGTCAACAACAAAGCCCAAGGAGGTTAACTTAGCCTTTGGAGGAGAAAAAGGGAACAAGTGGAAAGGCCGCAGTCCGGATCCCATCAATTACACTCCTGAAGAATGGGAGAGAATTAAGTCGGAACCCTGCGTCCACCACTCTCAGTTTGGGAAACCAACCCACACGAACGCGCAATGCCGGCTAAACAAGCATATGAAAGGCAATGCAGGATCCGGAAATAAAGGGAAGGGTTCCAAGAGGAAACCTGCCAAACAAAAGCCAGAAGCTGAAAAAGAAGACAGTGAATCAGACACTGATGATAAAATCCAGGAACAACAGCGAAAAGGCGAACCTAAATTTCCGAGAGTTGACGGAGAAGCAATGCTAACTTTCCTAGCAACCCCGTCAGCAAAGGTGGCCAAAAGGACACTTCGAGAAATAAATGCGGTTGTTCCTGCAACCCCAAAATTCTTGAAGTATTCCAACACACCGATAATCTGGGATCAGTCTGATCATCCCGGAAATATCCCTGAACCCGGCACACAAGCTCTTGTTGTAAGCCCTATTGTTCAAAACACTAGGCTAAGAAGAGTGCTGATGGACGGAGGATCCAGCATCAATATAATGTACCTGGATACACTGAAGCACTTGAAGATATCCGAGTCCCAGCTCAACTACAGCAATATACGCTTCCATGGCATCGTCCCTGGCAGGCAAGCACGATCCCTAGGAGAAATCTCCCTAGATGTCACCTTCGGAGATAAAGATCACTTCCGGCAGGAAAAAGTATCCTTCGAAGTTGTGCCGTTCGAGAGCGTGTATCACGCAATACTCGGACGTCCGGCTTTCGCCAAGTTTATGGCAAGATCTTGCTACATCTACAACAAGCTGAAGATGCCAGGACCCAAAGGAGGAGTAATCACCATTGCCGGTGATTTCAAGCTGGCAAACGAGTTGGAGAAGCAAAACGCCCTTTGCGCTCAAAGAGTTATAGCTCAGGAAGAACTGAAGGAGTTAGCCAAGGAGGTATCGCCGAAAGAAATGCCGGCAGGAAAAGAAACTCGGAAGCCAACAGATAGCTTCAAGGCATCCGAGAATACAAGACAGGTAATCCTAGATCCCAAAGATCCGACAAAATTCGTCGTTGTAGGGACTGGGATGACCGACAAATAGGAAGGCGAGCTCATCAAGTTCCTCCGTGAGAACTGGGACATTTTTGCTTGGTGTCCAGCTGACATGCCAGGCGTACCCAGGGAACTTGCTGAGCACCAACTCAAGGTTATTCCCGGATCAAAACCCGTCAAACAAGGTCTCCGTCGATTTGACGGAAGAAGACGGAAGGCTATTGGCAAGGAAATTATCCGGCTTTTAGCAGCGGATTTCATCAAGGAGGTAATCCATACTGACTGGTCCGCAAATCCGGTATTAGTACCGAAGAAAGACACAACTGCCCTCAGAATGTGTATAGATTACACAGGATTGAACAAGTTATGTCCGAAAGATAGGTTTGCGCTGCCGCGAATCGATCAAATAATAGATGCCACTGCAGGCTCTGAGCTTTTATGCTTTTTGGATGCATACTCCGGGTACCACCAAATACGCATGAAAAAGGAAGATCAAATCAAGACTTCTTTTATAACCCCGTACGGGACGTATTACTACGTAACCATGCCTTTTGGCCTGAAGAACGCAGGTGCAACCTACCAGCGTTGCATGCAACGTTGTTTGCATAGTCAGATTGGAAAAAACGTCCATGTTTACGTGGACGATATTGCTGTCGTAACCAAGGAAAAAGATACACTCCTTGAGGATTTGCGAGAAACTTTCGAAAACTTGCGCACTTACAAGATGAAGTTGAATCCATCTAAGTGCGTATTCGGGGTTCCCTCAGGAAAACTTCGGGATTTCATCGTTTCTCGCAGAGAAATAGAAGTTAACCCGGAAGAGATCAAGGCAGTCTCGAACATCTCGGAGCTTACGTGTGAAAAAGATGTCCCAGAATTGCCGAGTTCCGCCACAGCCATAAAAAGATTTCTTAGTTGGCTGGGGGCTAAGAACCTACCATGCTTTAAGCTGCTGAAAAGTTTCGACAAGGTCAAGTGGATCGCGGAAGCCTGGGAACACCTAGCAAGTTATGTCCCCTTCTGTACTTAGTTCAAATCTATGTAAACATCTTTTGAGATCATGAAATAAAGTTGTCGGAATACTGTCATCCATTTTTTTTTCTTATAAGTGCAAAGTGCTTCCGCCTAATCTATTTCCCAATGATCTTACAAATTTCTCAATGTTAACCCGAATTGTGCTTGCGTACTCGGCGTTACATAACTGAATGATTTTTCAGCCTTTTAACGGCTAAAGGAAACTTGAATTGCCTGCGTGCCCAAGTTTCACTTAAAACTTTCCTTGTTTCTCTAAGTCTTATCTGATCGTGCGTATGCTGGGTTACTGGAACTAGTTAGTAAAAATGCCTTTAGCATGATTCATGTTTTCGAGTTTCAAAACTGCTTGGTTCGTCCCCAGTTACTCGGCATAACGATTCATAATGCTATTTGAGTCATTTCAAACACTAAGGACAGTTAAAGCATACACACCAGAGAACTTAGAAGATAAAGGAATGGTAAAATTCAAACAACTTGCAAAGTAATTTCATAGTTTAAACTGCAAAAGGCGGAATTTTCATTAATACATAAGAAGCATTACATTTTGGATTACAAATGAAAGAACAGTAATGCTCCTATTGTCTAAATTTTCTATCCAGGTTCCAGGCAACCCTTCAAGAATCCGACTCTTCCTCGCTGCTTTCTTCATCGGGAATCGGAGGAGCTTCTTCTTCTGGATAGTGGACGCCGACATTTACCATGGCGGCAATCTGGGTGGCGTGGCCCTTAACTTCACCAAAGATGGTGGATCGTTGCGCATCCGTGTATCCCTGAGGGACACCGGTGGCCACACGCCAGGATTTGGCACTAGGGTAGTGCATGCGCATAAGGCCTAAGGCCATACGCGCACCACCCCGTGCAGCGGAGCGGAGAACAGACTCCTTGGACTCCGCCACCTCCATGATGATACCCGGAAGTTTTTCAACCTCCGAGCATTCCCCAGATTTTTCGGGAAGAAACTTGCCTACCAGCTGCGTTGCAGCAGCCTTCATCAAGTTCCATGTCTCCCCGAAAGCTCGGATGCCTGCAGCCCGAGCGCCATCTGGGGTGTCTCCTGTTTGATCCGATAAAGCATACAAAAGGGTTAAGGAGACAAACAGAGAAAGCAAAACATGGAAAGATGAAGACAAGGGTAAAAATTTACCGATGAGTTTATCGATTTCCGAAACTTCCTCCAGGCGAAGGTTCAGAGCTTCAGTCAAATCCTGTATGGTGGATTTGTCTTTCTCTGCCTGCTCGGAAGCCTTGGAGTTAGCCACTCCAAGGGCCAGATTGCTGGCTTCCAGGTCTTTTTGAGCCTTCACAAGATTCTTGTGAAGCTCAATGTTCTCATTGCGGAGAATCTCGGCGTTGCCGGAATCTTCCGCTGCTTGTTTAGCTTCAGCTAAAGCAGCTGAAAAAGCAAAGGGCAAATCCGAGTTGATCAATTTCCTCGAGAAAAAACCTCAACAAAGTCTTAAATCGGAAATTTCAAAACGAAAAAGCCTACCTTTCGTTTCCGTCAAAGCAAGCTGAGACGATTCCAGCTCCGCCTCTCTCTCCTCAAGAATAGAAAGAAGACTTCGAACTTCTTTATTCTTGATAGTGAGCTTCCTGAAAACTTCAAGGTTTATGGCCTCGGAGGTTTGCTGAAACACAGCAAGGAAAAGTATGGTTAATAAAAACATCAAAGCAAAAAAGCATGCATTTTGTTTAATGCTTGGGGGCTAGAGTTACATACCTGGCTCATGCGTTGCAAACCTGCTAAGTTTTCCCGGAATTCCTTCGCGTATTCCGCGAAGTGATTTTCGGCCGCGTTCAAGCCGTCATTTATAGCCTTAAAATCCTTGTCAAAGGTGGGGATTTCCTCGTCGAATGTCCGAGAAGATTTCCCCACCTCTGGAGCCGCCCTTTCCCTCGTGTCCGACTCGGACACAATGGGCTGGCTGGGCTCTGGGGGCTTGGTGGTGGTGGCGGCAGTAGTTTCTTCCGCCATTGTCTGCGGCGTATCCGGGGCGACGGCGGGAGATGGTTGGCTGCCTCGGGTGGAAGAAGCTCTGAGCTTCTTCAACTTTCTCGGCTTCAAGGTGGAGGGGGGCAAGCTAAAAACCAAAAACCCGGAAAAGGTTAAAACACCGAAGATGGACGAAAAAGATCCCATGAAAGAAAAAACCCAGAAGAAAATAACCTGGACGTGGCGACGGGGATTCCGTCAAGGTCGATAATTTCATCCGAAGAAATTATCTTCTTGCGTTTGCGCCCACCAGTAGCGGCAGTACGCAGCGCATCCAGCTCGGCCTCGGAGGCTAACTCCGAGTCTGGAAGATCCACAAGCTGTTGGAAAAAGCCAATCAGATTCGAAAGGTAGATTATCCAGGAAGTAAAAATTATACCCAAATAACGGGAAAGTTACCTTAGGAGCGGGGTTGTCGGCCGTGTACATTGGCCGACTCTCCGTGTATTGATCGCGCGAAGCGACCAATTGATTGATGCGCCGCCGGAGCTCCTTTGCGGGCCAATCCTTGTCGGTTGTCCGCATTGGATCCTTGGCTCCTGTGTATTCACACAGGAGACGGCCTCCGTGGTTTGCTAATGGCTGAATCCGCCTATTCAGCCAGCAAAAGACCGTGTCCATTCCGGTCAAAGGGGGTTTGGAGGAAGTGAGTTTGGCGATGCGCCTCTTGATCCTTAGTAGATCTGGAGGCAGAACCTGGACGGCCTCTGTAACCCAGTTATCCTGGGGAACAGCGGCGGAGTTCACAAAAGGTGGAACCCCGACGGCTTTTTTTGGAAAAGGCACGTCGGGGTGATAAAAGAAGGAACCCGTCCAGAATTTGACGGATTCCGAGGTTTTTATTTTGGGGAACCAATCCTCTCGGAATCTCCGAAGAGTAAAGGAAATGGTTCCGCAATTTGGGAGTGCGCCCTCCGAAGAGTTACGCTTAACCCCAAAGCAGTACAACCAAAAATCTAACCTAGGCTCTATTCCTAGGTAACCCTCGAATAAGGCCTGGAAGCCGGCCATATACAGAATGGAATTGGGAGGGAGATTATGAGGTTGGATGTTGTAGTGAGCTAGAACTTGGAGGAAGAAAGAAGAAGGGGGAAGCCCCATACCTCGCAGAAGGTGGGAGGCGAGAAGCACCCTTTCGCCCTCTTGCGGCGCGGGTTCGGTCTCCTCTTCCGGGAGCCGCCATTTCTTCTTCAAAACCAGGCCTTCCTTCTCCAAGTTGGGAAGAAGAGCCGGGGGAATACTGCAGGCAATCCAGTTGCCTGCAGTTTCCTCTTCTTCATCTCCTCCGGCGGCGGCGGTGGTGGCGGCCTTCGCGGCGGCAAGCTGCTCGTCGAGGAGCTCCACCTTTTCCTCCGCCGTTTCAGGAGCGAACGGCGGGGTTGATGCGGTGCTTGGTCCCGCAGCATCTGTGGTGGCGGAGACGTTTCCTCCGCCCGCTGTGGACGCCGTAGTTTTTTCCAGCTCGCCGCCGGCGTGCTTGGGCGACCCAAGTTGGGGATCTAGATCGCTCAGGAGCTCGTCGACGGAGGTGCGAACTGGCGATGATTGCGGAGACGCCATCTTTCTCGGTGGTGTTGGTGCGCTCTGGCGTGCAAAGGGCTCGTCGGGGCAGGGAATTGTTCTCGCTCTCGAGCTCGCGTTCGCACCAATGGTGAAGGCAGTGAGGGAGTGAAGAAGGTTGATGAGGAGGACGAAGACGGCTATTTATAGCCTAAAAACCCTCTAGATACGCGCCAACGGCTCTTTTGACCGTTGGATGTTCGACGCGTGTCGCTCGCCGGAAAATCCGGGAAACGGAACGACAGAGGAATGATGGCTATCTCCTCGTTTCTCGTGAGAATCTGTCAGAGATACGTTGCAGGGTTTCCCGCGTGAAACCAAGCGGCGCTTACGTCAGTATGATTAAAGCGCTGATGTCACATGTTCCTTTTCCGCGAAGGATCGCGAGAAGAAAAGCCGGATTTTCGTAGTTCCGAGTTTTATGTTACCATCTCCTTCAAAAGGAAAGAAGAAAGAATCAAGACTGCTGAATCAAGTTTCCCGGACAAAATGTATTTGACGAAAGGCGGAGTATCAGAGTTTTGATCCTTCCTGGGGGCTACTGTCGGATATATACCGAATAGGGGTATAGAAGATGGTAGACAAAAGAGCTGGACTACCAGGGTGGCCTGCAAGGTAATGGGTTTAGGTCCATTGGGCGGCCCAGTAGTCCAACGCGTAGAAGCCGGATTCTAGAAGAACCCGGATCACGGCCCGCGTGATCTGGCTTGGAGGAGAAGACGGATTCCTTACTTTCCAAGTTACAAGTTAAACGTAGTCTTCTAGGTTTCTGGTTCTGTAAGCCCTAATCCGGCTATTATATAAAGCCGGACGGGAGATAGATTTCATAAGTTCAATAAGTTCCTTTAGATCCAAGGTTCTAGGTTCTAGCTTAAGCTTTGCGCAACTCGCCGGGAAGTTCATCCTCGACGAGTAGCTAGATCTATTCCCTTACATTGTAACCTTATTATACGGGCTTTAGTCCCTCATAGTGAGAAGTGCAGGAGTAGGTACGCCGTACTGTCGCGACGTACCGAACCTGGGTAAATCCCGTGTTCTGTGTTTACTACGCTATCCCGTTACCCCACGTCTCTACCGTAGTCTCATGGCACCCCAGTCTATGAAAACTACTACGATGTCTCGACACATATCTATGGTGGAACCAAAGGAAGTCTTTGAAGCTCTTGAGGACTCCGATTGGGTTGAATCTATGCATGATGAGCTCAATAACTTTGAGCGCAATAAAGTTTGGAAGCTAGTTGAGAAGCCCAAAGATTGCCACAATGTTATTGGCACTAAGTGGATATTCAAGAACAAGCAAGATGATCATGGCATTGTCATAAGGTACAAGGCAGGATTGGTGACTCAAGGCTACACTCAAGTGGAAGGCATTGACTTTGATGAGACCTATGCTCCCGTGGCTCGCCTTGAGTCCATCCGTATCCTTCTTGCATATGCATCTTCTCATAATTTCAAGTTGCAAAAACGGGATGTCAAAAGTGCTTTCTTGAATGGTCCGCTAAAAGAGGAGGTATATGTTAAGCAACCTCCGGGGTTCGAGAACCTCAACTTTCCTAACCATGTCTACAAGCTTGATAAGGCGCTCTATGGACTTAAACAAGCACCACATGCGTGGTATGAGCACCTTAGAGATTTATTTCAATACCGTGATTTTGAAGTTGGGAAGATCGACCCCACCCTGTTCACAAAGATGGTAAATAGAGAGCTTTTCATATGCCAACTCTATGTGGACGATATTATCTTTGGCTCAACTAACCAAGCTTTTAATAATGAGTTCTCAAAGCTTATGACTAACAGGTTTGAGATGTCCATGATGGGAGAGCTTAAATTCTTCCTTGGCTTTGATATCAAGCAATTGGCTCGTGGGACTTTCCTTTCTAAAGCCAAGTACACCCAAGACATGCGCAAGAGGTTTAATTTCCAAGGTGCAAAAATGAAGCCATCTCCTATGCAAGTGAAATGCCACCTCAAGCGCAATCCGGATGGTAAAGATGTGGACCAAAAGTTGTGTCGTTCTATGATTGGTTCTTTGCTTTACCTTTGTGCATCTAGGCCCGATATAGTTTTGAGTGTAGGTGTGTGTGCAAGGTATCAAGCGACTCCTAAGAAAATCCACTTAGTGGCGGTCCATAGGATCTTTCTGTATTTGGTTGATACCTCAAAGTTTGGTTTGTGGTACCCAAAGAGGGCACAATTCTCTCTCAAGGGCTACACGGACTCGGATTGGGCCGGTGATCAAGATGATAGGAAGTCTACTTCCGGGGCTTGCCAATTTCTTGGTAGGTCCTTGGTGAGTTGGTCTTCCAAGAAGCAAAAATGTATATCTCTTTCCACCGCCGAAGCCGAGTATGTGGCGGCCGCTAGTGCTTGCACCCAATTGCTATGGATGAGGCAAACCCTCAAAGAGTATGATGTTCACTTGGAGAATGTACCCCTCATGTGTGACAATGAAACTGCCATCAAGATCGCCTACAACCCCGTGCAACAAACAAGGACAAAGCACATTGAGATTCATCATCATTTCATCCAGGATCATGTGGCAAGAGGTGATATTGAGCTAGCATATGTCCCCACCAAGGATAATCTCGCGGATATCTTCACGAAGCCTCTCGATGATGCAAGATTCGTGTTCTTGAGGAATGAGCTAAATATCATTGATTCTAGGAGTTTGACTTGAAGATCTTGCACACACCCCTATAGTTGATGCGTGTTTGGGTTTAGGTGCAGGCATGGACATAGGGGAGTGTTATCCTAACACATTGGGTTCTCCCTCCCCCCCCCATTATGCCCAAAGCAAAAATTCATTGTTATCTCTCTTTTTCTAATGTTGAATTGTGAGCTTCAATGTCGAGTGTTGGCCATGCACCCAAAATATATCTTCGCGATGACATACCATAATCTCTTACATGGTGGCTAGGCCACCAACCTCTTCTCTTGAAGAGTTGGTTGTTGTTTGGTTCTTATTTGGATTTTATTTGACTTCTTTCTCTCTTTTTGAGTCCTTGTTGTCGTTTGAGAAACACACTCTCTCTTTTCCTTATTCAATTTTTGTTTTTCCTTGCAAAAGCTTGAGTGTGTAGTACCATCCCAGTTTTAGCTCTTATCCCAAGCCTCATGTTTCCCACCCTCAAACAATTTCAGCTCCAAAAAATTTCTCTTTTGATCTCTCTTCGGAAGGAAGGAACCTGGCTAGCGGTACTACCGCTGCAACTGACAGTAGAACCCAACGCATGATACCGCCGTGTATCACTGACGGTACTACCACTACAGGAAATCGTGCACTGCACAAACTCCAGCAGCGGTACTACCTCGTGGTACCGGTAGCCCCAGGTGGGCGGTACTACCGCTGAGCATAGCGGTACTACCGCTGCGATCGAAATCCATGGGGTTAAATACGAATCTGGGAGAGGGAGTTACTCTTTTCACCTCCTCTCTCCCTCATTCTTCCCCCACACTGGATCTCGCTGCCGCCGCTCCTTCCATCCGTCGGGGAAGGTTCTCTCTGGCTATCGAGTGCTCCTCTCACGCCGGAGGAAGCCCGGGGATCACCTCCAACCTCTTCTACACGACGATGAGCTCCGGTAACCCATCCAATCTCTCTCCCTCAAGTAATCTTGTGAGATGAAGTTGTTTAGGGTTCTAGAGATCTCCTAGTCTAGAAGTGGTTTGATGTGCTGCCTAGATGGGTAGAATCCTTAAGACTTGTTGGTGCAATTTGTCCCGGTTGGAATCGGTTGTCCCATTAGGTGCCATGGCAGATCCTCCTGCAGCGGTACTACCACTGGCAACAGCGGTACTACCGCTATAGCTAGGAATGCTGGAGACAGCGGTACTACCGTGGCTCCCGGCGGTACTACCTCTTCCTGGAACTTTTTGCACCTGTAATTCTTTTGTGAATCTTCTCATAGATCATTTGATTGAAGTTTTCCTTATCTCATATCTATCCCCTATGCTATCTTAGGTGCAGGAGCTATTGGTTCTAAGGGTGGAGGTCGCAAGCGTGCGGCTAAGATGACTCGAAAGAATCCCGAGGAAGATGAGGCTACTAAGGTGATGCCTCGGGGAAATTTGACAATGAGGCAGCGGTCTGTGTTGATGAAATCTCAAGCTGCCAGGACAAGTCTATTGCTCTCATGCCTGATGACTAGTTTCGTAGAGAGAGGAGAACCAATCCGTACACCAAGCCAAGGGATCCAAGGGCTAATGAGTGCTTCTGGACTCGCTTCCAGGAGCGTATATTTTATGAGGAGTACCCGCAGAACAGGAACAAAGTGGTTACTCAATTCTCCATCAATGTTCCATTCATGAGGTCCAAGATGGATTACTTTGGTGAAGCTATGGAGGTTTGTGAGGAGTTTGGTCTTCTGGATTTCATTGAGATCAACGAAGACTATGATGAGCATATTGTGGGCCAATTCTATGCCACACTCTACTTCCATACCGATGATAGGAGGATCAGATGGATGACCAAGGATCTGAAGTTCTCTGCTTCTTGGGTTCATTTTTCTACTTTGTTGGGTTTGCAGGACTTTGGTGAGGTTCCTGATGTTGCTTTCTCCTCTACCTTCTTCCGGGTTCCCTACCCGGAGAAGACTATGGCTCCTACAGAAATGTATGATCTGTATATCCCGGGAAATGCTATGGTTGGTTGTCGGATATATACCGAATAGGGGTATAGAAGATGGTAGACAAAAGAGCTGGACTACCAGGGTGGCCTGCAAGGTAATGGGCTTAGGTCCATTGGGCGGCCCAGTAGTCCAACGCGCAGAAGCCGGATTCTAGAAGAACCCGGATCACGGCCCGCGTGATCTGGCTTGGAGGAGAAGACGGATTCCTTACTTTCCAAGTTACAAGTTAAACGTAGTCTTCTAGGTTTCTGGTTCTGTAAGCCCTAATCCGGCTATTATATAAAGCCGGACGGGAGATAGATTTCATAAGTTCAATAAGTTCCTTTAGTTCCAAGGTTCTAGGTTCAAGCTCAAGCCTTACGCAACTCGCCGGGAAGTTCATCCTCGACGAGTAGCTGGATCTATTCCCTTACATTGTAACCTTATTATACGGGCTTTAGTCCCACATAGTGAGAAGTGCAGGAGTAGGTACGCCGTATTGTCGCGACGTACCGAACCTGGGTAAATCCCGTGTTCTGTGTCACTACGCTATCCCGTTACCCCCACGTCTCTACCGTAGTCTCATGGCACCCCAGTCTATGAAAACTACTACGATGTCTCGACAGTTGGCGCCCACCGTGGGGCAAACGACGTCAGGCGTGAAGTTCCGATCTGGGATATTAGGCGGAATCGGAAGATCGATCACTGTCGGAAGCTTGGAATTCGACGACGACGTCGGGCGCTTCCTCGACAACGGATCCTACATACCGGCGCAAAACCACCTGGTAAGTGCCTGCGTTTTACCGATTGGATCTGCTAATATCTTTATCGGATTAACCGCGGAAGCAATGGGGTTTTGCGGTGAAAGCAATTATCTCCCACCCGCCCTATACCCAGTCGAAGACGACTATGATGCCGGATTTTGCTCAGATCGCCGACAAAACAGTGATACGCACTTTATCGGCATGGTGCAATCCGAGATCGCCGAAAACACGGATGACGGAAATCCCGTGCAAGAGGCAGACAACGATACACCCGTCACAGAAACTGAAGAACCAATACCCGTCACAGAGACGGAAGATCCGACATCCGTCAACCAGACGATGAGCTCGGAAACAGAGTCCGTGCTTGCCGCCATTGAGGCGAGATTGGAGTCGGAAACCGGATCGGATAACTTCTCCGAAGACGAAGATGATGATGCCTTCGTAAGAAAAGTTAAATCCTTTCAAGAGGGGTTCCATGAAGTGCTAATGGCAAAACCAGCTGATACAACGGGTGCCGATAGCCAGGAAAGCCCTAAAACCCCTCCGCCAGCAGAGGAGAGGGAAGACGGAGAAACTTCTCCGATATTTCCTAATGTCAAGGAGATGACAGAGGATGAACCTGTCAAAAAACCTCCCTCTTCCAAGAAAAAGCACCGTGCTTCTAAAAAACTCCAGTACAAACTCCGGAAGAAAAAGTCAGCTGATCTCGCTGATGAAAACCTGGAAGTTGGAGATATTAGTGGCACAAAGCCTACGGAAAAGAAATCTAAGGAAATCACTGCTCCACCAATGACAGAACTGGAAGAGCAAGAACTATTACAAACTCCAGTGGGACCCAATGAACCCCCTGAGATGCTGGAAGCCAGGAGACAAGCTTTCCAACGGCAACAGCAACAACTGCTTAGATCTCGGCAACACCTCCAACAAACCCATAATGACATCAAAATCATGAAGGAAGAAATTGAGGAGTACGAGAGAAAGCATAGATCTGCCTTAAAACCTACTAGGTTACCCGGAATTGCAAAACCGGAAGAGCTGCCGCCGAAAGAGAGGTTCTATAACCCATCTTGGCAAAAGCAGTTAAACGGCAAAGATGCCAAGGGCGAACCAATATACAAAACCGCAGCTGAAAACGCGGAAGCAGCGTTCGCCATCCTGAACAATGATCTGTACTCCAACGGGGAAAAACTCCAAGGGGTGTATGCTTTCCTAGGAAAAGCATTACAGCAGCAACAGCGAGGACAAGAGCGATCAGGGAGGCTGCATGATAATTCCGCCCTCTGCAAAACTGTTACTTGCGCTGCTGGAGCACCTGGACCGGAAGAACCCGGAGATTCGGACAAAAAAGAGGATCCGAGAAAAGACAAGAAAAACCCCGACAACCGGGACGCAGCGTCTAGAACCGGACCTCATCTCCCGAAAGATGGATATAAACCACACGATCGGGAAGACAAACACCGGAATGACGGCAAAATAATGCCACCTCCGAGAAACCCAGCTGAAAAAGCTGGAAGATACGATACACCTCACAGGCGTGAAAGATCTCGGACACCGCCCAAAGATAAGGAAAGGTACAGGAGCAGGACTCCACCTAATCCCAGAGGGAGTGACAACGGAAGAGATAGAGATAACCTCGGAAAAACGCGTTCGCGTAACAATGGAAAAGAAAGGAGTAGATCCCCTTCTGTCCATTCAGCCGGGAGATATTCTGCGCATATTGACAGAGCAGAAAAGGATGATCTATACTTTGGTCCTAAGTGTTTCACTGACAGGATCCGAAGGATAACCCTGCATTCTGGCTTTGCCAAAGTTGGTCCAACCTACCAAAAATATACCGGCAGTACAATCCCGGATACCTGGCTTTCAGATTATTACACAGCCGTCCAGATCAACAACGGGACAGACCTGGAAGCTGTTAAGTTTCTTCCCCTAATGTTGCTAGACGGAGCCAGAGATTGGATTAATGGTTTACCATCAAGAACTGTCAACAGTTGGGATGATATGGCGAGAGTATTTACTCAGCATTTTCGAGGAACATACAAACGCCCAAATAGCATCAATCAGCTGAACCGTTGCACCCAATTTGAAGACGAACCATACGTGGATTTCATCTCCAGATGGACTGCAATGAAGAATAGTTGCTCTGGGGTAACTGACGTACAAGCAATGCATGCTTTCGTCAATGGCCTAAAACCCGGACTTGTACCGTTCATGGTTGGCTCTAAAAAGCACAAAGATCTCGGATCTATGCTTACAACCGCTAATGAGCATGCTGCAGCCGAAGACGATATCAGAGCAAGAGGAGGCAATATTGAGTCACTGATACTGGCCAAGAAAACACCTCGTTCTGATAAAAAAGGAACTCCGGAGTCAACAACAAAGCCCAAGGAGGTTAACTTAGCCTTTGGAGGAGTAAAAGGGAACAAGTGGAAAGGCCGCAGTCCGGATCCCATCAATTACACTCCTGAAGAATGGGAGAGAATTAAGTCGGAACCCTGCGTCCACCACTCTCAGTTTGGGAAACCAACCCACACGAACGCGCAATGCCGGCTAAACAAGCATATGAAAGGCAATGCAGGATCCGGAAGTAAAGGGAAGGGTTCCAAGAGGAAACCTGCCAAACAAAAGCCAGAAGCTGAAAAAGAAGACAGTGAATCGGACACTGATGACAAAATCCAGGAACAACAGCGAAAAGGCGAACCTAAATTTCCGAGAGTTGACGGAGAAGCAATGCTAACTTTCCTAGCAACCCCGTCAGCAAAGGTGGCCAAAAGGACACTTCGAGAAATAAACGCGGTTGTTCCTGCAACCCCAAAATTCTTGAAGTATTCCAACACACCGATAATCTGGGATCAGTCTGATCATCCCGGAAATATCCCTGAACCCGGCACACAAGCTCTTGTTGTAAGCCCTATTGTTCAAAACACTAGGCTAAGAAGAGTGCTGATGGACGGAGGATCCAGCATCAATATAATGTACCTGGATACACTGAAGCACTTGAAGATATCCGAGTCCCAGCTCAACTACAGCAATATACGCTTCCATGGCATCGTTCCTGGCAGGCAAGCACGATCCCTAGGAGAAATCTCCCTAGATGTCACCTTCGGAGATAAAGATCACTTCCGGCAGGAAAAAGTATCCTTCGAAGTTGTGCCGTTCGAGAGCGTGTATCACGCAATACTCGGACGTCCGGCTTTCGCCAAGTTTATGGCAAGATCTTGCTATATCTACAACAAGCTGAAGATGCCAGGACCCAAAGGAGGAGTAATCACCATTGCCGGTGATTTCAAGCTGGCAAACGAGTTGGAGAAGCAAAACGCCCTTTGCGCTCAAAGAGTTATAGCTCAGGAAGAACTGAAGGAGTTAGCCAAGGAGGTATCGCCGAAAGAAATGCCGGCAGGAAAAGAAACTCGGAAGCCAACAGATAGCTTCAAGGCATCCGAGAATACAAGACAGGTAATCCTAGATCCCAAAGATCCGACAAAATTCGTCGTTGTAGGGACTGGGATGACCGACAAATAGGAAGGCGAGCTCATCAAGTTCCTCCGTGAGAACTGGGACATTTTTGCTTGGTGTCCAGCTGACATGCCAGGCGTACCCAGGGAACTTGCTGAGCACCAACTCAAGGTTATTCCCGGATCAAAACCCGTCAAACAAGGTCTCCGTCGATTTGACGGAAGAAGACGGAAGGCTATTGGCAAGGAAATTATCCGGCTTTTAGCAGCGGATTTCATCAAGGAGGTAATCCATACTGACTGGTCCGCAAATCCGGTATTAGTACCGAAGAAAGACACAACTGCCCTTAGAATGTGTATAGATTACACAGGATTGAACAAGTTATGTCCGAAAGATAGGTTCGCGCTGCCGCGAATCGATCAAATAATAGACGCCACTGCAGGCTCTGAGCTTTTATGCTTTTTGGATGCATACTCCGGGTACCACCAAATACGCATGAAAAAGGAAGATCAAATCAAGACTTCTTTTATAACCCCGTACGGGACGTATTACTATGTAACCATGCCTTTTGGCCTGAAGAACGCAGGAGCAACCTACCAGCGTTGCATGCAACGTTGTTTGCATAGTCAGATTGGGAAAAACGTCCATGTTTACGTGGACGATATTGCTGTCGTAACCAAGGAAAAAGATACACTCCTTGAGGATTTGCGAGAAACTTTCGAAAACTTGCGCACTTACAAGATGAAGTTGAATCCATCTAAGTGCGTATTCGGGGTTCCCTCAGGAAAACTTCGGGGTTTCATCGTTTCTCGCAGAGGAATAGAAGTTAACCCGGAAGAGATCAAGGCAGTCTCGAACATCTCGGAACTTACGTGTGAAAAAGATGTCCCAGAATTGCCGAGTTCCGCCACAGCCATAAAAAGATTTCTTAGTTGGCTGGGGGCTAAGAACCTACCATGCTTCAAGCTGCTGAAAAGTTTCGACAAGGTCAAGTGGATCGCGGAAGCCTGGGAACACCTAGCAAGTTATGTCCCCTTCTGTACTTAGTTCAAATCTATGTAAACATCTTTTGAGATCATGAAATAAAGTTGTCGGAATGCTGTCATCTATTTTTCTTATAAGTGCAAAGTGTTTCCGCCTCATCTATTTCCCAATGATCTTACAAATTTCTCAATGTTAACCCGAATTGTGCTTGCATACTCGGCGTTACTTAACTGAATGATTTTTCAGCCTCTTAACGGCTAAAGGAAACTTGAATTGCCTGCGTGCCCAAGTTTCACTTAAAACTTTCCTTGTTTCTCTAAGTCTTATCTGATCGTGCGTATGCTGGGTTACTGGAACTAGTTAGTAAAAATGCCTTTAGCATGATTCATGTTTTCGAGTTTCAAAACTGCTTGGTTCGTCCCCAGTTACTCGGCATAACGATTCATAATGCTATTTGAGCCATTTCAAACACTAAGGACAGTTAAAGCATACACACCAGAGAACTTAGAAGATAAAGGAGTGGTAAAATTCAAACAACTTGCAAAGTAATTTCATAGTTTAAACTGCAAAAGGCGGAATTTTCATTAATACATAAGAAGCATTACATTTTGGATTACAAATGAAAGAACAGTAATGCTCCTATTGTCTAAATTTTCTATCCAGGTTCCAGGCAACCCTTCAAGAATCCGACTCCTCCTCGCTGCTTTCTTCATCGGGAATCGGAGGAGCTTCTTCTTCTGGATAGTGGACGCCGACATTTACCATGGCGGCAATCTGGGTGGCGTGGCCCTTAACTTCACCAAAGATGGTGGATCGTTGCGCATCCGTGTATCCCTGAGGGACACCGGTGGCCACACGCCAGGATTTGGCACTAGGGTAGTGCATGCGCA
Organism: Alopecurus myosuroides; assembly: GCA_028641055.1. Taxonomy (NCBI): domain Eukaryota; kingdom Viridiplantae; phylum Streptophyta; class Magnoliopsida; order Poales; family Poaceae; genus Alopecurus; species Alopecurus myosuroides. Next base: position 138,733,601 of record CM054059.1, read on the forward strand.
TAAGGCCTAAGGCCATACGCGCACCACCCCGTGCAGCGGAGCGGAGAACAGACTCCTTGGACTCCGCCACCTCCATGATGATACCCGGAAGTTTTTCAACCTCCGAGCATTCCCCAGATTTTTCGGGAAGAAACTTGCCTACCAGCTGCGTTGCAGCAGCCTTCATCAAGTTCCATGTCTCCCCGAAAGCTCGGATGCCTGCAGCCCGAGTGCCATCTGGGGTGTCTCCTGTTTGATCCGATAAAGCATACAAAAGGGTTAAGGAGACAAACAGAGAAAGCAAAACATGGAAAGATGAAGACAAGGGTAAAAATTTACCGATGAGTTTATCGATTTCCGAAACTTCCTCCAGGCGAAGGTTCAGAGCTTCAGTCAAATCCTGGATGGTGGATTTGTCTTTCTCCGCCTGCTCGGAAGCCTTGGAGTTAGCCACTCCAAGGGCCAGATTGCTGGCTTCCAGGTCTTTTTGAGCCTTCACAAGATTCTTGTGAAGCTCAATGTTCTCATTGCGGAGAATCTCGGCGTTGCCGGAATCTTCCGCTGCTTGTTTAGCTTCAGCTAAAGCAGCTGAAAAAGCAAAGGGAAAATCCGAGTTGATCAATTTCCTCGGGAAAAAACCTCAACAAAGTCTTAAATCGGAAATTTCAAAACGAAAAAGCCTACCTTTCGTTTCCGTCAAAGCAAGCTGAGACGATTCCAGCTCCGCCTCTCTCTCCTCAAGAATAGAAAGAAGACTTCGAACTTCTTTATTCTTGATAGTGAGCTTCCTGAAAACTTCAAGGTTTATGGCCTCGGAGGTTTGCTGAAACACAGTAAGGAAAAGTATGGTTAATAAAAACATCAAAGCAAAAAAGCATGCATTTTGTTTAATGCTTGGGGCTAGAGTTACATACCTGGCTCATGCGTTGCAAACCTGCTAAGTTTTCCCGGAATTCCTTCGCGTATTCCGCGAAGTGATTTTCGGCCGCGTTCAAGCCGTCATTTATAGCCTTAAAATCCTTGTCAAAGGTGGGGATTTCCTCGTCGAATGTCCGAGAAGATTTCCCCACCTCTGGAGCCGCCCTTTCCCTCGTGTCCGACTCGGACACAACGGGCTGGCTGGGCTCTGGGGGCTTGGTGGTGGTGGCGGCAGTAGGTTCTTCCGCCATTGTCTGCGGCGTATCCGGGGCGACGGCGGGAGATGGTTGGCTGCCTCGGTTGGAAGAAGCTCTGAGCTTCTTCAACTTTCTCGGCTTCAAGGTGGAGGGGGGCAAGCTAAAAACCAAAAACCCGGAAAAGGTTAAAACACCGAAGATGGACGAAAAAGATCCCATAAAAGAAAAAACCCAGAAGAAAATAACCTGGACGTGGCGACGGGGATTCCGTCAAGGTCGATAATTTCATCCGAAGAAATTATCTTCTTGCGTTTGCGCCCACCAGTAGCGGCAGTACGCAGCGCATCCAGCTCGGCCTCGGAGGCTAACTCCGAGTCTGGAAGATCCACAAGCTGTTGGAAAAAGCCAATCAGATTCGAAAGGTAGATTATCCAGGAAGTAAAAATTATACCCAAATAACGGGAAAATTACCTTAGGAGCGGGGTTGTCGGCCGTGTACATTGGCCGACTCTCCGTGTATTGATCGCGCGAAGCGACCAACTGATTGATGCGCCGCCGGAGCTCCTTTGCGGGCCAATCCTTGTCGGTTGTCCGCATTGGATCCTTGGCTCCTGTGTATTCACACAGGAGACGGCCTCCGTGGTTTGCTAATGGCTGAATCCGCCTACTCAGCCAGCAAAAGACCGTGTCCATTCCGGTCAAAGGAGGTTTGGAGGAAGTGAGTTTGGCGATGCGCCTCTTGATCCTTAGTAGATCTGGAGGCAGAACTTGGACGGCCTCTGTAACCCAGTTATCCTGGGGAACAGCGGCGGAGTTCACAAAAGGTGGAACCCCGACGGCTTTTTTAGGAAAAGGCACGTTGGGGTGATAAAAGAAGGAACCCGTCCAGAATTTGACGGATTCCGAGGTTTTTATTTTGGGGAACCAATCCTCTCGGAATCTCCGAAGAGTAAAGGAAATGGTTCCGCAATTTGGGAGTGCGCCCTCCGAAGAGTTACGCTTAACCCCAAAGCAGTACAACCAAAAATCTAACCTAGGCTCTATTCCTAGGTAACCCTCGAATAAGGCCTGAAAGCCGGCCATATACAGAATGGAATTGGGAGGGAGATTATGAGGTTGGATGTTGTAGTGAGCTAGAACTTGGAGGAAGAAAGAAGAAGGGGGAAGCCCCATACCTCGTAGAAGGTGGGAGGCGAGAAGCACCCTTTCGCCCTCTTGCGGCGCGGGTTCGGTCTCCTCTTCCGGGAGCCGCCATTTCTTTTTCAAAACCAGGCCTTCCTTCTCCAAGTTGGGAAGAAGAGCCGGGGGAATACTGCAGGCAATCCAGTTGCCTGCAGTTTCCTCTTCTTCATCTCCTCCGGCGGCGGCGGTGGTGGCGGCCTTCGCGGCGGCAAGCTGCTCGTCGAGGAGCTCTACCTTTTCCTCCGCCGTTTCGGGAGCGAACGGCGGGGTCGATGCGGTGTTTGGTCCCGCAGCATCTGTGGTGGTGGAGACGTTTCCTTCGCCCGCTGCGGACGCCGTAGTTTTTCCCAGCTCGCCGCCGGCGTGCTTGGGCGACCCAAGTTGGGGATCTAGATCGCTCAAGAGCTCGTCGACGGAAGCGCGAACTGGCGATGACTGCGGAGATGCCATCTCTCTCGGTGGTGTTGGTGCGCTCCGGCGTGGAAGGGCTCGTCGGGGCAAGGAATCGTTTTCGCTCTCGAGCTCACGTTCGCACCAATGGTGAAGGCAGTGAGGGAGTGAAGAAGGTTGGTGAGGAGGACGAAGACGGCTATTTATAGCCTAAAAACCCTCTAGATACGCGCTAACGGCTCTTTTGACCGTTGGATGTTCGACGCGTGTCGCTCGCCGGAAAATCCGGGAAACGGAACGACAGAGGAATGATGGCTATCTCCTCGTTTCTCGTGAGAATCTGTCAGAGATACGTTGCAGGGTTTCCCGCGTGAAACCAAGCGGCGCTTACGTCAGTATGATTAAAGCGCTGATGTCACGTGTTCCTTTTCCGCGAAGGATCGCGAGAAGAAAAGCCGGATTTTCATAGTTCCGAGTTTTATGTTACCATCTCCTTCAAAAGGAAAGAAGAAAGAATCAAGACTGCTGAATCAAGTTTCCCGGACAAAATATATTTGACGAAAGGCGGAGTTTCAGAGTTTTGATCCTTCCTGGGGGCTACTGTCGGATATATACCGAATAGGGGTATAGAAGATGGTAGACAAAAGAGCTGGACTACCAGGGTGGCCTGCAAGGTAATGGGCTTAGGTCCATTGGGCGGCCCAGTAGTCCAACGCGCAGAAGCCGGATTCTAGAAGAACCCGGATCACGGCCCGCGTGATCTGGCTTGGAGGAGAAGACGGATTCCTTACTTTCCAAGTTACAAGTTAAACGTAGTCTTCTAGGTTTCTGGTTCTGTAAGCCCTAATCCGGCTATTATATAAAGCCGGACGGGAGATAGATTTCATAAGTTCAATAAGTTCCTTTAGTTCCAAGGTTCTAGGTTCAAGCTCAAGCCTTACGCAACTCGCCGGGAAGTTCATCCTCGACGAGTAGCTGGATCTATTCCCTTACATTGTAACCTTATTATACGGGCTTTAGTCCCACATAGTGAGAAGTGCAGGAGTAGGTACGCCGTATTGTCGCGACGTACCGAACCTGGGTAAATCCCGTGTTCTGTGTCACTACGCTATCCCGTTACCCCACGTCTCTACCGTAGTCTCATGGCACCCCAGTCTATGAAAACTACTACGATGTCTCGACATTGGTATCTCTAAGAATATGCTGCCAGTTTATGATATCCTGCACTGGATCTTCAGGAACACTCTTGCTCCTAGGGTTGCCAACTTCGATCAGATCCATGTCTCTCTCATTGACTTGATGGTCCATACTCATAGGCGTTGTGGTGATGGTCTTAGAATCGATATCATGGATATCATTTGGGATGAGATGAACAAATTTGTGATGAGAAGGAGGGTTCTAGTCTTTGCTACTCTGGTGTTCAAGCTCATTGCTGCTACTTGGCGTCATGCTCAGCTCCCTAATGCTCTCTTGGACAATGACCAAGAGCTCACTACTCACCGCATCAAGGAGCTTCATGTCAAGAATCATGCATCTCCTCTGCTTGGTCCTGAGGACCTTGGTCCTAACACTGATGGCTCTAGTGACTCAGACTTTGAGATGGAGGGAAGGGCTCAGAAGAGTGGGTTTCGCAAGTGGATGACTAAGACTCTGAAGAAGGTGTTCTGTCGTCAGATTGACATGGATAACAAGGCTTATCTTGCTCATGTGTGTAGCAAGAAGGAACGTCAGCTGTCTCGGGACAGATTTGCCCATCTTGGGGTGCCTGTCCGTCCTGGTTCTGAGGATAGGATCACTACCTCCAAGGAGTGGAAGTCAAAGCATGATGGCTCTTGGGTGGATCCGGACCTTCTTGATTATGCTACCACTTCTCATGAGCCTTGGACTCGTGGTGATTCTGAAGATGAAGTGGAAGATGTCAACTTTGAGGACGAGCATGGTCTTGGAAGCCCAGCAAGCGCCTCTAGCCCCAACGAGTGACCTCCAGGGACGTTAGCATCACCTCTTCCCTTTATGGTGTCTTGATGCCAAAGGGGGAGATTTCTATTTAGGGTCGTCTTATCGTTTGCTTGGGTGGTTGTTGTCAAACTTTGGTGTTGATGTCTTTATGGTGTGTCTCGTGCTTGTGTTATTTGTGTTGAACCGTTTGTCTTGTTGGTTTATGGATTTTATGGTTTTATCTATTATGTGGCAAGTAGTTCTATTGTTATATCTTTTACTCTTGCTAGGTCTCTAAAAGATAAGGGGAGCACACATTCTAAAGGGAACAAAAGTTTGTCTCAACAAGCAAACATTCTTGACGTATCACGTGTTTCTCTCAAGAAGTGCTCCACCTAAATTTTAACGACCTCTCTTAGTGGTGTTGCCACCAATCTCCAAAAAGGGGGAGATTGAAAGTGCATTTGCATTTGATCTCTTATTTGTTTTGGAGTTGATAACAACACGATTAAGTTCTAACAGTGCGTTGAAGTTATTTCAGGAAATATCATCTCGATGCAAAAAGGAAAAGTGCAAAATGCCAAAGCCACCAAACTCTACTTTGTGCAGCGGTAGTACCGGACGCTCCAGCCGTAGTACCGCCAGCACTAGCAAGCGGTAGTACCGCTGGTGGTACCGCCAGAAGTACCGCCAATATGAAATTGGCCTCTGTTTCCAGCGGTACTTCAGCGGTACTGGTCTAGTAGTACCGATGGGACTTAGTAGTGTAAGGAGAAACACTCTCCATGGCGGTAGTACCGCTCCTTCCAGGACAGTACCGGTCAAAATACCGCCAGGGGAGTTTTGCTCGCAATAGCCTTTACGGTACTAGAGCGGTAGTGCCCTAGTACTACCGCCAGTCACTTCGAGTTATTTCAAATTCGTGGCCAGCGGTAGTACCGCCACTGGAAGTACTGCAGTACTTCCGCGGTAGTACTGCCCGTGCCCTTCAGCTGGGACTTCTCTAGTACCGCTCACGTTGACAGCGCGCGGTAGTAACGCTGACCCCAGCGGTAGTACCGCCAGATGCAAAAAGGGTCAAACGGCTAGTTGTGGGGGAGGGGCTATAAATACCCCTATCCCCTTCTTCTCCAAAGGGTTGCTCGAACCAGCATTGAAGACAAGCATTTACTGAGCCTCCAAAAGCTAGATTTCTCGCAGTCCCTCCACCCAAACTCGTTGATACTTGGAGGATTGAAGGAGAAGACCCCGATCTACACTTTCACCAAGCCGATCTTTGTTTCCCCCTCATTCTCTAGAGGGATCTAGTCTAGGGTTTCCTTGTGGAGAACCTAGACTCCATTGCTACACATGTTGGTGATTGGTGATTATTAGGAGCCCCCAATTTGGTTGTGGGTGTGTGCCCCAAACTTGTTTGTAAAGGATTCGATTCCCGCCTCAAAGGGGATCAATAGTGGAAGGTGGACTAGGCCTTTGTGGCGGGGTTCATCAGAGAATAGGGTGAGGCCTTTGTGGCTTTGAGTAGGCCTTCGTGGCGAGCTCAAACCCCTCCAACGAGACGTACTCCCTTAACAAGGAGGAACTCGGGAATACATCGTGTCTTCGTGTGTTTCATATCGGTTACCTCGTTCCCTTCCTCCTTTACTTGTGCTTGTATTGTGTTTGTGCTTGTTCTTATCATATAGGTAAATTCACCGTAGTTGCATTATCTAGAGAATTTACCTTTGTGTCAAACCTAATCTTGAAGAAAAATTAAAGTTGGTCGTAGCACCAATTCACCCCCCCCCCCCCCTCCCTCTAGGTGCTCTCACTATAAGTTCACCACCCAGTTTCGGATCTTTGATTTTTTTTTTGTTAATGCATTATTCCTTTGATTTTTTGTTGATGCATTACAAGCTTTTTTGGATCTTTCATAAACACAATTTTCCGTTGATGTTCTCTTAATGCATTACATTTTTTCTTTGAGTTTTCTATAAATGCATTGCATGTTTCTTTGTATGTAAAAAATAGAACATATCTCCAACATGAAATGCATAGCATATTTTCTGATTTTTTCTATTAATGGAACAGATCTGAAACATTAAAAAATTAGGGAGCAAGAAACATCTGAAACATGACAGAGCATAAATCTTTTTTTATCCATATGTATTTTGTTTTATGCATTAGCAACTTTTATTTTGGATCATACATCAACATTTTTTTGTCTAATCTCCATCCAAGAACCTTTCATATCCAAGACAGTAGCATTACAAATTTTGGAACAAAAAAAACAAAGTTTACAGGATCAAGACAATAGCATTACAAATTGTTGGAACAAAGTAAACTAGTGTAAGCATATACACTCATTAATACAGGACCATGTTGGATTAAAAAAAAGACATGAATTTGCCAGAATCTTTATACAAAGTATAAGGTATCAACGAAATATTGGCACGCAATTCTTCATGAACATCATTATACAGAATCTTGAACATATAGAGAGAGAGAGAAGAAGAGAAATAACAGAAAACAAGCACCAGGTCCAATCTCAGAAAAAATGAATTAAAGAAGAAAAAAAGAACAATGCACTCTTCCTCTCGTTGTCGAGAGAACCTCCATGCTCCAGATCTTGTGCTAGGCAGCACTGATCCGAGCCCTCCATGGTCGCCATGCTCCAGATCTGGTGCTCGGTACCACATATGTGAGCCCTCCATGACCACACAATAGGATGTAGAAGAAGGAAAAAAGTAGCCCTCCATGGCCTACGCCTACATGTCCCTCCATGGCCTCCGCCTTCATGGCCGCCATGCTCCAGGTGGAGGGTGGTTCGAATGGTGACTGAGGGTAGCTCGGGAGATCCAGCATGAATGGCGATTGGGGTGGAGATCTGGAGGATGGGTGGTTGCGTTTTGGGCCTAAGGGGAGAAAATGATTAGGTTAGTTGGAAAAGTGTGGTTATGCTTTTTTTTGTAGGGGGGGTTCCTATTTGTGTCCAAGTGCAGGGAATTTTTTGAAAAAAGGCAACATCGACCGTCAGATCTAGAATGGACACCCGAGATAGATCGAGGACCTCCATATAAGAGTGCAATCGCTGCACTCAGATTAGTGTCCCCTCTTTGGTTTTTGGGTTTTAGGTGGTTTCGGAATGGTCCACCATAGTCTAAACATGGCCCCTATGTAAATATGTGGTTTTTTTCTTTCTTCTATATAGCAAAAGTGCCCATGCGTTGCAACGGGTTTAAAATAAAACAAACATCTTAGGATTGAATTATAGCTCGATTTTGGCTGTATCATTGTTTTAGAAGCATTGGTTTTCACCCAAGTTTCAATTCTCTTAGATGTCCCACTATACAACAATCCTCACAAAGCTAAAAGAAACTCACTACTTACTTTCTAATTGTCTCTATTCACGTCATGCGTTCCCAAAAGTGTGAAATCATCGTTTAGAAATCTCTTGTTAAATTACATGAAAAACACTAAATTAATTAAATTGTTAAATTGCTATAAATAATTGTATCACATGTGGTAAGAAAAATAGTACAAAAACTACAGGGGAAGGCTGCAAGCAGTAATTCAACCTAAGAAGCGTCAATCAAAAATTTACGTACCAAATTGTCCATTGAACACCACCAATAATAGATTTGCACAATCTACCATAGGACAAGTGAAGCACTTAACCCAGCTCGAGCAAAATCTCTTGTTTGCACAATCTCAATAAAGCAGGATACATTGAATTGCCAGAAAATAAGCCCAGTAGCATGCATATAGTGATGGCAACAAGACAACAGTCCAAAAGATTCCAATCGGCTAACTAATTATTCCAGCATTCCAAACATAAAATCAACTAATTAATATGTAGGTAAATCCAAATCAGATTACAGTAGTAAGCAATACCAATAAGGTGCAAATTAGCAAGGACTAAGAAAGATATGAAAGATTAATAATTAGGTACCTCACTATGAGGGTCATGGTGAACGCACAAGGAAGAGATAATGGAGGTGCAGTTCTGCATGGGCATCTTCCTGTAGCTTGTGGCATGCTACTACATCTCTGGTTCTCTAGGTAGATACAACCTGCCGAGGGGATTCCCCAGGACTAAGGCCTTGCTCGGAGCATACCTGTATCCAATTCTCCAAATCACCGCTCAGATGCGAGATCAATCCGCTCTGATGGCGCATGCGAGAGGGAGTGCACGCTGTTGTGGTGCCAAATGTCACTGTTGTTGACGTCCCTCGTGATCATGTCGGTCCGGGCTGGCGCCTGGCGGCATTTATCCGGCCGAGGTGTTCACGGTGGACCAGCTGGACAAGCGGGATAAGAACGCACGTTGTAGATTTACATCAACTAATACAAACCGTGCTACGGCCCGTCATCATCTTTGCGGCGCTCGTTATGCTCATGTTGCTCGATGCTCACGCTCTTCCTCGTTGGCTCCCCGCGGTATCCTTCGGCGGCTTGGCGATCCTCACACTAACCGTATAGGCGGGATTCTCGTCGAGTCATCGTCACCTGTCTCGGCTCACGCCCCTGTGCTCAGTCTGCCGCAGCCCAAGGGCGCGTGGTTCGCGCTCTTTCCCGTGGAAATGTCTGTGGCCGCGTGTACCTCACAAAGGAGCTCCGAGAAACCAGGCATGCCGCACGCGGCGGTGCGCCGGTGCGCATGTCGTCTATGCAGCTCGTGCTGCAGCACTGCCTTTTGGGTTTAGCGGAGAGGCGGAGGCGCTGAACTTGATCGGCCAGATCGAGTTCTACTACTCGGATGTCACTGCTCGCGCTCTCGCCTTGTGGTCTGTGGCCGTGCTGGGGTAGACGTACGAAACGGAACTGACTTATGAAGCGACGGATGAACGTCCGGTGGCGACTTGAGATCGGCCTGAGCAGCAGGGGCGGATCTAGAGCAAAAGTAAACCGGTGTCACTCTATGACTCACACATAATTTTGACCTAGATATAGGGGTGTCATAGACTATAACTGGATAAAATTTATCAAAGAAAGCAATTTGGATCCGGTGTCCTGTGACCCCGGGTGGCTTAACCTACGCCCCTGCTGAGCAGAGTTGTAGTCGGAGGGGGTAAGCCTGAGGAGCCCCATGCATGGCCGCCTAGTCGAGCATAACTCGTCTCGGAGCATTTATTGATCGTGTTACAGTGTGCATAGAAGACCTTTCCTCTCCTAATTTGTGTAATCGATCGCTGCAACAGTTTGGACATTTTTCTATACTAGCAAATATGCCCGTGCGTTGCAAAGGACACTTCAGGTTTTTTCTCGGCGCACATGATAAATCATCGTAATAATTTTTATTTACTTATAATGGATATAATTATAACAAATTTAGTAATTATGCCGTGCGGTTGGTATGGATTATTTTTATTAATTTTTTTTGTCTATAGAAGATTTTACTACCGAAAATCAACTATTTTGAGAGAAGAAACGTTTTTTCACGTGACACATCTACCGTTAAGAACTAATATCCTTAATTTCTTGTCTGGTAGTGTTACCATTAAGAGTAGCATTTCTTATACACATTAAACATGACAAAAGATGAATATTAACTACAGCTTTACGTCTAGTGAAAAACCAAAGCGCTGAGGAGCGGCTCAACTTCAATAAAAAGTAAATAAAAACCCGCTGAGCGGGGCAATTTGCTCCATCGGCCCACCGCCGACGTGCGAAATTAACGAGACAAATCAATCTTCAACCAATCTTCAACCGGCGCCCCACGTGTTCTCCTCCTTGTAGTCGTATGCGCCACCATCTCCTCCACCTCTGCTACTTCGCCTCTATCACGGGTTCACGACCTCACCGCACCTTCCCATCCTTCTCAGAAAGCCGGTTCGAGAGGGCGGCGCGTCGGAGCTGGCGGGAAGCGGGACGGCCAGGAACAGGCAGACAACCCCAGGCGCCAATCGCCGGCGGATACTCCTCTCACGACCCTGCTCTGCGCCATCTCCCATCCACCACATCCTTGCCAAGCGTCTACCTAGTAGTAATCTAAGCCTAGACGATCAAGAAGTAAAAGGAGAAGGTATTGAGAACTTCGGTGTAAAAGTAATTCATACAAAGGAATAACCTAACGCAGTTTGCACTTAATTTTTTTATGTAATGTCAATCTAGCTACATTATTTACATGTGTAGGACCAAATTATGTATCTGAGCTAATTGTTCTTATTCTAAAAAGAAAAAGTTTATTTTTCTTCAAAACTTCAATTACAAAACTGCCAAGCGGAAAATAACCAACCATGATTACCCATTATGTCTGCTTAGTGAAGGTACTTCATATTACTTCGAAACAATTATTACCAATTAGAAGAGAGTGGACTTCCGCATCTAAGGTAATGAATAATACTTGGAAAAAAGTAATTTCAGTATTTACTCCATGATATAAAAAAGTTGGTCAAACGTCCTGTTGTAATGAGATGGTACCCAGCAATAATGTACACAAACTTTCAGAGTTATGTAAATTAAACAGCCATTGTGTAGGCAGCTCAAACTTGTATCCTATGTCACTGACCAGACCCAGATGAAATTTAATCTCCTCCAGATAAGAATGGATACCGACCTAAGCAACCTGGGGTGGGCTTGCAGGTTGCCGGGACCTCGTGCTGGAGAGCTTAGTGGCAGCTTGCAGACTCGCCGGGGCAGCGATTGCAAGGTCTACTATTTTGCAGGCATTGAGTCACGATCAGTTATTAGCACAACTGCTCCAAGATATTCACCTCACACACACAAGGATGAGAGTACAGAACCAATCGAGCGATCCTCTTGGAGAAAACAGCTGCTTGTGAAGGATAGAACCCTCGCCTAGACGCTAACGGCCACACGCGCGCATCGTTCGTTCAGGGTCTCGGCTGATTGACGAGAAGTCAGTAGACATCAACCCTCACCTAGACGCTAACGGCCACACGCGCGCATCGTTCGTTCGGGGTCTCGGCTGATTGACGAGAAGTCAGCAGACATCCAACGGGATCTCGAGACTATCCTGTGTAGCCGGCGCGGGTGAGTGCAAGCGGCGATTCGGGCCTCCCCATCCGTAGCTGCGGACGGCGCTCCTCCCAGACTCGTACTCATATACGTTCCACACCCATGTCAGAGTTCGGATCGATCGGAGGTTAGCCAAGCACAGGAGGTAGGGATGTAGCGAGTACGTGGACACCAACCAAACCAAACCAAACGTTTTTTTAACCTACTGGTGGCAGGCTGGATAATTTGTGTCTAACTTTAGGGGCAGTTTCAAAGACCTACCAAACCAAACCAAGGAAGACTTAACGCCTTTATTATTAGGTATAGATGTCGTGTCGGAGTATTGTTTGTATTGGATTTTTATTTCCAAGAAGTTTGATGTCGTACATTCCCTAGAAGTAGCGTCCTATCGTACAATACCCTGCAGTAGTTCGTTTTTTTTCTTGGGCTTCCTATCGTATGTTTGGTTTTTTGATGGCCCACTTAACCCACTTAGGACGCAAGCGAGTCCCATGCCTCTCTGCGGAAAGGTACACGTGGGTGAGCTCCGGTCCGTCGATGACATCGATGATCTGGCCGTGCGTCTCCTCTCGCTTTCGGGTGGGTGTGTGTACGTGTACATATTATGTGTGCCTTTGATCTTGGTTGACATATAGGCGCCCCGAGCGTAGATGTGTAATGGTGTCCGTGATGGACTCCTTGTTTCCTTAAGATTGCACAAAAGGATCGACTATGGCATCACCTAGGAATTCGATCCGGAGTGCGCTCGGCCAACTCAATTGGCTGGGCGATTCACGTACCAGATGAAAATCATGGACGTGACACCTCGGCGGACGACGTACCAACAAAACACAGACAGAAAAAAAAAACTTGATGTTTTTATTAAAACGTATAGGTTAGAGGGGTATGACTTATGGGTGGCATAGTGAGTAATTTTTATCAACTTGGATGACACTTTCGATGACGGACCGACTGACCAACCAACCAACGCGGGAAGTCTTAACGTTTTTATTATTCTTTTATTTTATTATCTCTCCTATCTAAAAGAAGAGTTTTGTTCCTTCAACCGTCTAGCAAAACATCATGTCATCCTGTCGTCCTGCCGTCAACCGTCCACGGAATTAATTATGGAATTAATTTCGTTCAGTCGTCCCAGGAGCGTTTCGCTCGCCGTTTGGTTACGCCTTTGTCGCGCGTTGCCTCGCTCGCGTTGAATGCTGAATTTATGCCCCGAGATGTGGCCCTGCGTACTCCCGTAACTTCCATTAATCTCTCTCCCGTAACCGTGGACTTTGCTCCCCCGAGTTTCCTTGCCATCTCTCTACCATTGACGAAGCAGCCATTTCTGCCCTTCTCCTCCAATCCTCCCACACCATGCGTGCAGCGCTGCTAAAATCCGGCGTCGCGGCTCCCAAATCTACGATCGGGCCGTAAGAGTGTTCGCCGCGCGGAGTTCCAGTACCCGCTGCTCCGGCCATGACCGCGCCTTCCCTGACGACTACATCTGCTACCTCTTCCGGAGGAGACATCAGCGGATAGACGGCCTGACAGGGGGATGCTAACCCGGTATGCCAAGCTCTGAGGAAATAACCCGGCCCGAAGGATGGCGTGCAGGATTCGACTAAGAATAAAGAAGCTTGTGGAGGCCCAAACTTGTGGGCTTAACGGCCCGGGTTATGGGCTATTGTAAAGGAAAGTTATGGTTAGTGCGCCGTGTTCATGTAGGATCCGGAATATGCCTTGCCGAATAAGTTAGGGGGTACGGGTGCTTTATAAACCGACCCTCAGGTATAGTTTTGCAGAGAGATCTAAGAACCCTAGCAATATCGTGAGATATCGAGTATCCAGTGTAAACCCTAAATCGAGTTATTATATCGAGAATAGAGATCCGGCGACTTCGATTGCCGGCTGTCAGATCAAGTTGCACCATGTCTTCTCTTGAGCTAAACCCTCTCCCGAACGCCTGTGTCGACTTGCCCCAAGATCAGTTACCCCCGGTAACATCTGCCGTGATTATCCCACGACAGTTGGCGCCCACCGTGGGGCCTGCGTCCAAAGGTGTTTACATCACGGGAGAAGCTCGGAAGGGCATGGAGAATCTTGTCATTGGCGAAATCTACATCGACCACGAAGAAGAAAAGTTGGTGGACGATTCCGGCTGGGGGCCAGAATCGGATCACCTCGAGTCCGGATTTATATTGACGATCGGCCGGATCAACATCTTCGTCGGCACGGTACGAACGACTAACTTAAAAGGACAATATCATGTGCATACTACAGGAACTTCTAGCAGGAACAAAGAGACATCAAAGCAAGCGGCAAATTCGGTTTCATCAGCCGCGCCGGGATATCTTAGATGGGCAGAACAAGAGATAACGTGGAGTAGAAGAGATCATCCGGAAAAAGTGGAGCGTCCAGGAGTCTTGGCGTTGGTGGTTGCTCCACAGGTTAATGGTTACGAGCTGAAGAAGGTCCTGATGGACGGTGGAAGTAGCATCAACATCCTTTATTGGGAGACCTTCTTACGGATGAGTCTCAAAGAGTCCCAGCTGCAGAAAAGTTCGACAATCTTTCACGGGATCGTACCGGGTCACTCGGCGAGCCCCGAGGGAAGGATCACCTTGGAAGTTGCTTTTGGGGAATCGACGGATAATTATCGAGTGGAGTGGCTCACGTTCGAGGTGGTCAAGTTGCGCAGTCCTTACCACGCGCTGTTGGGGAGGCCGGCTTACGCCCAATTCATGGCTAGGCCGTGCTACGTGTATTTGCAGCTGAAAATCCCGGGTCCTAAACGGACCATCACTATACATGGGAACCGGGATATAGCGGCCGAGTGCGACGAAGGAGATTCAGTCATGGCCGGGCAGGCATGCAGGAAGGAAGAGCTCGAATATTACCGGTCTCAAGTAAATCCGGACGATAGAACAGCCTTGAAAAAGCCGAATACTGAGGATGAGAGAGCAAAATTCAAGGCAGCGCAAGACACCAAGAAGATAGATTTTGTCGAAGGGGAAAAGAGCAGGAGGGAGCGCTCGTGGAGTTCATTCGCTCGAATGCAGATGTGTTTGCCTGGACACCTAGCGACATGCCGGGTATCCCTACAGAATTGGCTGAGCACAGTTTGCATGTGGATCCCAAGTCCAGGCCCGTGAAACAAGGTTTGAGGAAAATGAATGAGGAAAGAAGGAAAGCTATAGGCGAAGAGATCGCTCGGCTATTGGCAGCCGGCTTTATCATGGAAGTATTTCACCCGGATTGGTTGGCTAACCCGGTTCTGGTGATGAAAAAGACCAACGAGTGGAGGATGTGCATTGACTTCACTAGTCTCAACAAGTATTGCCCAAAGGATCCGTTCGCGCTCCCAAGGATAGATCAGATTATAGACGCAGTAGCTGGAAGCGATCTGTTATGCTTCCTGGATGCATATTCCGGGTATCATCAGATTAAGCTCAAAAGGGAGGACTGGGAGAAAACATCATTCATAACCCCGTTTGGGGCCTTTTGTTATAAAACTATGACGTTTGGGTTGAAGAACGCTGGCGCAACTTACCAACGGTGTATTCAAAAGTGCTTTGAGGACCAAATCGGACGTAACGTCCATGCTTATGTGGATGACGTGGTCATCAAGACTAGGAAGGCGGAGACATTTATCGATGATCTAAAGGAGACATTCAAAAACCTGAGGAGGTACCAGATGAAGCTTAATCCAACGAAGTGCGTGTTCGGAGTTCCGGCTGGGAAATTACTCGGCTTCATAGTTTCCGAGAGAGGAATTGAGGCAAATCCAGATAAAATCAAGGCAATCCAGAGTTTGAAAAAGCCGGAAAACTTGAAGCATGTTCAAAAGCTCACGGGCTGTGTAGCAGCCTTGAGCCGATTCATATCTAGACTCGGAGAAAAAGCAATACCCTTGTATCGGCTCTTGCGGAAATCGGATAAATTCGTATGGGACGAAGAGGCAGATGAAGCGTTTGAAGCACTAAAGAAGCAATTATCTGAAGCACCAGTACTAGCGGCGCCGGGTCCTAAAGAGCCTATGTTGCTATACGTGGCAGCTGGCCCCCGAGCCGTTAGCGCAGTGGTTGTCGTGGAACGCAAAGAGGACGGGAAAGGTTACCCGGTTCAGAGGCCGGTTTATTACGTCAGTGAGGTATTATCAGAAGCGAAGCAGCGCTATCCGCATTGGCAAAAGTTGGTATTCGGGGTCTTTATGGCTAGCCGGAAGTTGAAGCCGTATTTCCAAGAGCATCCGATAACAGTGGTTAGTTTAATACCAATGTCGGATATCATCAGAAACTCGGACGCGACGGGAAGAATAGCCAAATGGGCGATAGAGATGGGGGATTATCATATCAACTACGAACCCAGGTCAGCAATCAAGTCTCAAGCTTTAGTTGATTTCGTTAACGACTGGACACATACAGGCATGGCTGCAACGGTTCCAAATTCCGAGTCATGGATCATGCACTTCGACGGATCAAAGCAGTACGAGGGATCAGGAGCTGGGGTGGTGCTAACATCACCCAAAGGGGACAAATTGAGTTACGTGCTACAAATTCACTTCGACTGTTCCAACAACGTGGCCGAGTATGAGGCCCTATTGCATGGCTTAAAGGTAGCCAAAGAGATGAACATCAAGAGGATACGGTGCTTCGGAGATTCGGACCTTGTGGTACAGCAGGTGTCAGGAACGTGGGATAGAAAGGACGCAACTATGGCGGCATACCGCAGGGAAGTTGATAGGGTAGCAGGATGTTTTTCCGGGTATGAGGTGGAGCATATAGACAGAAGAAAGAACGAGGCAGCCGACGCCCTCGCCAGACTCGGCTCGCGCAGAGAGCCGGTTCCACCTAACGTTTTCCTGGACGAATTATGGCGACCATCAGTTAAAATCGAGTCAGAGGAGGAATTGGCAAATCAAGACTCGGATTCAGGGCTCGTAGCCACTGTACGTACTATTCCCGAGTGGACAGAACCGTTTTTGGCCTACCTATCACGAGGCGAGTTACCACAACAGGAGGTATTAGCAAGGCAAATTTTGAGGCGAGCAAAGGGGTACTCTATCATTAATGGGGAATTGTACAAAAGAAGTGCAGCAGGAGTCTTTTTGCGCTGCGTAGCGCCGGAAGAAGGCAGACAGATTCTCAAGGAAATCCATGAAGGCGACTGTGGACATCATGCGTCCACAAGGTCTCTTGTGGCTAAAGCTTATCGACACGGGTTTTTCTGGCTCACGGCCCTAACGGATGCGGAGCGATTGGTAGCAAGGTGTGACGGATGTCAAAGGTACGCTCGCCAAACCCATGTGCCGGCTATGGAGTTGCGGACTATCCCGTTGACTTGGCCGTTTGCCGTCTGGGGTATGGACATGGTTGGCCCCTTCCATATGTCACCATGCAAGAAAACACATCTTTTGGTGGCCATTGATAAGTTTACCAAGTGGGTTGAGGTTATGCCAGTTACTAATTGCGAAGCAGCTACAGCAGTCAAGTTCCTGAAAAGGATTATCTACCGGTTTGGGTACCCCCACAGCATAATTACCGACAATGGAACCAACATGTCCCTTGGTGAGATGGAGAAGTTTTGTGGCAACAATGGAATCCGGCTCGATGTGGCATCGGTGGCTCATCCCCAGGCCAATGGACAAGTGGAGAGGGCAAACCAAGAATTGCTTCGCGGATTAAAACCACGATTGCGAGTTCCCTGTGTCAGGGCCGCTGGTGCATGGGTCGAGGAACTTCCTTCGGTGGTTTGGGGTATCAACACTACACCTAACAGATCCACTCAGATGACACCCTTCTTCATGGTCTATGGTGCGGAAGCAGTGTTACCAAGTGATATTATTCACGATTCGCCTAGAGTATCAGCTTACGTCGAAGTAGAGAACGAAAAAACCCGGCAGGACGCCGTAGATATGTTAGAAGAGCAAAGAGAACAAGCCCTGGAAAGATCAGCCATATATCAGCAAGATCTACGGAGGTATCATAGCCGGCGTGTGAAGACCCGGGTATTCCAGGAAGGAGACTTGGTTCTGCGTCTGGTACAGTCAAACGAAGGAAAACACAAATTATCACCACCATGGGAAGGACCATTTATCATAAGCCGGAGCCTACATAACGGATCATATTATTTGATAGATGCAAGGGAAGAGTCGGCTACAGTCAATGACACCGCACACACCACTTCATCTATGCAAGAAAGAGATAGACCATGGAACGTGGCTCAGCTGCGTCCGTATTATACTTAGTAAAGACTATATTGGCAAGTGGAATTGCACGATGTAATAGGCAGCAGGTTTTCTGACGTACTCTTTTCCTATCCAGGGCACCTTTGGGGACTGGACGGGTTTTTAATGAGGCGGCTTGCTGACCTACATTTTTCATATCAAGTAAAGAGATGGTTATCAAGAAAAGAGATGGTTGTTATCAGTTTTTCATATCAAGTAAAGAGATGGATATCAAGAAAAGAGATGGTTGTTATCAGGTTATGTATTCTCAGTACGATGCGTATATCTAGGTCTTGGGGGCTGGTCGCTTAAATAGCACAGTTACAAACTCAAAGACCCGGCCATGATGCCTATGAGTTATAAGGGCCGATTACTCGCAAACGAGTACGGCTACAATCTTATAACCGGACAAATAAGTCCAAATTTCTTGGCTACTCTTACTTAAGCTCGATGTGACTCGCATTAAAGTGGCATGATTTGTTCGCTTACGATGGCAGTTAGTCATGAAACCCGACGGGAATTGGCTGGCTACGTCTTCGTATTGATGTAACAACATGGTATCCACGCGAAAGCCGGCTTACAGTACAAGACAGTCAAAAGGGTCATCTAAACCACAAGTTATGCAGAGTACAAGGCTGAATAGCTGGAAACTCAATGACTATTAAGCATAACTTCAAAACCGATGTGAAACAACTCATGGATCTTTGTGAAAATAGCAATAAGCATTTTGTCCCCTTTTCAAGATCAAGTGTCCTAGGCTCGGCAATCCGGGCCCGGTAGCTTGAAATCTTGAAAAGAACTGGCTTACTGGTATGGTTGCAAAAATCCAAATATCCGAGTCTTGGGGACTTGGGGACTTCGAAGCAAAATCCGCTTGTCAATACCCATGAGACCCGGAAATTGAGTTTTCACAAAAGGAGCAATAAATAAAACCAGATATCGAGAACAGATGAGCTTAAACTTAAAAAGGTCGGAACAGGCATCGAGTATATCAAGGCCTTAGTGTGCATTACAAAATACTGGTGAAAAAATATCAAAGGTGCACAGGCGCACCGCCTAAAAAAATGACTGTTTCAAAAAGTATGTCGACCGACTGACGCTTAAGAAGAGGCATTGGAAACCATATATCACTCGGCGCCCATCTTGGCCTTACCCTTGCCATCATTGGTGGTAGCAGCAACACCCGGATCGGCGGCGTCAGCCCCTGCAGGGGGCGGAACGACTGATGTTGAGGCAGCAGGAGCTGAGCCGGCTTCAGCTTGTTTCTTGGCAGCCTCCGCCCTTATCACAGCAGCTTCCTCCTTCCATCGAGCCAGCATGTCATACGGCTCAGGAAGATCCGACTTAATTACTTTATCGGCAGAATCATATGCTGGAACAAGTATGTTAACATCCAGTTCATCAGCAATTACGCTGGCCGGGTAACGGACCTCCTTCTGGACGGCCTGGAAATCCTTTACTGAAAACTTGGATCCGTCAAGCTTGAACTCTGGGAAGCCGCCCATAAGCTTCGCTAACTCGAGCTTGGGGAGATAAGCTTTTGCAAGTGCAAGCCCCCGGGTCACTCCAACCCGGCAAGATGAGCGCTTCCAGTGCCGAATCCACTCGGGAATAGTGGATAGGGCGTCCAACAGCCTCTTCAGGTCAACATGTCCTCTACCCGGACACCGTAACTCGTCAAGGATCCATCTGGTCCCGGCACATAGCTGCCGGATAGCACTCTTTATGGTTTTGAGCTTGGCAATGTCATCTTCATCCGGCATGGCTTCGTCCGGGCCTGAAGTAAAATGAAGATATAAGTCGGAAAACTTTTGCTGTTTGTCAAAAGGATAAAACCGGAGAAGGAAGCATACCAAGCAAAGAACGATAGGTGTCAGATATTTCGACGGAAAGGCTTGTCAGGTCATCTTCGGCTTGGTGAGCCCTTCTTCGGTACTTCTTCATTAATTGCCTATTCCTCCTGGCTTCAGTCTCGGCTGCTTCACGTAAAGATATCTCCTTTTCAACGAGCTTGGCGGCGTCCGCAAGTTTCTCCTCGTATTGAGTCACGAAAGACTGCATGGATGTTAAAAAAGCATTAGTCAGGAAGTAGAGCACAGTTATCAGTCATTGGTATAATAAAAGTACCGAGCAAGTCATGAATGAACTCCCTCGGAACTTGGGGACTGGACAAAGGTACAAGCAACATTAATCGAACTTACCTCGTGTTTGGTTATTAAAGACCCCAAGATGTTTTCCTCGTTATCCCTTAAGGCGCGCAGGGTTTCTAGCATCTGGGCAAAAGTTAACTCCTCGGAGCGAGTCCCGGAAGAGCCGGCAGCTTGATCATCTGGTAGGGGGGTTCTCCTTGCATTTGGAGTGGAGACCCGGACAGTCTGAGTGTCCGGGTTGGGAGGGCTCATCCTTGTATCTAGAATTTCTATCTCTTCGTCTACCGGTTCCGATAAGGAAGGAGATCCGACGGTTTGGGAAAGTGGATTGTTCAGAGGGCCTTGTTCCCGGTTAGTGGCCGCATCACCACCAGTTGCGGCGTCTGCGTCGTCAGTCGGCTTCTCCACCTGGAGGTTATCCGTTTCTGTGTTTTCCGGGTCACTGACGGTGACCTGAGCGCTGAAAGAAAGATGAAAAAAGGCAGTTATTAATGATGACGGCGGCTCGGATGAAAGTTCGCTAGATGCAAAAAGAAATAGTAAGGCAAAAACTTACCCGGCATTTACGGTGTAATCCGGTGGGAGCTCGCCACTGGAAGCAGACGAGGTATTCGCAGGAACCACTAGTGGAACCCGGAATTGCCCGGCACGTGGGTGGTTAGGAGAAGGGTGGCGCTGAGGAGAGTTGGAAGAACGAGATGGAGGAGCACTGCCACGAGGGACCGAGGGGGCGGAGATGCCCGGGTTAAGTGGATCTTCACCTGGGGAGCTCCGAGTTACCCTGCGCTTGGCTGGGAAGGAATCCTTCAAGCATGATGAATTTGATAATTGATGGTTAAGTCGTCGCATGACGTCAAAGGAGTAAGGTTCAGAGGATAATGAGGAAAAAGGAACCTTGGACACTGTCCCCCTGCCTTTCCTCTTGGCCCCGTCTGTTGCCTCTGGGTCAGACTCGGTTCTCTCCGGTTCGTCTTCATTGTTTCCACCCTCGTCCTCTAGCCCTACGAACCGGGTGTGCATTCATTGGAAAAAAGACAGACGAGAGGAAAGTAATGCAAGTAAAAATACGCAGATCCTGAGTGAATACCTTCACTATCGTCAGTCGCCTCGTCCTCCTCTTCCGGGTCTCTGGAGGGGGGGAGTGGTTCAACTCTCCAGAAAGGGTCATCAGCCAGAGGTAAAAAGATAAGATTAAAGGCTTAGAAGCAGTATCGAGTTGAAATGTGGAAACAAGCTATGAGCGCCGGGTATTACCGCTGGAGCTGGATTTTCCCGGGTAAACGGAGGTAACCCGGCGATGCCCTTTATCGCCTCCAGTTTCTCCGCCAAGAAGCCTTTGATAGTCTTTATAGTATCGCCGGTCGCAAAGCTCTTGGTGGAGTAGCGGAGCGCGTCTGTGGTGTGCCCCGAATACTCGCACATCAATTTGGCGCGAATGGAATTAGGTTGGATTCGGAAATCGACCCAAGTTTTTATTAAATTGAGCCCTAGGAGGCCCTGGGCTGAGAGAATGGCTATCTTGGCTAGCGAAGGAAGGATTGCCTCCCTGTCTGAGTCTGATGCGAAGGCATTGAAAGACTCGGAGAGCTTGAGGGGGGCCTCTGAGTAACCCGGCAGCTTCTTTTCGCTGTCGGGGGAGGTATCGTGGCAGTAAAAGAAGGATAGCTGCCAATGTTTAACGTGGGAGTGCAGGTTGAGGGTTGGCATCAAAGAATTCTTACGGCGTTGGATGGATACCCCGCCGCAAGTGAGAAGCGCTCCGTCGCCGCTTTCGCGGCACGGCTTGCACTGGAATAACTCAATGAAAAGAGTCAGACTCGGTGGCATGCACAAGTACGACTCAGATAGAACAATGAAGTGGGTAATGTTTAACATGGAGTTAGGCCCTATGTCGAACACCCGGAGTCCATAATGATCTAAGACCTCCCTAAAGAAAGGATGACCCGGAGGACGAAATCCCCGGGTCACGTGGTCAATGAAGCAGATTACCTCGTTTTCTTCGGGGGTGGGACGAGTCTCATTACCCGGGACCCTCCAGTGGATGTCTTTTTGGGAAGGGAGGGTTCCTAATTCGGCTAGCTCGTCCAATTTGGCTTTGGTGGTTGTGGAACGCCCCCAGTTGGCAGATATGGTTTGGGTGGTCCTCGTCGGAGCCGGTTGTTTTCCTTGTCGCTTGGGAGCCATGGGGCCAGCCTGCAAAACACAAAGAGAAGAGGCGTGTGAAATAAGACCCGGGAATACTGAGACATCCGAGTATAAAGGTATCAAGAAGGTGCGAAGCCGAGGACTGTCCGGGTATTGAGCACACTTGTGAAATTGTTGGTCACTTACATAGGGAAAGGCATTCGGGGATGACGGATGGTTGCCCATATTTATATCGCAAATGAAATGGCTGGAAAAGGAGGGTTTTTCCGGGTGTTAATGCAATAAGCGGAAAATCGAGGAGGAACGGATCTAGATGGAAATGCTTGCGGATGATTTTTAAGTAAAATTGGTAATCAATAAGGGTTGGAGGATCATTTGTGACTATAGGGCAGATGATTAAAGGAGTTGGCAGGCCTCGAGTCGATCTAATTTGGTGCAATCGGACAAATGACTTGCGGGTTGACCTAGATCCGATCTTGGATAAATTGAAAGTTGTGAGGATTAATTGACTGGTTGCGAGGAGCTTACCGGGGAGATTGGAGTCTAATACGATGGCGACGGGCGGCGTGGCTCGAATGAGAGAAACGGAGGAGCAACGGTGACACTTGACGGTGGCGTAAGGCGGCTCAAGGGCGGGCGCGGCCGCTGGTGATCTTGCGTTGGTAACAGGTGCGAGCTTCTCACGGTAGTATTGCGAGGGTGTTGGGAGCAAGGAAGAAGAGGGGAAGTTGTGGTGTGGTGAGAGGCTTAGGGTTGCCCATTAAGTACTATTTATAAGGCAAGGGTGAGCCTATCTTAACGGCCAGTAGCCGGAAACCGCGGGGTAAAGGTTATCAGCGAAAGATCTTGCGCGATATGCGTCGAGTATTGGGCGAGGCATTGGGACAGAAGAAGGAAAGGATTTGCCCCGTAATGACGGGACTGATTATCGAGCATGAGATCTTGGCATTCTTGTTGTAGTCTGGACCTGGGAATTTGAACCTAAATGTCTGGAGGCCAAATACGGGTTATCACATGGCCACCATGGAGTGAGGCCTAGCCGAATATCAAAACATCTTAACCCGGTCTTCATACGCCCGTATGATCGATATCTTTGCAGGGAATAGCAAGCGCTTCAAGGAGATCCATGAAGCCCAGGCTATTCTGGGGACTACTGACAGGGGGATGCTAACCCGGTATGCCAAGCTCTGAGGAAATAACCCGGCCCGAAGGATGGCGTGCAGGATTCGACTAAGAATAAAGAAGCTTGTGGAGGCCCAAACTTGTGGGCTTAACGGCCCGGGTTATGGGCTATTGTAAAGGAAAGTTATGGTTAGTGCGCCGTGTTCATGTAGGATCCGGAATATGCCTTGCCGAATAAGTTAGGGGGTACGGGTGCTTTATAAACCGACCCTCATGTATAGTTTTGCAGAGAGATCTAAGAACCCTAGCAATATCGTGAGATATCGAGTATCCAGTGTAAACCCTAAATCAAGTTATTATATCGAGAATAGAGATCCGGCGACTTCGATTGCCGGCAGTCAGATCAAGTT
This sequence comes from Alopecurus myosuroides, assembly GCA_028641055.1. Taxonomy (NCBI): domain Eukaryota; kingdom Viridiplantae; phylum Streptophyta; class Magnoliopsida; order Poales; family Poaceae; genus Alopecurus; species Alopecurus myosuroides. Next base: position 138,757,197 of record CM054059.1, read on the forward strand.
GCACCATGTCTTCTCTTGAGCTAAACCCTCTCCCGAACGCCTGTGTCGACTTGCCCCAAGATCAGTTACCCCCGGTAACATCTGCCGTGATTATCCCACGACACGGCCTGAGATCGACTGCGGTGGTTCATCGCGGTGGCAAGGGCAAAATGGTTCGCCTGCAAGCACAGTACATCCTTATGGGGCCTGGCGGCAAGCCGGCAGCGGGGGCGAGCTCCCGACTCCTAGCTGCTCGTGATTGCCCGGGATGGGGCGACACGGTGCAAGAGAAGCTGGGAGTGTGAATCAGGTGGCGGGTATCTTGTGGCGGCGACGGCGAGCTCCTGGATGTCGCCTCAAGCTAAGCCTAGACTAGCACTACAAAATTGAAAAAGTTTTACTCATAAGCTTATCTCCATCACTCCATGTACATGTCCAGCTCCCTTCTGATCCCGATTCCAGATTACCGTGTGGTTGTGCATCCTCACCGGGAAAAGAAACATGCAGTCTGCTTCTACTTACTGTGATTTGGTATCTGCTTGTTTGTTTCGTTCATACGTCATCACCTGGTCACATACTCACATGTGTTTGGACTTTGGAGTAGGCTTTTGGTTGCATAGAAGTTGTGTTGGTTACAGAAATTTTGTATAATAGTGTAGGTACTCCATAGTCCATAAATTTCTTAGAGCTCACCCAGTGACTAAAACTAGGCAAAAGTTTTGTCTAGCGTCTGCCCATTAAGCAAATATAAGTGACTTTAGCTGTATCATACATATTGAAAAAGAGTTTAATTGTCTACTGTAATTATTCTTGACAGTAGTGATAAACGTATCAACAAATGAGGTAATGTGTCCTGCTCTTTTTTCTAGGAAGAATTCTAATGTCAGCTTATCGTTTTCTGAATTGAAGGCTAATCATGTTGCCCAAGACAGCCACGAGCCACTATATGATTTGCACTTCAATGGGGTGAGTTATGTATCCTATTATATGCTGACATATTATGATTATTGACGCAAGCACTACAGATTGCGTTGACATATTAAATTATGGATTTATGGTGCAGTGGTAAATACGAAACGGAAGCCCTTGATTGTATCACCATTTTATTTTCCCTTATTTTTTGTGATCAGTAGTACTATAAGTGTATTCAACATGAATAGGTTTAAGTGTGGTTCTCCAGTATAATTGTCTATGGCTACTATTTGATGTTTCATTCTCAGTCTCCGATGCACATAAATTTTCCTCAGCAAGAATAGCCGAGGGCGGTCGTTGGTTGAAAACTTAAGGGAAGAGAGTTTTATTTGATATGCAAAAAACATGCCAAAGGTTAGCTAAAATTATATCACTTAATTTTATGTTATTCTGGTATGCATTACGTTTCAAATAATGCATAAATGCCTATTGTCCAGTTTCCGTTATGGGAATGAAAAAATTTCTCTAGATGGATGGTTGGGAGAATTTCCTTCGATATTATGTTCATTGCCAACTGCGAGACGAGCTTTATTTCATACAATATCATTAATATATGTTAGGTACTGGATTATCACCTCTCATGTGTAATTGGTTATGCCTATATGACAATGACAATCGAAAGTTATAGAAAGATGGAGCATTGACACTGTAAAGAGTAAGTGAGTATTTTCATTTGCTTGTCTCTGTTAATTGTCTGAACAAAATTGTTTTTGAATGCAACGTTTTAAGTCTTTGAATGGATGATTTAGAATATTTTGTTTGCCAGTAAATAATGCCCATATACTAGGATGCCACAATGCAAGTTTTCATTCATTATAGTTTGCATGTGGGTACAAGCAACTCTTTTCTCTGTGTTGGAAGATCAATCAGATCACTCGAGTTGCCATGCTAAACAGATGATCTATGAAATCTATGGTTGTGAATGCTATATCATTGTTTTTTTGGAAAGGAGGGAACTCAAATCGATTGGTGCACACAACCATGGGCGTCATAGATCTTGTAGTACTAACTCGCACCCTAAATACCCAACTTGCTGGCCGATCTTGACCAGGTCGTGTACCTCCACCACGTGGAACCCGATGGAGGGGAGGGAACACACCAGGGAGAGATGAAGGGGTGGCCAGCTGAGAGGTGGGTCGCCCGGTCTCTTAGGAGAGGTAGAGGGATCCGCATCTTGAAGTTGCAGATGGTTGACAGTAGTCGCAAGCGAGATGGTTGACCTACCTGCTCATTTTCCTAATTGGCCTCGCTCCAAGGTAACCAATATAGAAATATTTTATTACCATAAAACATTAGTTCCACCTCCTGAAACTGACTTAATGGTTCGCTTTGCAGTTATAATTTTTTACTTAACTATTCTGGTTTTGAAAAAAATAGGTTGGCGAAGTTATAGGAAGTTGATTTCTTGGCAGTTGTAATATTTACATACATATTCTGGGCTCTTATTTCAGTAGATTTATTTCTTGGCCCTCTGTAATTAGGAGGAGCTGCTATTTGTAAAGAGAGATATTATGTTCACTTCTCTAGGCCATTATTAGTTGGAAAAAAACACTTTGCGCTTTCCTTCATTTTGCCGATTATGGCACTTTGACAATTTTTATGGGTTATTAACAAGGTCTACCTGTCTAATATTGGTGTTGCTTTTAAATTGAAAGATTTGTGCAAGGAGCGCGACTTATGGGATTACTTATGACTCGATCCAAAAATGCATTGCAGCTTTGCATGATGCTTTACAACTGCGTAGTGCCATTTAAAAGTGATTTATTCTTATATGAGACACATACAAATTTATTGTTCCAGCCAATCATAATGTTGGGGGGGGGAGGGGGGTCTATTAGGTGCTCAGATTACTTGCAAATCGTTAAGCATTATATATTGTCTTAGTATAGCAAAGTGCTTTCCAAAAGACCTCTTAGTTTAGTAAAATGATTGGGCTCTCTTAGTATTGCAGAATTACTTTGCCGTTTTTTATTTCTGTTTCTAGAGAGTAATTATTGGTGACATCTCCATGTAACTTAACTTATTAATATTCGAGCATTATTATTACCTCTGCATCTGCTGTTCAAGATTTCAATACTGGTCGTTCTCATGTTTGATCCCTTTTTATGTGATATTGTGTCGAAATGATCTTTTTTGGGGCGGTATGCTGGAAAGTATCGTTTTCATACGAGGCCAATCATCTAACTCGGACACTCACGCCAATTTTCTTTTTTGTGTTTGGACAACACGATTTTTTCTCACCCGCACGGGCATGTTTTCTAGTTATTAGGTAAAGATGAAAAGGCAGCGCTCTGTTGGTTGCTCTAAAAAAATCCTATCTGAACCTAAAAAAAATCCTCTCAATGCCGAGAAAGAGAGCTGAAAGTTTCTAGAGGATGAAAATGGCCCAAATGCTATGTGATTTTTAGGCTTGTGTCCATGTACTGGACTGGGCTTCTTAACTTGTCCATTTACTGCATGAATTAAGGCCGACCAACTTCGGACCTTCAAGCATTATATATTTGGGCCTTCCAACTTCCCCGATGTTTTGGACCTGGGAGCTGTGATGAAACCAAACTGCAAACAGCTTCGAACCGGCAAGCAAGAAAGTACCCATGCGTTCCTTTGTGTTGTGGAGACGCAGTTACAGAAGAATAGTGTGGAGAATTTATCTCGATCCCTAGGTTTCGATAATTGTTTCGCTATTAGCAGTTCTGGTCGGAGTGGAGGTTTGGGACTGTTTTGGAATAATGAAATAAAGATTGAGTTGTTACCCTACTCGCAGTATCATCTGGACACAATTGTTATGGAGCAGGGGGAGGAACCGTGGCGTCTCACCGTGGTGTACGGCGAGGCCCAAGTGAACGAGAGACATAAAACCTGGGACATGCTAAGGTTTATTCGCTCGTCCAACGATTACCCATGGCTCTGTATCGGGGACTTCAACGAGGTTCTCCTCCGATCCGAGCACGTGGGGGTAAATGAGAGAAGCTACAGCCAAATGGCTGGATTCCGAGAAGCAATCGATGTTTGTGGTCTGTGTGACCTAGGATATAGAGGTGTGGACTGGACTTTTGAAAAAAAGGTGGCTGGAGGATCTTATAGTCGCACCCGGTTGGATCGTGCGCTGGCTTCGCCCTCCTGGTGCACTCGCTTTCCCACGGCTGAGGTGACACACCTAGCATCAGTGGCAACCACTGACCATCTTCCGATTCTCCTTCGACGCCAGGTGGAAGATAGGAGGAGGGGAGGGCAGGTTTTCAGATACGAGTTGGCGTGGGAGAGCCACTCGGAATTCGCGGATACCGTCAAGCAAGCCTGGAGTGCGGCAGGGCAGGGATCTACAATGCATGACCTGCACGAAAAACTCACGGACCTTTCGGGGGACCTAGCACGGTGGGGACGCCAATCTTTTGGGCAGATCAAGATGAAAATTCGACAGCTCCAGGGTGAGCTTTCAGCCCTGCGGAGTACTAGCGACCGCCAGGGCCCGTCCGAGCGGGAAAACCTAGTAGCAGCACAGCTAGCTGAGCTCCTGGACCAGGAGGAGGTGATGTGGAGGCAGAGATCACGGATCCAGTGGTTAGCAGCCGGCGATAAAAATACCAGATTTTTCCACCTTCGAGCTAGCGAGCGTAGGAGGAAAAATAAGGTAAAGGAATTGCTTAAACCCGATGGCTCTTTGGAGACAAATGAGGAGGTTTTAGGCACCATGGCAAGAGAGTTCTACAAGGATCTATATGCTTCAGAGGGGGTACAGAACATGGAAGAAGTGCTAGACACGGTTCCCTGTAGAGTGGATAGCGCGATGAATGACATGCTGGACACCCCTTTTGACCCGAAAGAGATCAAATCGGCACTGTTTGAGATGTTTCCGACAAAGGCCCCGGGCCCAGACGGATTCCCGGCTCATTTCTTTCAACGCAACTGGGAGTTATGCGGGGAGGAAGTAACTAAGGCGGTTTTACGGGTTCTCGCAGGACAGGAGAGCCCGGAAGTGGTGAACAAGACGTTCATAGTAATGATTCCAAAAGTGGCGAGTCCAAAGGAATTAGGCCAGTTCCGACCGATCAGTTTATGCAATGTGATCTATAAAATTGCATCTAAGGTCGTGGCAAATAGACTGAAGAAGGTGCTACCGGAAATAGTATCGGAGGAACAGTCGGCGTTTGTCCCCGGAAGATTGATCACGGACAATATAATTACAGCTTATGAGTGCCTGCATTTCATGAAACGAACTCGAGCCAAGAAACATCGCTCGTGTGCACTCAAGCTGGATATGAGGAAGGCGTATGACCGAGTGGAGTGGGACTACCTAAAGGCCATTATGCAAAAGCTTGGTTTTAGTGGTTCCTTTGTTGCGATCATTATGCGCCTCGTCTCGACAGTTTCCTTCTCGGTCCTGTTTAATGGATCACCGCAGGAGGAGTTCCAGCCCTCAAGGGGAATCCGTCAGGGTGACCCTATATCACCCTACTTGTTTCTGTTAGCAGCAGAGGGCCTCTCGTGCCTCCTTAAAAATAAAGATGAATCGTCAGCTCTCCATGGTTTAAAAGTGGCTCCCACCGCTCCGGCTGTGAACCATTTACTATTCGCTGATGATAGCCTGTTGTTTTTCAGAGCAAGTACTGATGGAGCAGTGGAGATTAAGCAGGTGCTAGAAACTTACTGTAATGCATCGGGGCAACGTATTAATATGGACAAATCTTCTATATTTTTTAGCAAGGGATGTCCAGAGGTGGTGAGGGAAGCAGTGAAGGTAGAGTTGGATGTTCATAAAGAGACTTTGAGTGAGAAGTACCTGGGGATGCCATCGGATGTGGGCAAAGCAAAAAATGGAGTCTTCAAATATTTAAGGGACCGAGTGTGGAAGAAAATTCTTGGATGGATGGAGCAACTGCTATCGGTTGGAGGTAAAGAAGTACTTATTAAATCAGTTGTCCAAGCAATTCCTACATACTCTATGTCTTGTTTTAAGCTACCAAGGGGATTATGTGAACATATCAATACTATGATTCGCAAGTTCTGGTGGGGAAGTAAAGAAGGGAAGAGGAGGACGAGCTGGGTCTCCTGGGAGTCTATGACTCAGCCGAAATTTGCAGGGGGATTGGGGTTTCGAGATATTGAGATCTTTAACCTGGCTCTACTTGCTCGTCAGGCATGGAGATTATTGACCGTCCCGGATTCATTGAGTGCAAGGATACTGAAAGCAGTTTACTACCCGCAAGGGGATATCTTGTCTGCAGGACTTGGTTCTCACCCATCACAGCTTTGGAGGTCCATGTTGGAGGGTACGAGTGCCCTCAAGGTGGGATTAATAAGGCGGATTGGTGACGGCAGCACTACGCATGCCTGGAATCAGAATTGGCTACCGAGGAGTGAACGGCTACGGCCGGTGGCGCCACGGAAGGAGAATGCGCCTGGTTTGGTAAGCAACTATATTGACCAACATTCGGCGTCTTGGAATGAGCAAAAGCTAGATGAATTCTTCCTCCCTATGGATGTAGAAATCATCAAGAACATCCCACTGTGTACACGTGTCCAGAGTGATTTTTAGGCCTGGCATTATGAGCGGAAAGGAGTATTCTCGGTCAGATCGTGCTATCGGATGTTGGTACTGACTAAAAGCACCCGAGAGGACTGGCTAGAGGGGAGAGCGGCTTCGTCGAGCACTCAGGTGGAGGGGAAGTTGTGGACTCAGCTGTGGAAGGTCTCGATCCCATCAAAGATACGAGTCTTTCTGTGGCGACTAGCAAAACAATCGCTACCCACGGGGGATGTCCGACATCGACGCAATATGGCACCCACAGCGAGATGCACAATTTGTGGGCAGGAGGACTCGTGGCGCCATTCGCTGATCGAGTGTAACCTGGCTAGATGCGTGTGGGCTCTGACTAAAGAGGAGATCAGCGAGCATGTATCCCTTATGTCTGATCCAACACCAAAGCAATGGCTTTTTGCCATGTTCGACACGATGGAGAAGGGAGACCTAATTCGTATGCTAGTAACGCTGTGGGCGATCTGGCATGCTAAACGGAAAGCGGTCCATGAAGAGATTTTCCAAAGCCCTATGGCTACGAAGTCCTTTGTCGATCGTTTCTTAGAGGACCTGGCGGGGGTTCCTGTGCAGCATGTAGCAGGTAACCGATCATCTTCCGCCAGAGGACAGAGAGCTTGGCGTGCTCCGCCAGCGGGAAGTGCCAAGATAAACGTCGATGCTGCCGTAGCCCGGACGGCTATGCGAGGTGCTGTGGGGGCAGTTTGCCGTGCTCCTGACGGAGTATACAAAGGAGCGTCTGCAATGGTTTATGAAGGGGTTACGGACCCGAGTTGCCTCGAAGCTTTGGCCTGCAGGGAGGCGCTAGATTTGGCTGCTGACCTTCAGATAGGTGCCATCCATGTTGCTTCGGATTGCCTACAGGTGATCCAGGCGCTGCACGGAGAAGATCGAGGCCCTTTTGGAAGTATAGCAACGGAGGTAAAGGAGAGGAGTAAGACGAGGGGTTCCACCACATTCGTTCACGAGGGAAGAGACTGTAATGTTGAAGCCCATAGGCTTGCGCGTTTCGCCACGACATTGCCCGCTGGTCGTCATGTGTGGTTCCTGGAACCACCCCCTGATTTAAACATCCATGTAAACATTGTTATTTCGGAATAAAAGTGTGTGAGTTTTGTCAAAAAAAAAAAAAAAAAAAAAGTACCCATGCCCAGTCGATGTTACGTTCAGGAAAGGAAGCATTTTAACCATGTGTTAGCCTGGTGGCCGTGCTGTTCCGTGATAATGCGCGCCTGGCCCCCCAAATTATAGCGCCATATGGATGGAGGAGACAGTCCAGGGACAAGCGAGTACGCAAAAGCCTAAACGCTCCTCTGAGCACGCCGATGCCCGCGCAATCATCATTTTTCAGCTAGACCAAAACCGCGGAGAGGCGCAAAAAGCACCTGCCTCCGGAGGCTCCGTGTCATTCCTCCATGTGTGCCGAGTCACTGAAGCTGAAGCAAGCTGACAACGAAACCTGCGGGAACTGTGTGTGTGCAGTGCAGAAGATTTTTCAGATCAGAACCAAAAGTTTTGCGCATGTCACAGGAGGCGAATGCCGTAAAATGAAGCTCTTGGGACCAATGGCTCTGAAGAATCTTCAGTGAACTTGCAATGAGTACCACAGTACTGGAACCGCAGCATGTACCTAACTCATACAGGTAGGTTCTGTGTTAGGAGAACTAACTACTCCGTACATTCGACGGTCAAGTACGAGCGTGGTCTATGCAGAGCATAATCTTCAGCAATCCCTTAAAGTTACCAATCTGAAATTCTGCATGAGATTCTGCCATCCCGAGATAACAGAACACGATGTTCTGAAGGAAGAACATTTTTGTTTTCTTCGAAATAGAGCTTGAAACCCCCCGACTCCGCATCAAAATGCAGAGATGTTCACGCTCTTGCACTGACAAGTGCGCCAGCTACAGTTGCTAGAAAAGGCCTCTTTCGAACTTTGACAAGCGGCAGCGGAGCAAATCACATGCGAGAGCTAGCTAGACCGGTCGACATGAATCATTTCTTCCTTTTGACAGGCGGAGAACCTTCGTCCCCAATCCATGCCTCTCGCAAGTTGCAAGCTTTACTGCCCCCTCACCACCGGGGCTAATCAACAGCCCTACAGGGCGCCTAACGCACTGTCCTCCGCCCCAGCAAATTAACACCTCCTTCCCTACATACGTACAGTACATTTGCGCCCGTTGCACGCCATAATACATCGTCGTGCACCATTCTAGCATCATCATCATGCCGTCCCGTACTAGCCAGTGTATCATCCTCCCCATCAGCTTAGATCCGAGGAATGTCCTGCAGCCATGGTGCTCGTGCCCATGCTTCACTCACAAGTCAGTAACTCGGCAACAGAAAAAACCCAGTGCATTCGTTGCTAGTGCCTAATGCCATTTACAGAGGCGCTCTGCTTTGGCCGTCGCCATCATGCTCGCTTTTCCTCCTCCAACAAAAATGTCCCCATGTTGTCCCCGTCTTACACTGCTCCTTCTATTTCCAGCCATGACGACCACTGCTCTCGTCAGTCGCCAAGCTCTGGTCCTGCTCCTCCTCGCCACGGCCGGCATTGCGCTCCTACCGCCGTCGTGCCGGGCGATGGAGCTGCAGGAAGCCGCCTTGATCGACGACATCGTCATGGAGGCCGCCAAGGAGTGGTACAACGGGAAGCACCGGAGGACGGGCGTCATGTACCCGCTCTCGCTCCCGGGGAGCCTGTCCGCCGTCCAGGCCAGCGTGTCGCGGTTCCGCTCTGGCAGCCTCAAGCGGCACGGTGTCCGCCAGTTCGGCGAGTTCTCCGTGCCCCAGGGCCTCGTCGTGCCCGGCCTTTCCGCCGGCGCGCACCTCCTCGCCGTGCGCGTCAGCCTGGGGAACCTCTCGGCCGTCTACGCCGAGTACGCGGCGAGGGGCGGCGGGTACCAAATCGCGTCGCCGGTTCTCGGGCTCATGTTCTACGACATGGAGCCGCGCAACGGCACGGCGGCGCTCGAGATCCGCGTCACGGAAGCGGCCATCCGCGTCAACTTCTCGATGGCGGTTCCGGCGCTCCAGCCAGGGGCCGTGCCGCTCTGCATGGCGGTGTGGCTAAATGGCAGCGTCGCCGTGACGGATGTGCAGGCCGGGAGCAACACCTGCCACGTCTGGGACCAGGGGCACGTCGCGCTCGTCCTGGGAGGTGTGGGCGACGGCGTCGACGTGGTGGTGGAGACCGGGGAAGTGAGCAAGTGGAAGCTGGCGTTGTTCGGCGCGGCGCTGGGCGCTGGCGGAACAGTGCTGCTGGGCCTGGTTCTCGTGGCGATGTTGAGCGTCCAGCGGCGCAAATCGGAGATGGCGGAGATGGAGCGGCGCGCGTACGAGGAGGAGGCGCTGCGCGTGGCCATGGTCGGTCACGTCCGTGCGCCGTCGGCGTCTGGGTCGCGCACCACGCCGGACGAGCTGGAGAACGAGTACCGTATCACGTTGTGACAGACAGAAGTGCATATTTGAGAAAGGAACAGTATTTGAATTTTCTTAAAATTCTTTAGAATCATGTATGTTAGTATAGTAATTTGTTTCATAATAATTGAGGTAAAGTAGTCCGTCTTCATTGTAAACTCTGTATTGAAAAATACTGTAAAATAGCTGTGATGTATCCAAGGTACATCATGCATGATCATATATATATTTTCAGTTGAATTATTATACCCACGCAAAAACAAAATGACGTACATTATTAGATGGGGATTGATAAATTTTCGTCCAGCTTCGGTGTAAGCTCATTTTGGTCTCTGGACTTCCCGGTATTCTCCATTGTTTTCTCACCATTAGACTAGTCACAGTGGCGAGTATCATACACTAGTATCATGCATATATTACTAGTCTATGTTATTTATTTATTTTGAATTTTACCAGTCTATGTTATTATTCACATAATGGGTATTAACATGTTTGTGATATCATGCATATAGTATTTATTTATTACATTGTAGACTCATATTTACTTAGATTGTGTTATGTTATTGTATCTATCATGATACTATCATCGTCTCTCTCATCATTAATTGCACGGTCACCTCAGCTTTTTGCCAACACGATATGCATGATACTACTTATGATACATCCACTATGACTACTCTTACATTGTCAGACCAAACACGCTACAAGGTTGCATTAGCTCGGAAACAAACACAAATAAAGTATGTGAGCGTCATGTACGTAGTATATTTTTTTGCTCTATCTAGGAAGGAAAGGTGTACTTTTTCGAGATGGAACCCCCCCTCCCCCGACCCACTTCGCCTTCCTCTCCATGAACCCCCTCTCTTTCCATGTGTGATTGTTCGGGCATGTGCAGCTGGGGTGGGGGAGCTCGACCGCTAGCATGAGCGTAGATGCGAAGGCCGAGGGAGCTCGACCGACCCCTGGTGTGTCGTTGAGTTGGTGTTGCATATTTTGGCAAGGCGTTCGCTTTCCTCCCACTCGCCGCGGGATCATTACTATGGGAGCTACAGTAGGATGAGCTGTAGGAGGCCACCAAGACAATTTGTGCATCGCCTGAGTGAAAACAAAGTGCTCTCGATTCACTGCTAATGGTAAGAGATTGATTTGAACTTAATAGGAAGGTTTCGAAATAATGTACTTCCTCCATATCATTTTTAGCGTTTTCTAGACAAAACGAATCTAGACATGTTTTAGTGCGTAGATTCATTTGCATCTTACACTAAAACATGTCTAGATGCATGTTGTCTATTAAACGGTAAAACATCTTACATTTTGATAGGGGGAGTACCTCGCGACTAGAAAAAACGAACATTGAAGGTTTCTACCGGAAATTAGAAAGTGTTGTGATCTCTTACCATTAGCAATGAACTTAGATCAATCTTTATTTGTTTAATTAAACCGTAGACTAGTTACAATGTATCCAAGGTACATCATAATATGATCATTCATTTTAGTTAAATTATTGGACCGGGGATTGACATTTTTTTTTCGAACTTCCGTTGTTTCTCTAATGTAGGATATTCTTCCATGTTTACATGTTCGGTTCAGAAATATGTCTGCATCTACTAAAACTTTACATTAACTTAAGAAAAAAATGTTGTACATGGATGTCCCGGCCTTAACTTGGTCGTCAAACACGTTGGAGTTTCGTGCCAGCTACAATTTTATATTAGAACATGTACATTGTAAATTTTTGCTCTATCTATGCATGAAGTTACACCTTCGAGCATCCCCACCAACTCTTGATCCGCTTCTCATCCCCCTCTGTGATCCACCTCTCATTCCTCAACCTAGCCACTCTCCTCTTCCTCGTGTGGGTAGAGGCGAAGGAGCCCAGCCACGCGCATGCGGGGGGGGGGGGGGGGGAGTGAAGGAGCCCGACCGTTGGTGTAAGCATGGATTCAAAGGAGTTAGACCGTTCACCAACATGACATCGCGTTGGTGTTGCATATCCCATCAAGTAATCGCCTTTCTCCTGGTTCCAAGGATGAATGCAACATGTGGTACATTAGGCTTCCGAGGACCCGTGCAACATGTGCTCCAGGACATCGCCAAGCCGATTTGTGTGTTCGTGGCCATATGAGTGAAAACAATGTGCTTTGTTTCACAGTTAGTGCTAAGAGATTGATTTGAATTGATATGAAGGTTTCAACATAAGGTACCTATTAAAATGAATAAGCAAAAATTAAAGGTTTCTCTGGGAGAAAATAGTAAGAGTTGAACAATGGTATGTGAATGTAAGGTGTTTTATGAAAAAAGTGGAAGAGTTTTAAAGCAAACATAGGGTTGCAATAAAACATAGACGCCAACCATAGGCAGATGATTTCAGTAGCTTAGCCTTTCAGAACATTTGCTTGTTAATTTTCCTACTTGCCCAATCTTCTATAAGTCCATGTTCCGCCACTGACGTCCATGTAATTGTCGAATAGATTTCAAAATATACATTGTAGTCTCGGGATAGTTGAGTTTGGGCTAATCAAGTGGCTGCAGAAACCCAAAATTAATAGCATTATCATGAAGTTTTACACTGGAAACGCTTTTGAGTCTCAGTTGTGGTTGTCGTGTTGTGTGTTAATCTAATTTTTACAACCTAAGTGCCATAAAAAGGCATATAAGTAAAGTTAAGTTGATTAGTAAAACAGACAAAAATATACTAGCGAGATGAACAGGATTATCACAATCTACCACCATGCCAGATAGAGCCTCGATATTAATTACTTTTCATGCCACCCTTGCCACTGTCATAGTTATACTTTATTTTACGACATAAATTTTTAATACAACACATTATAGTATTTACATTTTGTTATTTTCAAGTTTTTTTTCCTAAAATTGGTTAACTCATTGAGTTTTGGAATAGTATTACAACTCTGAGCAGTGTAGTAATAAACTATTTTTCTTAAAGAAGGGTTTTACTAACCTCTTGGCTTTCAGCTTGTGCAGAGTTATTAAAATGGTCAATACTAGTAGTTGAGAATAAACATTGTACAAAATCGTGCTAGTCATTTTATGTGGTCATGTGTTTCGCTCAGTTTGACCATTTATCACTTGTACTCCCATATCGATCACTAAGTATTAGTAAGATAATACCACTACAACATGTTTTTGATAAAAGGAGTTTTTATTACTTAGAAGTTATAAGCATTGCACCTGGCCTCTGCATAGGTTGGATGCACACAGCCAACACACGTCCAAAGTATAAAAGATAAAAAAGGAGAATTGCATATCAGAATAAGAAATTGTAAAAACTCATATAACAAAGGAGGGACGATCCGCTAATTATGTTGCAATCCATGTTGGAATAAAAACTCCCTCGCCGTATCCTCCAGCCGCGTACACACCTGCATAAAGAGATCGTGATGCTCCACATGTTGCAACTGTGACCTGAAACGGAGCATAGCTGTACACCTTTAGATTACATGCATAAGAGAAGAATGTTTATCATTAAAAACCTTGTTATTTCTGTTGGGAATATGCCCTAGAGGCAATCATGTATGATGTAATTCCCACTGTATTCATAAAGTTATTAAGTTGTCCTTATTTTGAACATCTGATATATGTCATTGAATATGTGATTCGATTGTGGAACTATATATTCATGTTGTTCATACTAGATTGTCCTTGGTCATTTAGGTTGTGCTGGACACACACCCTAGACTAATGTGAGTGTTGGCTGATGACACGGTTCCACTTGTCATGGGCATGGTGATGCCATTCCAACGTTCACGGACTTGGCTAAAGAGTTTAGCAAGTCGGACTGACCCACATTGAGATGCAACGATCAAGTCGGCATTTGCATGTCTCAATCAATGTAATCCTTAGACCTGAGGTTGTCGCACAATCCGAGTTGTGGATCATCGACTTAGGTTATGTCAAACGTTGTTCTGTGACAAGGCAACTATAAAGGCAGAGTTCGGGTCGAATGAGAAGCAAGCTGCGTGATGTGGATAATCAAGATGGGATTTTGCCCCTCCGAATGGAGAGATATTCTCTGTGCCCTCTCGAGTGATATGATTCAGGAAGCATGGCCATGCGCGACTCAGTTAAGTGTTAACTGTGTCGATTGACTAAGAGTTAGTCAGATGAATCACATATCACGGATCGAGAAGAGAGTTGAGCTATTTAAGGGATGACGATAAATCGCCTATAGCTCGACAAGGTATATCGTGAGGCAAAAAGGACTAAGATGAATATCACATTGAAAGGTATGTCGTCATGACTCAATGGTACTTGGGAGTCGGCACGTTCTGCTAGGAGCCGCTACCGATTGATCGATTGGGAGTTGGACTCCAATCGTGTCCAAGTCGCCATGAGTCTGCAGGGTCGCACACTTAAGAGCGGGAGCAAGTATTGGTTGGGTTGGACCCGAACCGGAAATGGACTGAGTTAGTGAGTCGGACTCACAGAGTGAATGGGCCACAAGTGTTGTGCAGCCCATTACCATACGCTATATAAAGAGGGGCGCAGGTTGCCCAACGGGCACGTTAGTCCACTCTCCCATGCGTTGGGAACCCTAGCCCCACTCAGTCTAGCCGCCGCACCGGACCTAGCAGTCCGCCGTCGGAGCTCCTCCTCGTACGTGTGGATACCGGCAGAGGTGCTGTACGTTCAGCACTTCGACGTTCGAGGGATTGGATCGGCCGGACCGGATCGTGGGACTGCACTGCCCCGACGCGCTGCATCGATAATCCGCACCTGCGCGTCTAGTGGTAATACTCGTGGCCTTCTACCTCGGCTAGATCTTGGAAGCATCGCGTAGGAAAAGTTTTTGTTTATCTCTACGCGTTCCAACAGTGGTATCAGAGCGGTAGCTTCTGGTATTAGGCCCGAGATCCGTACATATGTGATATGTAGTTAGTGTTAGATGTGATCTAATTGCTGTTTTGGTGGTCGGTCTATGAGATAGATCGGTTTTGTACAAGGTTGATTGGATCAATCGTACTCGTGGTTAATGGATGATCTGGTTTCCGTGATCATACTGTTAAGGTCGTGGAACAACTTACCCCTACCGGTCGGTTTCCGCCATCGGGGTATACCGTGACACATAAATCCAGTTGCGGTGATCGAAGATCAAAGAGTTTGGTCGAATCGGAATACGTACCGCCGGCTTCGCCCTGTCATAGCGCCTTAGATGTCGTTGCGAGTTCACAACGCCGGTAGATGTCGTATCTATGCATAACTTGTTTTTACAGGAAGTTGTGAATGGTATGGCTTATGTGCATGCGATGTGTGTAATCCATACATGATCTGCGTATCATGTTTGTGTCAGCCGGCTGGAGCCTAGGTGCTGTCATTTTATTGTATACCAGCCTGCGTGTCGGATTCTCTATGTAAATTTTCATTTACTAGCTAGTGTAGCTTGTTGGAGAACCCGGAAGGCATGCAAGTCGATGTACAAGTCGGCTACATGGAGCAAGATGGCACGTGACAAAAGTTGGCACGAGTCGACTTGCAAGCTTTGTGGAGATGGAGATCACCATGAAGAGAGCCATACCATTTCACATTATAATTGCTTTATTTGTGTTATTGTTATGTCTCTATTTACCTCTATTTAGATAGTTGGTAGATTCTTTAATCCCTCAAAGAAGGTCTAGTCGGTCGCCCCGCCAGTGCTGCACCATCACAAGTCGGACATTCTTGGTAGTGGGCTCATAAAATTGAGGTGCTACCAATTCTTTCCGGTTAGGTGGGTTTGAGTCGGACTCTTACGAGCAGAAGCACTTGGTAATCTAGACGAGTCCATCACAATTGTTGTGGGGCTCGGGGCGAGGTAGGTTGGGAGCCGGGGCATGTGATGTCACCCAACTAACAGGAGTCGTATTGGATACGATTGGCAAGGTGTTGCCTACCTAGATCACTTGACGGCTAGCGGTGATGCTAAAGCTCACTAGTCGGCTTGCTTATTTAGGATCTTGAATCACTTAGAAACCATCGGAGGGATGTTGGTTCTAGTGGGAGCATAAGTATTAAAACGTTTAATATGCCTGCTCTTTTATGAATACATGTCTTAAGTGTTTTTGCGTATTTTCTGTTGTAGATCAATGGCCCCTAGCAACCTTCCTCAGTTGTCCGCGTTTGCGTTGAGGTCAATCCTAGAGAAAGATAAGCTTAATGGAACTAATTTCACCAACTGGTATCGTAATCTGAGGATAGTCCTCAAGCATGACAAGAAAGAACATGTTCTAGAAACTCCACTTCCAGATGAGCCTGATGACGATGCGACTGTCGCTGTCATGAATGCCTACCGTAAGGCTAGAGATGAGTCTACGGAAATCAGCTGTCTTATGCTTGCACATATGGAACCGGACTTGCAGCAGCAGTTCGAGAATGTTGAGGCCTACGATATGATCGAAAGCCTCAAAAGTATGTTCCAGGCTCAAGCAAAGACTGAGAGGTATCAAGTCTCTCAAGCTTTGCTTAGCTGTAAGCTGAAAGACGGCGATCCACTGAGTCCGCATGTAATCAAGATGATTGGTTACATACAGTCTTTGGATCGGCTGGGCTTCCCAATTAACGAAGAGTTCGCTACTGATATAATTCTGAACTCTCTTCCTAGTGCGTATGGTTCGTTCATCTCGAACTACCATATGCATGGTATGGATAAGAGTATCACTGAATTACATGGGATGCTCAAAACGGCAGAGGCTGATATCAAGAAAGGCACCAGTCAAGTGTTGATGGTGCAGAATAAGGCTAAGTTCAAGAAGAGTTCTTGGACTAAGAAGAAGAAGGATAAGTCAGGAGGTAGCGCCCATGGCCCTGTCCAGAGTGCTCCCTCAAAGACTAAGCCTTCTCCTACAGCCGGAGCCAATTGCTTCTATTGCAAGCAAGATGGCCACTGGAAGAGGAACTGCACCAAGTATTTGGCTGACAGAGCCAAGAGTGGAGGTGTGACTTCCAACTCAGGTACGCTTGTGTGCAATGTTATAGACATTTATCTTGCTGATGCGCCTAATAGTTCTTGGGTATATGATACCGGATCAGTTATTCACATATGCAACTCGTTGCAGGGACTGGTAAGAATTAGGAGCGTGGCAAGAGGAGAGGTTGACATTCGGGTCGGCAACAAGGCGAGAGTCGCTGCGTTGGAAGTCGGCACGATGCAACTTCATTTACCTTCAGGATTTATTTTGGAACTAAATAATTGTTATTATGTTCCAGCGCTTAGTCGAAACATTATTTCCGCCTCATGTTTGATGAGACAAGGTTATGAGTCGAATATTAAGAATAATGGTTGTTCTTTATATTTGAAAGATATGTTTCATGGCTTTGCACCCGTTCAGAACGGGTTATTTATTTTAAATCTTGATAGTGAATCGGTCTATAACATAAATATTAAAATGTTGAAACCAAATGATCTGAATATGACTTACTTTTGGCATTGTCGGCTTGGTCATATAAGTTGGAAGCGCATGAAGAAGCTCCATGATGATGGACTTCTAACTTCGTTTGACTTAGAGTCATTCGAGACATGTGAATCGTGCCTACTAGGCAAGATGACCAAGACACCTTTTGCAAGGAGTTGTGAAAGGGCGTCCGACTTGTTGGAACTAATACATAGTGATGTATGTGGTCCAATGAGCACGACAGCCAGAGGTGGTTATGAGTACTTCATTACCTTCACTGATGATTTGAGTATGTATGGATATATCTATTTAATGAAACACAAGTCGGAAGCCTTTGAAAAGTTCAAGGAATTCCAGAGTGAGGTACAAAATCAGCTCGGCAAGAAAATAAAGTTTCTACGGTCGGACCGTGGAGGAGAGTACATGAGCCATGAGTTTGATGACCATCTAAAGATTTGTGGAATAGTTCCTCAACTCACTCCGCCGGGTACACCGCAGAGAAACGGTGTATCGGAATGGAGAAATCGGACCTTGTTGGACATGGTACGATCAATGATGAGTCGGACAGATCTACCTTTATCATTTTGGGGTTATTGTCTAGAAACTGCAGCTTTCACACTAAACAGAGTACCATCAAAGTCAGTAGAGAAGACACCACATGAGATGTGCACTGGTAAAAAGCCAAGTTTGTATTTTCTTAAGATTTGGGGTTGTGAAGCATTTGTCAAGCGACTTCAGTCGGACAAGCTCACGCCCAAGTCGGATAAGTGTATTTTCGTGGGGTATCCGAGGGAAACCTTGGGGTACTACTTCTACAACCGGGAAGAGGGCAAAGTGTTTGTCGCTCGGAATGGTGTCTTCCTTGAGAAAGAGTTTCTCGGTCGGGAAGTCAGTGGGAGCACAGTGCAACTCGAAGAAATTCGAGAGGAACCGGCTAGGGGCGAGTCGGCGAACGCCTTGGAGGCTGAGCCGGTCGTGGTACCTACACCGGTAACAGCACCTGAACCACGGAGATCTGCCAGATTACAGAGTGCTCGAGATGTTTTACTGTTAGACAGTAATGAGCCGGCAACTTATTCGGAAGCGATGGTGGGATCTGATTCCGAGTCATGGCTTGGAGCCATGAGATCCGAGTTAAAGTCCATGGATGAAAACCAAGTTTGGAATTTGGTTGATCTGCCTGACGGTGCAAGACCCGTCGAGTGCAAATGGGTCTTTAAGAAGAAGATTGATATGGATGGAAATATTTCTGTCTATAAAGCACGACTTGTCGCGAAGGGGTTCCGACAGGTTCAAGGAGTTGACTACGACGAGACATTCTCGCCTGTAGCGATGCTTAAATCAATTCGGATCATGTTAGCCATAGCAGCCTATTTCAACTATGAGATATGGCTGATGGATGTCAAGACGGCTTTCCTTAATGGAAATTTGACTGAGGACGTGTATATGATACAGCCCGAAGGTTTTGTCGATCCGGCTAATGCTGACAAGGTATGCAAACTTCAGAAATCCATTTATGGGTTGAAGCAAGCATCTCGGAGTTGGAACATTCGCTTTGATGAGGTAGTCAAATCGTTTGGCTTCATCAAGAGCGATCACGATTCTTGTTTATACAAGAAGTTTAGTGGGAGCAAAGTAAACTTTCTAATCTTATATGTGGATGACATATTACTGATTGGAAATGATGTCATGATGTTGCAAGAAACCAAAGAGTCATTGGAAAGGAGTTTCTCAATGAAAGATTTGGGTGAGGCAACTTACATATTAGGAATCAGGATCTATAGAGATAGATCAAGGCGGCTCATTGGATTGAGTCAGAGTACATATCTGGACAAAGTTTTGAAGAAATTCAAAATGCAAGAGTCCAAGAAGGGATTCTTGCCGATGTCCCATGGCATAAAACTTAGCAAGACTCAGTGTCCTTCGACGACTGATGAGCGAGGTCGGATGAGTGTGATCCCGTATGCTTCGGCAATCGGATCCATCATGTATGCCATGATTTGTACTAGGCCAGATGTTTCCTATGCTCTAAGTGTTACGAGCAGATACCAGGCTGACCCTGGCGAAGCCCACTGGGCAGCGGTTAAAAACATCCTTAAATATTTGAGAAATACTAAGGAAATGTTCCTAGTTTATGGAGGTGATGAGGAATTCAGTGTAAAGGGTTACACGGATGCAAGTTATCTCACCGACTCAGATGATTCTCGTTCGCAATCGGGATACGTGTTCGTAATGAATGGAGGAGCTGTGAGCTGGAAAAGTTCCAAGCAAGATACGGTGTCTGCATCTACAACAGAGGCTGAGTATATTGCTGCCTCAGAGGCGGCAAAGGAAACTGTTTGGATCAGGAACCTCCTGATGGATCTTGGTGTGGTTCAGGGCGCGTCCAATCCTTTGGACGTATATTGTGACAACAATGGTGCTATCGCACAGGCCAAGGAACCTAGACAACACCAGAAGAACAAACATATACTCATGCGGTACCACCTCATTCGCCAGTTTGTCGAACAAGGTGATATCAAGTTATGCAAAGTACACACGGATGCAAACATTGCAGATCCGTTGACAAAGGCGCTACCACAGCCTAAGCATGAGGCGCACACGAGAGGTATGGGAATTAGATGCCTAGGCATATGATGCCAGGATGATTGACTCTAGTGCAAGTGGGAGACTGTTGGGAATATGCCCTAGAGGCAATCATGTATGATGTAATTCCCACTGTATTCATAAAGTTATTAAGTTGTCCTTGTTTTGAACATCTGATATATGTCATTGAATATGTGATTCGATTGTGGAATTATATATTCATGTTGTTCATACTAGATTGTCCTTGGTCATTTAGGTTGTGCTGGACACACACCCTAGACTAATGTGAGTGTTGACTGATGACACGGTTCCACTTGTCATGGGCATGGTGATGCCATTCCAACGTTCACGGACTTGGCTAAAGAGTTTAGCAAGTCGGACTGACCCACATTGAGATGCAACGATCAAGTCGTCATTTACATGTCTCAATCAGTGTAATCCTTAGACCTGAGGTTATCGCACAATCCGAGTTGTGGATCATCGACTTAGGTTCTGTCAAACGTTGTTCTGTGACAAGGCAACTATAAAGGCAGAGTTCGGGTCGAATGAGAAGCAAGCTGCGTGATGTGGATAATCAAGATGGGATTTTGCCCCTCCGAATGGAGAGATATTCTCTGGGCCCTCTCGAGTGATATGATTCAGGAAGCATGGCCATGCGCGACTCAGTTAAGTGTTAACTGTGTCGATTGACTAAGAGTTAGTCAGATGAATCACATATCACGGATCGAGAAGAGAGTTGAGCTATTTAAGGGATGACGATAAATCGCCTATAGCTCGACAAGGTATATCGTGAGGCAAAAAGGACTAAGATGAATATCACATTGAAAGGTATGTCGTCATGACTCAATGGTACTTGGGAGTCGGCACGTTCTGCTAGGAGCCGCTACCGATTGATCGATTGGGAGTTGGACTCCAATCGTGTCCAAGTCGCCATGAGCCTGCAGGGTCGCACACTTAAGAGCGGGAGCAAGTATTGGTTGGGTTGGACCCGAACCGGAAATGGACTGAGTTAGTGAGTCGGACTCACAGAGGGAATGGGCCACAAGTGTTGTGCAGCCCATTACCATACGCTATATAAAGAGGGGCGCAGGTTGCCCAACGGGCACGTTAGTCCACTCTCCCATGCGTTGGGAACCCTAGCCCCACTCAGTCCAGCCGCCGCACCGGACCTAGCAGTCCGCCGTCGGAGCTCCTCCTCGTACGTGTGGATACCGGCAGAGGTGCTGTACGTTCAGCACTTCGACGTTCGAGGGATTGGATCGGCCGGACCGGATCGTGGGACTGCACTGCCCCGACGCGCTGCATCGATAATCCGCACCTGCGCGTCTAGTGGTAATACTCGTGGCCTTCTACCTCGGCTAGATCTTGGAAGCATCGCGTAGGAAAAGTTTTTGTTTATCTCTACGCGTTCCAACAATTTCTACACAGTCAGAGCGACCATCTAATAACTCGTTTCAACCTAATAAGTCGTTTCAACCTCGGATCCATCCTATTTAGCCAATTGCCAAAAATATTAGCAATGCGTCGTGGTGGGTATAAGGTGGAACCTATACGGACAAACTAGCAAATTTACACTCGGAGAATAAGTGTTTTATAGTCTCATCTATATGATAGGATACACACTTCTGACTTCTATGTCAATTACGTTTTGCAAGATTATATTTGGTAAGAATTATCTCTCGACAAAGATACCACGCAAAGACCTTGTTTTTGAGTGGTATCATCATATTCCAAATTATCTTATTATTATGCATGGATTAATGCTACATAATAGAGTCCACCGAGAATTTATCATTATTTTGCAAATTCCAGCGGAACTCATGCGTTAGATTGATAATGCCAATCGAGTGAGCACGAGCGAGCAGCTCATTCCGAGCTACTAGCCGACTACTACAACATGTTCCCACAAAAAAAAGTAATACTACAATAATGAATAAACTGCTTAGCGCCCAGACGTGTAGACGACTTTCACTAGGGCGGGTTGTATTTATTCTGGCATGCAATTCCCGACCCTAATAAGAGTTGCCACAATCTGTGTTATCTTCCTTGTCCATCTTCTTGCTGATGCTCACTAAGAGTAATAAGGGCACCCTCAATGCTTTCAATAAACTCAGAAGAGGCATGATCTAGAATTGCAGTGAAAATGTCAGTGGAGATAAATGCAAGGTCAACTGGGACAAGATCTGTCGCCCCAAGAAGCTTGGGGGTCTTGGGATACTTAACTTGGAGAAGTTCTCTCACTATCTTACACTAGGATTATTGTGGCATGAGTAGACCTCTCCTAATAAGCCTTGGGTGGGATCGGAAACGCCGAACGATAGCTAGGACTGGCAACTCTTCAATGTTGCCACCAAGTTTACGGTGGAGGTTGGGCTCAAAGCCTCCTTTCGAGTTTTTTTAGAAACACGATACAAATTCAAGTGCTCACATACATGCGCATACACTCACCCTTATGAACGCACATACGCCGGAGGGGGGAATCTTCACCGGGGGCCTCTTCATCGACGTTGATGCCTCCCACGATGATGCGGGAGTAGTCCCCTCTTGGGGCCGAGGGCTCGTGTTAATAGCTATGTGGTTACCTCTCTCTCATGATGTGATCTTGATTGTGATCATGTGATACGTTATCATTTTTGAATCTATGATGTTTCCACTTCATTATGTAATGGATCTGATGTACTCAATTGGTTTTATCTAGTATAATCCTCCGGAGTAACCTTTGTTCCACGGTGTCACAGTGACAGTGCGGGAGCCGTGTGTGACTCTATGGACCTTGAATTAGAGGGATACTTATCATGACTTGTTCTTACTATGTTGGATTGAATTGGAATCATGAGGTTTCTTGATGCTTGTGTTTAATATAATCTCTATAGTGCCAAGGTGACAGTGCAGGTGTTGTAGATTGATTAGAAAGATACTATTCAAGAGATAGGTTCTGGTGTTTATTAGTACTATCTTTGGATGCCCAAAGTGATAGGGTTGGGGCGTTCTTTGACGGGAACACGAACTTTCAGGTGTGCTTGTATAGCCTTACGCGATTTTCATCCTATTTGATTCACGGGGAACAATTTCCAAGCTATGTCTTTCATGCATGTTGTTAGAGGAAGTATTATATGTTTAATTATGTTAATGTTGTTGAGAGTTGCCACTAGTGAAAGTATGATCCCTAGGCCTTGTTTTCCACCATTGCTATACCGTTTTATTCCAGTTTTACTACTTTTTTGCTTGCAACCATTTTTACTACAGATTCACAAAACCTTGTTTTCCCATCCATATTACCCATATTTTATCATAGTTTCGTGAAACTAGTGCACCTATACAACTGACAATTGTATTGGATGTGTTGGGGACACAAGAGACTTCTTGTAACTTAATTGCAGGGTTGCTTGAGAGAGATAAATTCAACCTATACCTCCCCGGGTTCAATAAACCTTGGGTTACTCACTTGAGAAAAAAAAATTGTTGTCCTACAAATCTCTGCACTTGGAGGCCCAACATAGTCTACAAGAGTAGTAACTAGTAGTAGACATCAGGAATATTCCGTTAAGTCTTCCACTTTCTCTATGGGCAATAATCTATATTACATTATAATGAATCTAACATCCATGGAATTATGGTGTTGGTCATGTTTTTTCCTTGAGAGAGGTTTAGTCAACGAATCTGCCACATTCAGATCCGTGTGTACTTTGCAGATCTTCACATCTCCATCCTTGACATGTTGACGGATGGAGTGAAAACAACGCTTGATATGCTTGGAATTCTTGTGATACCATGCTTCCTTAGCATTGGCTAGGGCACCATTGTTGTCGCAATAGGTGACCATCGGATCCAATGCACTCGGAACCACACCTAGTTCAAATATAAACTCCTTCATTCAAACTACTTCCTACGTTGCCTCTGAGACAACACCATATTCCTCTTCTGTTGATGATCCCGCTACCACGGATTGCTTAGAACTCCCACAGGTCATTGCTCCTCCATTCATAATAAATACATATCCGGAATGTGACTCAGAGTCATCCGGATCGATGTTGATGCTAGCATCGGTGTAACATATTGCGACGAGCTCTTCTTCACCACCATACACGAGAAACATATCCTTAGTTCTTCTCAAGTACTAAAGATATTCTTGACTGTCGTCCAATGTTTCAAACTTGGATCGGACTGGTACCTGCTAGTCAAACTAATAGCATATGCCACATCTGGTCTTGTACATAGCATAACATACATGCATGATAGAACCTATGGATGAGGCATAGGGAATCTTATTTATTATCTCTCTATCTCCTACTGTAGTTGGACTTTGAGTCTTACTCAATGTCTTGCCTTGAAACATTGGTAATAACCCCTTCTTACTTTCATCCATTCAGAATTTCAAAATCTTGTTAATGTATGTACTTTTCTAAATTCTAATTAAGCGTCTTGATCTATCCCTGTGGATTTTCATGTCTAATATATAAGATGCTTCACCAAGATTTTTCATTGAAAAACCGATGTTCAAATAACCTTTTGCACTTTTCAAAAGTTCTACTCCCTTCGTATAAAAATATAAGATGTTTTAGCTTTTCCTAGACAAAATGTATCTAGACATGTTTTAGTGTAAGATGCATATGAATCTACACACTAAAACATGTCTAAATACATTTTGTCTAGAAAAAAGCTAAAACATATTATATTTTGATACGAAGGGAGTATATCATTTCCAATCAATAATATGTCATCCACATATATTACTAGAAATGCTACAGAGCTCCCACTCACTCTCTTCTAAATACAAGATTCTCCATAAGTTTGGACAAATCCAAACTCTGTAATCACCTTATGAAAACGAAGGTTACAACTCCGGAATGCTTGCTTCAATCCAGGAATTTAATCTTGAAGTTTGCACACCTTGTTAGCATCCTTAGGATCAATAAAACCTTTGGGTTGCATCATATACAACTCTTCCTCAATGTCACCATTAAGGTACGCCATTTTTACATCCATCTGCCAGATTTCATAATCGGAAAATGCAGCAACTGCTAACATAATACTAACAGACTTCAGCATCGCTAAAGGCAAGAAATTCTCATCATAGTCAACTCCTTGAATTTTTTGAAAACCTTTTGCGACAAGTCGAACTTTATAGACAGTCACATTACCATCAGTGTATGTCTTTTTTTAATATCCATCTATTCTCAATGGCCTTGTGGTCATTGAGTAAGTCCACCAAAGTCCATACGTGGTTTTCGTACATGGATCCCATTTTGGATTTCATGGATTCTAGCTATTTGTTGGAATCTGGACTCATCATCACTTCGGCATACATCGTAGGGTCATCATTTCCATCTACCATGAAATTCAAGATGGGATTTCCATACAGTTCAGGAGTTGTACGCTCTCTAGCTGACCTGCGAGGTACGGTAGTTTCCTCTTCTGGAGTTTCATGATCTTGATCATTAGTTCTCTCTTTAACTGGTGGAGTCAGCTCTAGAACAACTTTCTGCGCTGCGCTACTCGTCATTCCGAGAAGAGAAGTTTCAATAACCTTGTCGAGCTCTACCTTCCTACTACTCACACCTTGCGAGAGATATTCCTTCTTCAGAAAGGATCCATTTTTGGCAACGAAAACCTTGTCTTCAGATCTATGATAGAAGGTGTACCCAATTTTTTCTTTAGGGTATACTATGAATACACATTTTCCCCCTTTAGGTTCGAGTTTATCAGGTTGAACCTTCTTCACATAAACATTGCATCCCCAAACTTTTAAAAACGATAGCTTAGGTTTGTTTCCAAACCATAATTCATACGGAGTCATCTCAACGGATTTAGATGGTGCCCTATTTAAAGTGAATGCAGTTGTCTCTAGTGCATGACTCCAAAATGATAGTGGTGAATCTGTAAGAGACATCATATATCGGACCATATCTAATAGAGTATGATTACGATGTTCTAAAACACCAGTACGTTGTGGTGTTCTGGCAGGTGTGAGTTGTGAAACTATTCCATATTGTTTCATATGAATGCCAAACTTGTAACTTAAATATTCACCTTCAAGGTTGGATCGTAGAAATTTAATCTTTCTGTTATGATGGTTTTCAACTTCACTCTGAAATTGTTTGAACTTTTCAAATGTTTCAGACTTGTGTTTCATTAAGTAAATATATCCATATCTACTTAAAGCATCGGTGAATGTGACAAAATAACGATATCAAACGCGCGCTGACACACTCATTGGTTCATACACATCAATATGTATGATTTCCAATAAATGTGTTGCCCGTTCCATAGTGTCGGAAAACGGGGTTCTAGTCATCTTGCCTATAAGGCATGGTTAACATGTCTCAAATGATTCATAATCAAGTGATTCTAAAAATCCATCAGAAAGGAGATTCTTCATGCGTTTAACGCCAATATGACCTAAGTGGCAATGGCACATGTAAGTAGAAATATCATCATTTAACTTAATTCTTTTGGTATTCACATTCTGAATACGTGTATCAATATTGTCAAGATTCAAAAGAAATAAACCATTCTTCACAGTGTGTGACCATAAAATATATTATTCATATAAATCGAATAACCATTGTTCTCAGACTTAAACAAATAACCACTTTGCGTTAAACAAGATCCAGATGTGATATTCATGCTTAACGCAGGCACCAAATAACAATTATTCAAGTTTATGACTAATCCAGATGGTAAATGGAGAGGAAGAGCCACGAAGGCGATCACATCAACTCTTGATCCATTGTCGGCGTGCATCGTCATCTCATCCCTTACTGGTGGTCGCTTATTCTTCAGTTCCTGTTTGGAGTTACATATGTGAGAAATCGAACCGGTATCAAATACACATGCGCTACTGCGAGTACTAGTAAGGTACACATCAATAACATATATATCACATATACCTTTGTTCACTTTGTCGGCCTTCTTATCTGCCAGATATTTGGTGCAATTACGCCTCCACTGTATAGTTCTCTTGCAATTGAAGCACTCAAATATCAGGCTTAGGTCCATTCCTGTTTTTCTTCTCAGGTGTGGCAACAGTCTTGCCACCCTTCTTGAAGTTTACCTTTGGCTTGCCTTTCTTACCTTTCTTGAAACTAGTGGTCTTATTTATCATCAACACTTGATTTTTTTCTTGATCTCCACTTCAGCAGTCTTGAGCATTGAACAAAGCTCAGGGAGAGTCTTCTTCATGTCTTTCATATTATAGTTCATCACAAAGTTATTGTAACTAGGTGACAGAGATTGGAGAACACGATGTATTCCTAACTCATTGGGGATCGTTATTCCCAAAGCTATGAGCTTATCACACATTCTGAGTACGTGCTCACTAATGGAGATGTTCTCTTCCATCATGCAGGTAAAGAACTTTTTTGAAGCGTCATAACTCTCTATAGCAGCATGTGTATCGAAAATCAATTTCGATTCTCCCATTGTATCAAAAGCATAGATGTTCTCGAAACTTTTTCGCAACTCTGGCTCTAATCCATACAGGATGCCGCAATCAACTATACTGTGGTCTTCTTGTTGAGTCGGAAAAACATTTTTCTCTTCATCAAAAGCATCAGCAGTGGGTTGTTCACCCAGCGGTGTATCGAGCACATAGGGCTTCTTGCAAGCAGTGAGGAGAATCTTCAGATTAAGTACCCAATTGGTAAAGTTGCTTCCATTGTTCACTAGGTTTTTTTCTCCATGAACATATTGAAATTGAAGGTAGGTGGTGTCATAATCTACAACATATTTGCAAATACTATTTAGACTAAGTTTATGATAAATTAAGTTCAAGTTAATTCTAAAATTATCCCATGAACTCCCACTCGAATAAAACCCCTCTAGTCGTTTTAGTGATTACACAAACCAAATTCACTACACCGAAAACGATCATCACGTGAGACGGTGTAGTTGCAAAGGCGAACATCGACATGTTCATCATATCATCCATACGAATCATGTTTTACCTTTCGGTTACGTGTTCCAAGGCCATATCTGTACATGCTAGGATTGCCAAGTAGAACTATAGTATTGTGTGTGTTCCGAGGCAATGGATGTACATGCTAGGCTTGTCAGCACCCGTTATATGCGAACGTTGAGGCTATCACACCCGATCATCACGTGGTGTCTCGAAACGGCGAACTTTATTAACAGTGCATACTAAGGAAGAACACATTATTATCTTGAAATTAACTGATAGGGATCATCTTATAATGCTACCGTCTTGATCTAAGGAAAATAAAATGCATAAAAGGATTAACATCATATGCATGAATAATATGATATGATATGGTCCTTCTTGCACTTGATCTCCATCTTGTGCATCATCGTATGATCTCCATCATTCCACCGGCGTGGCACCAAGAAAAGTGGCGCCTCCATCTTGATTGTCCAGAAAAATTACAACATATCACATGGATATGATATATAACACGCAGACCATAAATAATAAGACAACCATATGGCTCGTTCCGGTATGTCAATAATTTACAAAAGAGATTATTTCATACATCAAATTTGTAATATTGACCATATCACAACACATACCCTGTAAAAACAAGTTAGACGTCTCTAATTATTTTTGCAAATTTTACGTGGCTTAGAGTTTTCAAAGATAGAACTGTTCATACGTACGAACATGAACCACAATATTTATAAACAAATTATTAACAACCCGTTGTAGATTAGATCTTAACTATAATGGGAGATACTTGACACCATCTCAGACACTTATGCAATGCAAGTTGCATGTCAATCGTGGGACAAGTCTCATGTGCGTGGATATGTAAAGTTAGTCCAGGGCCGCTTCATCTCACTATGCCACTAAGATAAAAAAAGATGCTCAACGATGCAACAATGTGATCATCAACGCCTACATACACCTTTGTGTTCTACCCATACAAAATATCTACGCATATAACCGGCTTTCATACCACTGATGGGTTTGTATCATAGAAAACAAAAAAAAAATCCTATGCTAAGAACACACGAAGGTACAAGATCCAATCTAGAAGATGTAAGTAATGGGAAGAATGAGTCTAAGATGAACATACCCTCGAAGACACAAAGCGTTACGAGATCGAATCTCGTTGGTGATGTAGTCAAACTCGCGTCGATCTCAAGATCGTGAAGATGTGCGCTGCAATCCGGCAACACTTATGTGATCGGCCACACACACGGCTTGATTATGATCTCCGTTCCCTCGATCCACCGGGGTAGCAAAAGTAGAGGATCCACCCGGAAATCCAACAACATGACGGCGTGGTGTGATGGAGAAACTACGCGGCCAGGGCTTCGCCAAGCTGATGACCATAAGGTGGAGCAGCAGGAGGAGGAAGAAGAGAGATGACACCAAGTGTGTGGAGAAGAGGGCTCACCCTCCTTCTATAGGGGAGGGGGCAGCCTAAGGGGAGTGCGGCCAACCCATGGTGCTCCCACCTCTTCCCCTCTTCATGTGAGTGAACACTCCACTCACACCCACTCATTCTCTCATAATTCTCCACTCAAAATTTCAAGGTTTTTTTTCTTTATTAAATAAATAAAATATTTTCATTTCTTTAATTTAATATTTTGTAATTCCATTAACGAACATTTGCACATAACCCCTCGAATCATTTGTTAATTCTATTAACAACCATTCGATAGAAAACCCCTTAAACTATTTCAATTTTACCCGAAATAATTTTGGTGTAATCCAATACTTATGTATCCTCTCAAATGCGTCACCAAACATTAAGTGTCTCACCCTACGGTTCGTCAATAATATAGACATTTTCGAGACACATCTTCGATCAATAATCAACAACGGGATCTAGAGATCCGTGATGATTCTTATATATTAAACGATGAATCTTGTGATCGTGTGAACCATTAACATCGTAACTAATTCCCTTTCTCTCGCGATATTTTACTTGTTCGAGATCCGATCATTGATATCCACCATACCTAGTTCGATCTCGTTACCGACAAGTACTCTTTTACTCGTTCCGTGATATGACATCCCTGTGACTTAGTCACGTGCTTACAAGTAGTGTCGATGTGATATCACAGAGTGGGCCCAGAGTATATCTGCCCGTCATTTTGGATGGAAAAATCTCACTCTTAATCCATGAGTCTTAACTAACACTTTTTGAATACCTAATGCCACCTTTATAGTCACCCTGTTACAGTGTGATGTTTGATGTCATCAAAGTACCCTTCCGGTATTAGTGATTGACATGATCTCATGGTTTACAGAATAAATTCACTTAGTATGTAAGACATAACAATATAAATTTAATGACTTGATCGCATTTTTATACTTAATTTGGGTCTATGTCCATCACATCATTCTCCCAATGACATGGTCCTGTTATTAACAACATCCAATGTTCATGATCAGGAAATCTTAATCATCAGTTAATCAGTTAATTAAACGAGAGACATTATTCAGAACTCTAGTTTGTTTATTAAACACACATGTATTAACGTTTTCGGTTAATACAATTCTAGCATGAGAAATAAACATTTATCATAAACATGGAATGAGATAATAAGCACTTTATTATTGCCGCTCGGACATATTCCCTTCCAACATCGCCTCCCATTGACAGAATATTCCGCCTAAATGCGACATGCAGGTGTCAAACCTGCAATTTGAACTCTAGTGGGTTGGGCGTACAACCACCCTCCTAACCATCCAACCACGGGTTGGTTCGCACCTCCTTAGGAGTTTCTCTTGGTTGGATGGAGTCCCTCCTCGGACCATTGCGCCAAACCTTTTTGAGGCATCTAGACTCAAGAATATAAGTATCCATGATGCCCTCACCGACTTCAAGTGGATCACCGACCTTGTCGTGGAAAACTTCATTGTCTGCTCGCCTTGCTGTCTAGAATATATAGTGGACCTCGGATCGGTTGGCTATAAAAGGATTGACCCCATCAACCTACTCGCCAACTTTGTGGATGCCAATTTGAGACGGCAAGACACATTCTCTTTGAATATCGATACTCCATGCACTCATGCAAAGTCTTGCTACAACCAGACAAAAGGTTTTTAACTATTGGAAAGAGATGGCTACCATGGTTTCACCATTTCAGGAGGGCTAAAGACGACGATCATTCTTATCGCTTGGGAGATCTACATGGAAAGAACCTGGAGGATCTTCAACAACAAATTCTCAACACTATGCTATTTCAACGCATCAAAGACGAAGGAAAAAAAAAGTTAGGTCTTGCTTGGGCTAAAAAAATGGAGAAATCATCGGCTAATCACGTGACGTAGTGTTTCTCTTTTTTCTTTGGTTTTTTTTTTTTGAGAGCAACCACATATTTCATTAATAGAAAATCAAGTTACAGTGAGGAACACATATGGAAACTAAAAGACAAACCGGGATAAAACGATTATCCTGAATTTGCAAATAAAACCCTAAATGATCGAGAAATACAAAACGACCCCTAGGATTTACTGCAACCACCGTAGCGAGCGGCCGCCGTTCTCCTCCAGCATTGCAAGATCCGAGAAAACACCATTGCCAACGAGGCTTTGTGAGTCGATGAACAGACCCGCTGCACGCAGCAAGGCACATATCGCTGTGGCACGTCGACCGGGGGACGGCCCCGTGCTGTCTTGGACCAAGATATGTCGCCTCCCATCGGCGAAGTCGGAGAGGAACGACAGATCCACCACCTCCGGACCAGCATCCTCACTCCAGAAGAACCATCCTGCCCCGGCCGCCAGCGTCGTCGCGAATAACCACGAACGCCAGCGACACACCGAGAAACTGATCTCGCCAGATCTGAAAAATGGCGAGAAGACCAAGCTGCTGATCTGAAGGACCAAGCAGCACACTTTGCCATCAACTCCGAGGCGCCGTCCAGAAGGTCGCCGCCGGTATGGGAGCAAAGTTGAGGCAGATTTATTTGGCCGGGCGCCACTCCCACCACTCCAACGACGCTCCAAGAAACCAGTAGGCTAACCCTAACTACAGACCGGCGCCGAAGCGCCATGGTCCCCACCTCCTCGCGTCGCCGGAGTGGCCAACGGAGGAGGCAGGGACCGGCGGCGGCCGGTGTAGTTGGAGCCTGATGCGTCGCCGGCCTAGATCGCTTTTTCCTTCGGAGGAGCGAAACGGTTCCGTAATAATAGTTAGGTCTTTTTTCTTTGGCTTCAATCGGCCTATTTTTGCTTCTACTGTATCAATATAAAAGGTAAATTTTATGTCTTTTGTTTTAAAAAATAGTGGTCACAACAGTATTGAGCTGCACTTGTATCGTCAGAACAAGAGGCACGACCGAACGAGTCGAAGCCAAGTTTTTTTCTTCAACTTTAGGTCGTCCGCCACTCCGCCTCTTCTGCAAATCGCTCGCATTCATTACCCACCACCGACCGGGAGACGAAACCGAAGGGGCAACCAAAAGTACATAAACCATCCACGCCACCCCGGCACCCAGCGAACCCACGGGAGTCCTTTGAAAAAGACGAAGCGGCGGCGACCGAGACCCCGGCCGGCGCGGCACACCGCTCGCTGGAGTTGAAACTTGGATGGCTTCTGGGGGCATCGCCCGCGGCCGCCTCGCCGAGGAACGCAAATCGTGGCGCAAGAACCACCCCCATGTGCGCGTTCCCCCCACACCACGACCTAGCTCCTTGCTTCCTGTAGAGTTTAGTTTGTTTGTCTCTCTGGTTCTACAAGTAGTAATGGGACTTTGGTGCTTCCTGGTTTCTTGCAGGGCTTCGTGGCCAAGCCGGAGAATCTGCCAGATGGATCCGTCAACCTCATGGTCTGGAAGTGCGTCATCCCCGGCAAGCAAGGCGTAAGAGAATACTAGTGCTGATCCCCCCGCGCCCCCCCCCTCCCCCCCCCCCCCCCCCCCCCCCCACCCCCCCACCACACACACAAAATAGTACTAACTTATTCAGTTCCGCTGAATCTGCCTAGCTATGGTTATGATTTGATTCTGTCACATGTGGAATCTGGAGGATTTTTTTGTTGGTTATGTACCAGGCGCAGGGTGGTTTCCTCAGTAGGTGAAAGGGTTTTGCATTTTTTTAAGGCAAAGCTGTTGCCATGAATGCAGCTTGAACATTAGATGGTGTTAGTACAAAACCCTGTGTCCCTTCACTGCTCAAGTTGAATAACATTACACATTGTAATTGAAAAGGTAGGTAGATTGGACATTGCTATGTACCGTAATGTATTATATATCCTATCCTAATGCAACAAAATTTGAGTTTGTTCACCCGCATAAAAGAACCAAACCTACAATTCATCTGTTTGGTTTGGTGCTTCTGCTTCGTTGTAGCGTTTTGATTTGTTTATCTCTGCCACTACATTATACTTTTACAGGAAAAAACCCAAATAAATTTTGTTATCTTTTTTCATTAAACATTTTGTAATCTCATGAATCAATTTGTCAATTCGTATCCCCTTCCCCTGATTCAAATTATTTTTTTCGAAATGGCCCTGATTCAAATTATTAGGTTGACATGAAAATAACTATTTAAGCTTAATATATTCAGCATCAGAAGAAAAGGATATTCTATAGTTCCAGTATGGTTTTCTTTTCTTGCTGATCTAAGGAACTTAATTTTTGGTACTCCTTGACTCATATACAATAGCAACACTATGTATTTGGAACTGTACATATCTTATTGTGTTTGATGCAGTTGGTCAAAATATATGTATATTGTTAACTGTGACGTAAATTTAGATAACATGTTATCTGCCCTTATGCTGAAGTGTACATGAACATCTTGCACTAAGTAAACACATTAACATGCCCACAGGCCTGTCCCAGCCAGCGAATGATTGAACAGTCATGTCTCTATTCTTTTTTACCATGATCCTGTCTCTATTTGGTTGACAGAGTATTTTGTTTGAGGTTTGAACGTGAGCAGTACTTAGAATTTTCGTTCACCTTATATGAATGGATCTAGGAGCCCTTGAATGAAAAAATCATGACCGTATGAAATCAATGTCTGAATCTGAAAGGGTGTACTCTGGCTGACCTGCTTTCGTCTTGTGAAAGATGAAATCAGTGAGGTGTCTGGGCAATTAAGTTTGATTAGAAAAGTGTGTTTTAGCTTTGGAATCTTCTCTTAATAGCATATGGAAATGTTATTTCCGTATAAGGCTGAACATTACAAATTTGACAGAAATGCTTGTAGGCTACAATTTACTTTAGTGCTCCGATGTATCTGTTTTTGCTGTCCTTTTTTACTGCATAAATCGCAATTCAGCAATTCTTGGTACTATAAGCTAGCAAATGTGTTTGTAGAACTCAGGCAACAACCTTAATTGGTGCTTGGTTGTTCACCTCTGTTGAACCATGGCCCTTAAAGTTCGTTTGTGGAATATGGGTGCATTGAACCTGAATTGACTCTTGTATCGAGAAATAGCAGTTAGGCCCCATTTCACTTGGAACGTGAAAACTGAAATAAACACTTTCCTGTGAAATCCCCACGTTCCAAACAGAAATACGGTTTGTGTCAATTGTCCAAAGCTTTGTCACTACGGTGAGCTTGTTCTTATTGATGTCTGAAACTACATGTTATTGATGCTTCTTCAGTTTGGGTACATAGTGTAGTACTACACTATTCTTCTGCAACAAATTTGTCACTCGCCAGGCTCCATAGCTCGCCAAACCGAGCTTGCTATAAAGTAACATTATGTACTAAATTTGTTTTTCTGCAGACTGACTGGGAGGGTGGATATTTCCCCCTGACTCTGGAATTTAACGATAATTACCCAAGTAGCCCTCCCGTCTGCAAGTTTCCGTCAGGTTTCTTCCACATGAATGTCTACGATACTGGGGCAGTATGCATATCAATTCTGGGTGGTGTAAGTTTCTACTTAGTGGTGCTTCCTTTACAGGCTTACAGAATGTCTACATCATGTAAATAGCCCCAATTGAGATTTGATGACTTCTCCCACTCTTTTCAGGCTTGGAAACCTTCGATTACCGTAAAGCAGGTTCTTGTAGGCATCCAGGAGTTGCTTGATGACCCAAATCCTAACTCTCCTGCACAGGGTGCATGTTGCCAACTCTATACAAAGGTTTATTTCTTGTTTAATTTGAACTTTCATTACCTGAACGTCTAGTCCTTAGTTTTTTTTAATCTTATTATGCGCTTACCACCATGTTTGTTTGTGTCGTTGATTGCATTTGCAGAATTTGCCTGAGTACAAGAATCGTGTTCGACAGCAGGCAAAGCAGTATCCTTCACGGGTGTAGCTGCGAAAATCATATCTGCGATTTACTTGCAGCTAAATTTTAGTATGCATTTTGATGGAACTCAAGTCTGTGATTGTGATGTGACGCCGTGCATTAGCACCATAGCAGTAGTGTGTTTAGTGGAACTGCTAAATGAGCCTTGAGTTCCACCTTAGTTGCAAATTGTTCTTACTGTGGCTTCTCAGTACTTGTTCTCAGTTTTCTCCAAACACCTCTCTCAGTGGGAGCCGAATTTCATTAACTGAATAACGGAACAACAAACCACTACATTTGCTGAGGAAAAGCTCCAGAAACACTGTATTGTTGGTTGGCAACCGAAATAAAACTGCGTTTACAAGACCACCCAGTCCCAGGGGCATCCCCTTTCCAACAGGCAACAGCCACCATTGTAGAGCATCAAAGACGACCCATATCAGTAGCCTCCAGCATACAAAATCCTCCGTGGGTGCTCCAAAAAAAAAAAAAAATCCTCAGTGTGCACGTCCACGTCGATCCTGCAACTGCACCTTCCAGAAGGTTTCCTCACTCGGATTTATTTTGCACATATGTACTCCCTCCGTTCCTAAATGTAAGACGTTTTAGGCCTTTTTCACGTTCATACATGTCTACATGTATGTAAACAATTTTAAATGTATATATTCACTCATATTAGTATGTATCTAGACAACATGAGTAATAACTACAACATCTTATATTTAGGAAAGGAGGGAGTAGCTCCAAAAGGGAACTTGGTGAGTATGCCCTCAAATCCTGCTCGGTTATGCATTTTATTGCCCTACCCAAGGTAGCAATCCCCTATGACATTGACATGAAAGTTAGCCCCAAACCTTTGTCTGGCGAAGTGTCGAGTTTAGAAGAGCAAGATTCAAGTAAGTCGCCATTGTCGGAATTACTCCCGTCCGCTCATCCTTCATTGAACGGCTGAGACACACCATCGACGGTCACACTTCTACCGGATCTGACCCTCGTTCGATCCATGGGCAGACCCAAAAGGGTGGGCCAAGTGAAATTAAAAAAAAAAAGGGTGAGCCAAGTGTACCCTTAAAATGAACCAAAATCTGCGGCCTATATTGGCTTTTCTCTATCGTTCTGGGCTGCATGCTTGAGAAAACCATGGTACAAGCCTCTTCCATGGCTGTCTGATGTCTACGCACGCTTCTATTCTTGTAGACAGTGTTGGGCCTCCAAGTGCAGAGGTTTGTAGAACAGCAGCAAGTTTCCTTTAAGTGGATCACCCAAGGTTTATCGAACTCAGTGAGGTAGAAGTCAAAGATATCTCTCTCAAGCAACCCTGTAATCAAGATAAAAGAAGTCTCTTGTGTCCCCAACACACCTAATACAATTGTCAGTTGTATAGGTGCACTAGTTCGGCGAAGAGAGAGTAAAATGCAAGTAATATGGATGATAATAAGTGATAATAGCAACCTGAAATAGATATGGCAGCATGCAAACATGTAGCAGAACAGGCGAAAAACGGTGTTTCAATGCTTCGAAATAAGGCCTAGGGCTCTTACTTTCACTAGAGGACACTCTCAACAATGATCTCATAAATGAATAACTAGATAACTTCTCTCACTATGCTACTCTTAACCCTTTCCGGTTGGATAACGAACACTAATCATTCTGTAGGGATGCAAAAAGCATTCCTTAAAGTAAGCATTTCCATGTCTAGTTAACCTCACACTGTCACTATGAGCACCCCAGAAGGTACTAGACAAACACCACAATTTATAGAGGAGACACACATGATGTGCACATTGTCACCTTCACACCGCGATAAAAGGTGACTCCAAAGTTCATATTAATAAAACACTTGAGTAGCACAAGATGAAGAGTAATATCTACTTATTCAACTAGATTACAAAACTCACGATCACATATAGATCACACCATGGGAGAGATAGATGAACCACATAGCTACAGGTAGAGCCCTCGGCCTCGGGGGAGAACTACTCCCTCCTCATCATAGGAGATAGCAACGGTGATGGAGATGGCGGTGGAGTCTATGGAGATGGCTTCCGGGGACACTTCCCCGTCCCGACAGGGTGCGAGAACAGAGATTTGTCCCCCGAAACTTGTCGTCGGCGGCGGCGGAGCTGCAGATGTATTTTGTGGAAAAGGTCGATGTTTTTAGGGTTTTCCCTCGGGGGAGTATAAATAGGCGAAAGGGCGATGCCGGGTGATGGACAGGGGGCCCACACCCCTAGGTGGCGCGGATGAAAGCTCATGATCCCTCTAATGATTTTGGTGATGATGCTAACACGGAAATCTCCTATCTAACAATGTGGTTCAGCCTGTGCAGCTATTACTTTAGATGATCATCGATATATCCTCGTCAAAAGATCAAAGAGAAGATCACTAATGTGGAAATTCAGCCACCGGATTTTTCAGTATACAGGGCGGAAATTCCGGATCCTATGGGACGGATTATCCGGCCCCTCACCGGAAATTTCCGGCCACTCTTCTGGCTTCCACGAAAACGGCTAAGTGTTTTCCTGCCCGCGCACAGAAGCCAGGGCGGAAATTTGCCCCGGAAATTTCCGGGCCAAAAATCCGGCCTTCAAGGACTTAGCAGAATTTGGTCTTCTTCGCATTGCCCGCGCACAGAGATGGGGGCGGAAATTCAGTCCGGAAATTTCCGGGCCCGGACATTTCAATTATCCGCCCCCCGGATATTTCAATATTCCGGGCATCAAAGTCCTTAGCTATTTTTCTATCAGAAGTTGATGCCCGCGCACAGAAGGTGGGGCGGAAATTTGCCCCGGAAATTTCCGTAGCAAAAATCCGGCCCTTGGTCCTTAGCAGTTTTTCATCAATGTGTTGGTGCCTGCGCACAGAGATGGGGGCGGAGTATTGGGGCGGAAAATTCCGCCCCCGGATATTTCAATTATCCGCCCCCCGGACTTTTCCGGCCTCTTCCGACCGGAATATTCTGGCCTTTAGCCCGGAAATTTCCGGTCCCGCAGGACTGCAACGGTCAGATTTTGGAGGAGCCTATAAATAGCTGTCTTCTTCCTCTAGATAGGTAGCTCGTCCATTCCTCTCTCTCCTCCATTGTTGTAGAGCTCAAATCGCCCCGATCTCCCTCCTCCTCCAACCAAACTCGATGCCCTTCAAGGATCTCATGGAGGAGGTCTAGATCTACCTTTCCACCAAGCCAAAACGTGTGTACCCACACCACAACTCTTGGGATCTTGTAATCTCTTGGTTGCTTCGTCATCCAAGGGAAACCCTAGTGCTTATAGCTTCCACCTTGTAGCAAGAAGCTTCGATTGTTGAGAGCCTCCATCTCACTTGTGGAGTAGCCTCAACCCCTTGTAAAGGTTTGGTCAACGCCTTCAAGTCGACCTCATAGTGGAAACGAGAATCTCCCTCACCGGAGAAGCTCAAGGAGAACAAGGTGTGCACATCCGTGCTATTGAGGAGCGCCTAGGTGGCTCCCCACCTCTCCAACGTAGACGTACTTCTTTTAAGAAGGAACTACGGGAAACATATCCTTGTCTCCGTGTTTTCGCTTGTTGTTATCTTGTACCGTTCCTTTATTTCCGCTGCTACTTGCTTCTTATCACCTAGGGTTTTCACTTAGTTGCACATTTAGGTAATCAAGCATTTACTTTCGTAAAAGCCCCATTAAAAGTGAAAAAGGAGTAAAATTTGTAGGTCACCTATTCACCCCCCCCCCCCCTCTAGTTGACCATATTGCACTTTCAATTGGTATCAGAGCCTCGGCTCTTGTATCGGGCTTAACCGCCTAAGAGTAATCATGGTCAACGGGGATGTTCCCGAAACTTCTAAGGAGGAGCTCTCCAAAATGGCCGACACTATAGCCAACCTTGAGACAACGGTTTGTACCATACAAACCCAATTGTCGAAGGTTAGCTCTAGTGTGGGCTCGGAGGTCTCCTCCATCAAGAAGATGTTAGAGAACATGATGGGTAGAACCAAGGAGCCGTCCCACTCTCCCCATGTCACCGACGAGGATAGTTCGGATGAGGAAACAAATCCGGACATTTCCGAAATCGAAGCAAACATTGCCAAAGCTAAGGCTAAAGCCGCTCAAAAGGCTAAAGCCAAAGCTAAGGAGAGTGAAGGTGGCTCCAAGTCTCAAACGGCTAATGGTTCGGGGTCCAATTCAAAAGTTCCACCACCGCAAAACTATGATTCCATCCACCCAATCGTTTCCATGCCACACATCCTTAATGTTGGAGTTCCACCCATCCTTAACACTAACGAATTTTCCTCTTGGAAGTTTGAAATGGAATCTCACATTTCAGGATCGTGTACGGCATTGTGGAGAAGCGTGATCCATGGGTTTCATCCTCATGATCCAAGCAACTTGACTCCAAGGGAGGATGTTGAATCTCAACTCAACAAAACTGCTCTTGTTATCATCCAGAAGGCTCTCCCAAGGGAGCATCTCACTCACATTCGCGGTTGCAAGACCGCCAAGGAAGCTTGGGACAAACTTGATACCTTGTTTCAAGGAAATGCTAGTATTCAGTCCTCCAAGTATGATGTGGCCATTGACAACTCCGAGAACTTTGTTATGCAAGAGGATGAGACTCCTGAAGAGCTCTATAGACGAGTTGTCACTCTCGCCAATCAACTGAGAGACTTTGGCAAGGAAGAGATCACGGATGAATGGATAAAGAGGAAGTTTGTCAAGGCTATCACACCCTTCGAGAAGAATCTTGCCACTAGCATCCGGACTAGAGCGGACTACAATACTCTCAACTCCATAGGTGTTCTTAGTGAGTTCATCGCAATCTCTCTCTCTCACAAGAGTGCGGATGATGCTCTAGCTCGCTCTAGAGGGATGGGAAAGTCTCCCAACCTTGCATTAAAGTCAAAAGCAATGGCTCGAGTCGATGAAAGTGAAGAAGATGATGATGATGAGGAAGACTATGAAGATACTTACACAGGAGCTCACAAGTGCATTGCCCTTGCTATGCATGGATATTGGAAGAGATGGGAAGCTCACAAGGCCGGATCTCCAAGGCCTCCACGAAACAAGAACTACAAGAAGAAGGGGGAG
This sequence comes from Alopecurus myosuroides, assembly GCA_028641055.1. Lineage (NCBI taxonomy): Eukaryota > Viridiplantae > Streptophyta > Magnoliopsida > Poales > Poaceae > Alopecurus > Alopecurus myosuroides. The sequence goes on from CM054059.1 coordinate 138,797,308, forward strand.
CGCTCAAGGACATGCTATAATTGTGGTAGCGCTAACCACTTCGTGAAGGAGTGCCCCTTTGAGCCAAGAGAAGAGAATGAAGGCAAGCTCATTCGCAAGAACAAGACCAAGCCTCCTCAAAACAAGAACTTTGCAAGGAAGGTTCCAAGAGCTCTCTACGTCCAAGAAGGGGCGGTTCTTGAGACTTACATCTCCGGAGATGAAGGAGAAGATGAGGTGGTAGGTGTAGCTCACATCGCCAAGGCCACCGCATCATCACCTTCGATCTCTCTATTCGAATCCCCCAATGAGAATGTGGCAACCCGACCTACATGTCTTATGGCAAAAGCCACTTCGGTATGCTCACCCAACTCTAAGACCATTGTCACTAACCCTCCTTCGTTATTGGATTGTGTTGAAAATGCTTGTGAGGAGGATAGTGAGTCTAATGAGTTAAGCTTATGGCTATCTAGCCTTAAGGGTGAGACTAAGGAAAAGGTGAACTCCCTTTTGAGGCAACTTGATGAGGCTAACTCTCTTGTTGATGAAAAGGAGGAGATCATCATGACCTTAGAAAGCCATGGAGGTCATACTTGCAATGAGCAAGAGCTTGAAAAAGCTCTTGATAATGAGCGTTCCATTCGTGCCTCACTTGAGGAGAAATTGTCTTGTCTTGAAGAAAACTTTGCCATAAGTGTCTCTAAGCTTAGGAAGGAAAATGCACAATCTCTTGCCTTAATTAAAACTCTTGAGCATGAAGAATTAAAGCTAGGAATTGCTCACGAGGAACTTGGCACTCGTTATGAAAAACTTGAAAAAGAGTTCATGTCTCTTAAGGAAATTCATGACAAGTTAACCAAATCTCGTGACAATCTTCTAGCTCAACAATCAAACAAGCAAGTAGTATCCACTTCACCTTCTAGCTTGAATGTCTTGTCTAGCAATGCTTGTGGTACAACTAATCTTGTAGGAAATGAGAAGAGTTTCCATGAGATTGCTTCTCATCATGCCAACAATGGAAAGGAGGGACTTGGCTATATTGCCAAGTCAAAGAAGAAGTACAAGAAGAAGAACAAGAAGAGAGTCACCTCCTCCTCACAAGAAGTAAGATTTGTGAAAGAGGGAGAGGTGACCAAAGGGAAGGAGACCAACACCATTGTGGGTGGTGAGACCTCTAGGGGGAGCACCACTCACAATAACTTTGCCGGGAAATATAATCCATCTTATGTTCTTATGAAATCTAGAGATGGTCATGTATATGCTAAATATGTTGGTACTTCTTATGGTGACGATTATCATTGGAGTATTTGGGTTCCTAAGACCCTTGTCACTAACATGAGAGGACCCATTCAAAGATGGGTCCCTAAATCAAGCAACTAATCTATTGTAGGGAAGTGCTTCCGGTACGAGCAAATGGACGGTGGATAGTGGTGCATCCCAACATATGACCGGAAGCAATGACGCAATGAGTGATATTCATCCTCCACTACCTCATCTCAATTGCGTCACTATTGGTGACAACTCCGAACTAAAGGTATTGGGACGAGGCAAGGTAGCAATCTCAAATGACTTGTCAATTGAGAATGTTCTTCTTGTTGAGTCCCTTGGCTACAATCTCATCTCGGTTCTTCAACTTGCTAAAAGTGGTTTTACCTCTTTCTTTAATAAGGAGAATGTGATTGTCACTTGGGAAACGACTCTTAAAGTAGCCTTTGTTGGGCATGTCGAGAACGGCATGTATGTAGTGGACTTCTCCAAAGGAGACACGTGTGCCGCGACATGCCTAATGGCTAAAGTTGATGTGGGTTGGCTATGGCATCGCCGGTTAGCCCACACCAATATGAGGACGTTGCATGACCTTCAAAGTGGCAATCACGTTCTAGGACTAACAAATGCTAAGTTTGCCAAAGATCGTGTGTGTAGCTCTTGCGTTCTAGGAAAGCAACATGGAGAAGCACATCCCACCAAGACGAACATCACTACATCAAGAATCCTCGAGCTCATTCACTTGGACCTCTTTGGTCCTCTATCATATGATAGTCTTGGAGGCAAAAAGTATTGCTTGGTGATTGTGGATGATTACTCACGATATTGTTGGGTGTACTTCTTCAAGAGAAAGAGTGAGACTCAAAAGCGGGTCATCGAATTCATCACTTTGGTGGAAAGACAACATAATACGAGCATCATGGCGATCCGGAGTGATAATGGATCCGAGTTCAAGAACTACACCGTTGAGGGATTTCTTAGTGAGGAAGGCATTGCTCATCAATATTCCACTCCCTACACTCCTCAACAAAATGGTGTGGCGGAGAGAAAGAATCGGACTCTTATGGATGCGGCTCGTACCATGATTGCGGAGTTCTCTTCTCCTTACAACTTTTGGGCCGAGGCCGTCTCCACCGCTTGTCATGCTAGCAACCGATTATATCTCCGCAAGATTTTGAACAAGACCCCCTATGAGATTCTCACGGGCAAGAAGCCGGACGTTTCATACTTCAAGGTCTTTGGATGCAAATGCTTCATTCGCAAAAGAGGGAAACGCTTGTCAAAGTTCGAGACTAAATCCTATGAGGGTATCTTTGTTGGTTATGCCACAAACTCTCACGCCTATAGAGTCTACAACAAATCCACCGGACAAGTTGAAGAAGCTATAGACGTGGTGTTCGATGAGGATAATGGGTCCCAAGGGGGCCGTATAGATCATGGTATTGTAGGAGATGCAATTCCTCCCATCGTCATAAGAAGAATGGGGATTGGTGAAATAATCCCCATTGAGGAAAACCGGATGACGGAGGGAGAAGGACTATGCTCTACTCAAGTGGAGCCATTGACTACATCCATTGATAACCATGCTACCCAACAAGATGCACCAAGCCCTCATGCCTCACCACTAGGCCAAGCTCATGATGAAGGCCAAGCTCATAATGAAGAACAAGATACACATGGTGATGATGCAACTCATCACGTTAGGGATCCACCTCCCATCAATGATCAAGACCAAGGTGGACATGTCTCCGATGATGAAGGTGATGATCAAGCCCTATCCAAGGAAACTTTGGAGGAGATGCTAGCTCGTAGAGCAAAGAGAAGGCTCGATAATCTTGCTCGTGCCGGCCATACGGAGGATATGATTCTTGGACAAGTTCGTGGAAGGGTCGTCACAAGGAGGCAACTAGCGGACTTTAGCAAAGCACATGCATTTGTCTCGCACATTGAGCCAAAGAAGGTCTATGAAGCTCTTGAAGATCAAGATTGGCTTGAAGCCATGCACGATGAACTCAACAATTTCGAGCGCAACAAAGTGTGGAAATTGGTTCCAAGGCCCAAAGATTGCAAGAACGTCATCGGCACTAAGTGGATCTTCAAGAACAAACAAGACAAGGACGGCATCGTCATCCGCAACAAGGCTAGATTGGTTGCTCAAGGCTTCTCTCAAGTCGAAGGTGTCGATTTCGGTGAAACATTCGCTCCCGTTGCTCGTCTTGAATCTATTCGCATCTTACTTGCATATGCCTCTCATCATAACTTCAAATTGCAACAAATGGATGTTAAAAGTGCTTTCTTGAATGGTCCCATCCATGAGTTGGTTTATGTCAAGCAACCTCCGGGTTTCGAAGATCCCAACCACCCCGATCATGTCTACAAACTCGATAAGGCGCTATATGGGCTTAAACAAGCTCCACGTGCGTGGTACGAGCACCTTAAAGAGTTTTTGGTAGATCGTGGGTTCAATGTTGGTTTAATCGATCCCACCCTTTTCACCAAAAAGGTCGGAGGCGACTTGTTCATATGCCAACTCTATGTGGATGATATCATCTTTGGTTCCACTAACGTTGCATTCAATGATGAGTTTTGCAAGCTTATGACGGACAAGTTCGAGATGTCTATGATGGGAGAATTGGAGTATTTTCTTGGCTTTGAGATCAAGCAACACCCCGAAGGCACATTCATCAAGCAAGCCAAGTATACTCAAGATATGCTCAAGCGATTCAATATGCATGATGCTAAACCTATGAAGACTCCCATGTCCACGACGGTTGATTTGAAACCCGATCCGAATGGTAAAGAGGTAGATCAAAAGGTATACCGCTCCATGATTGGCTCTTTGCTTTACCTTTGTGCATCTAGACCCGATATTATGTATAGCGTTGGTAAATGTGCAAGGTTTCAAGCCTCCCCTAGACAAAGTCATCTTGAAGCGGTTAAGCGTATCTTTCGATATTTAGTTCATACCCCAAACTTTGGTCTTTGGTATCCCAAGGGTTCAAGCTTTCAGCTCATTGGGTATTCGGATGCGGACTATGCGGGAGAGAAGACGGATAGGAAATCTACATCCGGGAGTTGTCAGTTTCTTGGTCGCTCATTGGTGTGTTGGTCTTCCAAAAAGCAAAACTGCATTGCTCTCTCCACCACTGAGGCCGAATACATCTCCGCGGCGAGTTGTTGTGCTCAATTACTTTGGATGCGGCAAACATTGAGAGATTATGGCATCATCTTCGACAATGTTCCTCTCTTGTGCGACAATGAGAGTGCCATCAAGATCGCCTACAATCCCGTTCTTCACTCCAAGACGAAGCACATTGAGATACGGCATCACTTCATTCGGGATCATGTTGAGAAGGGTGATATTGATCTCTCATATGTTGCAACCAAGGATCAACTCGCGGATATCTTCACGAAGGCCCTTGACGAACCAAGATTTCGGGGTTTGAGGAATGAACTAAATGTGATCGATGCGTCTAACTTCTCTTGAACCCTTGCATAAGTACCTTCATTATATACGCTATCTAGTCTAGATGTAGGCATGGACATAGGGGGAGCGTAGTTCAATTCATGGACCAACACTTCACCTATCATGCGTAAAACAACCAAAACGTCATGCATATCTAGTCAATTTGTGACTTATAGTGCTTTACACGTGAGTTATACTTTTGAGTCCAAGATACATCTTCGCGGCTCCTTGGTATCACTCAAACACGGTGGCTTCGGCCACCAACCTTTTCTTTGGATTTCTTTGTTGATGTTTGTTTTCTCGTGTTTTGAGTTTGTTTGTGTCCTTTTTGCATCTTTGGAGGCTCACGATTTGATCCATTTTCCACCAAACTCGGTTGGTTTTGGCACCCCGGAAATTCCGGCCCAGGACCGGAATATTCCGGCCCTAAGCCACGGAAATTTCCGGAGGGAGATTTGGACTCGAATATTCCCCCCACCTATCCAGCGTGCCCGCTCGCAGAAGGCACACCGGATATTTGGGCGGAATATTCCGGCCCAAATCTCCGGGGTCCGGAATATCCGGTGTTAACACCGGAAATTTCCGGTGCCCTTGGTCTGGGGCTATATAAGGGCGACGGGAGGAGACGGTTCCGCACTGTTTCCTCCCCCCGTCTCTCCACTCGCCCCAGCCAGCCGCCGCCGCCTCCGAGCCTTCCGGGAGGCCCCTTTGCCTCCCTCCTCTGCCTCTCCTCTTCCTTTGTGGATTAAGAGACCGCACGTCCCTTCCTCCATGGATCCCGGTACGTGTTCGTTTTCTCCGCAAATTTTTGGGTTGAGTAGATGCATTATCAATCTAGGGTTTGTTCCTGTTCTAGCATGGTACCTTGTTCACACAACGCACCATATATTCATCCTCGTTCTAGATCCCTGGTTCCAGATTCGTTATAGGCCCAGATTCCGATCTGGATTCGGAAATCCCGCAGGCCGGAAATTTCCGCCCAGGGCCGGAATTTCCGCACCCCGGAAATTTGCCCTGAGGCCGGAATTTCCGTCCGCCGGAATTTCCGTCTCCATGACCGGAATTTCCGGCCTATACTGACTCTGCACCCGAACTCCCCAATTCCATTCCTCATTTCGTGAGCCCCCGTTTTTGATGTTTGGTTGCTTTTTCTTTGGCTTTCTTTTGCTTCTCTCGCAGATGGTTCCACCTCTAGGTCTGGCAAGCTGCTCAGTTCCCGCAAACGCCTCCGCCATCTGACAGAAAATGAGGAGGGAACTTTTGTGGAAGACAATGAAACTCGCCGGCGTGAACGAGATGCTCAGCGAGCTTATGAGCAACAACGTGAGGCTGATCGGGCTGCTCGCAGAGCTGGTAGGCAGCAAGGCAAGGCACCTCTCAATGTGGGCACTATGCCCATTGCTGACTTTTCAGAATGGCGCAAGAAGGCTTGGTACACGGAGGGTCCTCAGGACCCCACGATTGACTCGTGCTTTTGGCACGTCGAGCAGGAGACTCTCTTCAAGCAGGTCTACACCGTTATGAGCAAACCTGTTTGCCCCATGAAGGTCATCAACTTTGCTCATCTGGCTGCCAACCCCGAGTACTTCAACAACTCTGTTCAGCTTGTGGAGGTCCTTGGTCTTCGTCAGCTTATGGAGACTCGTTGCTCTTACAACACCACCTACATCCAGCAGTTCTTTGCTACTCTTGTCATTGATGATTCTGAAGATATTGGGATGTCCTGGATGTCTGGCCCTCACCTGCTCACTGCAAACTTCCATGACTTTGCCACTGTTCTTGACTATCCGTTTGCTGGCCTCAACACTCCTCAGGGCCACCGTATGCACATTCATGGGGAAGAGTACCAGAAGAACAGGCTTGCTGAGCTCTATGGTCCTCGAGGCACAGTTGGTTCGGCTAAAGGCCTCTTTGCAGTCTATGATATTCTCCTGCGCATGTTCAGGGAGTCCATTGCTCCAAGCGCGGGAAACAATGATGCTATTCGTGGTGGATTGGTCAACCTTATGCACCATGCCTTCCTGACCTTCTCTGAGACCGATATGACTGATATGGAGGCTCACAGGGTTGATGTCATGGACTTCATTTTCAATGAGATCCACTATGCTCTCTTCCACCGCAAGGTGCCACCATATGCCCCCTATATCATGAAGCTCATCAAGGCACGCTATCCTGAGGCGCTCCGAGAAGACTTGGAGTTGGACTGTGAGGATCACAAGGATGTCAACCTCTACAAGAAGTCTGCTCATACTCAGCAGGCCGCTCATGATGTTGGTGGATCTGGACAGGGCCACAGGGATGCTCGCATGCGTCCCCCTCCTCCTGGAAAGAAGAAGCGCTCGTGGCTTGCTCGTGCTGTTGAGAAGGTGCTCAGCTTGACTGTTTGCCTCCACAAGGAGAACTACGCAGCCTATGTGGAACGCCGCACCATCTTAGAGAATCAGCATCACATCATGACTGCACTCAAGACTCCCTCTGTGCCACCACTTCCTCCTCCTCGGGTTGCCTACAGGAACTGGAACAACCGTGATGTTGACTGGGATATTGGTGTTGATGAAGATGAGGACATGGAGACTGCCACCGACAGTGAAGCTGAAGAGGACGACGAGGACACCCAGGCCTAGAGTGTGCTCCATGGGACGTAGCTCTCTCTTTTCTCTTTTTGGTGTCTTGATGCCAAAGGGGGAGAAGATTTAGATGATCGTGGGGATTTGCTTGGGAGGGTTTCTCTTTCGTTCTTTCGTGCCCTTTCCGTTTTTCGTGCGTCTTTTTCGAACTCCGTTCTACCGTACTCGTCGTTTGTGTTGAACTATTATTATTGGGAGGCATGTCTCCTATATATGCTATGTGTGATGTTTCTATATTCTGCATTGTTAGCTTTATTCCCTGCAAATACCCGTGTTGTCATCATTCACCAAAAAGGGGGAGATTGAAAGCTCATGATCCCTCTAATGATTTTGGTGATGATGCTAACACGGAAATCTCCTATCTAACAATGTGGTTCAGCCTGTGCAGCTATTACTTTAGATGATCATCGATATATCCTCGTCAAAAGATCAAAGAGAAGATCACTAATGTGGAAATTCAGCCACCGGATTTTTCAGTATACAGGGCGGAAATTCCGGATCCTATGGGGCGGATTATCCGGCCCCTCACCGGAAATTTCCGGCCACTCTTCTGGCTTCCACGAAAACGGCTAAGTGTTTTCCTGCCCGCGCACAGAAGCCAGGGCGGAAATTTGCCCCGGAAATTTCCGGGCCAAAAATCCGGCCTTCAAGGACTTAGCAGAATTTGGTCTTCTTCGCATTGCCCGCGCACAGAGATGGGGGCGGAAATTCAGTCCGGAAATTTCCGGGCCCGGACATTTCAATTATCCGCCCCCCGGATATTTCAATATTCCGGGCATCAAAGTCCTTAGCTATTTTTCTATCAGAAGTTGATGCCCGCGCACAGAAGGTGGGGCGGAAATTTGCCCCGGAAATTTCCGTAGCAAAAATCCGGCCCTTGGTCCTTAGCAGTTTTTCATCAATGTGTTGGTGCCTGCGCACAGAGATGGGGGCGGAGTATTGGGGCGGAAAATTCCGCCCCCGGATATTTCAATTATCCGCCCCCCGGACTTTTCAAATATCCGGCCTCTTCCGACCGGAATATTCCGGCCTTTAGCCCGGAAATTTCCGGTCCCGCAGGACTGCAACGGTCAGATTTTGGAGGAGCCTATAAATAGCTGTCTTCTTCCTCTAGATAGGCAGCTCGTCCATTCCTCTCTCTCCTCCATTGTTGTAGAGCTCAAATCGCCCCGATCTCCCTCCTCCTCCAACCAAACTCGATGCCCTTCAAGGATCTCATGGAGGAGGTCTAGATCTACCTTTCCACCAAGCCAAAACGTGTGTACCCACACCACAACTCTTGGGATCTTGTAATCTCTTGGTTGCTTCGTCATCCAAGGGAAACCCTAGTGCTTGTAGCTTCCACCTTGTAGCAAGAAGCTTCGATTGTTGAGAGCCTCCATCTCACTTGTGGAGTAGCCTCAACCCCTTGTAAAGGTTTGGTCAACGCCTTCAAGTCGACCTCATAGTGGAAACGAGAATCTCCCTCACCGGAGAAGCTCAAGGAGAACAAGGTGTGCACATCCGTGCTATTGAGGAGCGCCTAGGTGGCTCCCCACCTCTCCAACGTAGACGTACTTCTTTTAAGAAGGAACTACGGGAAACATATCCTTGTCTCCGTGTTTTCGCTTGTTGTTATCTTGTACCGTTCCTTTATTTCCGCTGCTACTTGCTTCTTATCACCTAGGGTTTTCACTTAGTTGCACATTTAGGTAATCAAGCATTTACTTTCGTAAAAGCCCCATTAAAAGTGAAAAAGGAGTAAAATTTGTAGGTCACCTATTCACCCCCCCCCCCTCTAGTTGACCATATTGCACTTTCAGCGGATAGGGGGACCCGCGCCACCCCATGGTGTGGCCACCCTGTGGCCCCCCTTCGGGTATCTTTGGGACTTCTGGAACCTTTCGGGACTTCTAAGACTTCTGGCTTTCGATTTTTCAAATTCCGTAAATATTTCCAGAACAACTTTTCTGAAACTAAAAATAGCAGAAAACGGGGAACTGGCTCTGTGGCATCTTGTTGATAGGTTAGTCCCGGAAAACGTGTAAAAATGCTATAAATAAGAGAGAAAACATGTAGCAATTGGCATAATATCATCATGGAGCATCAAAAATTATGGATACGTTGGAGACGTATCAAGCATCCCCAAGCTTAGTTCCTACTCGTCCTCGAGTAGGTAAACGATAAAACACAATAATTTATGAGGTAACATGCTACTTATCATAAACTTGATATTTATAATGTAAAAGCATATGTACGCTAAGACCATAGAACTTCAAACACAAACATGATAAATAGAACTTCAATAATAAAGCATAGCAATCACTTTGCATCATGAAGAGTATCCTAAATAAAGGATCATGGATAATAATGCAAAGAAAGATAAATGTTTGTTTCAGGTATAGAGAAAGCATGGCAAAGCGATATTTTGCTTGTCCTTAAGAGTGGGATAAAACATAAATGCAAGGACACCTTCAAAATTCATGAGGAAAACTAGAGCAAATAATTTAAGAACAAATAATATCATATTATGAAGCAATTATTGATGTTTATGGGATAAATGCACATAGAACTCAGAATGACAAAAATGCTCTCTAAGCTGTGCATAAAGTTAGAACATGGAGACTCAACATAAAAGTAAAAGAAAGACCCTTCGCGGAGGGAAGCAAGGATCACTCATGTGCTAGAGATTTTATTTTTATTAAACAGAGGTATTAAAAGTTTGACACTCCTCCCATCCATTTTTCACAAACCATGGCTAACTGAATCCTCGGGTGCCTGCCAACAATCACATACCGTGGAGGAGTGTCTATATTTAAGGAGAGGTGTATGTTAACGTCAACGAATGGTAAATAGACAATACAGTATGTCACAAGCCAACTGGATTCACAAGAGAGGCTCCGATTGTGAAGGACGCAACTGGTGTAGAAGGTCATTCCTCTTTCTCTTTTCTTTTACACAATTATGCTTTGACTGATAAATCAGGAGAAAAAATAGTGAAGAGAATTTGTTTGTATTAATTTGGGGCTGGGCACCCCGCTGCCAGCTCTTCTATCATTTGGATAAGCGGATGAAACCACTAGTTCAGGGTGTCAAATCCAATCAACAAGTGAGATAAAGATCATCTATTTACGTCGTCATGAGCAAAAACAAGAATACAAAACAGGAGTAATTTTGAAAGTTTTAAAGGTAACACATGAGAAATTTATTTGGAGTGGCAGTGAAATACCACATGTAGGTAGGTATGGTGTACACAATGGGAAAACTTTGGTTTAAGGAGTTTGGATGCACGAGTAGAATTCCATACTCAGTACAGGTGGAGTCTAGCAAAAGACTAGGAGCGACAAATCAATAGAGCATAAGAGCTATAATCATGCATAGCGACATAAGCATCATTAATTAAAGCATAAGCGGTATCAAAAGTTCAAAAAATAAGTGGTCATGGAGGATATTCGTGACTGGTTCATAGTCATAAACATGGTGTGAGCATGCGCAAGTCAACCAAATAAAACATTCGAAAGAGAATACCATAAATTGATGCTTTACTATGACAAGAACAACTCATGAATCTTTCAATGGCATATTAAACACTCTCAACTATTTGAGGCTATTCATTCTACTCAATAACCACAAGGCCTTAAAACTAAAATAACATTTAGCATGGCATGAAAAAGTTGTAGCCACAGTCTATACAAGCTTTTACTTGCACCATTAAAAATTGTACTTCAAGTAGCAGTTTCTTTTCCCAAAAAGCACCATACAAAATATGTTTAAAAAAATACTCTACATGATACAACAAGAAAATATGAGAGTACTCACATAATACTACTAAAACTAACAACTCTGAATAAGAGATACATGAAAACAAAGGCTAAACGTAGTACTAGCAAAAAGTGAACACTCATAGAACAATAAGAATGAAAATTAGAGGGTTCTAAGCAATGAAAACGGAGCGTGTCTCTCTCCCACACAAGTATGATAGGATCCAAATATTTATTAAAGCAAAGAAAACTAAACAAACTTAAAGCAAAAAATAAAAGACGCTCCAAGTAAAGCACATAAGATGTGAGCGAATAAAAATATAGTTTCACTAGAAGTGACATAATAATTTGTCGATGAAGAAGGGGATGCCTGGGCATCCGCATCCCCAAGCTTAGACGCTTGAGTTTTCTTAGAATTTTGTGGTATGTACCACATGGGCATCCCCAAGCTTAGTATTTTCACTCTTCTTGATCATATCATATCATCATCTTCTCTTGACCCTTGGAAACTTCTTTCACACAAAACTTCTCACAATCTTCATTAGCAACATTAGTGCAATCGAAATAATAAATTCACATGGTTCAGTTTCAACACAAGCCTAACACTCATAAACACATTATATATTTTCACAACTTTTTTAAAAACTCTTTTTCTCAAAAGAACACCAATAGAAAGAGATTAAGATGCAAATGTAATTATTGGCAGAAATCTGTCAAAACAGAACAGCAGGTAAATATGATTTTTTTAGAAAATCTTGTATTGCTCAAATCAAAAAGTGGTCAACTAAGAAAATTTGAGAAACTATCTGAGGAATAAGCACAAAAAAATTCAGATAATTCTGATCTTCCAGGAGTTTATACGATGTTTTACGGTGGATAGCAGAAATCTGTTTTCTGTGCAGAAATCCGAAAACTAACTTCAACTTTCGTCAAAAACTTTACTTGGAACTACTAAAACATGAAAAAAAAAGATACAAAGTAGTTTCTACAGAAATATACAACCCCTTGTTTCAAACAAAACAGAGAAAAACAATGCAAAAACTAAAAACATGGGTTATCTCCCAAGAAGTGCTTTTCTTTAAAGTCTTTTAGCTAGGCATGATAATTTGAGAACATGATCACATGAGAAATATGAATTGAAGCAAAAGACATGATCAAGAATAAAACATAAAACAAATATAATTCTAACCCACTTCCTATGAAAAATAATCTTGTAGAAAAACAAGTCATGAAAGCACAAAGCAACAAGCATAGGAAAGCAAAACAATTGGAACTTCAAAAATTTCAACATAAAGAGGAGAAACTTGATATTGTTGAGATGCATAAAATTATTGAAAGTGCATTTTCGATATCTCTGTGTTTTTTGTGTTTGTTAACAACATAAAGAAGTTTTAACCGTGTGTGCTATTTTGCTTAAAAGGTTATAGTCATAATCAGCGCATAAACGGTGTCAAAGAAATGGTGAAGAAGTTTAAAGATCAACGGATGTTTTTCTGGCCCCAAGGAGAGCTCTTATTTGGCACCCGGAATTATTCTGGATCAATCCGGATCAATCCGGGTGAATTCCTACTTCAACGCAAATCTCTCTGTTTGCAATTCGGAAAAATTCCGGGTGATTCTGGGCTCCGGAATTATTCCGGAGAAATTTCGACATGAACGCAAATCTCTCGGTTTGCAATTTGGAATTATTCCGGACCAATCTGGAGCAATCCGGGTGGATTCCTACATGAACGCAAATCTCTCTGTTTGCAATCCGGATTGCTCCGGAATTATTCCGGGTGATTCCGGAATGGTCGCAAGCTGGGCAGAAAACGGCTAGTTGAAGTGGGGACTATAAATAGAGGTTCTCTTTCTTCTCCAAGGGTTAGCTTCTCCAGCATTTAAGACTCACCACCTCCACCCAAACTTGTTGAAACTTGGAGGATCGAAGGAGAAGCCCCGGATCTACATCTTCACCAACCGGATTTCCATTTCCCCCTCATTAGCTTTAGGGATCTTTGCCTAGGGTTTCCTCTTGTGGAGAACCTAGGATTCTTTCTACTCTTGGTGATTTGTGATTGTTGGGAGCCACCAATTTGGTTGTGGGTGTGTGCCCCAAGATTGTTTGTACAGGACTCGGTCCCCGCCTCAAAGGGGTTCAATAGTGGAAGGTGAACTAGGCCTTTGTGGCGGAGTTCTTCGGAGAATAGGGTGAGGCCATTGTGGCGTTGAGTAGGCCTTCGTGGCGAGATCACACCCATCCAACGATGCGTATTCCCTTAACAAGGAGGAACTCGGGAATACATCGTCTCTCCGCGTGCCTCCATCGGTTATCTCGTTCCCTTATCTTTTAGTCACTTGTACTTGTTGCATTAAGTGTTGTACTAGTTGTATTTATTGCTATCCTTGCCATATAGGTAAATTCACCTTAGTTGCACTATCTAGCGAATTTACCTTTGTGTCAAGCCTAAACTACGAGAAAAATTAAAATTGGTCGTAGCACCTATTCAACCCCCCCTCTAGGTGCCCATACTTTACTTTCAATTGGTATCACAGCCTCGGCTCTTATATTGGGCTTAACCGCCTAAGAGTTTAAGTATGGGAGAAGAGTCGGATACCGAATCGTCCAAGGCTAGGGTGTCCATGGATGATCTCAATGAGTTGAGAAATTCATTGACCTCATCCATAGACGCAACTCCTCAAAGCCAAAGGACCGGAGATCTCTGAGACTTCTCCTCCGGATACTACTCCGGAGGGCGCCAAGAAAGGGGTAGACGGTGAACCAAATAAACATGCTTCCGCAAAAAACTCCACTAAGAAGGGTACGGAAGGAGATGGAGAATTTCACGCCGTTCCTGGAAGTTATTCTCCCGATCCTCCCGTCCCACATCCTCATATAATCCCTAGAGGAGATCCACCTAAAATTGATGCCTTTTCTTTTCGTGAATGGCAATATTACATGGAGACTCACTTGAACTCTTCTTGTATATATCTTTGGAGGATCACTCGTGATGGATACAAGCCTCATGACCCCAAGAACCTCACAAGAAGAGAAGCCGTAGATTGCCAACTCAACTACACCGCCTTGTCCATTCTTCAACAAGCCGTGGGTCCTAACCACATGCCGCATCTTCAAAAATATTCCGCCGCCAAGGAAACATGGGACGCTCTTGTCGTCATGTTTGTGGGAAATGAGAGCATGCAAAGTAATAGATATGATGCCTTGACCAATGAGGCCGAAGGGTTCTATATGCATGATGGAGAGGACCATGTCGACATGTACTGGAGACTCAAGACTCTTGCCACCGCCTTCTCAAATGTTGGTGCCAAGCACATTGATGATGCTTGGATCAAGAGGAAGTACATGATTGCCATAATGCCATTTGAGGGCACGGACATGAAGAGCATTCAAAGAAGACATGATTTCTCTTCCATGACCTCAACTCAAGTGATGCAAGAAATGTGCTCGTATCAAGTGCAAACCAAGAATACTCTAGACAACCGTGCTAGGGCCATTGGAATGCACAAAGGAGCATCCGTTGCTTTGAAGGCCAAGGTTGTATCAAGAGAGGTTGAGTATGAACAATAAGGAGAAGAGGCATTTCCTCCTTTGAAGGAACAAGACTATGATCCCGTGCTAAAGGATCTCATTTCTCTCACCGTGCAAAAGTTTTGGAACAATCCTCCCAAGGGAAAGAAATTTGTTGAGGAGAAGACCAAGTCTCGCTATGGAAATGATGGTGCTCAAAAAGTGAGGTCTTGCTTCAATTGCCAAGATAAGCACCACTTCATTGCGGAGTGTCCCTATGAGAATAGAGAGCTCCATAGTGGCAATCTCATTCGCAAGGACAAGTCCAAGGTTGAGTACAAGAAACCTCATTTCAAGAAGAAGTCTCCCACCAAGTTTGTGATCTTGACTCAAGAAGAGTATGATTCCGGGAGTGATGAAGAAGAAGAAACCACAAGTGAGGTGGCCGCTCTAGCTATTTCTTCCATTCCATCATCTTCATCTCTCTTTGAATCCCCAAATGACAATCATCCTCAACGAAATGCCAAATGCTTCATGGCTAAGGCCACGAAGGTATCACCTTCTTCCAACTCTAAGACTCCTAGTGAACTAGAACATCTTGCTAGTCTTAGAGTAGAAGATGAGAGGGTCTCCTTGGAACATTTTATGTCTAACATGCAAGGGGAGACCAAGAAGTAATTTGAGCATCTCATGAACCAATTGGGAGAGGCCCAAGAAGCTCTTGAGAAGAAAGGTGAGGTTGAAAGAAGGGATGTGGATGAGATTGCATCCCTCTCTATGACTCTTAAGGAAAAGCATGATGGTAGAGTTTCTTTAGAGGATGAACTTGAATCTATTTAATTAACCCATAATGAACTTGTCTCTAACATCACTAAGGAATGTGACCTTGCTATTGCTAAATATAAAAAGGCTAAAAAGAATAAGGTTGAGTTTGAGGTTGATCATGGTAAACTAACCGAGGAGTTTGAAAAGCTAACCAAGGCTCACAAAGCTTTGGAGAGACAACACTTGTGACGCCCCGAGATCGGGCACTATGCAGATTTCAGCATTCCCGCCAAATCCGCATAATAACCGATTCCAGGTTGTCATTTATGATAACATTACAACAGTTCACGAATAATCCACAATTACAACAGAAACAGATAGATACAAGAGGACTCACACGAGCCGGGGATACAACTGATACAAAACAAAGATCCAAATAACAGCGGAAGAAACAAACGTCCGTCTACGGACAAGATCCAGATTGGACTAAGAGTCCTGAAGATAACCGAAGGCGTCCAATCCCTGCCCAGGCCAAGCCGGAGGGATTCCCAAGCTAACGTCGTCAGACTTCAAACCTGTTGACTGCAAGTTGGAATTTGCAGCCACGAAAGAGATTCGTGGGTCAGTACGGTTAAGTACTGGCAAGGGGGACAAAGCCCATACTCACAAGTTACCGGCGTAGCCAGTCATCACAAGATACAAATACTTTAGGATCAACGGAGAGGAAGGGGTTATTGCAAATAAGCGACAACAGGCTGCACTAACCAACTACAGAGATTCTATTGCTTCCAACTATCAGAAAGGGGATAAGATCGGGGATTGTAACCAACGGAAAGATAACTTCAAACAAACCCATCCTGGATCTCGCCCCTTATCCGAAGAAGCAATCCGAGGATAACTCACACCGTGGTATTAAAGATGAGTCAAGTTTGTTGTGTGAATAACCTATTACTAGTCAAGTTGTTAATCATTGGGTGAAACATGATTGTTCATTATGTTGAAGTTGTCCTGAGTACTTGTTAGCCAGTACTTTCACCAAGTAATCCATAACCGCGGAAAACACGGCTTCTCGAGAAGATTTACCCTGCAGGGATGCACCAAAGTAACCACACTCATGAATATCCCGCCAGATGGAATGCCTCCCACCAAGCGGGGCACTCAACACAATCCAACCCTTCTTCGCATCAAGCCCAAAGAACCTTGGGCGCACGGCTAATCGAGCCCAGAAGAAAATGGACCCTCATAGCACTCTAAGAACGTGTCCCCCTATATGCCGACTACGAAAGTTCCACCCGGGATCCAAGGGCTCGCAAAATCATGCATGCAGCAAATGGAAAACCCGAACTAAATGAGGCGATTTGGACGAGATGCGAATCGGGTCAAACTGAGGGGGAGCCCATACTCCCCAAATGCGGGTAGTGCGCTCATCATGGATCAGTAGACAAGACCCTTTTCCTATTAGGGTCGACACTAGCAGGCCTCAAAACCACAAAGGGCCTCCTGCCGGTGCCTTATCATCAAATTATTATTATTATTACCATTAGCAATTATCAGGTTTGATTGATTAACATTCGAGCCCCCGGAACGTAACAACATTAATAGTACGATAGTAAAAGAAGTAACCGACAACAGGCTCGAGCAAAAGCAACCTTAAGCATGCTAGATAGAACAGGCTCAATCAAAGGCTGTAGGTATGGAGGTGAGGCAATATCAAGGTTAAGGGATTCATGTGATGGGTTCGTAACAGAAACAACTACCACTAAGGCTAGCAGAAAAGAATCAACGGAAAGAATCGGTAACAGGTGATGAAAGGCAGCCATATGGCATGCAAGTGAGTATACTTGCCTGAGATCCCGCAAGGTAGCAGAACTTGTCGTTGCTCACATCATCTCAACGTCCTATCCGAGAAGGAGCAACGAACCTCGAACAAACACCGGAATGCAACAATTACTACTACGGCAAAAGATCCAGCATGATCAAGATATGGATGCATGACATGTTTAATAGATGCACCAAAGTAAACTAGTGGATATGAAACACAAGTTTAAATGGATTCCATATGCAAAGATTGCATATGGCAAACCCATGCCTTATAGTTGAATTAGTTGTTCTAACTCTAAGCATCATGTGTAAGTGAGTTAGAATGATGCATGCATGATGAAGAACAAGAATATAACAATATTAAATGCAATTGGAAGGATGGTTAACAAGTTTAGAAAACATTATCAAGTTTGGAAATTATTGTTACTTAATGATGTTGAACAAGTAGTGGTTGTTATCATCAAGTTAAGTTGGTCAAACCAAACAACAAAGTTGATATTTGAAAAGGTTATCAAATTTTAGTTGGATTACATGTTTCACATTTTGAAATTGGACTTTGGATTAATTAATTATGAATTAAACAATATTAAACAATTTTTAATTGAATTAAACAAGAATTAAATGGTTTAGGCAATTTAAATTATTCAAACCAGAAAACAAAGTTTATATTTGAATAGAGCATTCAAAAAGGTGTGAAAAACATATTTTATTTGGATTATTTGGACTTAGGAATAATTAGTTATGAATTATTTCAATTTGCATTTGAATTATTCAAATTTGAAATTTAAAAGTATTTTGAAAACTCAAAACAGTACACAAATAAGTTATTTGGAAAGATTAGGAAATTTGGATCATAAAACATATATAACTTTTATTATTTAGAGTTAGGGATTAAAAGTTATTAAGTTTTTCTTTTAGGGATTAATTCTGCAAATTAAAAGAATAGAATTTTTAAAACAGAACGGTTTAATTCGTTTCGCACCGCACTGTGGCTAGCCTTAGTCGCTGACAGTGGGCCACGGAGGACAGCGTGGCGTGCGCGAGCACACGTGGCCACAGCGGTCACTGACAGTGGGCCTCCTTGCGCTGCAGAGGAACAAAAGGGAGCAAAAACTTGGGGTGCTCAGGCCTCGAACCTGTGCCTTCGCCCTCGCGCACAAAATGCAGTACCAGCTGCGCTGCGATGCGTTGCTTGTCAGTCTACGCGTCGCGAGCAAGATGGGGTTCAGTTGGGACTCCGGATGTTAACTGACGAAAAAAAGCAGTTTTCTGAACTTTGTCCGCGCGACGGCCGGCGACAGACCACGATGGCGCACGAAGGCAGCTCATCCAGAGCACAACTGAGAGGAGGAAGAGCATTTGGGGAGGTGGGTGCTCACCTCGAGGGGGACCTGAGAGGTGGAGAGGGTCGGAGGGCAGCGGCAGCGACCGGAGACGGTGGGGACGCGCACGGTGGCCGGCTGTCGTCGAGGAAGAACTCGTCGCCTCCACGGCCTCCACGGTGCAGCTCCCGATCCTTGGCCTTCACGGGAACGTGGACGATCTCCTGGCGAGAGGGACGACCTCGAGGCTGCGTGCACCACCGTGGCACCGAGCTCGACGAGCTGCGGCCATGCCGTGGCGGAGCGGCCCCGGGCAGAGATGCTTCCGGTGATCGGTGAGGCCACCACGCTGCAGCGAGGTAGGGAACGGGAGGAGTAGGCCTCTGGCCACCTCCTAGACATGACGGAGAAGGCCAAGCGGGGTCGCAGCGGCGGCGCCATGGGAGGCAGGTGGTGGTCGCCGGGTAGACCGAACGGAGAGGGGGGGAGGTGCTGAGAGGAGGCGAATGGCGGCGGAGAGAAGGAGCTAGGAACCCTAGGGCTTAGGGCAGGTGCGGGAGGTTCGAGGGCACTTATAGGCGGTCGCGGTGGTCTCCCGGCCGCCGGAGTCGCACGGGAGGATGCGGTGGCGCCGCGCGATGGCCTGCCGTACGAGGGGAGGAAGGCGATTAGAGGAAAACGCGAATCTCGGCGCAGCGAAGGGGTACCGGGCTGATTGGGCTGCTGCGCGCGCGGGTTAGGGGTCTAGGTGGGCTGGGCCGCGCGGTAGATAGGTTAGCTGCGCTGCGCTTTGCTTTTAATATTTTCTCCTGTTTTATTTTTTTTTGCTCAAACAGTTTTGGGATAAAACTGTTAAGGTTTTGATTAAGAAAAATTCCAAGAAAATTTAGTTAAGCTTTTTAAGTAATTAGAAACCACATTGTAAGCTTGGATTTCAAAAATTAAATTTTAAAATAGTAGTTTGTATTGGAAATCAAAATAGAGGGATTTTGATATTAATAAAACCTTATTTCAAACAACACCTTTTAATAGGGTTATCCCTAAGTTTTAAAAGTGATTTTTAAGAGTGCAATTGTTGGTGAGTTTTATGTTTTCAAAAGGTACTGACTTATAAGGGTTGGTTTGAATTGGAAAAAGATTTGGAGTTGATGATTTGAATTAATTGATTTGAATATTGGTTTGAAATTGGAAATTTTTGAGCAAGGGTGAAAAGTTTAAATTGCTTTGAAAATTTCAGTTGATGCAAACATGGTGCAATGCATATGATGCAAGCAATCAAACAGGTAACACCCCAGGTGTTACAGACGACACCACTAACAAGGGATTGCGCCCTCGCAATCCACCTGCTAACCCGGGAGGGGAAAGAAGTTCGACTATCGATTCTTCGTGCTTCCAGTTGATCTCCTCGACACCACTAACAAGGGCTTCTCGACACCACTAACAAGGGATTCTTGCTCGGAGTGACGATGATGTTTTTCCACCAGGAATCTTCCGATGATCGAACCTATTAGGTTAAGGGCTCAGAGAACGTCCACCCACGTAGGATCCTAAAACTTGGAAAGATAGACAAGGGGGAGACTCCAAAACAAATAAGATGGGAGGGGAAATAGAATAGGGATAAGGAGAAAAACAAGAATCCTATTGAGATGTTTTTCCAAAATAGTTTAGCAGAAATAGTTTTTGACACTCTAGAAACAACGGCCGTTAGCGAGGTTATCCTACAGGCTTTGCGGACCCGTTGCTTCGATAACCATTCGTATCGAAACAATCTCGGGAATCGGAACCTGGCTCTGATACCATTTGTGACGCCCCGAGATCGGGCACTATGCAGATTTCAGCATTCCCGCCAAATCCGCATAATAACCGATTCCAGGTTGTCATTTATGATAACATTACAACAGTTCACGAATAATCCACAATTACAACAGAAACAGATAGATACAAGAGGACTCACACGAGCCGGGGATACAACTGATACAAAACAAAGATCCAAATAACAGCGGAAGAAACAAACGTCCGTCTACGGACAAGATCCAGATTGGACTAAGAGTCCTGAAGATAACCGAAGGCGTCCAATCCCTGCCCAGGCCAAGCCGGAGGGATTCCCAAGCTAACGTCGTCAGACTTCAAACCTGTTGACTGCAAGTTGGAATTTGCAGCCACGAAAGAGATTCGTGGGTCAGTACGGTTAAGTACTGGCAAGGGGGACAAAGCCCATACTCACAAGTTACCGGCGTAGCCAGTCATCACAAGATACAAATACTTTAGGATCAACGGAGAGGAAGGGGTTATTGCAAATAAGCGACAACAGGCTGCACTAACCAACTACAGAGATTCTATTGCTTCCAACTATCAGAAAGGGGATAAGATCGGGGATTGTAACCAACGGAAAGATAACTTCAAACAAACCCATCCTGGATCTCGCCCCTTATCCGAAGAAGCAATCCGAGGATAACTCACACCGTGGTATTAAAGATGAGTCAAGTTTGTTGTGTGAATAACCTATTACTAGTCAAGTTGTTAATCATTGGGTGAAACATGATTGTTCATTATGTTGAAGTTGTCCTGAGTACTTGTTAGCCAGTACTTTCACCAAGTAATCCATAACCGCGGAAAACACGGCTTCTCGAGAAGATTTACCCTGCAGGGATGCACCAAAGTAACCACACTCATGAATATCCCGCCAGATGGAATGCCTCCCACCAAGCGGGGCACTCAACACAATCCAACCCTTCTTCGCATCAAGCCCAAAGAACCTTGGGCGCACGGCTAATCGAGCCCAGAAGAAAATGGACCCTCATAGCACTCTAAGAACGTGTCCCCCTATATGCCGACTACGAAAGTTCCACCCGGGATCCAAGGGCTCGCAAAATCATGCATGCAGCAAATGGAAAACCCGAACTAAATGAGGCGATTTGGACGAGATGCGAATCGGGTCAAACTGAGGGGGAGCCCATACTCCCCAAATGCGGGTAGTGCGCTCATCATGGATCAGTAGACAAGACCCTTTTCCTATTAGGGTCGACACTAGCAGGCCTCAAAACCACAAAGGGCCTCCTGCCGGTGCCTTATCATCAAATTATTATTATTATTACCATTAGCAATTATCAGGTTTGATTGATTAACATTCGAGCCCCCGGAACGTAACAACATTAATAGTACGATAGTAAAAGAAGTAACCGACAACAGGCTCGAGCAAAAGCAACCTTAAGCATGCTAGATAGAACAGGCTCAATCAAAGGCTGTAGGTATGGAGGTGAGGCAATATCAAGGTTAAGGGATTCATGTGATGGGTTCGTAACAGAAACAACTACCACTAAGGCTAGCAGAAAAGAATCAACGGAAAGAATCGGTAACAGGTGATGAAAGGCAGCCATATGGCATGCAAGTGAGTATACTTGCCTGAGATCCCGCAAGGTAGCAGAACTTGTCGTTGCTCACATCATCTCAACGTCCTATCCGAGAAGGAGCAACGAACCTCGAACAAACACCGGAATGCAACAATTACTACTACGGCAAAAGATCCAGCATGATCAAGATATGGATGCATGACATGTTTAATAGATGCACCAAAGTAAACTAGTGGATATGAAACACAAGTTTAAATGGATTCCATATGCAAAGATTGCATATGGCAAACCCATGCCTTATAGTTGAATTAGTTGTTCTAACTCTAAGCATCATGTGTAAGTGAGTTAGAATGATGCATGCATGATGAAGAACAAGAATATAACAATATTAAATGCAATTGGAAGGATGGTTAACAAGTTTAGAAAACATTATCAAGTTTGGAAATTATTGTTACTTAATGATGTTGAACAAGTAGTGGTTGTTATCATCAAGTTAAGTTGGTCAAACCAAACAACAAAGTTGATATTTGAAAAGGTTATCAAATTTTAGTTGGATTACATGTTTCACATTTTGAAATTGGACTTTGGATTAATTAATTATGAATTAAACAATATTAAACAATTTTTAATTGAATTAAACAAGAATTAAATGGTTTAGGCAATTTAAATTATTCAAACCAGAAAACAAAGTTTATATTTGAATAGAGCATTCAAAAAGGTGTGAAAAACATATTTTATTTGGATTATTTGGACTTAGGAATAATTAGTTATGAATTATTTCAATTTGCATTTGAATTATTCAAATTTGAAATTTAAAAGTATTTTGAAAACTCAAAACAGTACACAAATAAGTTATTTGGAAAGATTAGGAAATTTGGATCATAAAACATATATAACTTTTATTATTTAGAGTTAGGGATTAAAAGTTATTAAGTTTTTCTTTTAGGGATTAATTCTGCAAATTAAAAGAATAGAATTTTTAAAACAGAACGGTTTAATTCGTTTCGCACCGCACTGTGGCTAGCCTTAGTCGCTGACAGTGGGCCACGGAGGACAGCGTGGCGTGCGCGAGCACACGTGGCCACAGCGGTCACTGACAGTGGGCCTCCTTGCGCTGCAGAGGAACAAAAGGGAGCAAAAACTTGGGGTGCTCAGGCCTCGAACCTGTGCCTTCGCCCTCGCGCACAAAATGCAGTACCAGCTGCGCTGCGATGCGTTGCTTGTCAGTCTACGCGTCGCGAGCAAGATGGGGTTCAGTTGGGACTCCGGATGTTAACTGACGAAAAAAAGCAGTTTTCTGAACTTTGTCCGCGCGACGGCCGGCGACAGACCACGATGGCGCACGAAGGCAGCTCATCCAGAGCACAACTGAGAGGAGGAAGAGCATTTGGGGAGGTGGGTGCTCACCTCGAGGGGGACCTGAGAGGTGGAGAGGGTCGGAGGGCAGCGGCAGCGACCGGAGACGGTGGGGACGCGCACGGTGGCCGGCTGTCGTCGAGGAAGAACTCGTCGCCTCCACGGCCTCCACGGTGCAGCTCCCGATCCTTGGCCTTCACGGGAACGTGGACGATCTCCTGGCGAGAGGGACGACCTCGAGGCTGCGTGCACCACCGTGGCACCGAGCTCGACGAGCTGCGGCCATGCCGTGGCGGAGCGGCCCCGGGCAGAGATGCTTCCGGTGATCGGTGAGGCCACCACGCTGCAGCGAGGTAGGGAACGGGAGGAGTAGGCCTCTGGCCACCTCCTAGACATGACGGAGAAGGCCAAGCGGGGTCGCAGCGGCGGCGCCATGGGAGGCAGGTGGTGGTCGCCGGGTAGACCGAACGGAGAGGGGGGGAGGTGCTGAGAGGAGGCGAATGGCGGCGGAGAGAAGGAGCTAGGAACCCTAGGGCTTAGGGCAGGTGCGGGAGGTTCGAGGGCACTTATAGGCGGTCGCGGTGGTCTCCCGGCCGCCGGAGTCGCACGGGAGGATGCGGTGGCGCCGCGCGATGGCCTGCCGTACGAGGGGAGGAAGGCGATTAGAGGAAAACGCGAATCTCGGCGCAGCGAAGGGGTACCGGGCTGATTGGGCTGCTGCGCGCGCGGGTTAGGGGTCTAGGTGGGCTGGGCCGCGCGGTAGATAGGTTAGCTGCGCTGCGCTTTGCTTTTAATATTTTCTCCTGTTTTATTTTTTTTTGCTCAAACAGTTTTGGGATAAAACTGTTAAGGTTTTGATTAAGAAAAATTCCAAGAAAATTTAGTTAAGCTTTTTAAGTAATTAGAAACCACATTGTAAGCTTGGATTTCAAAAATTAAATTTTAAAATAGTAGTTTGTATTGGAAATCAAAATAGAGGGATTTTGATATTAATAAAACCTTATTTCAAACAACACCTTTTAATAGGGTTATCCCTAAGTTTTAAAAGTGATTTTTAAGAGTGCAATTGTTGGTGAGTTTTATGTTTTCAAAAGGTACTGACTTATAAGGGTTGGTTTGAATTGGAAAAAGATTTGGAGTTGATGATTTGAATTAATTGATTTGAATATTGGTTTGAAATTGGAAATTTTTGAGCAAGGGTGAAAAGTTTAAATTGCTTTGAAAATTTCAGTTGATGCAAACATGGTGCAATGCATATGATGCAAGCAATCAAACAGGTAACACCCCAGGTGTTACAACACTCTTCCCTCAAAGAGTTGCATGAACAACTTCAAACTCAAATTAATCTACCTAACAACCCTAGCACCTCTACTTCTTCTTGTGATCATGCAAATATTATTGAGTAAAATGCTAGGTTGAAGGATGAGCTAGCAAGGCTCAAGGGCAAAGGACCTCATGTTGAGAAGGTTGTGATCTCCTCCCCACTAGTGGTTTCCCCTGCTCTAATGTGGTCATTGCTAGACCACAATTGAGTGCTCCAAGGCAACAAGTGGGCAAGCAAGGTCTTGGCTATGTAGCCAAGAATAAGAACAAGAAGAAGAAGACCAACAATGGTGCTTCGGGTGGTATTGTCATTAGGGACAACACTACTCGTAGCACACCCACACCAAATATTCTGGAATTTACGTCAAATAGCATAGAAATAATGGGCACAAACAAATAATTACAACAAGTAACATCCACAACCAGATAGTCACGACACTTTAAGATTTTAAAACTACAAATATCCCGAAATAACAACAAGTTACAAGAAATGAATATCCTCGCTTATATTGCTACGTCCGGTTCCGTCGAGTCCATCTTGCCTACCACACACCAACGACCTCTATAGGAGTTGTTTTGCTCGAATGATCTTGGCACGACCTAGATATGCGGCCTTCACGTGACCATCGTTCCAAGGACGACATACCGCTTCTTCGCTACACCACGCATCCCCGGGGCCGCTGCCAAGAATTTCCTGCGTCGACAGTCCTTCATCATCGTCCCAACCAAGCCTGACTGCCGCAAATACCACACATGGGAGGAACCGTCACTTTGGCGGCGAGCAAGTATAACCAATGGAGAGAGAGCCCTAATGTGAGGGGTGGTCTGGCGAAAGCGGGTGTCGGTCGGGAAGCAACACAAGGGTGGGTGGGCCTTTATCCCTTCCCTTGTAGAGTAAGTCCGATGTTCTAACTCATTTAAGCCATATAGTTCTTAATTAATGAGGTGCTTACAAAAATAGATTAGTTTTTTTATTAAGCACTAGTGCTTATTTATCTAGGAGAGATGTTTAGTTGATCATCTTCTTGTATAAATAAACACCAATGATCAAACAAAATCCGGTTTATTTTCTTAAACACCTCTCTTATTGCTCCCTATTGTACATGATGTTATCCCCGCAAATTTCAAGGATCCGCTGCGGTCGATCCTCGCTACTCAATGTATAAGGAACATAAACATGGTTATACACTTAGTGACCTCATTCTTCCCTTCATCTTTTCTACATAAACACCAAAACTTGACCAAAGGAAAAATGCACCTTCATGGTGTAATTGTAATTAAGTGTAAATCAATGCAAGAGCAGTATTGTTATTGACTTGTTGAACGAATAGCGACGACACCTAGAGGGGGGTGTGAATAGGTGCTACGGCCATTTTTAACTTTTCTTCGAGTTTAGCCTTGACACGGAGGTAAATTATCTAGATAATGCAACTAAGGTGAATTTACCTATATGACAAGAATAACAACAAACACAATGCAAGCATAAGTGAAGGGGAAGGGAACGGGGTAACCGATATGAAGCACGCGAAGACATGATGTAATCCCGAGTTTCTCGTTGTTAAGGGAGTACGTCTCGTTGGAGGGGTGTAAGATTTGCCACAAAGGCCTACTCAACCCCACAAAGGCCTCACCCTATTCTCCGATGAACCCCGCCACAGAGGCCTAGTCCACCTTCCACTATTGATCCCCTTTGAGGTGGGAATCGAATCCTTTACAAACAAGTTTGGGGCACACACCCACAACCAAATTGGGGGCTCCCAACTCCAAGAATCACCAAGTGTAGCAAGATGTCTAGGTTCTCCACAAATGGAAACCCTAGACTCAAATCCCTCAAGTGAATGAGGGGGAAATTAAGAACGGCTCGGTGAAAATGTAGATCGGGACCTTCTCCTTCAATCCTTCAAAGATCAACAAGTTTGGTGGGAGGGATTGAGAGTAATTGAAGATTTGATGAGCTCAATAAATGTTATTCAATGCTTTGGATGAACTAGAGCTCAAGAAGTAAGAGGAGGGGTATTTAGCCGTTTGAGCAGGAAAAGGGGTACTGGAATATCCGGTCCAAGTTTGGACCAAAATATCCTGTTAGGTTCTTTCTTCAGATCTGAAACGAACTCGTTGACTTCAACCGGATAATCCGACTGGGATTGAATAATCCGGTATGAAAAATCCGGTTGGCTCCTGTCCCGCGCAGACACTTGAACCGGATATTCCGGTTGACACGGAATAATCCGGTTGGGTGTTGTGACTTGAGGCTCCAGTTCTTATTCGTTTTCGAGCAAAACTTCCTCAATCGGAATATCCGGTACTTCATGAATAATCCGATTCAAATATTCCGGCTCATTTCTGTCCCCAACTGAAACAATCCTAACCGGAATATCCAGTTTCCCAGAATAATCCGGTTCCTCACTGTCCCAAATCTCTTAGCCCAATCTACACCGATCTTTTTGGTGATCGATGCCGATGTTAAAGATAACACTTGCACACTCAACACCTCGATAAATAATGTACTTAGTATTGTTAACTAACACACAAAACACCGGAAAAACGAAATGCACTTTCAGATGTTTCGTAGCGGGTATGAGCTTTTTTCACTGTTGTAACGAGGCACCAAAGCGTATGTAGGATTTATTTTGTTCATACAGAGGATTTTTCAATAGGAATCTTCCGTGGAAAAAAGATTTTTTTTTAATAGATTTGCTAAAGGGAAGCGCTAGGCGCAGGTCTCCTAGGATTGCTAATTCTAGATCCCCTTGTGAGCCCTTAGATCTTCATCCGATGGTGTCGCACCCCGGTTTCTAGAGGATACTCATCGCACGAACTGGAAGTCAGGTGCTTGGATTATGGGGCATACCTGCTCCCACGTCCCAGCTTCCTGGTAGGCCTGCGCTTATGCGCGACAACACAAGCCCTGCTTCCACCGTCGAAGTAAACTATCCGCTAGGAACCTAAGGCACTACTGTCGACGTACTTCATATTCAAGCACGCACTGTACGTCAACAGCTTTGAACGAAATGATAGCACAAACTGTCTCTAAGACACAAAAGAATGAAATAAGTTTGCAAGTAGCCTTCACTAAGGCAGAGATAGCAAAACACTCATCCAGAGGACACATGTCCCAACATATCATCCATTACATCAGCGGAAGCAATCAAATGGGTCTGAGTACAGACAAATCCAAGGCTTAAGAAGCCGGAGAAAATAACGAAAAACGAAGCCCATCCACGTAGGTCCTGGATCCTGCCCGGGGTCCAGCCAACTACTCGTCTGCAGTGTCGTCGAACTCCACAAAGTAGCCATCCTGGTGATCATCGTAGCCGTAGTCGTACTCTGCGTAAACCACAGCCCCAACGGGGTCAGTACATCCAAGTACTGGCAAGCAAGACTCACACTTCATCAAGGAGTTACTCGTCAACACAAGCTTTGATGCTTGGGATCAACGGAAGGAGATAGGTATTATAAAAGCTGCAGCGGGCTGCTCTAACCAACTACAAAAGATACTAATAGTTCCGGCTAATAGAAAAGATAAGATCGAGGAATTGTAACCAACTGAAAGATAACTTCAAACAAACCCATCCTGGATCTCGCCCCTTATCCGAAGAAGCAATCCGAGGATAACTCACACCGTTATAATAAGGTGAAACAAGTTATTGTGGGAATAACCTATTAATAGTCAAGTTATTAGTCATTGGGTGAAACATGGTTATCATTATGTTGAAGTTGTCCTGGGTACTTGTTAGCCAGTACTTTCACCAAGTAATCCATAACCGCGGAAAACACGGCTTCTCGAGAAGATTTATCCCTGCAGGGGTGCACCATAGTAACCGTACACGTAAGAATATCCCGCCAGATGGGAATCAAACCCACCAAGCGAGACACTCAACACAACCAACTATTCTTCGCATCAAGCCCAAAGCACCGCGTGCTGTGCGTGCGCGGCTAATCGAGCCCCCCGAAGAAAAGGAGGACCCTCATAGCACTGGAAGACCACGCCGCCCTAAATGCCGACTACAAAAGTTCCACCCTGGCCTCGGGTTCGTACCTGCATATGATGCAGCAAATGGAAAGCCCGAACTAGTACGGCGATTTGGACGAGATGCGAATCAAGTCAAGTTGAGGGGGGCGCCCATACTCGCTTCCCACATGCGGGTAGTGCGCTCATCATGGATCAGTAGACAAGACCCTTTTCCTATTAGGGTCGACACTAGCAGGCCTCAAAACCACAAAGGGCCTCCTGCCGGTGCCTTATCATCAAGTTATTATTAATAGCAGCATTGACAGGATTGATTGATTAACATTCGAGCCCCCGAAACGGTAACAACAATAATAGCACGATAGTAAACGAAGTAACCGACAACAGGCTCGAGCAAAAGCAACCCTAAGCATGCTAGATGAGAACAGGCACAAACAAAAGGTTGTGGGTATGGAGGTGAGGCAATATCATTGGTTCAGGGAATCATGTGATGGGTTCGGAGAATAGCAACGATACATAGGGCTAGCAATAGTAGACAACAGAATAGTATCGACAACAAGTGTGGAAGAGAACTCGATGATTCATGTGAGTGATAACTTGCCTGGCAGCTCAGTCTCGTACTGGGCTAGGTCCTGAGTAGTGGTGTCGTAAGGCTCGTCGGTACCAACGTCGTCGTCTAACCGAGAAGAAGCAAAACAACAACGAAGGAAGACGGCAATCAATACATGGCATATGTGCACAAACATGGGATGATGCATGTCATGTTCAATAGATGCACCAAAGTAAACTACTTGATATGAAACACAAGTTTAAATGATTCCATATGCAAAGGTTGCATATGGAAGCCCATGTTTTAGAGTTGAATTAATTGTTCTATCACTAAGCATCAGGTGTTGGTGAGTTAGCATGATGCATGCATGATGAATAACAAGAAGATAACAATTTAAATGCAATTGGAATGATAGTTAACCATTTTAGAAAACATTAACAAGTTTGGAAATTATGTTACTTAATGGCATTAAACAAGTAGTGATTGTTTTCATCAAGTTAAAGGGTGCAAAACAAATAACAAAGTTGATATTTGAAAAGGTTATCAAATTTTAGTTGGATTAC
Organism: Alopecurus myosuroides; assembly: GCA_028641055.1. Classification (NCBI taxonomy): domain Eukaryota; kingdom Viridiplantae; phylum Streptophyta; class Magnoliopsida; order Poales; family Poaceae; genus Alopecurus; species Alopecurus myosuroides. Next base: position 138,826,914 of record CM054059.1, read on the forward strand.
ATGTTTCACATTTTGAAATTGGACTTTGGATTATTTAATTATGAATTAAACAATATTAAACTATTTTTAATTGAATTAAACAAGATTTAAATTGTTTAGGAAATTTAAATTATTCAAACCAGAAAACAAAATTTATATTTGGAAAGTACATGAAAAGTTGATTGAAAAACATATTTGGTTTGTGAAATTTGGAATTTTTATGAACAAGTTATGAATTTTGCAAATTTAAGGGAATTTGACAAGAATTCAAATTTTGCACCAATTTAACATATTCAAAACAGTAAACAAATTTTATATTTGGATAGAACATTTAATTTGGTATTGAAAACATATCAAAAATGTTGGATTTGGATTTAGGATGATTTAGTTATGCAATTTACAAATATAGGGCAAATCTGCCATTTTTATGGATCTAGGGACTTAGGAAAAATTTTCCAGGGGCTGGAAATAAGGGCCAGGGGCCTAGGTGTGATTTCCAACAAGTGGCTGTACCAAAACAAATGCAACAAAAAGTTTGGGTAATGTTGCAGGAGGGGGGACTCGAACCCCCCACCTCCTGCTTCCTGCATCCAGGGGCTAACCAGTGGGATGGCTAAACTTTGGTGCTAGGAAGGGGGCCTCGGGGTGGTTATTGTTCAGATCTGCTGTGCAACCAACTCGAAATAAATAGACAGAAAAGGGGTGGGGGGTTTGGGGATTCGACCTCGAGACCTTTGGCTTCACTGCGCGCCGCTGGAGCCAGTAGGATGTCGCTGCGGATGTTGATGGATGAGGTGCGGTTTGGGTTTTAATCTCTGCCAACGAGATGTTCCCTGAACCTGCAAGCGTACGTGCTGCAGCAGGTTACAGGCATGAACGAACAGAGGCACCCGAGGTGATCTTCATGGAAGAATTTGATGACCAAAACACAGGAGAGAAGAGAGGGGACGAGCGGGAATGGAACGGTCGCCTCACCCTCTACGCAGGGGCGTGCTCGGCGCGGCCGATGGGTGGCGGAGACGGCGGCGCCGTGCGCCGGCGGCCGGCGGCCGTGGCACAGAACAGAGGATGGATCTCTTCCTCGAGGCGGCGGCTGAGGGGAGATAGGAGGGAGGAGACGCGTTTAGGGTTAGGGTTTGGCTCGGGAGGGGAGAGGGGGAGATATAGAGGAGGGGGAGGTGGATCGAGTGGTGGAGGGAGAGGAGCCTGTCGCTGTCTCCATGGCGTCACCCTCCTGTACGGAGGTAGGAGATGGGGGGTATCGGGCCAACACGGTGGGCTGGGCCTTCTCCCCCACCTAAACGTTTTTTTCTCTTTTTTTTTTCTTTCTTTTGTAATATGAGATGTGCTGTTTTTTTTTTGTAGCAATGCTTTTGGATAAAATAGATAGGTTTTGGTGTAGATAAAAATTTGAAAAAAATTAGATAAGTTTCTTAGGTGGAAAGAAACCACTTGGCACTTTTGGTTTTCAAAATTACAAATGTTTGATTGCTGTTCCAAAATTGAACCAATTTAAGTGATAATTGCCATAGCACTTAATATTTAGAAAATAGGGTATTTTCAATAGGGTTTCCCTTATGGTTTAGAATGTTTTGAAGAATACCAAATTGTGATCACTTCATGGATTCAAAAAAATTTGATGATTTGAGAAAAGGATTGAGTTTTAGAATTGATTTGGAAATAAGGGATTAAGGTGATTGATGATTTGAGAATTGTTTTGAGTTTGGGAAAGACTTGAAAATAATTGATTAAATTGAGCAATTGATTTTAGCAACAACTTAAAAGGTGAATTATAATGGATTGCTAGGAAACAAAAGAGGTTTTTAGTTTGCACTTCTTTATTTGAAAGGTTGTAACAGACAAGTGTGAAAACAGAAGTTGATAACAAGTTTAAATTTCATATGAAAACAATGCAAACAGAAATAAATATGAGGATGATGATATGATGCATTGCTTAAATAAAAACAGCAAGTAAAACAACTAAGGGTTTTCATACTTGGATGTTACAAAACGCCCCCCCTTGAAGGAATCGCGCCCCGAGATTCCCTACTGAGAAATGAACAGGTCCAGATACTTCTTGCGAAGATCCTCTTCGGTCTCCCACGTTGCCTCTTTATCAGAATGATGCGACCATTGGACTTTCAAGAACTTGGTGCTCTTGTTGCGAGTCTTACAAACGGTCTCATCGAGAATTCGAACAGGGTGCTCCTCATAAGATAGATCATCTTGCAGTTCGATAGAATCATGATCAACTGCACGATCTGGATCCTTGAAGCATTTCTTGAGTTGTGACACGTGGAACACATCGTGCACCTTGGATAGTTTTTCTGGAAGTTCAAGACGATAAGCATTCTCCGCACGTCTTGAGAGGATGTTGAAAGGGCCAATGTATCTTGGTGCAAGCTTTCCTTTCACACCAAAACGATGAGTACCTCTGAGGGGAGTTACACGGAGATATGCCTTATCACCAGGTGCATAGACCATATCCCTGTGCTTGCTATCATAATAGCTCTTCTGACGAGATTGAGCAATCCTGAGATTGTCACGAATGATACGAACTTTCTCCTCGGCTTCCTTAACAATGTCAGGGCCTAAAAGTGAACGTTCACCAGCTCCAGACCAATTGATTGGACTCCTGCATCTGCGACCATACAGTGCCTCAAACGGTGCCATGCCTAGGCTTGCCTGGTAGCTGTTGTTGTAGGAGAATTCAGCATATGGAAGGCAATCCTCCCATTTCATGCCAAAGGAGAGACCACATGCTCTGAGCATATCCTCGAGAATCTGATTGACTCTTTCGACTTGCCCCTGAGACTGAGGGTGGTAAGCTGTGCTGAACAGAAGTTTGGTGCCCAATGCTTCTTGAAAGCTCTTCCAGAAATGAGAAGTGAAGATACTTCCACGGTCTGAGCTTATTTCCAATGGAACACCATGAAGAGGAACAACCTTTGCTGTGTAGAGCTCTGCTAACTGGCTAGCTGAGATAGTTTCCTTTACAGCATAGAAGTGAGCAACCTTAGTGAGACGATCAATAACAACGAAGATTGCATCGTTGCCCTTCTTGGACTTTGGAAACCCAGTAACGAAGTCCATTTCAATCATGTCCCACTTCCACTCAGGAATTTTCAGAGGTTGGAGTAGACCTGCTGTCTTCTGATGGACTGCCTTAACACGTTGACAAACGTCGCATTCAGAAACGTATTGAGCAATTTCACGTTTCATGCCAGACCACCAATACAGAGTCTTGAGATCCTGGTACATCTTTGTACTTCCAGGGTGAATGGATAGGGGAGTTTCATGAGCCTCCTTGAGAATGATATCCTTGAGACTTTGAACCTGAGGAACTGCAATGCGTCCTTCAAAGAACACAGTTCCTTTGTCATCAATAGAGAAGGACTTGAACTTATCACTGCCCTCTTTGATTTGCTCTACCATCTTCTTGATTTCATTATCACGAAGTTGTTCAGAACGAATCTTGTCCTCGAGAGTTGGACTGGCTGTCAAGCTAGCAAGATATCCTTGAGGAACAAGACCAAGGTTCAGCTTCTGGAATTCTTCATGAAGTGGAGGTTGGCTTTCCATGATCATGAGATTATTGCAATAGGATTTGCGACTGAGAGCATCGGCCATAACATTAGCCTTGCCTGGAGTGTAAGAAATGGTGAGATCAAAGTCTTTAATCTTCTCAATCCATCTCCTTTGCCTGAGGTTCAGATCTGGCTGAGTGAAGATGTATTTCAGACTCTTGTGATCGGAAAAGATTTCAGTTTTGTTACCCAACAAGTATTGTCTCCATTTCTTGAGGGCAAACACAACTGCTGCAAGTTCAAGATCATGAGTGGGATAGTTTTGCTCGTGTGGGTTCAACTGCCGTGAAGCATAAGCCACAACTTGACGTTCTTGCATAAGAACTGCTCCTAGACCTTGAAGAGATGCATCGCAGAATATCTGGAAAGGTTTGGTAGTGTCGGGGCCAACTAGAACAGGTGTGGAAGTGAGTTTAGTCTTCAGGAGGTTGAAACTCTCATCACATTGTGAAGTCCAAACGAACTTTTTGTCCTTCTTTGTGAGATCAGTGAGAGGTTTGGCAATCTTGGAAAAGTTTTGGACGAAACGACGGCAATAGCTAGCCAAGCCAAGAAAGCTTCTAACTTGCTTCACCGTCTTAGGGGGTTTCCAATCAACAATTGCCTTAACCTTTTCAGGATCAATGGCAATGCCTTTGGCAGAGATGATATGACCAAGATATGCAACTTCTGGAATCCAGAACTCACATTTGGAGTATTTGGCATACAGACGATGCTCGCGAAGTTTCATGAGAGTGAGACGAAGGTGTTCTCCATGCTCTTCCTCGGATTTTGAGTAGACTAGGATATCATCAAGATATACCACAACGAACTTGTCGAGGTATTCATGGAAGACAGAATTCATCAGTCGAGAGAAGGTCGCCGGTGCATTGGTGAGACCAAAGGACATGACGGTGTATTCATATAGACCGTAGCGAGTGGTGAAAGCTGTCTTAGGAATATCTTCCTTTCTGATCTTTATCTGATGGTAACCCATCCTCAAGTCCAACTTTGAGAATATTGAGGCTCCAGCAAGTTGATCAAAAAGATCATCGATACGAGGAAGTGGATACTTGTTCTTGATGGTTTTCTCGTTGAGAGGACGATAGTCAACCACGAGTCTCTTAGTTTGATCCTTCTTGGCAACAAACAGAGTTGGGCAACCCCAAGCGGAGGAACTAGGCTGAATGAAACCTTTGTCCATATACATATCGATTTGCTCCTTCAACAATTTCAGTTCAGGAGGAGCTATCTTATATGGATGCTTAGAGATTGGAGCAGTACCTGGCTCAAGCTCGATCACGAACTCAACTGCTCTGTCCGGAGGCATCCCTGGCAACTCTTCTGGAAAGACGTCAGGGAATTCACAAACCACCGGAACATTCTCAAGCAGAGGTAGAGGTTTAGCATCCAGGGTGTACAGCTGAACAGAACTTGATTCCTTCGGAGAATAGACTATCTGGCCGGAAGGGTGGAACAGAGTTATTGACTTCTTAGCACAATCAATCGTAGCTTTATTGGCCTTCAACCAATCCATGCCAAGGATGACATCAATGTCTGAATTGCCAAGCAGAATGAGGGAAGCAAGAAATATGTGACCTCCAATTAAGATCTGATTCTCATGACTGATCTTGGAAGTTTGCATAGTTGCTCCAGGAGAGTTTACTACTAGCGGGGAACCCAAACCAACAAAAGGTAGTTTAACTGCTGTAGCAAAGATCTTTGACACGAACGAATGCGATGCTCCGGTATCAAACAACACTTTAGCTGGGTTAGAGTTTACGGGTAATGTACCGAGAACAACGTCGGCAGATTCCTCAGCTGTGTCAACCTTGACGTGGTTCACCCTTGCGGTCCTCCCAACAGGCCTGTTGTTGGCGTTGAAGGCCTTATGCGGAGGAGCGCGGACCATCGCCTGGTTGGTGTTGGGGCGAGGTGGTGGAGAAGGCAGCATCCTCTGAGTGCACTTATCTGCGTAGTGCCCAGTCTCCTTGCACTTGAAGCAAGTGACGACACGCGGAGGATCTGGCCTTGGCTGCGCCATTGCAAACCTCTGCCCATGCATCTGAGCTGGGTTGGGTGGGCGGGGACCAAAGCCTGGAGAAGCTTGGGCATTTGGAGCCCTAGTGACAGCACTGTTTGGCACCCAGATGCGGCGCTTCTGTGGAGGGGTGGTCATGTTGGAGGAGGAACCACCCTCACGCGAGTGCTTGCGCGACTCTTCGAACGCCTTGCGCCCATTCTCCTCATTGAGCGCGGTGTTCACGAGCTCGACGAAGTCCTTGCACTTGATGTTTGTGAGAGCGTACTTCAGTTCCGGGTTAAAACCTCGGCGGAACCTTGCCATCTTCTTGGTCTCAGTAGACACCTCGTCTCCAGCATACCGAGCGAGGCGATTGAACTCGTTCTGGTAGCCGATGACGTCGAGCTTGCCCTGCTTCAGCGAGCAAAACTCTTCACGCATCCTCTCCATGAGACCATCGGGGATGTGGTACTTCAGGAAAGCCTCCTTGAAGCAACCCCAAGTGATAGGATAGCCAGCTCTCATGGCCTGGTAGTTCTCCCACCACGAGGCTGCCTGACCCTTCAGTAGGTAAGCAGCATAGTTGACCTTGTCCTCTTCCGCAACATGAGCAATCTCCAGGGCTCTTGCTACGTCACGGATCCAGTCATCAGCATCCAGCGGCTCGCGTGTTGCCACGAAAGCCTTGGGACCCACACTGAGGAAGTCCTTGATGGTGACCCTTGGAGCAGTCTGGTGGTGGTTGTTCTGGTGGTTCTGAACCTGGACCATCTGAGCCATGACCTGAGTCATCTGAGTCAAGAGCTCAGCGATCAGCGGTGGCTCAGGCGTGTTCCTTGTTGGAGGCATCCTGAACAGAAATGCATTTTAGCACAACAATAGGAAGGAATAAACTTAGCAACCGAAAGAGAGATTATTCCGACGCATGACTAGATAACCAACAGGTACATCATGAGTTCAAATACATCAGAATATCCAACAGACCAATACATGGTTCGAAAACGAAAGGATAAACTAGACACAGCTAGTAATGGATACAACGGTACTCCCATGCTCATCACGCAGGACGGCGGTGAGTAGTACGACGAGAGATACGGTGAGGAGGAACCCCACGGAAGTAGGTATCACGACGATCCATGTAGATAGGAACTGCTCTGAGAGCAACTCTCGGTGTGGTGAAGTAGAAAGCGTCCTCTCCCTGTGCTCCATAACGGGGAATCCCTGTGTAACCAGCTCCGAGGTCGAGAAGTGGGCCTCTGATCGGCTCGTAACCTCCAGCATCTGGCAACGGAAGACCAGCTGGCTGAACGACACGTGCGAAGCGCTCGTCTCCAACAAAGTCTGTGGTGTACGTCGCCAGACGAGTGAGAGCAAGGTGGAGCTGCTCCCTGACTGAGGCTAACTCCTGAGAAAGTGCGGAAGCAACGGCATCACTGTGACTAGCGAACTGGGCAGTGATCTGGAGCCTGGAGCTATCGGTCTCGTAGGTATCCATGTCGCGGTGGACAGTGAAGTGAACTCCCGCTGCCGTGATGTAACCACGGGGGATGTGACGAAAACTGGACTTATCAAACCCCCAGTAGTCAGCACGGAGAACGGTGATACTCACGTACGCTGCCTGCTGCACTGCCATATCCACTGTGGACCCTACTGCCTCGTACTGGTGTGCAATGCTCCTGCCATCATCCGACAGAATGTAGACGATAGCCCGGTAGCAAGTCTGGTCAAACTCCCGCTGGTGCTCGTAGACCTGGTACTCTGGTGCCCAACGGAACCCCAGATAGGTAACCATGTCTCTCAGCAACTCCGGAAAACCGGCGGTGCTCTCACAGCGAGTCATGCGAACCACCTGCGGGTAGTAGCTGAGACCCATCTGCAGATGATTGGGAAAGGTTTTGATTAGACTCCGGTAGATGAAAAAGGATGTGGAAAACAACAACAAGGTTCAACGGACGAAAAGGATGTTGAAAAGAACATGATATCGAAGCAACATCGGGAAAACGAGACCAAAAGTCCTGAGGTACTAAGGAGAACCCAAAACACGTGAAATCCTAACTTGAAAGTTTAGGTGAGAACAGAAAACAACGTTGCACTTCCTTACCAGAAAAGGGTGGGTGGGTGGGGAAAGAAGAAAAATGGCAGAATTCCTACTCTCACGTTTCATTTTTCCTATATAGCTACAAAATAGTTTCTAGACTCAACTGCGACCAGTAAAAGGGATCCTACAGGCAACCTGGCTCTGATACCATTTGTCGCACCCCGGTTTCTAGAGGATACTCATCGCACGAACTGGAAGTCAGGTGCTTGGATTATGGGGCATACCTGCTCCCACGTCCCAGCTTCCTGGTAGGCCTGCGCTTATGCGCGACAACACAAGCCCTGCTTCCACCGTCGAAGTAAACTATCCGCTAGGAACCTAAGGCACTACTGTCGACGTACTTCATATTCAAGCACGCACTTTACGTCAACAGCTTTGAACGAAATGATAGCACAAACTGTCTCTAAGACACAAAAGAATGAAATAAGTTTGCAAGTAGCCTTCACTAAGGCAGAGATAGCAAAACACTCATCCAGAGGACACATGTCCCAACATATCATCCATTACATCAGCGGAAGCAATCAAATGGGTCTGAGTACAGACAAATCCAAGGCTTAAGAAGCCGGAGAAAATAACGAAAAACGAAGCCCATCCACGTAGGTCCTGGATCCTGCCCGGGGTCCAGCCAACTACTCGTCTGCAGTGTCGTCGAACTCCACAAAGTAGCCATCCTGGTGATCATCGTAGCCGTAGTCGTACTCTGCGTAAACCACAGCCCCAACGGGGTCAGTACATCCAAGTACTGGCAAGCAAGACTCACACTTCATCAAGGAGTTACTCGTCAACACAAGCTTTGATGCTTGGGATCAACGGAAGGAGATAGGTATTATAAAAGCTGCAGCGGGCTGCTCTAACCAACTACAGAAGATACTAATAGTTCCGGCTAATAGAAAAGATAAGATCGAGGAATTGTAACCAACTGAAAGATAACTTCAAACAAACCCATCCTGGATCTCGCCCCTTATCCGAAGAAGCAATCCGAGGATAACTCACACCGTTATAATAAGGTGAAACAAGTTATTGTGGGAATAACCTATTAATAGTCAAGTTATTAGTCATTGGGTGAAACATGGTTATCATTATGTTGAAGTTGTCCTGGGTACTTGTTAGCCAGTACTTTCACCAAGTAATCCATAACCGCGGAAAACACGGCTTCTCGAGAAGATTTATCCCTGCAGGGGTGCACCATAGTAACCGTACACGTAAGAATATCCCGCCAGATGGGAATCAAACCCACCAAGCGAGACACTCAACACAACCAACTATTCTTCGCATCAAGCCCAAAGCACCGCGTGCTGTGCGTGCGCGGCTAATCGAGCCCCCCGAAGAAAAGGAGGACCCTCATAGCACTGGAAGACCACGCCGCCCTAAATGCCGACTACAAAAGTTCCACCCTGGCCTCGGGTTCGTACCTGCATATGATGCAGCAAATGGAAAGCCCGAACTAGTACGGCGATTTGGACGAGATGCGAATCAAGTCAAGTTGAGGGGGGCGCCCATACTCGCTTCCCACATGCGGGTAGTGCGCTCATCATGGATCAGTAGACAAGACCCTTTTCCTATTAGGGTCGACACTAGCAGGCCTCAAAACCACAAAGGGCCTCCTGCCGGTGCCTTATCATCAAGTTATTATTAATAGCAGCATTGACAGGATTGATTGATTAACATTCGAGCCCCCGAAACGGTAACAACAATAATAGCACGATAGTAAACGAAGTAACCGACAACAGGCTCGAGCAAAAGCAACCCTAAGCATGCTAGATGAGAACAGGCACAAACAAAAGGTTGTGGGTATGGAGGTGAGGCAATATCATTGGTTCAGGGAATCATGTGATGGGTTCGGAGAATAGCAACGATACATAGGGCTAGCAATAGTAGACAACAGAATAGTATCGACAACAAGTGTGGAAGAGAACTCGATGATTCATGTGAGTGATAACTTGCCTGGCAGCTCAGTCTCGTACTGGGCTAGGTCCTGAGTAGTGGTGTCGTAAGGCTCGTCGGTACCAACGTCGTCGTCTAACCGAGAAGAAGCAAAACAACAACGAAGGAAGACGGCAATCAATACATGGCATATGTGCACAAACATGGGATGATGCATGTCATGTTCAATAGATGCACCAAAGTAAACTACTTGATATGAAACACAAGTTTAAATGATTCCATATGCAAAGGTTGCATATGGAAGCCCATGTTTTAGAGTTGAATTAATTGTTCTATCACTAAGCATCAGGTGTTGGTGAGTTAGCATGATGCATGCATGATGAATAACAAGAAGATAACAATTTAAATGCAATTGGAATGATAGTTAACCATTTTAGAAAACATTAACAAGTTTGGAAATTATGTTACTTAATGGCATTAAACAAGTAGTGATTGTTTTCATCAAGTTAAAGGGTGCAAAACAAATAACAAAGTTGATATTTGAAAAGGTTATCAAATTTTAGTTGGATTACATGTTTCACATTTTGAAATTGGACTTTGGATTATTTAATTATGAATTAAACAATATTAAACTATTTTTAATTGAATTAAACAAGATTTAAATTGTTTAGGAAATTTAAATTATTCAAACCAGAAAACAAAATTTATATTTGGAAAGTACATGAAAAGTTGATTGAAAAACATATTTGGTTTGTGAAATTTGGAATTTTTATGAACAAGTTATGAATTTTGCAAATTTAAGGGAATTTGACAAGAATTCAAATTTTGCACCAATTTAACATATTCAAAACAGTAAACAAATTTTATATTTGGATAGAACATTTAATTTGGTATTGAAAACATATCAAAAATGTTGGATTTGGATTTAGGATGATTTAGTTATGCAATTTACAAATATAGGGCAAATCTGCCATTTTTATGGATCTAGGGACTTAGGAAAAATTTTCCAGGGGCTGGAAATAAGGGCCAGGGGCCTAGGTGTGATTTCCAACAAGTGGCTGTACCAAAACAAATGCAACAAAAAGTTTGGGTAATGTTGCAGGAGGGGGGACTCGAACCCCCCACCTCCTGCTTCCTGCATCCAGGGGCTAACCAGTGGGATGGCTAAACTTTGGTGCTAGGAAGGGGGCCTCGGGGTGGTTATTGTTCAGATCTGCTGTGCAACCAACTCGAAATAAATAGACAGAAAAGGGGTGGGGGGTTTGGGGATTCGACCTCGAGACCTTTGGCTTCACTGCGCGCCGCTGGAGCCAGTAGGATGTCGCTGCGGATGTTGATGGATGAGGTGCGGTTTGGGTTTTAATCTCTGCCAACGAGATGTTCCCTGAACCTGCAAGCGTACGTGCTGCAGCAGGTTACAGGCATGAACGAACAGAGGCACCCGAGGTGATCTTCATGGAAGAATTTGATGACCAAAACACAGGAGAGAAGAGAGGGGACGAGCGGGAATGGAACGGTCGCCTCACCCTCTACGCAGGGGCGTGCTCGGCGCGGCCGATGGGTGGCGGAGACGGCGGCGCCGTGCGCCGGCGGCCGGCGGCCGTGGCACAGAACAGAGGATGGATCTCTTCCTCGAGGCGGCGGCTGAGGGGAGATAGGAGGGAGGAGACGCGTTTAGGGTTAGGGTTTGGCTCGGGAGGGGAGAGGGGGAGATATAGAGGAGGGGGAGGTGGATCGAGTGGTGGAGGGAGAGGAGCCTGTCGCTGTCTCCATGGCGTCACCCTCCTGTACGGAGGTAGGAGATGGGGGGTATCGGGCCAACACGGTGGGCTGGGCCTTCTCCCCCACCTAAACGTTTTTTTCTCTTTTTTTTTTCTTTCTTTTGTAATATGAGATGTGCTGTTTTTTTTTTGTAGCAATGCTTTTGGATAAAATAGATAGGTTTTGGTGTAGATAAAAATTTGAAAAAAATTAGATAAGTTTCTTAGGTGGAAAGAAACCACTTGGCACTTTTGGTTTTCAAAATTACAAATGTTTGATTGCTGTTCCAAAATTGAACCAATTTAAGTGATAATTGCCATAGCACTTAATATTTAGAAAATAGGGTATTTTCAATAGGGTTTCCCTTATGGTTTAGAATGTTTTGAAGAATACCAAATTGTGATCACTTCATGGATTCAAAAAAATTTGATGATTTGAGAAAAGGATTGAGTTTTAGAATTGATTTGGAAATAAGGGATTAAGGTGATTGATGATTTGAGAATTGTTTTGAGTTTGGGAAAGACTTGAAAATAATTGATTAAATTGAGCAATTGATTTTAGCAACAACTTAAAAGGTGAATTATAATGGATTGCTAGGAAACAAAAGAGGTTTTTAGTTTGCACTTCTTTATTTGAAAGGTTGTAACAGACAAGTGTGAAAACAGAAGTTGATAACAAGTTTAAATTTCATATGAAAACAATGCAAACAGAAATAAATATGAGGATGATGATATGATGCATTGCTTAAATAAAAACAGCAAGTAAAACAACTAAGGGTTTTCATACTTGGATGTTACAAAACGCCCCCCCTTGAAGGAATCGCGCCCCGAGATTCCCTACTGAGAAATGAACAGGTCCGGATACTTCTTGCGAAGATCCTCTTCGGTCTCCCACGTTGCCTCTTTATCAGAATGATGCGACCATTGGACTTTCAAGAACTTGGTGCTCTTGTTGCGAGTCTTACAAACGGTCTCATCGAGAATTCGAACATGGTGCTCCTCATAAGATAGATCATCTTGCAGTTCGATAGAATCATGATCAACTGCACGATCTGGATCCTTGAAGCATTTCTTGAGTTGTGACACGTGGAACACATCGTGCACCTTGGATAGTTTTTCTGGAAGTTCAAGACGATAAGCATTCTCCGCACGTCTTGAGAGGATGTTGAAAGGGCCAATGTATCTTGGTGCAAGCTTTCCTTTCACACCAAAACGATGAGTACCTCTGAGGGGAGTTACACGGAGATATGCCTTATCACCAGGTGCATAGACCATATCCCTGTGCTTGCTATCATAATAGCTCTTCTGACGAGATTGAGCAATCCTGAGATTGTCACGAATGATACGAACTTTCTCCTCGGCTTCCTTAACAATGTCAGGGCCTAAAAGTGAACGTTCACCAGCTCCAGACCAATTGATTGGACTCCTGCATCTGCGACCATACAGTGCCTCAAACGGTGCCATGCCTAGGCTTGCCTGGTAGCTGTTGTTGTAGGAGAATTCAGCATATGGAAGGCAATCCTCCCATTTCATGCCAAAGGAGAGACCACATGCTCTGAGCATATCCTCGAGAATCTGATTGACTCTTTCGACTTGCCCCTGAGACTGAGGGTGGTAAGCTGTGCTGAACAGAAGTTTGGTGCCCAATGCTTCTTGAAAGCTCTTCCAGAAATGAGAAGTGAAGATACTTCCACGGTCTGAGCTTATTTCCAATGGAACACCATGAAGAGGAACAACCTTTGCTGTGTAGAGCTCTGCTAACTGGCTAGCTGAGATAGTTTCCTTTACAGCATAGAAGTGAGCAACCTTAGTGAGACGATCAATAACAACGAAGATTGCATCGTTGCCCTTCTTGGACTTTGGAAACCCAGTAACGAAGTCCATTTCAATCATGTCCCACTTCCACTCAGGAATTTTCAGAGGTTGGAGTAGACCTGCTGTCTTCTGATGGACTGCCTTAACACGTTGACAAACGTCGCATTCAGAAACGTATTGAGCAATTTCACGTTTCATGCCAGACCACCAATACAGAGTCTTGAGATCCTGGTACATCTTTGTACTTCCAGGGTGAATGGATAGGGGAGTTTCATGAGCCTCCTTGAGAATGATATCCTTGAGACTTTGAACCTGAGGAACTGCAATGCGTCCTTCAAAGAACACAGTTCCTTTGTCATCAATAGAGAAGGACTTGAACTTATCACTGCCCTCTTTGATTTGCTCTACCATCTTCTTGATTTCATTATCACGAAGTTGTTCAGAACGAATCTTGTCCTCGAGAGTTGGACTGGCTGTCAAGCTAGCAAGATATCCTTGAGGAACAAGACCAAGGTTCAGCTTCTGGAATTCTTCATGAAGTGGAGGTTGGCTTTCCATGATCATGAGATTATTGCAATAGGATTTGCGACTGAGAGCATCGGCCATAACATTAGCCTTGCCTGGAGTGTAAGAAATGGTGAGATCAAAGTCTTTAATCTTCTCAATCCATCTCCTTTGCCTGAGGTTCAGATCTGGCTGAGTGAAGATGTATTTCAGACTCTTGTGATCGGAAAAGATTTCAGTTTTGTTACCCAACAAGTATTGTCTCCATTTCTTGAGGGCAAACACAACTGCTGCAAGTTCAAGATCATGAGTGGGATAGTTTTGCTCGTGTGGGTTCAACTGCCGTGAAGCATAAGCCACAACTTGACGTTCTTGCATAAGAACTGCTCCTAGACCTTGAAGAGATGCATCGCAGAATATCTGGAAAGGTTTGGTAGTGTCGGGGCCAACTAGAACAGGTGTGGAAGTGAGTTTAGTCTTCAGGAGGTTGAAACTCTCATCACATTGTGAAGTCCAAACGAACTTTTTGTCCTTCTTTGTGAGATCAGTGAGAGGTTTGGCAATCTTGGAAAAGTTTTGGACGAAACGACGGCAATAGCTAGCCAAGCCAAGAAAGCTTCTAACTTGCTTCACCGTCTTAGGGGGTTTCCAATCAACAATTGCCTTAACCTTTTCAGGATCAATGGCAATGCCTTTGGCAGAGATGATATGACCAAGATATGCAACTTCTGGAATCCAGAACTCACATTTGGAGTATTTGGCATACAGACGATGCTCGCGAAGTTTCATGAGAGTGAGACGAAGGTGTTCTCCATGCTCTTCCTCGGATTTTGAGTAGACTAGGATATCATCAAGATATACCACAACGAACTTGTCGAGGTATTCATGGAAGACAGAATTCATCAGTCGAGAGAAGGTCGCCGGTGCATTGGTGAGACCAAAGGACATGACGGTGTATTCATATAGACCGTAGCGAGTGGTGAAAGCTGTCTTAGGAATATCTTCCTTTCTGATCTTTATCTGATGGTAACCCATCCTCAAGTCCAACTTTGAGAATATTGAGGCTCCAGCAAGTTGATCAAAAAGATCATCGATACGAGGAAGTGGATACTTGTTCTTGATGGTTTTCTCGTTGAGAGGACGATAGTCAACCACGAGTCTCTTAGTTTGATCCTTCTTGGCAACAAACAGAGTTGGGCAACCCCAAGCGGAGGAACTAGGCTGAATGAAACCTTTGTCCATATACATATCGATTTGCTCCTTCAACAATTTCAGTTCAGGAGGAGCTATCTTATATGGATGCTTAGAGATTGGAGCAGTACCTGGCTCAAGCTCGATCACGAACTCAACTGCTCTGTCCGGAGGCATCCCTGGCAACTCTTCTGGAAAGACGTCAGGGAATTCACAAACCACCGGAACATTCTCAAGCAGAGGTAGAGGTTTAGCATCCAGGGTGTACAGCTGAACAGAACTTGATTCCTTCGGAGAATAGACTATCTGGCCGGAAGGGTGGAACAGAGTTATTGACTTCTTAGCACAATCAATCGTAGCTTTATTGGCCTTCAACCAATCCATGCCAAGGATGACATCAATGTCTGAATTGCCAAGCAGAATGAGGGAAGCAAGAAATATGTGACCTCCAATTAAGATCTGATTCTCATGACTGATCTTGGAAGTTTGCATAGTTGCTCCAGGAGAGTTTACTACTAGCGGGGAACCCAAACCAACAAAAGGTAGTTTAACTGCTGTAGCAAAGATCTTTGACACGAACGAATGCGATGCTCCGGTATCAAACAACACTTTAGCTGGGTTAGAGTTTACGGGTAATGTACCGAGAACAACGTCGGCAGATTCCTCAGCTGTGTCAACCTTGACGTGGTTCACCCTTGCGGTCCTCCCAACAGGCCTGTTGTTGGCGTTGAAGGCCTTATGCGGAGGAGCGCGGACCATCGCCTGGTTGGTGTTGGGGCGAGGTGGTGGAGAAGGCAGCATCCTCTGAGTGCACTTATCTGCGTAGTGCCCAGTCTCCTTGCACTTGAAGCAAGTGACGACACGCGGAGGATCTGGCCTTGGCTGCGCCATTGCAAACCTCTGCCCATGCATCTGAGCTGGGTTGGGTGGGCGGGGACCAAAGCCTGGAGAAGCTTGGGCATTTGGAGCCCTAGTGACAGCACTGTTTGGCACCCAGATGCGGCGCTTCTGTGGAGGGGTGGTCATGTTGGAGGAGGAACCACCCTCACGCGAGTGCTTGCGCGACTCTTCGAACGCCTTGCGCCCATTCTCCTCATTGAGCGCGGTGTTCACGAGCTCGACGAAGTCCTTGCACTTGATGTTTGTGAGAGCGTACTTCAGTTCCGGGTTAAAACCTCGGCGGAACCTTGCCATCTTCTTGGTCTCAGTAGACACCTCGTCTCCAGCATACCGAGCGAGGCGATTGAACTCGTTCTGGTAGCCGATGACGTCGAGCTTGCCCTGCTTCAGCGAGCAAAACTCTTCACGCATCCTCTCCATGAGACCATCGGGGATGTGGTACTTCAGGAAAGCCTCCTTGAAGCAACCCCAAGTGATAGGATAGCCAGCTCTCATGGCCTGGTAGTTCTCCCACCACGAGGCTGCCTGACCCTTCAGTAGGTAAGCAGCATAGTTGACCTTGTCCTCTTCCGCAACATGAGCAATCTCCAGGGCTCTTGCTACGTCACGGATCCAGTCATCAGCATCCAGCGGCTCGCGTGTTGCCACGAAAGCCTTGGGACCCACACTGAGGAAGTCCTTGATGGTGACCCTTGGAGCAGTCTGGTGGTGGTTGTTCTGGTGGTTCTGAACCTGGACCATCTGAGCCATGACCTGAGTCATCTGAGTCAAGAGCTCAGCGATCAGCGGTGGCTCAGGCGTGTTCCTTGTTGGAGGCATCCTGAACAAAAATGCATTTTAGCACAACAATAGGAAGGAATAAACTTAGCAACCGAAAGAGAGATTATTCCGACGCATGACTAGATAACCAACAGGTACATCATGAGTTCAAATACATCAGAATATCCAACAGACCAATACATGGTTCGAAAACGAAAGGATAAACTAGACACAGCTAGTAATGGATACAACGGTACTCCCATGCTCATCACGCAGGACGGCGGTGAGTAGTACGACGAGAGATACGGTGAGGAGGAACCCCACGGAAGTAGGTATCACGACGATCCATGTAGATAGGAACTGCTCTGAGAGCAACTCTCGGTGTGGTGAAGTAGAAAGCGTCCTCTCCCTGTGCTCCATAACGGGGAATCCCTGTGTAACCAGCTCCGAGGTCGAGAAGTGGGCCTCTGATCGGCTCGTAACCTCCAGCATCTGGCAACGGAAGACCAGCTGGCTGAACGACACGTGCGAAGCGCTCGTCTCCAACAAAGTCTGTGGTGTACGTCGCCAGACGAGTGAGAGCAAGGTGGAGCTGCTCCCTGACTGAGGCTAACTCCTGAGAAAGTGCGGAAGCAACGGCATCACTGTGACTAGCGAACTGGGCAGTGATCTGGAGCCTGGAGCTATCGGTCTCGTAGGTATCCATGTCGCGGTGGACAGTGAAGTGAACTCCCGCTGCCGTGATGTAACCACGGGGGATGTGACGAAAACTGGACTTATCAAACCCCCAGTAGTCAGCACGGAGAACGGTGATACTCACGTACGCTGCCTGCTGCACTGCCATATCCACTGTGGACCCTACTGCCTCGTACTGGTGTGCAATGCTCCTGCCATCATCCGACAGAATGTAGACGATAGCCCGGTAGCAAGTCTGGTCAAACTCCCGCTGGTGCTCGTAGACCTGGTACTCTGGTGCCCAACGGAACCCCAGATAGGTAACCATGTCTCTCAGCAACTCCGGAAAACCGGCGGTGCTCTCACAGCGAGTCATGCGAACCACCTGCGGGTAGTAGCTGAGACCCATCTGCAGATGATTGGGAAAGGTTTTGATTAGACTCCGGTAGATGAAAAAGGATGTGGAAAACAACAACAAGGTTCAACGGACGAAAAGGATGTTGAAAAGAACATGATATCGAAGCAACATCGGGAAAACGAGACCAAAAGTCCTGAGGTACTAAGGAGAACCCAAAACACGTGAAATCCTAACTTGAAAGTTTAGGTGAGAACAGAAAACAACGTTGCACTTCCTTACCAGAAAAGGGTGGGTGGGTGGGGAAAGAAGAAAAATGGCAGAATTCCTACTCTCACGTTTCATTTTTCCTATATAGCTACAAAATAGTTTCTAGACTCAACTGCGACCAGTAAAAGGGATCCTACAGGCAACCTGGCTCTGATACCATTTGTCGCACCCCGGTTTCTAGAGGATACTCATCGCACGAACTGGAAGTCAGGTGCTTGGATTATGGGGCATACCTGCTCCCACGTCCCAGCTTCCTGGTAGGCCTGCGCTTATGCGCGACAACACAAGCCCTGCTTCCACCGTCGAAGTAAACTATCCGCTAGGAACCTAAGGCACTACTGTCGACGTACTTCATATTCAAGCACGCACTTTACGTCAACAGCTTTGAACGAAATGATAGCACAAACTGTCTCTAAGACACAAAAGAATGAAATAAGTTTGCAAGTAGCCTTCACTAAGGCAGAGATAGCAAAACACTCATCCAGAGGACACATGTCCCAACATATCATCCATTACATCAGCGGAAGCAATCAAATGGGTCTGAGTACAGACAAATCCAAGGCTTAAGAAGCCGGAGAAAATAACGAAAAACGAAGCCCATCCACGTAGGTCCTGGATCCTGCCCGGGGTCCAGCCAACTACTCGTCTGCAGTGTCGTCGAACTCCACAAAGTAGCCATCCTGGTGATCATCGTAGCCGTAGTCGTACTCTGCGTAAACCACAGCCCCAACGGGGTCAGTACATCCAAGTACTGGCAAGCAAGACTCACACTTCATCAAGGAGTTACTCGTCAACACAAGCTTTGATGCTTGGGATCAACGGAAGGAGATAGGTATTATAAAAGCTGCAGCGGGCTGCTCTAACCAACTACAGAAGATACTAATAGTTCCGGCTAATAGAAAAGATAAGATCGAGGAATTGTAACCAACTGAAAGATAACTTCAAACAAACCCATCCTGGATCTCGCCCCTTATCCGAAGAAGCAATCCGAGGATAACTCACACCGTTATAATAAGGTGAAACAAGTTATTGTGGGAATAACCTATTAATAGTCAAGTTATTAGTCATTGGGTGAAACATGGTTATCATTATGTTGAAGTTGTCCTGGGTACTTGTTAGCCAGTACTTTCACCAAGTAATCCATAACCGCGGAAAACACGGCTTCTCGAGAAGATTTATCCCTGCAGGGGTGCACCATAGTAACCGTACACGTAAGAATATCCCGCCAGATGGGAATCAAACCCACCAAGCGAGACACTCAACACAACCAACTATTCTTCGCATCAAGCCCAAAGCACCGCGTGCTGTGCGTGCGCGGCTAATCGAGCCCCCCGAAGAAAAGGAGGACCCTCATAGCACTGGAAGACCACGCCGCCCTAAATGCCGACTACAAAAGTTCCACCCTGGCCTCGGGTTCGTACCTGCATATGATGCAGCAAATGGAAAGCCCGAACTAGTACGGCGATTTGGACGAGATGCGAATCAAGTCAAGTTGAGGGGGGCGCCCATACTCGCTTCCCACATGCGGGTAGTGCGCTCATCATGGATCAGTAGACAAGACCCTTTTCCTATTAGGGTCGACACTAGCAGGCCTCAAAACCACAAAGGGCCTCCTGCCGGTGCCTTATCATCAAGTTATTATTAATAGCAGCATTGACAGGATTGATTGATTAACATTCGAGCCCCCGAAACGGTAACAACAATAATAGCACGATAGTAAACGAAGTAACCGACAACAGGCTCGAGCAAAAGCAACCCTAAGCATGCTAGATGAGAACAGGCACAAACAAAAGGTTGTGGGTATGGAGGTGAGGCAATATCATTGGTTCAGGGAATCATGTGATGGGTTCGGAGAATAGCAACGATACATAGGGCTAGCAATAGTAGACAACAGAATAGTATCGACAACAAGTGTGGAAGAGAACTCGATGATTCATGTGAGTGATAACTTGCCTGGCAGCTCAGTCTCGTACTGGGCTAGGTCCTGAGTAGTGGTGTCGTAAGGCTCGTCGGTACCAACGTCGTCGTCTAACCGAGAAGAAGCAAAACAACAACGAAGGAAGACGGCAATCAATACATGGCATATGTGCACAAACATGGGATGATGCATGTCATGTTCAATAGATGCACCAAAGTAAACTACTTGATATGAAACACAAGTTTAAATGATTCCATATGCAAAGGTTGCATATGGAAGCCCATGTTTTAGAGTTGAATTAATTGTTCTATCACTAAGCATCAGGTGTTGGTGAGTTAGCATGATGCATGCATGATGAATAACAAGAAGATAACAATTTAAATGCAATTGGAATGATAGTTAACCATTTTAGAAAACATTAACAAGTTTGGAAATTATGTTACTTAATGGCATTAAACAAGTAGTGATTGTTTTCATCAAGTTAAAGGGTGCAAAACAAATAACAAAGTTGATATTTGAAAAGGTTATCAAATTTTAGTTGGATTACATGTTTCACATTTTGAAATTGGACTTTGGATTATTTAATTATGAATTAAACAATATTAAACTATTTTTAATTGAATTAAACAAGATTTAAATTGTTTAGGAAATTTAAATTATTCAAACCAGAAAACAAAATTTATATTTGGAAAGTACATGAAAAGTTGATTGAAAAACATATTTGGTTTGTGAAATTTGGAATTTTTATGAACAAGTTATGAATTTTGCAAATTTAAGGGAATTTGACAAGAATTCAAATTTTGCACCAATTTAACATATTCAAAACAGTAAACAAATTTTATATTTGGATAGAACATTTAATTTGGTATTGAAAACATATCAAAAATGTTGGATTTGGATTTAGGATGATTTAGTTATGCAATTTACAAATATAGGGCAAATCTGCCATTTTTATGGATCTAGGGACTTAGGAAAAATTTTCCAGGGGCTGGAAATAAGGGCCAGGGGCCTAGGTGTGATTTCCAACAAGTGGCTGTACCAAAACAAATGCAACAAAAAGTTTGGGTAATGTTGCAGGAGGGGGGACTCGAACCCCCCACCTCCTGCTTCCTGCATCCAGGGGCTAACCAGTGGGATGGCTAAACTTTGGTGCTAGGAAGGGGGCCTCGGGGTGGTTATTGTTCAGATCTGCTGTGCAACCAACTCGAAATAAATAGACAGAAAAGGGGTGGGGGGTTTGGGGATTCGACCTCGAGACCTTTGGCTTCACTGCGCGCCGCTGGAGCCAGTAGGATGTCGCTGCGGATGTTGATGGATGAGGTGCGGTTTGGGTTTTAATCTCTGCCAACGAGATGTTCCCTGAACCTGCAAGCGTACGTGCTGCAGCAGGTTACAGGCATGAACGAACAGAGGCACCCGAGGTGATCTTCATGGAAGAATTTGATGACCAAAACACAGGAGAGAAGAGAGGGGACGAGCGGGAATGGAACGGTCGCCTCACCCTCTACGCAGGGGCGTGCTCGGCGCGGCCGATGGGTGGCGGAGACGGCGGCGCCGTGCGCTGGCGGCCGGCGGCCGTGGCACAGAACAGAGGATGGATCTCTTCCTCGAGGCGGCGGCTGAGGGGAGATAGGAGGGAGGAGACGCGTTTAGGGTTAGGGTTTGGCTCGGGAGGGGAGAGGGGGAGATATAGAGGAGGGGGAGGTGGATCGAGTGGTGGAGGGAGAGGAGCCTGTCGCTGTCTCCATGGCGTCACCCTCCTGTACGGAGGTAGGAGATGGGGGGTATCGGGCCAACACGGTGGGCTGGGCCTTCTCCCCCACCTAAACGTTTTTTTCTCTTTTTTTTTTCTTTTGTAATATGAGATGTGCTGTTTTTTTTTTGTAGCAATGCTTTTGGATAAAATAGATAGGTTTTGGTGTAGATAAAAATTTGAAAAAAATTAGATAAGTTTCTTAGGTGGAAAGAAACCACTTGGCACTTTTGGTTTTCAAAATTACAAATGTTTGATTGCTGTTCCAAAATTGAACCAATTTAAGTGATAATTGCCATAGCACTTAATATTTAGAAAATAGGGTATTTTCAATAGGGTTTCCCTTATGGTTTAGAATGTTTTGAAGAATACCAAATTGTGATCACTTCATGGATTCAAAAAAATTTGATGATTTGAGAAAAGGATTGAGTTTTAGAATTGATTTGGAAATAAGGGATTAAGGTGATTGATGATTTGAGAATTGTTTTGAGTTTGGGAAAGACTTGAAAATAATTGATTAAATTGAGCAATTGATTTTAGCAACAACTTAAAAGGTGAATTATAATGGATTGCTAGGAAACAAAAGAGGTTTTTAGTTTGCACTTCTTTATTTGAAAGGTTGTAACAGACAAGTGTGAAAACAGAAGTTGATAACAAGTTTAAATTTCATATGAAAACAATGCAAACAGAAATAAATATGAGGATGATGATATGATGCATTGCTTAAATAAAAACAGCAAGTAAAACAACTAAGGGTTTTCATACTTGGATGTTACAGATGGCTTAAAACAACACAACACAGTTTTACATTTTAGCCCCCCCCCCCCCGCTTTTCGCATATAGAACCCACACTCCACAACAGCCCACTTAAAACAAAAATGTATATTGTGTTGCCCCCGGTCATCTCGATAATTACAACAAAACTGTCATTGCAACAAATTCACTTGTGTCGCAACAAAAATTATCGCTCCGTGTTAAAAAAAAATACCGCAATAAAATTTTCCAAATCTTTTTCGAAAAATAAGTAATGTTACAAATAATAGTTAAACAATATGTTATTGCGTTGTAACAAAAAAAATTAAACAATTCAACAAAAATCACAACCTATTGCAACAAAAAAAGTTGTATCAATTTAAAAGTTGGTAAGCAACAAAATAATTTGTTACAGTTTTAGTTGCAACAAAAATCATCACCTATTTCAACAAAAAAGTAAATCGATAGTAACAAAAAAAATTACATGTTTACAACATGCAAAGAAGCCCATAAACATGTCATTACAAATGAATTCTAATAAACATATATGCATTTCCTAGAAAGTCATCCAGAAAAACATTACAATATCTCATTTGTATTTTCTCAACAAAAGACGTGCGAAATTGTTACAAATTTTAAACACGTACGTAACACTGTCCAAATGTCAAAAACACTTAGCATATAATAGCTGCACGTAGTATGACGCGAAAATTGGGCTAAAAACAAAGCTGTTGCTTGTTTAGCCCATGTAAACGGGGTATTTTTTTTTGCCAAAAATGGCCCTTTGACAGAACTAATGTCAAATCTGGCCTCTTTGTGAAACTATTTTCATATCTGGCCCTTTGTTCGGCGCCAACGAGGATGGAGCCGACGTTATGTAGCTCGGCGACCGTCAAAAACACGAAAAACATAGGTCGGCGCCGTTTGCGTTGGAGCCGACATAGGTCGGCGCCGTTTGCGTTGGAGCCGACCTACGTTGACTGGTCAAAATGTCAAACGATGTTGGCGCCGAACTGCACAATGTCGGCTCCATTTGCATTGGCGCCGAACCAAGGGGCCAGATATGAAAATAGTTTCACGGCCAGATTCGACATTAGTTATCTCAAAGGGCCATTTTTGGTAAAAAATACGTAAACGGGCCGGCCACAGCAACCACAAGTCCACAAACCACAAAAGTGTGCAGCGAGCGAGCAGGGACCTACTCTAGCCAGCCCCCAACCTACTCAACCCCATTACTCGATCCAGCGTTCCCCGATCCAGACCCACACCCAGGCCACCTCGCCGCCGCACCTCGCCGCCGGCGCTCCCGGACGACCCCCTAAACCTGGTTAAGCCCGACAACCCCCAGACCCAGACGCACACGGCGACCACCATGGCAGCGCCGCCTCACCCGCGCGCATCGCCACCGGCGCTCCCGGACAAGCTCGTCGAAGAGATTCTCCTTTGCTTCCCTCCCGACGACCCAGCCTATATCCTCCGCGCCTCCGTCGTCTGCAAGGCCTGAAGCAGCGCCATATCGCAACCCAGCTTCCGGCGCCGCCTACACGAGCTCCACAGCACATCTCCCGTGCTCGGCTTCCTCCATGATTGGGATGAAGAGCGCATCCGGCAATTCATCCTCACCACCGCCTCGTCCTTCTCCCTCGCCGTCCCGGACCGGCGCTCATGGAGGGCGATCGACTGCCGCCACGGCCGTGCCCTCTTCCTCTCCAAGGGCCGTGATTGGGAACTGCTCCTGTGGGAGCCAATCACGGGCGCCCAGCAGCGTGTGCCCGTGCCCGCGGCCGTGTTCTGCACAGCGGACGGGTGCGATCACCGCGACTGTCTCGGGGGTCCTTTCCGTGTGGTCATCGTCTTCTCCGTCGTGTTTGACACTGAAGATGAGGAGTTTGTCACCAAGGCGTACGTGTACTCGTCGGAGACTGGCACATGGGTCGAGCTGACATGCCTTAACGGCGAGTTCGGCAACTTTGTTTACTATTCCAGCGTGCTCGTTGGAAGCTCTCTTCTCTACTTCATGTCGACTACGGGATGATTCTCGAGTATGACTTGGCCAGGCACAACCTGACCATATTCCGCACCAGCCCCCAGAGACTCCTTCGACGAGGCGAGATATAACCTTATCGTGGGGGAGGGTGGTGAACTGCAAGTTAGTGAAGCCATGGATCCTCATCTCAAATTGTGGTCATGGGAGGCGAATGATGGCACTGATGGCAAATGGGTACCGAGCCGGGTCATGTACTTGGAAAATTTGCTTCCAAATGGTGCTCTCGTGGATGCCGCAAGTTCAGTGCATGTGTTGGGCTTTTCTGAGGGAGAAAATGTTATTTTCATTAATACGGTTGCTGGCTTCTTAAACTAAAATCAGATCGGGTGAGGAAGGTGTGCGATGACCATGACGTCTGTAATTTGATTCCAGTTGTTTGCTTCTACACTCCACACTGTAGGCTCAAACCAATCGGGGGCGAACACCACAACCCGTGGCCGCCGCAGAACCCTACTAACGGGGAAACACTAAAGTTTGCGGATGAGCTGTTTGATAAGGGGCCATGTAGGAGGGGAACTTTGCCAATGCAAGTGACTACTTCAGCCATGCCCTTGAGATCAGGTTAGGGTCCTACTGCCAAACTCCACTTCTTCTCCCAGGCAGGCTGTAGCATGCATACTGATGGATTGTCGGGGTAAAAATGACTTCCAATTAGTTCAACGTTCTATTCATGTGCCTGGACTTACTTTTAGCATTTGACACTTCTAGTTAGCTTATTAGTAGAATATAAATGATCTATGATGAGGTGGTTATCAAGTGTGGTGTTTTGGTTTTATGTGTTTAGCAGTGTATGTGACGGTGTTTGAGGGGTTAGTGAGTCCAGTTATCCAATGTGAACCGATAACCATACTTGGGAATTAGGACCCGATATCTTTTTTTTTTAATGATGTCTGTACTGCGATGAGCATCAAATCAACTATCGAAACCAAATTTCTTGAGGGATAGGTGTTATCATATTTGAGAAGCCCTATTATTCCTCTCCAGTACTAGGTAGTTGCAAATATTTCATCCATGTTCAGTTTATTTATATGCTGCATCAGAGTTGTAATTGCTAATCATGTCAAGCACAAGTCAGTAGTTATAAAAGACGCTCAACAGAACATAGTTAGCTCCTTGTTTCAGAGTAATGATTATGATGTTTATGTTATAGCCATGAAAATGCTGCGTTGAAATATTTACGTCTTGTTGTCACGTAGGGTTCTACATTATGGAAAACTTGCTCCGCAGTGTGCCAGCACATTTTACGGGTACGGACGTGCCTTGCAATGCAAAGCTCTGGCGGCAACCAATCCTTCAGATGGTGTTTCCAAGAGTGCACCAAATGAAGAATCAGTCAAAATTACAGCTACAGCCAGCAAAGATGATGCTTGGAGCTCATCAGCCTCTGGTAGCAATGTTGAGCACGTTCTACCTTCAGAGAGAGGTGATTTTGATGAAGGTATACCGTACATCAGCTGCACCCATGTGATTAGTTTTCTTATGGAAAGCTGTGGGATTAGTTGACTGTTGTTCCGACAGCTCTAACGTGAAACTGCTACTGTCCCAGACTCTCATATTAACCGGAAGACAGTCCTATCCTTTTTTATCTATATAGTTGATTAACTCCACAAATTACATTCATTTCTCGTCGCCTGTTCGTGCCCGTTGAACAGGCTACCTAGTAAACTGCCAATTGGTAATGTACTCACGGCAATGCAAATTAATAGCTTTGGACTTGAACCGCTTGCCATCTGGATGTATTTACTGAATCCTCATCATCATTTCACATTAAACTGAATGTTCTTTTGCTAATAGTTCTTAATGTGCAATTTATATAGTCCTGAAAACTGAAAACTGCTCCTATTGCTCACAAGAAAGCTTGTTATAGGTTCACCATATTTTGAATGTGTGTCTAATGCGGTGGTGCGATATGTCTGTTAGTTGCCTTTTTATATGTATATATTTTTGTCTTTCTTACACTTGGAATGGCCATGGCAGATTAAATAGGTATTTATCAATGAATAACCAGCCTTTTGTAAGTGCACTTGTTACTAGTTTAGAGTTCCTATTTTGGATCATGTTCGACAGAAGCAAGGAATGATCCTTAATAAACTGGTATCTTACATTTTTATCCAAATTCTAACTATTAGCTTTCAAATGCACCATGGGGTGATATGATCACGTTATACTGATTAAGTTGGTCTGTTTACGCTTTTGTATGCATCTCATTCCTGTTTTTAGGCATTATTATTTTTATGAGTAGTCCAATAGTATAATATTCGTTTGTCATGTTTAGCTGTTTTGCTTCTTGTGTCTTGTGCATTCTCACTGCAGAGGGACGGAGTAAACTCTTCCATTTTCTAAATAAACAATATGTGATTCTTGTTTGTGTGGTTAATGCTGATATAGTCATTAGTTAGGGGAAAACTTGCATGACAAAGATAAGGAGAATGGTAACATTAGCATGACATGCCATGAAGATGGTTCTGATTTGCATCTGGCTTGCAAAATGTTGGATACTGCAAGAGAGATAGTTGTGAAGAGCCCACAAAAAACAATGGAGAAAGCTGTTATTTTTTGTGCTCTCAGTGAAGTCGCCATGAAAAGAGGTAGTTAAGTTATCTTAATTAGAAGTGTTAGCCAGGTGAATGGTCACTCATTGCCTCATGTTTGATCTTCACTTCTGCAGAGGACAGAGACAGTGCAATCAATTAATACTTGGAAGCTCTAGCCATCTTGGAACATTTTTTAAGACCTGGCGATCTTTGAGTTGTCCAGCTATATCCTCTTTGTGGTGATAGTAGTTACAACTTAAAATCACTCTGCCCTATAGTAGTATCTGGGGGTGTATCTTTGGGGTTTCAGTGATACATTTCTTGTTTGGTTATACTGTATACTTTTTTTTTTAATAATTTGAGTTGACCCAAACATTGCATGAGTGGCTTCAGCTGCTAAATCCACATGTGTCAGGGCACATGTGGATATGAACTGTGATCACTAGAAGAAAATGTCAGGTAGATAATGTTGGTCTATTGTTTGATATTTTAGTTCTATTAGTCCTTTGTTAATTCCTTAATTCAGTTCTAGAAACATCCGCATATGTTTGGTCTTTGAGTTAGCATCCAGGGTTAGGGATGCGATCCCATATTGTGCAAAAGGCTATTTCCTTATGTCAGTCACTTAAACAGAATCTGAAAAATGGCAAGGAGGCTTTCTTGGCTAATATAGACGTTATTGCAAGAGCTGCAAAAGGACACTCAGGACAATTTAATTTGGCAGATGTGATATCCTTCCTCAATAGAAAATTGGCTCGACTCCAGAAAAAGGTGAACAAGCTGGATTTCACGCATGCTACCTACTTGGTTTGTACATGAATCTAGTGCTCTATGAAGGAATAAGAGGATTATCCTTGCTTGTAGTGAACAATGACATGTCCTAATTTTTCTGATTCAGCTGGAAGAATTGGAGCAAGCAATTTCAAATCCAAGCTCTGGCATAGATAAAATCATGGAGAGTGTTGTCTCTCTGACAAGTCATGAGCAGAATGTTTGCAATACTGTGGCAGGAGCTGCATCTTTGGATTCGCAGGTGTCCGTGTCAAACGATAGTGTCGATTTCCAAACCATTTCTACAGCAGCAACAGCAGGAAGCATCAGAACTTCAGAAGTATTGTTAGCAGAGGCATCAAACGAGCTAATGCCAATCTGATTTCCGCCGAACCTTCTCTGAAGAGGCTTGCGGCAGATGATTGACCATCCGTGCAATGTGGTAGCAGCTAGGTAAAATTTCTTGATTCGCCAAGATAAGCTTGGAGCGTTGTAATGTGATTTTTCTACTCCATGTTCATGTTCACTCAATGCTGAATACTTTTCTGTTGGATTGTACATGAAAGCTGCTGTCAATTGGTATTTGATCTGGAAAGAAATATTGTAACAGCAACTCAGATGGTTCAGGTGGATCTGTTGTAACAAGTCAGTGATCATTTGAGAAATATTTTTATGTTTGAGGCAGAGTTGTTTGTAACTGCAAAGATGTTTCCCGTGCCTCGGTTGAAAGAGTAAATGCTCGGTTTTGTATGTGGAACCTGATGGTTCATTTGAGAAATGAAAGACTCGAACTCTTCAAAACCTCTTTCTATGCTATTGTCTGAGAAAATACTTGTGTGTATTTGTAGGACAAAAACATATGTTGCAATTAATTAAGAACATATAATCTTTGAGAGAATTTGGTTACAAGTAGAAGTATGACACAAGAACAGATCAAAGTAGCTGAAACAGCCGGAACAGATCAAAGTATCTTTTACATAGTGTTATAGAGAGTACAATGCTGCTAAGTGCCAACGCACCCCGCGTCTCTTTTACATGCTGCTGAGCTAGCCTACATACCCCAGAACTCTTTTACAAGCTGGTAAAGCTAGCCTACATACCCCAGAAACTATCTTCCAACGTCCATTTGGTAGTTGTCCAGCTCCGTTGCAGGGCGGTCCATGTCGTAGCCCAGGAGCTCCTCCAACATGCATCTGAATTCTTCATTGTCTCCGAGGTCTTCGTCTTCCAACATGCTCGGTTCGGCAGCTTCACCTGTTGGCTGATGGTTGGCGAAACCGTACCACTCCGGCCCTCCACCCACCGGTTCGCCTCCGATTGTGGTTTCATCTCCGGCGTGCCCGGAGAAGTGCGCCGACGTCAAGCCGGGTTCCAGGCTCTCCATTGGAAGTAGCTGTTCGTCAGTTTGCCAGGCGGTCACCTTCTCCCACGTGCTCTCGTCTTGGAACACAGCCGGATCTTGGACTATGTTGGCCATGCTGCCGTTGTCCACTACTCCGGCGGGCATCGTCATGTCGTCTTCGATCGCCTGAAGCTGCGGGTGTTGATCTTCGCCAGCCATCCTCCTCTTGATATCCTCCATGGCCTTCATTACCGACTCGTATGTGGTGTCCTTCTTGTGGGGCGACACGCAGACCTTGCACAGCACCAGACCGGCACCGGCGTCGTCGAGGCCGAACTCCGTCATGCACCATCCCAGCCTAATCTTGTTGGCTGCCGGCGATTCCTTGAAACAGTAGGAGAGCTTCGTCCTGTAGCCAATCCGCTTACCATCATTGTCAAGAACGGCCACGCTAGACTCCTCGTGCCATCTGTAACCATCACCCACGGCGCGTTGACGCCTTCCGCCGCAGTGACGACGCGCCGGCGTGAAGAAGTACCACTCGCCCCTCTTCCCGTCGTGCTTGTCGGTTCCCGGCGCGTGCTCGCGCTTGTCGACGAGTTGGTCGGGTGACACAGAGTAGGCGTCGACGTCGTGGATGTTGTAGCGGCTGTGGATGGGCAGCCCAGCCAGCTTTCGGCGGAGGAAGTTATCGATGAGCACGTCATCGGCCACCTCGAAAACACACCCACGAGCAGGGCCATCTTCCATGGATGACAAGTCTGGACAAGCCGCATCCACCTCCTGATCGTAGCCGTTGCAGTGTGGCAAAGATTCGTAAACCTTGCTCCATGAATCTTGCTCATCTTGAACAACCTTCCTCTTCTTGGAGCTGTCGAGATGTTCGTCGGCCGCCACCTTCCTCTTCTTGGAGCTGTCGGACGCTCGCGTGCGCGGGGATCGGTGGATCTCGCATAGCACGAGGTCGCCGCCTCCGTGCTCCGGCGAGATGCCGTACTCCGTCATGATCCACCCGGCCCTCTCATCCTTGCCCGTCGACGCGTTCCTGACCATGTAAGAGAAGGCGTGTCGGTAGCCGCCGAATTCACTTCCGCCCTTCACCGGTTTCTCGCCGCCCTCCGAGTGCCAGTGCTTGCCGGCTTCGCCGTCGATCCTGCGCGCCTTCCTCCCTGGACCGCCGCGTGCGCTCGTCTTGCTTTCGCCGGCGCGCACGGTGGAAAAGAAGTACCATACGGGCTGCTTCTGCTTGTGGATGTCTCCTTCGCCGGTTCCTGGCGCCCTATGGAACAGCTCCGCCAGCTTCTCCGGCTCGGCGGAGTAGACGTCGGCGACGTGGATGAAATGGACGGTGTCGCCTGGGAGGGCTTTACCCGCGATCTTGCGGTGGAGGTACAGGTCGGTGAGCTCATTTTCCTTCGGGTAGAACGTGCATCCTCGCGGCAGACGGTGAGGCGCCATCGACCTCGTCATCGAGCTTGATCGCGATGGCTGGATCTTGACGAGGAGGTCTAGGGTTAATTCGACCGGCAAAAGTACGCAGAGCTGCACTGTCCGCGGGCGCCCTTTTATGAGCGTGCAGTCCGATTTGCCAGTCGAACAACAAATTACCAAACCTCCGGCAAGCACAACTCACCAACGAATCACATATGGGCTGTGGCGTACCCTTTTTTTCTTTTTTTAGCGGGCGTCGATGTTGCTGCAGTAACAAATACGTATGGGCTTATGGGCCTATGGCCCCACGAAAAAATTACTCCGCCGAGCGTCGATGCTGCTGCAGTATTAATTCTCAAAAAAAAAAAACAAATACAGAGTATTTGGGAGCATATACCAAACACACTTTGTACTAGGGTTTGAAATAACACGTCTAGGAGTTACAAAATGTTCTGAAATTAATCTGCACGCGGTATAAAGACAATACATCTATTAATGCACACAAATTCTTATCAAGATTTGATAAAGCAACCACAAAAGCAGAAACGACGAATCTACCTGACCAGAGCTGGCTAGTTCCGACCGATCACGGTGATTAATGTCATCCAACGCATCTTTGCTAAAGTATGCGCGATTCGCCTAGCACCGGTTATTCAGCGTCTGACGCACCCCCAACAGTTCGCATTTACCAAGGGGCGATATATCCACGATGGGATTCTGGCGCTTCATGAGATAGCTCATGAGGTAAAGGTCCGACACCTTAAGGGTGTGTTCCTAAAGCTGGATTTCCAGAAAGCTTATGATCGCTTGGATTGGGCGTTCTTACGCCAAGTCCTCGAACGACGGGGGTTTGATAACCGTGTAGTCTGCTGGATTATGCAGATCATAATGAGTGGCAATACGTCGATCAATATAAATGGGGAGATTGGATCCTATTTTAGGTCGTCGTGCGGAGTTAGACAGGGGGATCCTTTATCCCCCATATTATTCAACTTGGCTGTT
The DNA here is from genome assembly GCA_028641055.1 of Alopecurus myosuroides. Taxonomy (NCBI): domain Eukaryota; kingdom Viridiplantae; phylum Streptophyta; class Magnoliopsida; order Poales; family Poaceae; genus Alopecurus; species Alopecurus myosuroides. Next base: position 138,858,244 of record CM054059.1, read on the forward strand.
GAATCTCTAGCGTCTATGCTAGATTTGGCGAAGGAGGCCGGCCACATTTCGGGTGTGGTCGGCCACCTGATCCCTGGAGGTGGGGTGACCCACCTCCAATATGCGGACGAAACGATGATTATGATAGAGGGGTCAGAGGCGGATATCCGCAATCTCAAATTTCTCCTCATGTGCTTTGAGGCGATGTCAGGCATGAAAATTAACTTCGACAAAAGTGAGGTGGTGGGTCTGTTATTCCCCCCAGAAGAGAAACAACGGATTGCGGATAACTTCAACTGTAAGTTGTCCACATTCCCAGTTGAATATCTGGGGGTCCTGTTGGGTATCTCTAGGATACTGATGCGGGACCTGGAGCCCCTGTTGGGGCGAGTTAGGAAGAAGGCCGAGCCATGGTGCGGTAGGTTTACTTCTAAGGGGAGTAAATCTGTGCTTATTGACTCATGCCTATCTAGTTTTTCGATGTATATGATGGGACTCTACCTGCTCCCTGAAGGGGCCCATAAAGATATGGACAAGGAGCTCTCGCGCTTCTTCTGGTCGGCGTCCAATGGCCAACATAAGTATCACATGGTCAAATGGGCCCATCTTTGCGCCCCAAAGATTTTGGGGGCATAGGGATCCTGGCCTCCCGGAAGATGAACGTCGCGCTAATGCTTCGGTGGGTTTGGCGTATCCTACAGGATGATGGAGGGCTATGGCTTCGATTGATCAAGGCTAAATATCTTCGAGGCTGCCCTCTATTATCCTGTGATCGCCGTGAGGGCTCCCAATTTTGGCGAGCCATCCAATCCATCAAGTATGACATCCGGAAGGGGGTCCGCTTTGTTCTGGGAGATGGCAAGTCTACTTTGTTTTGGTTAGATCTGTGGCTTGGGGATAGACCGCTTCAGCTTGTCTATCTGCAACTCTTTGTTATTTGCTCTGAACCAAGGTAATCAGTGGCGGACGCAGCCCCCAATGGAATTTGGAACATCTCGTTCCGAAGGACATTTGGGGAGGCGGAAGCGGCAGCTTGGCAGGAGCTTAGAGCAGCGTTACCGGGCTCCTTAGACGGAGCGCCGGATACGGTTACATGGCGCCTTACGACCTCTGGGACTTTCTCGGTTAAATCGGCGTACCGTAGCCTTTTCCCTGGCCAGGCACAGGCGTGGGCGTCCAAACTTTGGAAAGCCCCCATACCCTTGAAGATCAAAATCTTTGTGTGGCAGCTGCTGCGTGACCGCCTTCCGTCGGGGGTGGAAGTGCGGAAGCGCCTTGGGCCGGGCGACGGTAAGTGTCCACTATGTGGGGTTCCGGAGACGGAGACCCATATTTTGTTCACCTGCCCCGCCGCACGATTCCTTTGGAACTTTGTCCGTGAAGGTCTGGGCCCCGAATGGCGGGCGTCGGACTTGGGCGAATTTCTGGATACCCAAGCGAGGAGGACCGGGAGGGGGCGTCGCCTCTTCTGGGTCATTTTCGCGGGGATGACGTGGACGCTCTGGACGATTAGGAATAAGATGGTGATTGAGCGGATCTTTCTTCGGCGGGCAACTGACTCTATGTTCAAATGTCTCGCTTTTTTGCAGCAGTGGCACCCGCTATGTAGGCAGCGGGATCGGGCTCAGCTGGATCTTATGATCGATCGCCTGGTGGAGTCTGCACGGCGGATCGCTTCCTCGCATACGAGCTGAGACGAAAGGGTCGGAGGCGGGGCGCGTTCCCTCCTGTCTTACTCTACTCCCTCTTTCCCTCCCTTTGTTGGGCGTTTTCTCTTTGGGCTTACCTGTGCTGTTGCCCCAGCAAGATGTTGTGTACCCTTCTTTCTTTTCTCGTTCTGGCATTTATGTTTCCGGATGTTGTATGAACTTGGTGTTGGTTGCTTTATTTATAAAGCGGAGCGCATAGCCTTTTTCGGTAGAGCTGGCTAGCCGTCTCGGTCCACCCTATGAGCAACTCTAGCAGATACGCTAATAACACATATAGCGGGATATGTATTTTTTTTTCAGGATTGAACTCCTCTACACAGAACAGAAACACGGTATTCATATGGAAAATTAAAAAACAACGGTATGCTCGAGAAATTGAAACAGACACTTCGCCTTATGCCGACGATCTCCTATTCGACGATCCTCCGCAGAGCCCAGGTGAGCTCAAACTCGTCGGCCGCCGCCTGGAGCCGGTCCACCACACCAGGAGTCCTTGGTGCCTTCCGTCCTCTTGAACGCCGGAAGGACGCGGTCGAGGAGGTTATCCCACGTGTAGACACCGGAGCCCCGACAGCTCCCTAGTGTCACTCTGACGCTCGTGTGCCCCAGCGGCAGCGATGGAGGAAACTGGCAGTTTTCATTCTCCTTCACGCGAGCTCGTCGCTCGTGGTTGGGCTCGACCTCTGCACGGACCCGGCGCAGATACTCCTCCGACATCCCCGGCATTGCTATGCTCAAATGCTCGCCGAAGGGACCTCTAGGCTAGCGGTGGAGGGGCGGATGGCGAAGGCTATTATGATGGTGTATACCCTTAATTTTCCCCTATCCCCTACATACGACGCCGGGAAATCCTGGTCCGGTGAGCTTTTAGCGTATCTGCTAGAGTTGTTGTAACACCCAACCCACAAGACTGAACTTAGACATGTGCAACCTGGCCCAAAAATGCTAGGTCGGGTCGGGTCGGACCAGGCTAGGCCATCGGGTCTAAAATCTTGGCATGTTCTTAATCTCGGGCTAGGGTCTGTCTTCCGAAATATGGATCTTTACATCGAGCCCGACCCTATGTGGCTCATAATTCTTACTTTGTCACTTTGGGCCGAGTTTCAGCCATGAATTTCGTAATGCTAGTCAGGTCGAGCGAGGCTCGGACCTGGAATTTTCACACCGGGCTTTTCGAGGCTTGGATATTCTAATGTACTTGTATTTTAACGTATCACCAAATATTATATCACATTTGGATACATAAAAACTAAGCACCATATAATCTTCACGATTCTTGCGAATTGGCTTAAAAGCATCACAATTATAAGTTGTGGCCTTTGAGGGCTAACAGATTCAGCGGCATGGACATCAACCTCATCGTCCGAATTTTTCGTACTATATCCAACCATTCACCCAAGGATTACTATATTTAGACCTATTCATAAGTTTTGTTTATTTGCTCCACGCCTCTTGAGAAAAAGAAATTTGCAAAACCAGCTGGCTACCATAAAAAACTCATAATCTTCAATTCTCTCTTTGATGTGAGTTCTCAAGCCATTAAGCACCAAGTCGAGTTGGAGTACTTTTAATTACCCTTTCCTCTCGTCATGTGCGAATCCAGAGGCCCAGCCGCCGGCGCCTTACATGCCCTTCCTTGCCAACCTCGTCACCTCGCCGTCGGAGGAGGCCGACCGGCGGCGGAAGATGGCGGAACAGAATTATTTTGGAAAGATACAAAGGACATGAGATTTTCCGGGATGTTATAAATATTTTTTTGACTTTGGTGCAGAAGGTCGATAATTTTATCTATAGCGGTAACAGGGTTCCGGAAGAGTTCCGAACAAAACCCGGGAAAAGGGAATGGCGAAGGTGGGCAGAAATGCCCCAGGGCAACACCTAACTATTGGGTGCTTGTCGGGGGACGACTCCCGGGTAGGGTCATGGCAGGCATAAAGTGATGTGCAAGTATGGACGTGGTCTAAGTTGACCGACATATCAAAGACCGGCATATGGCCGGTATAGACATACCGACATATCATGATCGACATACGTAAGGTATGTCGGAATAAGGCCTCTGGTATCTTAATTGCAGGAGTGGTTCGACCGAGTTATCTGAGTCTGGCATGGAGAAGCGACACAGCGAGGGTATCTCTAATCTCGGTTGTAGGTAAATGCATATATCACATCCCTGCTGTTGCGGAGCAGGTACATGCGTTATGGTGCAACTTACTAGGCGAAAAGGTCTCTCTCATACCTCTGACCACGTCTAGTCGTGGGAGCAGTGGTCAGGTATGGGGAGGCCAGGTCCTGTCCAGCGCAGAGGAGACAAAGGCGACTTGGAGGATGACATAGGTTGGACTTTGGTAGCCGTAGTGGGCAGCGATGTGCTCAGTCATAGTACTATGTACTTGTATCCTGGGCACCAGTATATAAGGTGCCCCGGGCCCTCCTGTGTGAGGGATGACAGTGCGAGAGCGAGCAGAAGAACGCGAGAGATCCAATCCCTCTGGTAGTTGCTAACTTGCTTCTTAATCCCCCTCTAGCTAAATCAGCTCAAGGAGCATCTCTGTAACCCGGGTATCCACTCATATATAGTCAGACAGGTAGGAGTAGGGGATTTACCTCCTCACGAGGATCCTGAACCTGGATAGATCGTGTGTGTTTTGTGTCTTCTGTGTGCTCTCTTCAACGCGCTATCCCTCCCCGGTTCCAACAACGTCAACCGCCCCCAACTTAAGCCATCATATGGCATCTGCCGTGATACAGACACGACAGTTGGCGCCCACCATGGAGCCAGCAGCAGCGTTGGCTAAAGTTTCTATCCGAGCGGGATCCATCATCGCCTCGAGCGAACGAGTGGTCTGTGGCCTTGTCCACAGATTCGGTTCGCTGAGCTTTGTCAGGGACAACGCTCGCTGGTTCGGTAGCATGCCACTCCTGCTGGGAGGCCTCTTCGTGTACTTCGGCGCCTGGTCTACATCGCCACCGAGGTCGTCCACGGGTATTCCGAAAGGGTGCATGTGGTCGCAGATCCTCCTGCAGTCTGCGCGATTTGTGGCCGGTGTATCGCTCGCCCCACGGACTGCGTGGAGGTCATGGTGACCTCACCATCTGCTAAAGCTAGCAAAGGTGTGGTCGGTGGTGCCGATGTCGGCGTCAAGCCCACCAGGACGGCGCGTCCGCCATTGGAGAAACCCGAGAATCACTCGGACTATGCTGGTCCATCCAGTGTGCCGATGATCGCCAAGTCCTCTTTAGGATGCAATCGAGAAGCTGGGTGTGCCGGTTGCTCCCGGTGCAGATCCTGCGCAGGCGTAAGCTCAGTTGGAGGAGAAGCGTCAGAGCATACTCCAGGAAATGATCAAGTGGCCAAGTCCTCTTTAGGATGCAATCGTGGCGCTAGCCGAGTTCATCCGTCCGGGCATGATCGTAACCCGGCTGACCGAGGCCAGCCGCCTCGGTATCCGGCACCAAACCGTGCTTAGCAACAGCACGGTGCCGACAGTGCTAAGTATCATCCAGGAAATGATCAAGTGGCCAACCGATATGATGATGGTTACTCGGCTATGCAGATAGCCGGGTACCCGAGATATGAACGTCTGGTGCCCGAGGGTGCACTTGGATCCAGGCTGGGACCTCGCCAGCTTCTGGCTTATGATGTCCGCAACAAGCTTGACATAATACAACTGTGTGAACTTCTTGAGGAACAAGGCCCTCCTAGCCCTGCTTTTTTGGGACCCCGGATCATGAGGGAGTCGCCGGTGCTGATATTCCAGCTCGCTCGAGGTACAAAACATATGACGGCAATACTAAGCCGGAGGTTTGGTTGACCAATTATGTCACACTGGTGCGTATTGGTGGTGGAAATCGCCGGTGGGCGGTGTGGTATGTCCCGCGGATGTTGGAGGGTCTAGCCCGGATCTCGCTGAATAATTTGCAAGAGAATAGAATTGATTGCTGGCTGGATTTATCGGATGCTTTCGTCAGTAACTTCACCAGCACATATCAGAGGCTGAATCGCCCTCAACAAATCTCCATGTGCAGGCATAGGGAGGATGAAACTTACCGAGGTTACCTGACAAGATGGAGCACCATGCGCAACTCATGTGAAGGGGTGATTGAGTCGCAGGCCATAGCTTGGTTATCTCAAAGGTGCCGACATGGCACCATGCTCTGGCAGAGAGTGCAGAGAGAGATGTCGGCCACTCTGACCGAGACAATCAAGATTGCAGATATGTATGCTTTGGGTGATCCGACTCAGCCTCTGCTAACCTCGGTAGAACCGAGTAACCGGTACCCGGGTAATAATGGTACCGTGTCATCCAGGCAACATGACCGCCAGGATTATAGAAACAAGAGAAGAGATGATCGGCCGGACTACAGATATGGGTCAAACCATGTCGCTATGGTTGATCAAGATCAACCATATGTCGGCAATAGCCAGGGTTAGAAGTACAATGGTCCTCAATGGGGGCGAAACCAAGATAGAAAGAAACAATGGAATGATTAGAAGAAGCCTTGGGAGGATCAACCGAGATTCACTTTCGAGATGATGGTGGATGGGCCTTGAAGCTACCACACTAAGCATCCTTGCAGACCGGCTAACCATACAACTTGGTAGTGCAGCTCGTATGAGCGTATGAAAAGGGAAGGAGGAAATCTACCACCTCCACCACCACCACTTACGGGTGCAAACACTCAAATCTTGAATGCACCACCAAAGCATGTGGGAAACAGGAGGAAGCCGGAGAATGTTAACCAGGTGGCTCATGGGACCAACAACAACGATGCAGGTTCTGGCCGCCGAAATGGGTACCAGAAGCATCATCATAGTTATATGGTATTTGTGACCGAGGCGACTAACAAGCAGATCCAGCATCGGTGTCCTATGGAGGTAAATGCAGTCATGTCGATTGTGCCCAAATTCATGTACTGGTCTGAGCAGGAGGTTACCTGGATCCTTGAGGATCATCCCAAGGTCACTCCTAACCCCATCGATTATGCGCTAGTAGTGGATCCGACATTCATCGGGCCCGGCATTAATGTCAAGCTCACCGGGTTCTCATTGATAATGGAAGCAACATCAATATCATGTACCGGGACATTATGATGAAGTTGGGCATCACTGAGAACATGATGCAGCCAAGCCGGACTACTTTTCATGGTATTGTGTCAGGTGTTTCTTGTGCGCCCATGGGCAAAGTCTGGGTTGATGTCTTATTTAGCACCAGAGATAACTGCAGAACAGAGAGCCTGCAATTTGAGGTGGTTGATCTCAAGAGCCCATACCACGCCTTACTCGGCAGGCCGGCATTGGCCAAGTTCTAGGCATCCACTCATGTTTCCTATCTCAAGATGAAGCTCCCGGGTTCAAATGGTGTGATCACCATCTCGGGCGACTATAGGTGGTCCATGGAGTATGACTCGGCTGGGCCCCGCTTGGCCGAGTCGTTGGTTATTGCGGCAGAGAAGAAGAGGATTCATGAGGTGGTGGCACTGACACAGTCAGCTCAACTCGGTATGCCAGATATGACTAACCGGTATCAGAGTGCTGCATTTCAGGCGTCGAGGGAGACCAAGAAGATCCTGGTTGGTGAGGCGTTCCCAGACCGCGCCGTCATTATCGGTGTCGGTTTAACTGACAAATAGGAAGGCGAGCTCATCCACTTCCTCTATGAGAATCGGGATATCTTTGCATGGTCGAATCAGGAGATGTCAGGTGTCCCAAGGGAGTTGATTGAGCTCTCATTGCATGTCAGGCCAGAAGCAAGGCCGGTGAAGCAGACTATCCGACGCTTCGGCTCAGGTAGGAGGAAGGCTATTGGTGACGAGATAGCTAGGTTGCTAACCCGGTCCTTGTAGAAAAGAAGAAAGATGATCCGAATGTGGCCATTGTGTGGCGCATGTGTATTGATTACACGAACCTAAACAACGCATGTCCTAAAGATCCATTCCTGCTGCCTCAGATTGATCAAGTGATCGATTCCACTGCCGGGTGTGAGTTGTTATCTTTTGTGGATGCATACTCTGGTTTCCACTAGATACCTTTGAACCCTCTGGATGAAATACAAACTGTCTTTATTACCCCGTACGAGGCTTATTGCTATCGTGTTATGACTTTTGGTTTAAGAAATGCCGGTGCCACTTATCAGAGATGCATGCAGAAATGCTTGCATGGTCAAATTGGCAAAAAATGTGCGGGTGTATGTCGATGATATCGTCATCAAGACCCAGGACAAGAATACTCTGTTAGATGATCTTCGAGAAACATTCACAAACCTGAGGAGATTTCGGTTAAAGCTTAACCCGGCCAAATATATATTTGGTGTGCCGACAGACAAGTTACTCGGCTTTCTTGTGTCAAGCTGGGGTATTGAGGCAAATCCGACAAAGATTAGTGCTACATAAAGCATGAAGCTGCCGATGTGCCTCAAAGATGTGCAGAGGTTCACAGGTTTCCTGGCATCTTTGAGTCGCTTCATTGGTAGAATGGGGGAAAAGGAATTGCCCTTGTACCAACTAATGAAAAAAATAGACAAATTCGTCTAGACACCGTTGGCTGATTCGGCGTTCCATGGGCTAAAGAAGATGTTGGTTTCTGTGCCGATATTGGCCTCTCCACTGCCAAAAGAGTCGATGTTGCTCTATATTGCGGCCACTAACCGGGTTCTTGGTGATGTGGTAGTGGTAGGGCGAGAATAAGAGGGGAAAATGGTACAGAGACCGGTATATTATCTCAGTGAGGTAATCTCGTTGTCGAAGTAGAACTTTTCGACTACCAGAAGATGACATATGATTTTTATATGGAGGCCAAGAAACTCAAACATTACTTCCAAGCGCTTCCTATGATAGTGGTGAGTGCAGGTCCTATCTCGGAGATCATTGACAATAAAGATGCAAGTGGCCGAGTAACCAAGTGGGCCATTGAGCTGGCATCTTACACGCCACAGTATGCAAGGAGATATTCCATCAAATCTTAGGTTTTGGCCGACTTCCTAGTCGATTGAGCCGAGATGCAATATGAGCCGCCATTGCCCGACTCCAACTTCTGGAGGATGCATTTTTATGGTTCCAAGATGAAAGATGGTCTGGGTGCTGGCGTAGTTCTCACCTCGCCCAAGCAAGATCAGCTGAAATATGTATTGCAAATCCATTTTGTGGCATCTAACAATGTGGACAAGTACCGGGCACTGGTCCATGGGCTCAACGTGGCTGAGAAAATTGGTATTTTCCGAATAGTGTGTTACGGCGACTCGGATCTTGTGGTCCAACAAGCTTCTAGCAATTGGGATGCTAACATGGAGTCATATGGATTTCATGTACAAAAAATCTCATGGTACTTTGATGGTTGCGAGTTCCATCATGTACATCGGGAAGAAAATGAGGCTGCAGATATATTGTCCAAGTTGGGTTCATCCCGGCCGGCCATTCTAGTGGGCATATAGCTCGAGTATCTTTGGAAACTGTCCATCAAGTCTTCGCCTAAATCCGATTCAATATTTGTCCCGGCTAATTCGGAACCTGATGTCATCCCGATGGATGTGGACGTGGGCTGCATTTTGGAGAACCTAGGGACTGCTTGGGAGAACTCGAGGATTGTTCAGGAGAACTCGAGGACTACTGAGCAGAATCCGAGGACTTATCTGGCTTATCTGTCTATGTCGAATGAAGCAAGATCAGTTGAAGCCATGGAGATCGACAAGCCCATCTTCGCTGCTCGTCCTGTGCCATCATGGGCCCAACCTATAATGTCATATATGATGGATGGTATTTTGCTGAGTGAAGAGGTCCCGGCTAGGCAGATACAAAGAAGATCGAAGGATTTGGCCATCATCAATGGTGAAATGTACAAGAGAAGTGTGACCAGCGTGCTCCAACGTTGTGTCGAACCAGAGGAAGGGCAAGAAACCCTCCGGTATATAAATCAAAGAGAATGTGACCATCATGCTTCTTCAAGAGCCCCGGTTAACAAGACATTTAGGCATGGATTCTATTGGCCCATTTCTTTGCAGCAAGCAGAAGATATTGTACGGAAGTGCAAATGGATGCCAGAGGTATGCCTTAAAAATTCACATGTCGTCTTCAGCACTCAAGACTATTCCCATTACATGGCCATTTGTTGTCTGGTGTCTGGACATGGTGGGGCCATTCAAGAATAACTGAGGTAATATGACACATATGCTCGTTATGGTGGACAAGTTCACCAAGTGGATAGAAGTGAAGCCAATAAGGAAGTGTGACGGCCACACGGCCGTATCCTTCCTGAATACATAATTCTGAGATATGGTTATGTGCATAGCATTATCTCGGATAATGGAAGCAACTTCGCTGAAGGAGCCTTGCTCAATTCTATAAAGAAAAGAGGATCAGACTCGATCTGGCATCGGTCGGACATCCTGAGTCCAATGGACAAGTTGAAAGAGCAAATGCATTGGTTTTGTCCGGCGTAAAACCCCGAATGATTGAGCCACTACAGCGTGCTCCGGGATGTTAGCTGGATGAGATACCGAAAGTGCTTTGGAGTCTCAGAATTACCCCGAATCGCTCTATTGGATACACGCCATTTTTCCTTGTCTACGGGGCAGAAGCGGTCCTGCCGACCAACATACAACATGACTCGCCAAGAGTTAGTCTGTATATAGAATACGAAATAAAGGAAGCTCGGGAGAATGATGTGGATTTGCTCGAAGAAGCACGAGAGTTGGCATTGTCCAGGTGAACAATATATCAGCCAAAATCTCCTACGTTATCATAGTAGGAAGGTGAATCCTCGTGTGTTCCACGAGGTAGATATGGTGCTTAGTCTTGTGTAGCGCACGACCGACATGCACAAGTTATCACCTCCATGGGAGGGGCCGTTCATTATGAGCAAAGATCTGCACAATGATGCATATTATCTTATAGATCCTCAGGAGCAGGAGAAGAAAAGGATGGGTAGATCCGGAGAAGAAACCAAACGACCCTAGAATGTAGCTCTCCTTCGTCCATTTTACTCTTAAGGGCGTAATGTATGTATTTCTGTACCCTGCAATGAACTGTCGGCACCCCGAGGAGGACCCCGGGGATTTCCTTTGCCTAACATTTTTGTATGTGTATCTGTGTTTATTTCCTATTTTTGTATGTCGGTTGGTTAAGTCGGAATTTCCTATGTCGGCGTAGTAGTGTGTCGGTACCTAATAGCCGACTTTTCGATTCAACTGCTGTCCGCAACCTGGCTTCATGGCTAGGAAGAGAAAAGGCTAAAGATCGCTATACACAAGAAATTTGGCTAAGGAAAGGAAAAAACCAGCGAACCGACATATGTTTGTTGTTCTTTTATCCCTGTGTAGGATGGCTCTGTACCATATCTCAAAGTTTTGAGTAGTGTAAGCTATGTTCTTAAAATCTTGTGACTCGACCGTAAAAACCAGAATGGTAGACAAGACCAGAGATGGAAAGACTTAGTAGACAAGAAAATGAACTCGGGGACTTGTTTCAAAATGATCTGGCATTCAGCCAGTCTCGTTAAACTTGCAACTGCAGTAATGTTGATACGAACTTAAAAGTGTATATTACATATGCGTCTGGCATCTCGGGGATTTAACAATCTAAGTTGTTGATAAGTCTAGTCTGAAGTGCCGGAGCTGGACGGATCAGTCCGAGGAGCGCGAGTGTCGGCTTCGTCTGCGTCACCAGAGTCGGCGTTGTTGGTAGGGGAAGTCTCGGCCTCAATCTCCTCATCAATTTCCTCTTCATCTTCCTCATCATCGGAGTCCTCTGGACCCGCGAAGAAGTGGTGGATGTCGACGTACTTGATGACGAAGAATGGCTTCTCCCGGTGACGTTGGACGAGCTCCGGATCCGTTGTCCACCTCAAGTCGGCGCGCATCGACTGGAGCACGTAGAGGTTGATCCCTTCGTAACAGGATAGCACGAAGGTCAGGGCCTCACCGGCTCCGACTCGGGCAGCGGATGCTCGACACTCGCAAAGCCTATCTTCACAGGCCTGCAGGCATTTTGACAACTCGTCAAATGATGCTGGTGCTTGGCAACCCGGCCAGAGAACATTATAGGCGTGAATGCAAGTGCTGAGGAGATCGACTCTGATGGTCTTGAGTGGCGAAAGACGCGCATTCAGCTCCGCCAGTTGGTCATGGAGGTTCCACTCTTCCAAGATGGGGCAAGCCTGGGCTCTCTTCTATCGGGCTCTCCGAGTCACATTTTCAGCAGCAGGCTGAGAGTGGGGGAAATTCTCTTGAAAAAAGGTAGAAATAGCACCGGGATAAGTACGGTGTCTGCGTACATGTTATGTCGGCCAAAGTAGAAAGGTGAAAGAAACTTACTGGCCATTTCCAAGTTAATCTTCACGAGGTACGAGGTCCACTTGTCAGCCATTCCCTTGAGCGCGTCCAGCTCTTTCTGCGTCGAGATGATGCGGGCCTCAGTTTTCTTGAGCAGCTCCTTGTGTTTCTGGGCCTCGCCTTCCTGGAGCTTCTTCTCCCCAGTGGCGGCCTTCTCCAACTCAGCCTTCTGCCTCCTCGCATATGCAAGGTCTTCCTTCAACCGGGATACCTCGTCCCGCTCCCTCTGAAGCTCGGCCTGAGGTGCGTTTTCACGCGCAATAATTTGGAGGGATGACTCCGAGATAGAGATGCAGTCCTAGTGGCGATCTTCGTAAGCCTTGTGCAAAGTAAAAGCACAGAAGATAACATACTCTGGATTTTCCAACCTGGTTGTTTACATCGACAAAAGAAAAAGATGAAGTGAGATCGGTGCAATTTAAGCTTAGTCGTTATGTCGGCTGGAGAAAGGCACACGTTTTCTCTTTAGTTCGAGTTGTAGCTGCTTATGCTAGTCGCTCAATTGCCTATGCTTCGAGAGGAGTTTCTGGTACAGCCGTTTCCGGGTATCAGTGCAGAGATGGAAAAAGAGAAAGTATTAGTATTGTTCGTGAAGATTCGCACCGAGTAATCTTTACTTGGCTGAGTATCAATTACTCAACCCTAATCTCTGGGACTGGGGATTAAGTACATATATCTTGGAAACATGAACCGAGCAATCTTTACTCGGCTTATCTTGCAGAAATTTAAAAATAAAATGATGTCTACCTTAGCAGTGGAATCGGCATCCCTGATGGCGACTTTCAGCGTGTATATCTTCTGGGCGAATACGGCAGGACCTGCCGGGTGCATGGTGCTCACCTAACTCATGTCGGTGCTGTTCCAATCCATGATATAATGTTCGAGAGAGCCTAGGCTTCTCCGGCTCAGGGTGCGCATCATGAATCCAGCGATGGCAATGATCCAGTCTTACAAAATAGTATTACAACTTGCATAGTCTTAGAAGACTAGCAGTAAACAAAGTATTACAGTGGAAAGCATAGAATAACATTGAGCCCATCTTGTTCATGTGCCACAGGCAAAACATGTTGGCGGTAGACTCGAGATCCTAAACGAAATCCTCACTCGCCTTTAGAATCATCTGCAGGATGGAATATGCACCCACAAGGGAGTCAATACAATTTAATGTATTGGCAAGTAACACAATAGTGGATATAAATGACAAGACTAATACTACATGCTTATTTGGCTGAGTGGAGTTTTGGCTAAGTTTGCATAAAGCTAGTTTTCTCCTATCACTTTTGTAAAACAAACTTTTGCTTCAAAAGGGTGGCATCATTGGACTAATATCCAAGCACCACAACTACTGTTCAATTGGTCAATTTTTTTACTTATTGAAAATGGTGATGTGATTCTTCCGTCCATCCTTGTCCAGCTGCTCATAGTTGTCCATAATCCGGGACACGACTAAGATCTTACTTTCTAACTCTGTAGAGGTTGTGCACTTTCACCCTTGTACTCTTTTCACCCAAACATCCTATACATGATGAATGTATTAAGGAAAGAAGAGAATGGAGTTGAAGTCTTTCAGAAGCATGAAAACTACCAACCGGCAAGACCCATTCCACCTATAATTCTGCTACATCTGTTTGTCAAGCCACAGGTAGAGTACACACAACTTAATCAACTAAGCCAGAGCCCATCTGACCAAAGGCTGCACTGGAAGCAATCTAAACTTGGGGAACATCATAATCACTTTGTTCCTGGGTGACATTCCTTCAAGTGAACTCCCCTCGGGGAGACACTCAACTCTCATCAGCCAAACAACCAATTCCACCCAGGTGGTTCATTGAAGTTTATACTTAGTATTTTTCCACAACATCAAGTAAAACAAATTTTGTAGCAAGGCTAAGCATCTATTAAGTACCAAGGCTATAAAGGTAAGGTAAAAGGATATGGCTACACACTGCTAGGATTTTGCATATCATAATAATAACTTGGTAAAGTTTCCTATCATGCATGCTACTCAAAAATCAACTAATGCATATAGAAAGTAATGGGTGGATGGATGGTGTGTTACTTACCTTGTTGAAGTTGGTTAATAATTCACACTCTCTTCACAAAAGATTGTTGCTCTCCGTACAATCTATTCATTTAAAACACAATAACAAAATAAACAATCATCCTAGCTGTCACGACCCCGGACCCAGAGATATACATACTGTTATGTGCTCCTAGCCATGGACTCACAAGGGCTTCAGGGTTACCAGCCCCGGCCGCAACAAACAACGGCAGGCAGACTGGATTCATCGGCACGTAGTCCGGATCCCCAGTCTACTACTCCTTGTATCCATGCTAGTCATAACCAACTATGCATATCAAAGCGTCCACGAATCGAATGAAACTGAAGGAAACGGGACCAAAGCTATACAGAGATGCTATGTGTCCAGAAAGTGCAACAACAATCGAGGGTTACTGGGGTTACCTCGCCCCAGGCCGATCACATCGACAGGCGGGCTCGGATATGGATCATCGGCTCCACAACCCCTCGACTGCGACAACTATGCAGGCATAGCCAAAACTGTATAACAATGAGCTCGAAACCAACAACCGATCAAGCAGCACTCTAGACATGAAAGTTGTATTAAACAGATGTTACTAGAGTAGCCTACAAGCAGAGGTCACATGACCCAACATTACATCAGACAACGGAAGGCAAATTATTATGCTAATCAACAAGAACCAAAAAGGCCTAAGAGGCCGCAACATAAGGCGACGTCCCAGCCCATAGATTCCAGGCTGCTACCTGGGAACCCCAAACTACTCGTCGATGTCCATGTTGATTCACCACTGAAGTGACGAACTCCACCTGAACCAAATTAAGCAAACCTGAGTACGGGAGGTACTCAACAAGACTTAATCAACCTATTATATATCTGCTAACTTCAGAAAGGGTTTTATGAAGGCTGATTTGCGTAAAGCAATCTTTGTTTTGCAAGTTGAGGGAGGAATAGCACGTCTCATAGAATATTTTCAAAGCAGATGAGAAAGCTAATCAACTACTGAGATCATCATCTTTTAATCCACCGAAACATATCAGCACCTCGTGCTTCAAAGATCACCTCCTCCAGTTGTTCCACACTATCTCATGCTACAAGGTAACCCCTCTCGGCATCTCCGAGGAGGCATCCTTCAATCGTTATCAGCACGTTTTAGTCATTCCGTTCAAGTTATCTATGATCACAGAATCCGTCACCAAGTCGTCTTTAACCGCAGACACGGCTTTTCGAAAAGATTTAACCCTGCAGGGGTGTATAACTTTACCCACACGTACCAACCGACTCTTAGTGCCACTAGATTAGCACTAGCCCGGGAAGTGCCGGCAGAGGGTGGTCGATTCCCAGCCTTTACCTTGTCGAACCATATCCATGAGTCAACCCAAACAGGGCCACCCCGTCAACAGGGAGTTGGCCACCTCCTGACGGCACCTGTTCTGTGAGTCGGGAACAAGATCCGTGTACGTCCATCACTTGTCCCGGTCACGACCTAATTTTCTCCAAAACATTTTCCGACTCACACGCAGATGGAAAGCTCAAACTACGTGGCTCATGGATAAGGTTAAACAAGTTAGTCAGCCGGGCGGGGTTCATCGGCCCACGTGTGGCTGTACGCTCAGTCTTGGCTCGAAGGCGAGAACTCGCTCCTAGGGGCATGAACAGGACAAAACGCCACAACCCATTGTGGCCTCACATCCATGCCGTGATTAGTCAAGTTATCAAAGGTAACTCAAATCATAAACACCTGACATGGTAGATTCACGCATTGACCAGAATCATCAACTAGGCATGGCTAAGCAAGACTCACAAGGTTTAGCGGAGCGCGCACAAACAAACCTATAGCTGCTAGGTGAAGTGGATCAGGATATCTAAGTTATGCAGTGTATAGGAGAACTCTATCTACTGACATCAAATAGTTTGGAACCGAATGCAAAGTACGAGATTCAAATCACTTTGAAATCATATATGAGCAGATAAGAGGTTATGCTTGCCTTGGTTATAAGAAAACCAGATAAAGATCTTCTGGAATAAGTGCTTGACTTGTCGGTTAGGATCAAGTATTCACCATTGGACTGTTGGCCTTCTCTTCGGAGTCACGTTCTACCGAGGGATAAATAACACCGAAAGAGAAAAACAACAATCAAACATGGCATCGATGCAATGCACAACATGTATGCATGATCAAGTTAATGCACTGAAATAAAGCCCTAACATGTTCGTTGGGTTGCTAGGGTTCGTATGCCAGTTATGCAATTTTACTGAAATTTGCCCGAAATAGACCCCGGAGGGGGTTTCGGACGATTATGAACATGAGTACCATTTTAGTTGCTCAAATGAGGTTGAAAACATCATAACTAGATTCCACTTGTCATTTTGAGCAATTTGATATATAACTTTTAATTTTCTAATTTTTGTGAATAAAAGCTTATTTTTCTATTTTAAATGATTAAAGAATATTAAATAATACTCATTTTTGAACTTTCTCAAACATGACTGAAAATGACATTTTTGGGTAGAGCTCATTTTTCTGATCAACTCCATATTTTTATTTTATTTTTCTGAGTAACAGATTAGAAGATACTAATTATTCAAGTTTAAGGCATTTTCTGGAATTACTTAAATATGGGGTTATGACATCAGGCTTATGTCACCATGACATCACGTTACCCTGATCTTCACAGATTCGATCCAATTCGAATGAATTCGTGCGAAATTGATCAAACGAATTGTACAGGAACGGAGAGGAGCTCAAGGGGAGGTGAGGGGTACCAACCGGTGACCAAATGGTCACCGGGATGGCCGGCGGCGACCATCCGCACGGCGGCGGGCGGCGGAGCTCGGCGGGAAGACGAACCAGTGGGCGGGGAAGCGATTGAAGGGGATGGGGAGCCTCACCATGACGCGGTGGAGCTGGTGGAGGGGTCGGTTGGGGCAGGGAGGACCGGAGACGGCCGGAATCAACCACGGCGGCCGTCGGCCGGACTTGGAGGAGGCGACGGAATTCGCGAGTTTTGGGCCATCCTGGGTTCTCCTCTTGCTCGTGGAGGACGAGGGGACTGGTGCGGTTCTTTGGAGATTCTTGGAGGGGCTGCGTGTGGCCGGAAACAATGGCTACGGCGGATCGCCGGAATAGCTAGGGTTCGGTTCGTTCACAGTAGGTGATACAGAGGAGGAGGGCGCGATTGGGGAAGACCGGGTGAGAGAGGAAGTCACGGGGCTCTCCTTGCCCCTATCCACGCCACGAGGGAAGCAGGACGTGGCGCGGGGGAAGCCGTCGGCGAGCTTCTGTCCTCCTGGCTGGAGGAAGAAGAAGACAAAAGGCATCTTGTGAAAACCCCCTGGAAAACAATGAAATTCCACAGAGGTCCTTTTCTATTTCAAAACAGCACAGAAACAGATGTTTTGGGGGCCTTTTTGAAAACAGAAAAATTGGCAAAAATACTTTTTAAAAACCTTATGAAATTTGCAAGCTCACCATGTATTTGCTTTCCAAAATTGAAATTATTTTTAGAACAAAATTTGTGTGATCACTTTAAGTGATTTTTGGTCATTTCATATGTTATTTTCAAATGCAAATTTTTTTAACCAATGTTGTTATGCATGTATGAGATGAACACACACCACACACCCTAATGTGTCAAAAATTGGGATGTTACAAATCTACCCCCCTTACAAGAATCTCGTCCCGAGATTCCCGAAGGAGAAGAAAAAAGGAACACCGGTTTTGAACGTTCTTCTTGAACCTTATGGTTCTCTTATCGAAGAGGTTGATCCGTAGCATCTTGAAGTATTGAACGGATACACCTTAGGTAAGAGGAAAACTCTTAGGGTTTGATCTTCACGAAGATCGAGTATCTCATGTGTAACTCATAACAGGGATGTTCATAAAGAACTGTTGAGTTACAAGCATGAAACACATCAAGGTGACGGAGTGAATAGAAGATGGTTTCAGGTTTATGGACGATGGTTCTTGAAAGGATTTAGAATATGAGCTTTGCACAAGACTTTAAATCCTTTTGGAAAAGAAGGTTGGACAACTAATGATATCGAGGTTTCTTCAACCAGAGAACCAAGATGAAAAGGATGGTCTTGGATACCACGACATAATATCCGTAGACGAGGGAAAACACGAGAAAACACTGTAATCGTGAGTCGGAGAGAATTTGATACAAGATCATGTTCACTCTTCGGAGTGGACACGAAAGATAATGGAACTTCACTCCTTCAAAACTTTGTCAAAGATAGGGATGTTACTTCACGACAGAAGATGAGTAACCAAAAGAAGTTGGAACACTATAATTAGGGAGGAATTATTGATCACACCATAAAGATGGGTAATCAACGAGGGTTGAAACACCGGAAGAAAATAGGGAATCTTTTTTCTATGGTGGATTTGACGTAGCAATCCGTTTACCACATAGTTCAAATCCCACGGCTGGAGTGACTGAGAAATTCACACAATGTGTGAGATGAACGGAATTTCAAGTACGAACAACTTGAGGAAGGAAACTGAACAAAGGTGGTTACAGAGCACCAAGTGATGTTCTCACGAGGAACTTGTTTCCACTAGAGCAAAGGTTTTGGAGTTTCAACAGAGAGATATTGGAAAGATCAACCTCCAGGTTCTCCTGGACGTTCTAGATACAGATAGCAGGCTCATGACAAGCCTTTGATAGGTCATCAAGTCAATGTAAAACTCCGTTTGAAAGAACGGTGAGGAAAACTTGTTAGAATAAGCCAGACAAGAATTCTCACGGAGAGTGGTTGTTCTTACGGATTCAAGGGGATATGACATTAGGCCTTCCGGCTAATTGTGTCAACCACAACATCAACCATGCCAGATTTTGAAAAGACCTGATTCAATACTCTTGAGAAAACACCAACCATCGTTGCTGCTTGAGATTCAGCTCTGGTTAGTGGATTGATAACTTAGACTCGGTATGTTTGATCTAAGAGATTGCACCGGTTACAGTTGAGATACACTTACTAGATTCTCAAGATGTGGACTATGACGCCACGCTCAAGAAGATGAGCAGGATTTCAGAACTCATGTATTAGCAAATTGCAAAAGACGGTTGCACCTACATGACTACTTGCAAAAGAGTACATCGGAGTCCTTGTTGGGAAGATGATAACAAAGATAACGAAGTTCTTAAACTTCTTCTCTTTCACAAATGGCCAGTCAGTGGCTTAGTGTGGATGCACTTCTTCCAGTAGACGGAGGTAACAACCAACCATCTCAAGAATAGTCCACACATGCATAACTGACTTGGGATGATTCCCGAGGAAACAAGAAAACTCTTCCCAGATCCATGACGACAACTTTCACCATAAGAACATGGACTGGAGTAAGCCACTTCGAACCTCTAGAACACAACTTCGTGATGACACAAAGGTGGATCTCAAAAGTTCCCAACATTAGTGCCAAGTTTTTAACATAAACCTCTTGCAACTTGGACGATTAGAAATGTCATCGATGGGCTCAACAACACTCTTATCATAACACTCCAAGAAGAGGGATTCATATGATAGATGAACGAGGCAAAATATTGGTCAAACTAAAGGACATGAAGGTGTACTTGGGAAAAACACCATGAGTGAAAAACCCATATAGATAGTCCTTGAATCTGAACTTGATCTGACGATAGCCCAAATCAAATCAAGGTAGAATGATAGCATGTCCACTAGGGAGATACTATCCTACTTCAACACAAAGGAAACTAGACATCCCTTAACAGAAGATCAAGTTAGGCGGAGCCACTGTCTTTCAACTCTCCAAGTTGTTGTTTAAGCTCAACCTACTAGTCCAGGGTGTCCAGTGGAGTTTCTTGGAGAAAAGAGTAGTTCAAACTACCCCTCGTTTAGACATCACGGTCAGGTAACAACCTGGTGATACTTCTAGAGAGACAACTAGAATATCACAACCTACCGGTATGTCTTAGAAATCGAAAGGAGGCATGCTTTTCAAAGCAACCGATATGGTCTTGAGAACTTTGGCATGAACCTAACTCTCTGACCAAGAATGTGCACC
This sequence comes from Alopecurus myosuroides, assembly GCA_028641055.1. Taxonomy (NCBI): domain Eukaryota; kingdom Viridiplantae; phylum Streptophyta; class Magnoliopsida; order Poales; family Poaceae; genus Alopecurus; species Alopecurus myosuroides. The sequence continues at coordinate 138,878,321 of CM054059.1, forward strand.
GGAATGAACGGATTTGGTAACACTGTCAACTTCAAATAGAGGCTGGGTGACCAATAGTGCTAAGAAGGATACAGATGTTTTCTTAGATTTTCAAAGCAATACGAATTGCTCAGAACATCTGACACACACACCCAACCTTCTCGAGCATTTCAGCTTGGAGGATGGGGGAGTGGAGAATTGTAAGAGCATCACTTCATCAATAAGGCCATGAAACTCAACACAACCTCTTGATATAGAAGAGTGTGATACTCGAAGGTAGAACAGAACAGAAGCTAATGAAACTTCTTTAATCTGCGGATTACAAAACTTTGACCTGGTCCTGAAGATGAATGAGGTACTGGAGTTTGTTTCTCCTGACATCCCAAGGTGGAATGTTTTGACGGAAAACAAGAGCAGATGCATTGGAAGAATCCAATACCATATGTAACTTGGTTTCCAAACAACGGACGAAATTCGGAAAGCAACTAAAGAGTAGGAACATGCTCTGGAAAATCCTGAGAGCACGTTGGATGCACAGGTAATACTCATGTGTAGAACCCATGCCAAAAAGTTGGTATAGCTGAACCAAGAACAAAGATATGGGAATCATAAAGAACACTCTTGTTGTGATCCCTTTTTGGTTCCAAAGGAAAGCCTACGGCTATTAGAGTTGGAATTTCCTAGCCACCCTGAGGTAAAACAGATTCCTCGGGATCCAAAGAATAAGAACTTGGGTTAAAGGTCAGCATCCTGTGCTGGTAGCATACACATCACATGATTAAGGAATCATATGATTCGACATACTTCGATCCAGCACATTCCGGGACCTTCGGTTCAAGTCCAAGGTTAGAAACTAAGAGAAAGGAGTAACTACTATCTTAGTGCCTTAAAGGACACTATGAATAGCAATCACGAAGTATCTTTCAAAAGACAACATAGCTCCGGAAGAATTTGGGCAGGGGATAACAGATACATTCGAGATGTAAAGCAGATCTCTAGGTTCAGGATTTCAGACTTTGGAACATGTATGAATGTGGAATCGATACAACTTCGAGAGATTATGAATGGAAGGAAATCTCCCAGTTTAAGAGGTAACGGAGGATGGAACACACACGACTCTAGAACTTAACACTAGGTCAACTTGGGTAAAAGACGTCCTTGCCAGAGAAGGCACCTAGTTTTGAATGACTAGAAGAGATAGCAAAACCTTTTCAAATCAAAACAGGTAAGGTGACCCAGAGTTAGAGCGATACCAGATAAGGAGTAAAAAGAACCCTAAGAAGGTTTTTCACAATCCATTTGGAGTTTTAAACTAGTTTACACAAACACTAGACTCAACATCGACCAAGCAGTAAGGTTTTCCTACAGGCAGTCCTGCTCTGATACCAAGACTTGTCACGACCCCGGACCCAGAGATATACATACTGTTATGTGCTCCTAGCCATGGACTCACAAGGGCTTCAGGGTTACCAGCCCCGGCCGCAACAAACAACGGCAGGCAGACTGGATTCATCGGCACGTAGTCCGGATCCCCAGTCTACTACTCCTTGTATCCATGCTAGTCATAACCAACTATGCATATCAAAGTGTCCACGAATCGAATGAAACTGAAGGAAACGGGACCAAAGCTATACAGAGATGCTATGTGTCCATAAAGTGCAACAACAATCGAGGGTTACTGGGGTTACCTCGCCCCAGGCCGATCACATCGGCAGGCGGGCTCGGATATGGATCATCGGCTCCACAACCCCTCGACTGCGACAACTATGCAGGCATAGCCAAAACTGTATAACAATGAGCTCGAAACCAACAACCGATCAAGCAGCACTCTAGACATGAAAGTTGTATTAAACAGATGTTACTAGAGTAGCTTACAAGCAGAGGTCACATGACCCAACATTACATCAGACAACGGAAGGCAAATTATGTTGCTAATCAACAAGAACCAAAAAGGCCTAAGAGGCCGCAACATAAGGCGACGTCCCAGCCCATAGATTCCAGGCTGCTACCTGGGAACCCCAAACTACTCGTCGATGTCCACGTTGATTCACCACTGAAGTGACGAACTCCACCTGAACCAAATTAAGCAAACCTGAGTACGGGAGGTACTCAACAAGACTTAATCAACCTATTATATATCTGCTAACTTCAGAAAGGGTTTTATGAAGGCTGATTTGCGTAAAGCAATCTTTGTTTTGCAAGTTGAGGGAGGAATAGCACGTCTCATAGAATATTTTCAAAGCAGATGAGAAAGCTAATAAACTACTGAGATCATCATCTTTTAATCCACCGAAACATATCAGCACCTCGTGCTTCAAAGATCACCTCCTCCAGTTGTTCCACACTATCTCATGCTACAAGGTAACCCCTCTCGGCATCTCCGAGGAGGCATCCTTCAATCGTTATCAGCACGTTTTAGTCATTCCGTTCAAGTTATCTATGATCACAGAATCCGTCACCAAGTCGTCTTTAACCGCAGACACGGCTTTTCGAAAAGATTTAACCCTGCAGGGGTGTACAACTTTACCCACACGTACCAACCGACTCTTAGTGCCACTAGATTAGCACTAGCCCGGGAAGTGCCGGCAGAGGGTGGTCGATTCCCAGCCTTTACCTTGTCGAACCATATCCATGAGTCAACCCAAACAGGGCCACCCCGTCAACAGGGAGTTGGCCACCTCCTGACGGCACCTGTTCTGTGAGTCGGGAACAAGATCCGTGTACGTCCATCACTTGTCCCGGTCACGACCTAATTTTCTCCAAAACATTTTCCGACTCACACGCAGATGGAAAGCTCAAACTACGTGGCTCATGGATAAGGTTAAACAAGTTAGTCAGCCGGGCGGGGTTCATCGGCCCACGTGTGGCTGTACGCTCAGTCTTGGCTCGAAGGCGAGAACTCGCTCCTAGGGGCATGAACAGGACAAAACGCCACAACCCATTGTGGCCTCACATCCATGCCGTGATTAGTCAAGTTATCAAAGGTAACTCAAATCATAAACACCTGAAATGGTAGATTCACGCATTGACCAGAATCATCAACTAGGCATGGCTAAGCAAGACTCACAAGGTTTAGCGGAGCGCGCACAAACAAACCTATAGCTGCTAGGTGAAGTGGATCAGGATATCTAAGTTATGCAGTGTATAGGAGAACTCTATCTACTGACATCAAATAGTTTGGAACCGAATGCAAAGTACGAGATTCAAATCACTTTGAAATCATATATGAGCAGATAAGAGGTTATGCTTGCCTTGGTTATAAGAAAACCAGATAAAGATCTTCTGGAATAAGTGCTTGACTTGTCGGTTAGGATCAAGTATTCACCATTGGACTGTTGGCCTTCTCTTCGGAGTCACGTTCTACCGAGGGAGAAATAACACCGAAAGAGAAAAACAACAATCAAACATGGCATCGATGCAATGCACAACATGTATGCATGATCAAGTTAATGCACTGAAATAAAGCCCTAACATGTTCGTTGGGTTGCTAGGGTTCGTATGCCAGTTATGCAATTTTACTGAAATTTGCCCGAAATAGACCCCGGAGGGGGTTTCGGACGATTATGAACATGAGTACCATTTTAGTTGCTCAAATGAGGTTGAAAACATCATAACTAGATTCCACTTGTCATTTTGAGCAATTTGATATATAACTTTTAATTTTCTAATTTTTGTGAATAAAAGCTTATTTTTTTATTTTAAATGATTAAAGAATATTAAATAATACTCATTTTTGAACTTTCTCAAACATGACTGAAAATGACATTTTTGGGTAGAGCTCATTTTTCTGATCAACTCCATATTTTTATTTTATTTTTCTGAGTAACAGATTAGAAGATACTAATTATTCAAGTTTAAGGCATTTTCTGGAATTACTTAAATATGGGGTTATGACATCAGGCTGATGTCACCATGACATCACGTTACCCTGATCTTCACAGATTCGATCCAATTCGAATGAATTCGTGCGAAATTGATCAAACGAATTGTACAGGAACGGAGAGGAGCTCAAGGGGAGGTGAGGGGTACCAACCGGTGACCAAATGGTCACCGGGATGGCCGGCGGCGACCATCCGCACGGCGGCGGGCGGCGGAGCTCGGCAGGAAGACGAACCAGTGGGCGGGGAAGCGATTGAAGGGGATGGGGAGCCTCACCATGACGCGGTGGAGCTGGTGGAGGGGTCGGTTGGGGCAGGGAGGACCGGAGACGGCCGGAATCAACCACGGCGGCCGTCGGCCGGACTTGGAGGAGGCGACGGAATTCGCGAGTTTTGGGCCATCCTGGGTTCTCCTCTTCCTCGTGGAGGACGAGGGGACTGGTGCGGTTCTTTGGAGATTCTTGGAGGGGCTGCGTGTGGCCGGAAACAATGGCTACGGCGGATCGCCGGAATAGCTAGGGTTCGGTTCGTTCACAGTAGGTGATACAGAGGAGGAGGGCGCGATTGGGGAAGACCAGGTGAGAGAGGAAGTCACGGGGCTCTCCTTGCCCCTATCCACGCCACGAGGGAAGCAGGACGTGGCGCGGGGGAAGCCGTCGGCAAGCTTCTGTCCTCCTGGCTGGAGGAAGAAGAAGACAAAAGGCATCTTGTGAAAACCCCCTGGAAAACAATGAAATTCCACAGAGGTCCTTTTCTATTTCAAAACAGCACAGAAACAGATGTTTTGGGGGCCTTTTTGAAAACAGAAAAATTGGCAAAAATACTTTTTAAAAACCTTATGAAATTTGCAAGCTCACCATGTATTTGCTTTCCAAAATTGAAATTATTTTTAGAACAAAATTTGTGTGATCACTTTAAGTGATTTTTGGTCATTTCATATGTTATTTTCAAATGCAATTTTTTTTAACCAATGTTGTTATGCATGTATGAGATGAACACACACCACACACCCTAATGTGTCAAAAATTGGGATGTTACACTAGCAATCAAGTCGTGCAATTGAACATACAAGGAGAAAAACATAGCAAAATGGGTTCAACCAAGTTGGCTAGGACAAGGTCAAGGTTTGAGTTTGAAATATTCATTCTCTAATGGTTTCATACTTGTTGAGGAGGGTTAATAGTTCACCAAGGATGGTTTAGATTGAGTTTGTAGTAACCAAACCTTATTGAAATCATATTTATCTAAGATGTTCCAAGAGTTCACCAAGGATATCTAGGTTGGGTTTGTAGTGATAAAACTTTATTGAAAACAAATTTATCTAAGAAGTTCCAAGAGTTCACCAAGTTGATCTAATTACCTCAACTATAGTAACACATAACAATGTGTAACAGTTAGTCATTTTCATCATGACATTTGAGTAATCTAAGTTAGTCTTTCCATTTTGGGTTAAAGTAGGTCTAGGTTAAACTAACCTCATAGCAATAGATATAACAAGATAAATTCTTGGGATTTTCCATTTGGGGTCAATGGTTGGACAAAAACTACTTTTTATTCTTCAACTTGTATGGATTGCTCCAAGTGTTCACATGCTTCTCTTCTTGAAGATCATCCTCATGATTATATTGTAGTTTCCTCCTTGTTGTGAAGATTATATTGAACTTGATAAATCTTCATGGTTTTCACTTCACTAATTGGTTTAGTTATGGGATGGGCACAAATACCACTAAGTCAAATAGAAAAAGAAAGAAATAGAAATGGTAGAAAGAGAGAAAGATGTTTTCTTCTTGATTTCTTCATACACTTGTACTTCCTTGTTTTCCTTATATTTGTTGTGGAATCCAAGTCTTTCCTTCAATTTCTTCAATGATCTTCCTTGTATCTCTTCATGTTGCCACCGAGTTGATAATGAAGTCCCTTCTTGTGCTTGAGTCTTGATTTCCATTTTGCTAACTTGCTGAATTCTTGAAGCAAGAATAGGGGAGTGGGGAAGTAGATGGAAAACAATAGAAATGGTGTTTTAAGGTTCACTACTTGGTTTTATATGTGATTCACATATACTAGGGACTTGGTCTTGGCTCCAATTAACCATAACATCAAGGAATAAAAGATGGAAACAATTTCTAAGACATGGTAAAATGGATGAATCACTATGTTGGGTTTTTGGTCAAAACACATGGTAATGGTGAAAGTGCATTCTCGATATCTCGATGTTTTGTGTGTTTGTTAACAACATAAAGAAGTTACTAACCGTATGTGCTACTTTGTCAAAGGATTTGGTCTTAAATCAGCACGTATACGGTGTCGAAGAAATGGTGAAGAAATCGAAGATCAACGGATTTTTTTTATGGCCTGAAACAGAGCTACAAAGTGCAGCCCGGAATATTCCGGGCCAATCCGGATGCCGGAACCAGTCCGAAACAATCCGGCCTCAACGGGGAATTGTTCTGTTACAATCCGGTTTTTTCCGGATGATTCCGGGATCCGGAATATTCCGGGGCCATTCCGGACTCAACGGGAAAAGTCTGTGTTGGCATCCGGAATATTCCGGGGCCATTCTGGCCATAACGGGAAAAGTCTCTGTTGCAATCCGGATTGCTCCGGATTATTCCGGGGTCCGAAATATTCCGGACCAATCCGGCCTGGTCGCATTTTGGGCAGAAAAACGGCTAGTTTGGTGGGGCCTATAAATAGGGCCTCCCTTTCTTCCCCAAGGGTTAGCTCTCTCCTGCATTGAAGACTCCATTAATTGAGCTCACCCACCAAGCTAGATCTCCCTCCTCCTCCACCCAAACTTGTTGAAACTTTGAAGATTGGAGGAGGACCACCGGATCTACATCTTCACCAACCGGATTTGATTTCCCCTCTCATTTACTTGAGAGATCTTTGCCTAGGGTTTCCTCATGTGGAGAACCTAGGCTTCTTGTTACTAGTGGTGATTCAAGAAGAGTTGGGAGCCCCCAATTAAGTTGTGGGTGTGTGCCCCAAGTGTTTGTAAAGGATTCGATCCCCGCCTCAAAGGGGTTCAATAGTGAGAGGTGAACTAGGCCTTCGTGGCGCAAGTTCATCGGAGAATAGGGTGAGGCCTTTGTGGCGTTGAGTAGGCCTTCGTGGCGAGCTCACACCCCTCCAACGAGACGTACTCCCTTAACAAGGATGAACTCGGGAATACATCGTGTCTCCGTGTGCTTCCATCGGTTACCTCGTTCCTCACTCTTAACTTACTCGTACTTGTAGCATTTAGTGTAGTACTTGTTGTTTTAAGTGTTGTCCTGGTTGCTTTAATTGCTTGCCTTGTCATATAGGTAAATTCACCATTAGTTTCACTATCTAGATAATTTACCTTTGTGTCAAGCCTAAACCTTGTTAAAAATTAAAATTGGTCGTAGCACCTATTCACCCCTCCTCTAGGTGCCCATACTTTACTTTCAATTGGTATCAGAGCCTCGGCTCTTCTATCGGGCTTAACCGCCTAAGAGTTTTAGTATGGGAGACGATTTGGATACCGAAACGGCCGGTGGCAAGGTGACCATGGATGATCTCAATGCTTTGAGAAATTCATTGACCTCATCCATAGACACCAAATTTGATGAGTTGCGTCAACTCATGGCACAACTCCTCAAAGACAAAGGTCCGGAGGTAGTCGAATCCTCTATTCCGGAAATTCCTCCGGAGGGTGCCAAGAAAGGGGTAGATGGTGATCCACCTAAAAATGCTTACGCCGAACAATCCGCTAAGAAAGGCGCGGGTGGAGAGGAAGGATATAACTCCGTTGAAGGACGATATTCTCCCGATCCCCCCGTCCCTCATCCTCATATAATCCCTAGGAGAGACCCACCTAAAATTTATGTTTTTTCTTTCCGTGAATGGCAATACTACATGGAGACTCACTTGAACTCTTCTTGTATAGATCTTTGGAGGATCACTCGTGACGGATACAAACCATATGATCCCAAGAATCTCACAAGAAGAGAAGCCGTAGATTGCCAACTCAACTACACCGCTTTGTCCATTCTTCAACAAGCCGTGGGTCCTAACCACATGTCGCATCTTCAACAATATTCCACCGCCAAGAAAACATGGGACGCTCTTGTCATCATGTTTGTGGGCAATGAGAGCATGCAAAGGAATAGATATGATGCCTTGACCAATGAGGCCGAAGGGTTCTATATGCATGATGGAGAGGATCATGTGGACATGTACCGAAGACTCAAGACTCTTGCCACCGCCTTCTCAAATGTTGGTGCCACGTACATTGATGATGATTGGATCAAGAGGAAGTACATGATTGCCATAATTCCATTTGAGGGCGCGGACATGAAGAGCATTCAAGGGAGACATGATTTCTCCTCCATGACCTCAACTCAAGTGATGCAAGAGATGTGCTCCTACAAAGTGCAAACCAAGAAAGCGCTTGACAACCGTGCTAGGGCCATTGGAATGCACCAAGGAGCATATGTTGCTTTGAAGGCCAAGGTGTTGTCAAGAGAGGTTGAGAATGAAGAATAAGGAGAAGAGGCGTTGCGTCCTTTGAAGGAACAAGACTATGATCCCGTTCTAAAGGATCTCATTGCTCTCACCGTGCAAAAGTTTTGGAGCAATCGTCCCAAGGGCAAGAGGTTTGTTGAGGAGAAGACAAGGTCTCGCTATGGAAATGATGGGGCTCAAAAAGTGAGGTCTTGCTTCAATTGTCAAGATAAGAATCACTTTATTGCGGAGTGCCCTTATGAGAATAGAGAGCTCCATAGTGGCAAGCTCATTCGCAAGGACAAGTCCAAGGTTGAGTACAAGAAACCTCATTTCAAGAAGAAGCCATTCAACAAGAAGTCTCCCACAAAGTTTGTGCTCTTGACTCAACAGGAGTATGATACCGGGAGTGATGAAGAAGAAGAAACCACAAGTGAAGTGGCTGCTCTAGCTATTGCTTCTACTCCATCATCTTCATCCCTCTTCGAATCCCCCAATGACGATCTTCCTCAACGTAATGCCAAGTGCTTCATGGCTAAGGCCACGGAGGTATCACCTTCCCCCTACTCTAAGACCCCTAGTGAACTTGAACATCTTGCTAGTCTTAGAGAAGAAGAAGAAAGGGTCTCCATGGACCGTTTTATGTCTAACATGCAAGGGGAGACCAAGAAGTACGTTGAGTATCTCATGAGGCAATTGGGAGAGGCCCAAGATGCTCTTGAGAAGAAAGGTGAGGTTGAGAGAAGGGATGCGGATGAAATTGCATCTCTCTCTATGACTCTTGAGGAAGAGCATGATGGTAGAGTTTCTCTAGAGGATGAACTTGAATCTATTGAATTAACTCATAATGAACTTGTCTCAAACATCACTAAGGAACGTGATCTTGCTATTGCTAAATACAAAAAGGCTAAAAAGGATAAGGTCGAGTTTGGGGTTCGTCATGGTAAACTAACCGAGGAGTTTGAAAAGCTAACCGAGGCTCACAAAGCTTTGGAAAGCCAACACTCATCTCTCAAAGAGTTGCATGAACAACTCCAAACTCAACTTAATCAACCTAACAATCCTAGCACCTCTACTTCTTCTTGTGATCATGCAAATATTATTGAGGAAAATGCTAGGTTGAAGGATGAGCTAGCAAGGCTTAAGGGCAAAGGCACACATGTTGAAAAGGTTGTGACTCCTACCCCATAAGTGGTTGCCCCTTGCTCTAATGTGGTCATTGTTAGACCACAATTGAGTGATCCAAGGCAACAAGTGGGAAAGCAAGGTCTTAGCTATGTAGCCAAGAAGAAGAACAGGAAGAAAAAGAACAAGAAGAAGACCAACAATGGTGCTTCGGGTGGTATTGTCATTAGGGACAACACTACCCCTAGCACACCCGCTCAAGCAAACAATATAGCTTCGAGTAGTAGTGTCATGAGGGACAACACTACTCGTAGCACCTCCGCGGGAACTAACAATCCACACCATTTCTTATATGTTGATTATTATGGTGTTGTGCAAGCTAAATATGTTGGTCCTATTGAGGGTTTCATTGACTATACTATTTGGGTTCCAAAGACCCTTGTTGCTAACATAAAGGGATCCATCTCGGGTCCTAACTCTAGTCAATGATCTCTTGCAGGACTATGCTTCCGGTGGGACTAAATGGATTCTTGATAGTGGATGCACTAATCATATGACCGGAAGCAAAGAGCTTGTGACGGAGTTGCAACCAAATGACATCCAAGCAACCGTCACTTATGGAGACTCGTCCAAGTCTAAGGTATCCGGGTTCAGCAAGGTTGTAGTGGCTCCCGATATAACTATCGTGAATGTCATGCTTGTCGAATCCCTTGGTTACAATTTACTTTTCGTCCGCTCTCTTGGAAAGATGGGTTTTTTCGTCTTTTTCGATGGTGATATTGTGGTCCTTTTGAGGAGCAAGACTCTTGACGTCGCTCAACTCTCAACCAATGTGTCTTTTCGTGAAGGCAGACTTGGGATGGTTGTGGCATCGCTGCTTATCCCATGTCAACATGAGAACTTTGCAAAGTCTTCACAAAGGTGGCCTTATTGTCGGACTAAAAGAAAATGTTTCCTTTGCAAAGGATCACGTGTGTAGGTCGTGTGTTGAAGGAAGATGCATGACAAGGTGCACAAGGCCAAGACTATTATCTCATCAAAGAGGATCTTGGAGCTACTCCATGTTGATCTCTTTGGTGTCGTGCCCGAGGCAAGTCTTGGTGGCAAGAAGTATTGCTTGGTGATTGTCGATGATTATTCAAGATACACTTGGGTTTACTTCTTCAAGTGCAAGAGTGAAACTCAACAAACCATCATCGATTTCTCCAACAAAGTGCAACGTCCACACGATGTGCAAATCATGGCTATTAGGAGTGATAATGGCTCGGAGTTCAAGAACTACACTTTGAATGAATTCCTTAGTGAAGAAGGAATTCGTCATCAATACTCCGCCACTTACACTCCTCAACAAAATGGTGTTGCCGAAAGGAAGAATCGCACCCTCTTGGATATGGCAATGACCATGTTGGCGGAGTACTCTTCTCCCTAATATTTATGGGCCGAGGCCATATCCACCGCATGCCACTCCTCCAACCGCCTCTACATCCGCAAAGGCTTGGACAAGACCCCATATGAGATCCTCACCGGCAACAAGCCCAACGTCTCCTACTTCCGTGTATTCGGTTGTAAGTGCTTTTATTTGATCAAGGGTGTTAGGTTGTCTAAATTTCAATCCATAACTATTGAGTGTATTTTTGTTGGTTACGGTGCCGAATCCCACACTTATAGAGTCTTTGACAAATCCTCACGTATTGTCATAGAATCTTGTAGTGTGGCTTTCGAGGAAAATGATGGCTCCCAAGTGGCGCAATTTCATGTTTCTAATGTAGATGTTGAAATACCTCAAGAAGCCATAGGAAGGATGGGTGTGGGATTTTTCCGCCCCATTGAGGGACACCTTATGGCGACTCGAGAAGGACTATGCTCTACTAAAGTGGAGCCCTCCTCTACAATAGAAGAACAAGCCAAGGAGCCAAATGTTACACCTAACCAAGAACATGTTCAAGACCCTCCTCTCATTGACCAAGTGACTCCGGAAGTCGTACCCACTCCTCTCACTAATGCGAGTCAAGGTCAAGGCCAAGATCAACCTTCCTCTTCATCCTCTCCTCAAGTTGAAGCAAGTGTTGAATATATTGTTGTTGTTGATGATGATGATGATGATGATGATCAAGGCCAAATTGGTCAAGATGGGGACCCAAATGATCAAGATGATCAAGTGATCCCTCCTCGCAATAATGAGGAGATCGAAGCCCGTCGTGTCAGAAGGATAAGAAGAGCTTTGAAGAAAATTGATGCCCAAGACAACAAGGTCTTGGAGGATATTCAAGCTCGAAGATCCACAAGAAGGAAATTGGCACATTTTAGTGAGCATCAAGCTCATATCTCTATGGTGGAGCCTAAGAAAGTGTATGAAGCTCTTGAGGACTCCGATTGGGTTGAAGCTATGCATGATGAGGTCAATAACTTTGAGCGCAACAAAGTTTCGAGATTGGTTGAGAAGCCCAAATATTGCCACAATGTTATTGGCACTAAGTGGATTTTCAAGAACAAGCAAGATGAGCATGGCATTGTCATTAGGAACAAGGGAAGATTGGTTGCTCAAGGTTACACTCAAGTTGAAGGCATTGACTTTGATGAAACCTATGCACCTGTGGCTCGCCTTGAGTCCATCCGTATCCTCCTTGCTTATGCATCCTCTCATAATTTCAAATTGCAACAAATGGATGTGAAAAGTGCTTTATTGAATGGTCCACTAAAAGAGGAGGTATATGTTAAGCAACCTCCGGGGTTTGAGAATTTCAACTTTCCTATCCACGTTTACAAACTTGACAAGGCTCTCTATGGTCTCAAACAAGCACCTCGTGCTTGGTATGAGCACCTTAGGGAGTTGTTAGATGATCGTGGTTTCGAAGTTGGGAAAATTGACCCCACTCTCTTCACCAAGAGAGTAAAGGGAGAGCTTTTCATATGCCAACTCTATGTGGACGATATTATCTTTGGCTCAACTAACCAAGCTTTCAATAATGAGTTCTCTAAGCTTATGACTGACATGTTCGAGATGTCTATGATGGGTGAGCTTAAATTCTTCCTTGGCTTTGATATCAAGCAATTGGCTCGTGGGACTTTCATTTCTCAAGCCAGGTATATCCAATATATGATCAAGAGGTTTAATTTCCAAGATGCTAAGATCAAGACATCTCCTATGCAAGTCAAGTGCCACCTATCTCGTAATCCAAAAGGGAGTAAGGATGCGGATCAAAAGTTGTATCGTTCTATGATTGGTTCTTTGCTCTATCTTTGTGCATCTAGGCCCGATATCATTTTGAGTGTAGGTGTGTGTGCAATGTATCAAGCGGCTCCTAAGGATAGCCATTTGATGGCGGTCCATAGGATCTTTCGTTATTTGGTTCATACCCCAAGATTTGGTTTCTGGTACCCAAAGGGGGCACAATTATCTCTCAAGGGCTACACGGATTCCGATTGGGCGGGTGATCAAGATGATAGGACGTCCACTTCTGGGGCTTGCCAATTTCTTGGTAGGTCCCTGGTGAGTTGGTCTTCCAAGAAGCAAAATTTCATATCTCTCTCCACTGCCGAAGCCGAGTATGTAGCCGCCGCAAGTGCTTGCACTCAATTGCTATGGATGAGGCAAACTCTCAAGGAGCAGGGAGTTCATTTGGATAAGGTGCCTCTTTTGTGTGAGAATGAAAGTGCCATCAAGATTGCATACAATCCCGTGCAACACACAAGGACCAAACACATTGAGATTCGCCATCACTTCATCCGAGACCATGTGGCAAGAGGGGATATTGCACTATCTTATGTGCCCACCAAGGACAATCTTGCGGATATTTTCACGAAGCCACTTGATGATGCAAGATTCTTGTTCTTGAGGAATGAACTAAATGTGATTGATTCTAGGAGTTTGACTTGAAGATCTTGCACACACCCCTATAGATGAAACGTGTTCGAGTTTAGGTGTAGGCATGGACATAGGGGGAGTATTATCCTAACACATTGGGTTCTCCCTCCCCCCATTATGCCCAAAGCAAAAATTCATTGTTATCTCTCTTTTTCTAATGTTGAATTGTGAGCTTCAATGTCGAGTAATGGCAATTCCCCCAAGATATATCTTCGCGGTTGCATACCATGAACTCTTACATGGTGGCTTAGGCCACCAACCTCTTCTCTTTTGAAGAGTTGGTTCTTAGTTGGATGTCCTTTGGGTTATTGTGTTATTCTTCCGAATACTACTTCTCGTTGCTATTTCGATCTTATTTGCTTTTCCCCCGAGAAGTAAGACTAGGAAATCTAACCCCTTTGTGTTTTGCTCTATTTTGTCCCTCCTATGTTCATCTATGCATATGCCTTACTCCACACAAAGCCACACCGTTCCTAGCCTTTCAAAACTATCTTTTCTGGAAAAGTTTGGAGCTGTTTGATGCTCTGACCGGAATTTTCCGGCTAGCCGGAATCATTCCGGGTAGTCGGATTGGGCTGGAATATTCCGGCCGCCGGATTTTTCCGGGCTATTCCGGATGGACAGTTTTTCCTTATAAATACTCCCGCACGCACGGGTGGACAGTTTTCTTCCACTTCTTTCTCTCCTCCCGTGCCCTAGCGACCAAAGTTCGCCGATTTTGTCCCCGTTGCCCCTAAGGAGGATTGTTTGATCCCTCCTTTGGACAAGGACTCCCCCATGGAAGGTATTGTGTTTGGCATCTCTTCTTTTCGTTTTGGTTGGTTGTTTTTGGTTCTAGATGAAATCTCACCTAGGGTTTGATCTAGTTCCAAGTTCTATCAACTTTTTCTACGTGCCAATCCCTACCTAGATGCCATGGTTTCTTAGATCTAGTCTAACCAGTCACCAATCTAGACTTAGATCCAAATCTTTAGATTGTGCCACTCCCACGATTTCCAGCACGTAGATCTACTTTAGGATCATCTCTATGGTACCCCTTGATGTTTGGTTTAGTTTTTGAGTAAAGATTTCGAGTTTTTGGGCATTTTCTCGAGTCAGATCGAGGAGCCCGGAATATTCCGGACCATTCCGGCTCGGACAGAATATTCTGGACCATTCCAGGCTAGCCGGAATGATTCCGGGCTCAACCGGAATTTTCCGGATGCTGCCAGAAATTTGAGATTTTGCACTAAACCAAACCCTTTGGAGTTCCTTTGACCCGTATGGCATATGCACTTATCTTTTGCTATTCCTATGTCCTCTATTCACAGGTCCTGGAGCTCGTACTGGTCTAAAAAGGAAGGCTTATGCCGGGAGGGGTGCTCGCCCTAATAGGGGTCGCACTTCCGGTTCTCATGGGGGATCTCGTGATGATGATCAGATTGAGAGGGTGCCCGAAGAAGATCTGAAGGAATGCTCTATTCCTAAGTGGAAGCACATCAAGCGGAAGAACCTGTACCGCTTTGTTGAGTCCACCTGTGAGGATCCTCGCTTCTGGACTAATCTTCAGCTCAAGTGTTAGGAGGAGTTCTATTCTGGCCAGCAACCCCTTGTGTGTGTGCAGGCTCAGATTGACTTGGACTTCTATAATAGGCGCAAGAATGGTGATCTTCGCCATGTGCATGCCTGCCTGGAGAAGCTTGGTTTGATACCTCTTCTGGATACGGAGTGTGAGTATTGCCCTGAATTGGTTGCTCAGTTCTACTGCACTCTCCACGCCACGGGTGATGCCCGACGCACTATGAGCTGGATATGTGGGGAGCAGAAGATTACTAGCAACTTGACTGAGTTTGCTGAGGCGATTGGTTACACTTGGACTGCCACCTATGCTGATCATGGCAACAAGATTCATGAAGGACCAGAATATGACATCTCAAGCTTGGACTTTTGCTATCCTCCTAATGTTAGAGGCAAAACTAAGCCTTTCAACTCCAACATGTACCCCTTCTACAACTTGTTGTCCAAGATCTTCCGTGCCACCATAGTGATCAAGGCTGGTGATTACTCTGCTATTAGGGCTTTCATGGTGAACCTCATGTTCCTCACTAGGCCTAAGAACCAAAGGAGGATTGATGTGATGGACTTCATTTACCGTGAGATTTGCATCGGGGTCATGGAGAAGAGGAAGCCCGCATATGGCCCACTTATTCAGAAGTTCATAAATTACAAAGTGGGGGTTGAGATCATGGACCAATATGCAGTGGTCAAGGGAAAGTAGTTGGTTCCTACCTTAATTAATGGTGATGAGATTCCGGAGTATGCTCGGGCTAAGTCCAAGTCACCCATGGCCACTCCTTCTGCTTCCACGAGTGGTACTTCTGAGCGTCCCTCTAGTGGCATTGCAAAGTTCTTCAAGGCAATGTTCAACATGTGCAAGGACACTAGGGCGATTGCTCATGAGGCTAGGGAGTTGGCCAAGGAGACTAGGCGTATTCAGAACGTCGACCGCAGGGCTGCTGGGATTCAAGTGCCTGCTGATCCTCCCTCTCTTGCTGCTGCTGATCTTGTCCCCATTGAAATTCCTGAGATCCATGATGATGACTTCTACTTCGGGGTGCCTCCAGCTGATGTTGATGATGAGGAGTATTCTGATGATGGGGACTACTTCGATGCTGCTGGGCTTGGAGGTCGTGATCCTGAAGCTGAGGAAGAGGAGAATGATGAGGAGCACCGTGAAGAAGACGACAACATGGAGTGATCCCTTGGGACGTTAGTTGGACTCGTTTTTTTTTCCTTTTTGGCATCTTGATGCCAAAGGGGGAGAAGGAGTCACCATATTAGGATTCCACGGGCTTTGCAAGGGTGGGAGCACGAGTCTTTTGCCTTTTGATTTCGGTCTTATAGGCTTGTGCTCCATTATCTTAGTTCGTTTTCTTCGTTTGAAACTTAGTTTTATTTGTGTGGAACCTCATGACGTATTTGTGTCACCCTACCCGTGGTTATGCTACTATTATCTTGCGTGCTATTATCTATCATTATCTATGCATGTTGTATGAACTGTGTGCCTCACGACACACATCGAGGAAGAACTCCGTCTATTTTTTGGACACCATTTCTTTAGTTCATATTGTTAATCCCCGTGAAATCTTTATGTTGTCATCAAACACCAAAAAGGGGGAGATTGAAAGTGCATTCTCGATATCTCTATGTTTTGTGTGTTTGTTAACAACATAAAGAAGTTACTAACCGTATGTGCTACTTTGTCAAAGGATTTGGTCTTAAATCAGCACGTATACGGTGTCAAAGAAATGGTGAAGAAATCGAAGATCAACGGATCTTTTAATGGCCTAGAACAGAGCTACAAAGTGTAGCCCGGAATATTCCGGGCCAATCCGGGTGCCGGAATCAGTCCGGAACAATCCGGCCTCAACGGGGAATTGTTCTGTTACAATCCGGATTTTTCCGGATGATTCCGGGATCCGGAATATTCCGGGGCCATTCCGGACTCAACGGGAAAAGTCTCTGTTGGCATTCGGAATATTCCGGGGCCATAACGGGAAAAGTCTCTGTTGCAATCCGGATTGCTCCGGATTATTCCGGGGTCCGAAATATTCCGGACCAATCCGGCCTGGTCGCATTTTGGGCAGAAAAACGGCTAGTTTGGTGGGGCCTATAAATAGGGCCTCCCTTTCTTCCCCAAGGGTTAGCTCTCCCTGCATTGAAGACTCCATTAATTGAGCTCACCCACCAAGCTAGATCTCCCTCCTCCTCCACCCAAACTTGTTGAAACTTTGAAGATTGGAGGAGGACCACCGGATCTACATCTTCACCAACCGGATTTGATTTCCCCTCTCATTTACTTGAGAGATCACGAAGAGTGGTGATTCAAGAAGAGTTTCCTCATGTGGAGAACCTAGGCTTCTTGTTACTAGTGGTGATTCAAGAAGAGTTGGGAGCCCCCAATTAAGTTGTGGGTGTGTGCCCCAAGTGTTTGTAAAGGATTCGATCCCCGCCTCAAAGGGGTTCAATAGTGAGAGGTGAACTAGGCCTTCGTGGCGCAAGTTCATCGGAGAATAGGGTGAGGCCTTTGTGGCGTTGAGTAGGCCTTCGTGGCGAGCTCACACCCTCCAACGAGACGTACTCCCTTAACAAGGAGGAACTCGGGAATACATCGTGTCTCCGTGTGCTTCCATCGGTTACCACGTTCCTCACTCTTTACTTACTCGTACTTGTAGCATTTAGTGTAGTACTTGTTGTTTTAAGTGTTGTCCTAGTTGCTTTAATTGCTTGCCTTGTCATATAGGTAAATTCACCATTAGTTGCACTATCTAGAGAATTTACCTTTGTGTCAAGCCTAAACCTTGTTAAAAATTAAAATTGGTCGTAGCACCTATTCACCCCCCCTCTAGGTGCCCATACTTTACTTTCAAATGGTCCAAGAGTGTCCAAAATGGTTGGGCAATTATGTTTCTGGTTCAAGGTTACCAAAAGGAACTATATTAAAATTATTTATAGAATTAAATCTATGTCCAAAATACTCAAATATATCACTTAATTCGAAATTCCAATTTAACTTATTCAAAAATTATTTTGGGACAGAAGGTGTGAAATTACTCATCCTAAGGTTTCGAGAAATATTTTATTTGCAATTTTTGGATTTGTAGAATTTGAATTATGCCAAAATTTATCAAACAAGCATATTTGAATTTGAACTAATTTAAGTTTGTCAATTTTGAATTTGAATAGTGCTAAAAGATTCTACATGTTGTCTTGATGTCAAAAAGTCCAAATTTTTTAAATTTGGATAAGTGGTTGAAAAGATACGATGATTCTAATATGTAGGGTGCTTTGTGCAAAACTGCCATTTTAATTCTATTCGGGAGAAAATCTGAAAAATGGTGGGCCACGTAGCGTGATCTCATTGGTTGGATGTGCTGACTAGGCGCTGACTGGCACGCTGACTAGGCTGCCACACGGCGTAATGTGATTGGCCCATACCCTTTCGGTAAGTGATTTGTTTTGGGCGCTTGGATCGTGATCTAACGGCCAAGATCAAAAGGCAGCTAGGTTTACCTCTTCCGCCGGATTGGTGGCCGGAAAATGGAGGCACGGCGACGCTATGCTCAGGACTCGACGGCAATTACGCTACGACTGTCCTCAAGATCAAGGGAGAAGACAACAGTGACGAGCACGGCACGGGGAAGTCGGTGGTGACAGTGGCGTCCACCGGAGCTTCGTGGAACGGCGTCGCGGCACAATCGCAGTGGCTCGGCTCCAGTGTCCTTGCAGATGAACACATCAGCATCGATTTGCTGCACCAAAAAATCCATAGAGGGTATCAACACGCGCGCAAGGACAAGTGGATGGTAGAGGAGCCAAAGAGGGGCGGAGGGACTCACGGGGATGGCCGGAAACAGAGGAATACGACGGCGGTGACGCACGGCTCCGGCGAGGAAATTCGAGGGACTGGGCACGAGATAAGGGGTGGATCCAGAGGGGAAATGAGGAGGGGGTTACGGGGTATAAAGGGGAGGTCACAGCGCTACAATTCATGTCCTTAAACACGAGAAATCAACGGGGGAATCAAATGGGCGTAACGATCGTTGTCGTTTCTTCGCCTTGAAGACGATGCTGATGTCACCCATGACATCGGCTTGGGGACCCACATGAAAGAGAGAGGAGAGAGGGGGATGGGCACGGGCTTCTATGGGTTCTCTTCATGGGCTATAGTGGGCCTTTACACGCTGCGCGCATGCGTAAGGAAATGGGCATGGGAGTTGGGTTGCGCCAGGCTGCTGGCCTGATTCCTTCATCCTTTTTTCCTTTACTTTTTTTATTCTGTTTTCTATAAACACATAACTTTTTTTTAGAATTCCAAATTGCCTCAAACTAATTTATATGGTTTTGTAAAAGAAATATCTTCCACATAAAATTATTTGTGTGCTGTTTCAATATATTTAATTTTGAGTTTTGAAAAAAAAATCAAGGAGTTGTTTATAGCACACAAAAAATAGGAAAACAAATAGTTTGAATTTGGGATTAATAAAGTTGGAAAATATTTCCATAAACCAAAATATTGTTTTCATAGTCATTTTTATGTTATTTTTGAGGTACAATATTTTATGAATACCACTTCATATTTAAACTTGGAAAACATAAAATAATTTATATAGATGTCTTAGTTTTCTCTTAAATTATTTTGGCGCTTGTAAAATTATTTAGTATAATTATCCTATGGTTTTGAAGACCATGAAGACATTTTTCATAGTAGTATGTGAGTTGAAAAAATTCTTGGAAAATAATAAATTAAAGGGAAAACTTATTTGAATAGGTTTTTAGGGTTTCAGAAAATAGGGCCATAATGGATTCTCAATTCCAAAATCATTGACATAAGTGTTGTTTCCTTTTGTTTCTTGTATCTCATTTGGTTTTTGGTGACTTGCATAACATGAAAAACAAAAAGTTTTTAATTTTTGTGATTTTTGAGCTTTCCAAAAATCAGGGATGTTACAGTATAGGTGAAGAACACTGTGGCATAGCACACGCCGGCCGGCATGGGGCCGAAAGTACAACGTGCGTCACCGCACTGCCTCTGCTATTGCTTCTGCCGTAGAAAGGATGTGGCTTTGCCCATACCTAGAAACTGCTCACACGATGGCTCGCAGTCAGTGGTACGAGATTTTCAAATAACTTGAACCTGCACGCTTGTACGCCCCCGCGATATCAGGGATACGTCTGCGCCATTGACTCTTGTCCGAGATGAGATACTCTTCTCTTATCTCGGCTTCTCCAAGATTAACTAGGATAACCCGGGTGAGTTCTTACTGGAACACAATGTACAATAAAGCATATACCGACATACCACTCATGTCGGTCAATGTATGCCGGTACGGCACTATGTCGGTCAACCTTGACCTGTTCCACTCTTTGGACATCACTTTATACCTTCCATGACCCTACCCGGGGGTAGCCCCCGACATTAGTCCCCGAAGCTGGCATCGTCGAGCAGACTCGGATGACGGGCCATGGCAGCTTTCCAAATAACAACCATATGCTAATCCACCAACATACCTTATGTCGGTTCAACCTTACTTTTCGGAAATGGTCTTCAACCAAAAACCAAGATTCTTGCCGAATATCCGACATACCTCAAGACGAGTTATCTCTTGCTCCGAAGCTGGCACTTAGCCGATTCTGCTTCTAGGTTGTAGCTCGATTGCTTCGAGATAAAAGGTGCCTCCTCGTTTTCTCCACACTGTGGAGGTGACACACGGAATCAACTTACCGCGCGCCGCCTCGTTCTTCACGCGTGACAATGCAGTCACTGTGTGCATGCCACGCCCATCCGGGGGTCCCACCCGCTGTCAAATCCACTCAGGCACTTGAGTGCGCCCGCCCGGGGATCTCCGGGATTTACTGCACCACGCCGTTTCTCTTTTGCGTGTGATCATGGGTGCGGTTACTTTGCCCCAGTAACGCACAATCGTGCGTAGTTAATCCCACTGTTACCTCTTCTTGGGGTATAAATACGCGCCGGGAGGGACGCATACCGCACTCCCCCCGCATGCATCCCCTCTTCCCCTTCTCCTCCACCGCACGCAGAGCCATGAGCGACGCACCGCCACGCAGAGCTCCATGTCGTAGTACTGCACCAGCAACCGGAGACCGGGCACCGCCCTGTTTCGCGCCCCGGAGCACGACACCGCCATCGTTCCATTCGCCGGAGCAGCGTTTTGCACCGCCGCAGAATCGCCTTCGTATCCATCACTGGACAGCACGCCACCACCGCCATCGTCGTCAACCGTGCTTCCTCTCTTCTCCTCTCCGCCACGGGAGCTCAGTAACTCCGGCGCCGTTCTTCCATGCGCATCTCTTTGCCGTAGCCATGAATCTTCCGGAGCCCCCGTGCCTGTCCTTTAGCGCCATGGCCTCCAACGAGCTCGTCGTCGCCGAGCACGAGGATGAAGTGTCCGAGGAATCCACCCGCGCCGCCTAGGAGGGCTCACAAGTCACCTCTTCCGAGATCAAGTGGATGGCCAACACTCGCCGGATTTTGGACGAGGTTTAATGCCGGCTTCCAGGCGAGGAAATCGTCCCCAAGCCCCAAACCGGTGAGTACGTAGTTTTCCTAGCTCACTTTGAGCGAGCATTCGTCCTCCCCCTTAGTGATTTCATGCACTGATTCTTCGATAGATTCGGTCTCCAACCACACCATCTCCCGGAAAATGCCATCACAACTCATTCTGCTTTTATATCCTTTTATGCGGGTTACCTCGGTCTCTGGCCCATAATCAATATGTTGAGCAAATACTTCCAATTCTGGAAGCACGTTATCCCGGATCTGGAGAACCCGGGAGCCCCAAAGCAGATGAACCAATGCGGCACTGCCACTGTCATTCCCCGGTGCAACTCCGCCTTCCCCAGAATCCGGGGCCTGGAGTCATGCCGCAAGTGGCTCCGCTCCTTCTTCTACATGAGGAACACCACCAAGACTGATCTGATTCGGCTGCCGGCATTCAATATTAGCCCTCCAGTGGCTATGCAAAATTGGAAGCTCATACGTCATAAAGATTCTTACTAATGCATTGGATGATCTTACCTTGTAGCCTATTAGCAGCCAATTTTGTGAGAAATTTAAGACACACATTGGTTAGATATATAGGCCCGAAATCATTAACACCCATTGGGACAGGAACTTTAGAGACTAATGTAATGTAGGATCCATTAATATTTTCCATATTGAGAGTACCAACTTGAAAGTCCTCGGTGAGATTATAAAAACCATTCTTAATAATATTCCAACACCTTTTTCAAGAAAAGCCCATTGAAACCATCAGGGCCAGGGGCTCTATCAGGTGGCATAGCAGCTACCACCTCATCCTGCTCCTTGGAAAAAGGCAAAGTAAGCTCATCAAGACCAGGAACTTTTTGCATGCGATCTTCTCAATTAAATTCCATGTGAATTCCATTAGAAGATCATATTCTATCCCTATAGAAATCCCACAACATGGCAGCCATTTCATGATGGTCAGTGACCTCTCTACCATCCACAGACTTCAACAAAGAAATGGAATTTCTCCTATATCTCTCAGTAGCCATAGCATGGAAAAATTTAGTATCATCCTCTCCTTGATTAATCCATCTAATAGTACATCACATTCTCCAATATATACTTTCAGCTAGGAGAAGGGCCTCATGATGCCATTTAACAATTTTCCTGAAATTAAATTCTGGCATAGAAAGAGGCCTCTGCTCCTCTAGGGAATCCAACAGTATAATCACTCTATTTGACTTTTGCATTAAAAGTTTAATCCTCCTATACCTTCCACTTCTTAATAGCATATCTGACACTTTTTAATTTATCCACAACAATAGCAGAAGAATGATTCTTGATGGAATTCTCACTCCAACTAGTAGATACACAATCCAAAAAACCAGGCATATCCACCCAATAATTCTCAAACCTGAATAATTTGTTTTAATAATATGGGTCTCAATATTCACCACACAAGGCACATGATAAGAAACAGTATTGGCCAGTGGAAAATCCATGGAATTAGGATAATCCGAGACCCAATTAGAACTAGTGAAGAACCAATCTAATTGTTCTAGCAGTGGTACTTGATGCATATTAGACCAAGTATATGCCCTTTCTTTCAGAGGTAATTCAGTATTCCCTAGATGCCCAATAATTTCATTGAAAAGAAACATATCATTATAATCACCACCATGCTTATTTCTGTTACTCTGATTTCTGATGAAACTAATATCACCAATAATTAACCAATTATTAGGAACATGTATCTACAAATTATAAGCTATTGAACAAACAAATCTCTTTCCAAACCCTGACAAGGCCCGTAAACAGATACCAAAGTCCAAGAAGCATTATTATGTTTGGAGGTAAATTTAATAGATATAGAGAATCTTTGAGTATCAAGCAATAGGCCATCAAACATGGAGGAATTCCATATTACCGAAATTCCCCCTGAGAAACTAACAGAAGGGGAATAGGAAAGTTGATCAAATCTCTTAGGACAAAATTTTCTAATAAAATTCCAATCAAAAGATTCACATTTTGTTTCTTGTAAGCAAATAATGGAGCATTCACTTTCATCAATCCTAGCACGAACTTCAAGTTGGCTTAAATCAGAATTAAGCCCTCCCACATTCCAGCAAGCACTCTCCAATTTCTTGAACTAGCGAGACACATTAAACCACTTTATAATATTCAGTACATAACCCTTGATACATAATATCAAGAAAGCAGCAAAAGAAACAAGGCTTCAACACAACTAATCATTATTACTCCTGGAAGAAGAATCTCATATCCATGATATTAAGGACACTAATATCCATGATATTAAGGACACTAATCATCATTACTCATGGAAGAAGAATTTGACGATGGATCATCTTCAAGCAGATCCTATGAGAGCTTGGTAGGGTCAATACCCAACTGCAAACCCATGAACGGACAACGATGTCGCCTAGAGGGGGTGAATAGGCGATTAAAACTTTTCCGGTTAAGCCTTGCTAAATGCGGAAATAAACTAGGTGTTTAAATTAACAAGAACACAACCTAAATATTCTAGGGTCAACTAGGTGCACCAACAACTTATGCTAAGCAAGACAAGTAACAAGGTGATAGCAAGATATATGACTTCAAGCTCGAAGGCTATCACAATGTACATTGCATAAGTAAAAAGCTCGGGAATAGAAATAACCGAGGCACACGGAGACGATGATGTATTCCCGAGTTCCTCCCACAAGGGGAGTACGTCTCGTTGGAGGGGTGTGAGCTCGCCACAAAGGCCTACTCAACGCCACAAAGGCCTCACCCTATTCTCCGATGAACCCCGCCACAAAGGCCTAGTTCACCTTCCACTATTGGCAACCTTCGAACCCGAGGCATGCATCCACAACTTAATTGGAGGCTCTCGGTGTCACCACAACCTTGGGGCACACATCCACAACTCAATTGGAGGCTCTCAAGAACACCACAAGTCGTCTAGGGTCCAAGACCCAAGAGTAACAAGCTCACTAACTTTCACTTCCACGAATCCTCGTGGAGAGACCAAATCGATGCAACTGATGCAAATGGCAAGAGCACAAGTGCTCAAATCCTCGACTCTCAAATCCAACAAAGCAACAAATGCTTATGGGGGAATAAGAGAGGAAGAACAAAGGAGAAACACCAAGAACTCCAAGATCAAGATCTACTAGGTTTCCCTCACTAAGAAGGAGGATGTATTGGTGGAAATGTAGATCTAGATCTCCTCTAACTTCTCCCTCAAAGATATGCAAGAACCATTGGAGGGATTGAGAGAGGAGCAAGCTTTCTAAAGTCAACAATTCTGGAGAGAGAGAGCAAAAACGGGATGGGAAAGACTTAGAGACTTTGGGAAGAAAACCCCTTAAATAGGTGCTAAAAAACTAGCCGTTTTGCACTATTTTCGTCCATTCCGGGCTGGATCCGGAATAATTCCGGGTCCTGGAATGAATCCGAATCCCAACAGAGGTTTTCGCGGCCAAGTCGAAATAATTCCGGATTTTCCGAAATAATTCCGGATTGCACTAGAATGAATGAACACCGATACGAGAAATACTATAATTTTTGCATACGGACTCCGTTTTCGATGTTCTTGGGCTCGTTGAAATCGCAACGACGAGCAATACAACAATATGCGGAGAAACATCATTGTCCAGCAAAGGAAGATAAAATTAAATGGGTAAAGGTTTAGACCTCTCAAATATGAACACCCGGTAAAATCTCCAACACGAAAACACACATAACTTTTGTGAATGAACTCCGAATTAGGTGAATCCAAATGAGTTGGAAAGGTAATAACAAGGACTATCCAAACAAAAAGGAATGGAGAAGTTACCACACATGGAAGGTGTGGAAACATTCTCAAAGCTGAACCGGATATTTTTTGCCACCGAAAACGCAACAAGTTTTTCTTACCAAAACCGTTTTCGATAAACCTTGTCTTGCCATGAAGATCACGAAAATTACCAAAACCCCAAGGAGATAAAATCCAAATAAGAACCAAGAAAGATGATATGCAAGTATGCAAAGGTTTGAGATCTCCACAACAATTTGATCACGTTACTCACTTGAGAGCCCCTCTTGATAGTACGACTATCTATCCTATAACCCGGTCACCCAAAGACACGAGACCGGTAAAATAGAAAACCTATCAAGATTATACCTTTGCCTTGAGAATTCCACTTGAGCTAGATGATGACGATCTTGACTCTATCAAGTTGGATCTTCATTCTTGATCGTGCTTGCTATTACAAGCTCCGCTTGATGAAGACTTGCAAGTTGCTCCCCCATACACCATTATGGGAGAGATTAGCTCTCCCATACACCATTATGGGAGATAAACTTGTTGGAAAATATTCACAATCTCCAAAAGGGTGGAAAGCATCAAGCATAGGATTTCTTCTAGATGCTTCACTTGAGCTTCCACGTCATGCTAGATGACGAACACCGCTTGACAACAACATAGACCATGGGCTATATGAAATCTTCCTTTTGGTTCATGCCCATGGAAAGATACCTAACCACACATAGAGATGCCACACACACATATCATGGGTTAGTTCACAAAGCTATATTGACAGTTGCTTACCATACCATGAGATACATAATCCCACTTGGTATATCTTGTAGCTTTGTGTGTTGATCACTTGCTTGATCAACCTTGTATCTTTTCTTCTCACTTCAAATGATGATGTATTGAAGATAATAATGAAAGATCACCTATTACTTTTCTTCAAGACACACTAGCAATAAGCTCAACTCAAACCATGACCATTCTTCATATAAATCCTTGAATATAACAATTACCATCAAGGAAGCTAATAGAGTTCAACACATGAACTCCATTATTTTCTATGGACAAGATCTACAAGGATAACTCAATGCAAACATTAGTCCATAAGGATTTTCATTAATTACCAAAACCACATATGGGGCACCATGCACTTTCAACCCACACGTTGAAGAACAGGTACAGGAGTAGGAGGAATAACAGTGTCATTCTTTTCCTCTTTAGTATCAATAGGATCTTCTTCCATAATAAGTTGTTTAGCTCTTAGTTTCTTCTTGGGACGTGGAGGCGCCGAAAAAACTGCAGGAGTTTTATATCCATCAGTTTTCAGAGAATTGCGAGTGAAACACCTCTCATTTGGCTGAACTAAATAAATTTACCTTCTACGATGTCCCTTCTTGAAACTAGAAGGAGGAGAAGAAGAGAAAGTGACGGGAACCATAGGATCAGCATGATCCTCCATAGATTCCTCGAAAGACAGAGCACGAGCAACATGCATGCGCTTAGGAGACAGAACCAGGAGCTGCTTTTCAGCAGAGGTTTTCGATACCAAATTCTTCCAGTAGAATTGTTCATCAAAAGCAGCAGCCCAATCACGCTTTAGCATCACAAAAGGGAAGAATTTAGGCATTTGCATCGACAGTGGAGGGTTTTGGGGGAATAACTCCGGCAAAAATAAGTCCAGATAATTGTTGTACTTCATATGAGGTGGCAAGACAGGGCCAAACACTGGCATAACCATGCCAATTTGAATGTTGTTCCACTGCCTTGTGGGTAGTAGATTTATTTTAGTAATCAAATTGTCTTTATTAAAGGTAGATTTATTTTAGAAAGTGTGGTGTCAGCTCAGGAACTCATCTATATTGCACACTCTAAAGGTTACCCCGCTCTAGTTATTAAACTAGATTATGAGAAAGCATATGATAGAGTTAACTAGGATTTTTTAGATGAGATGCTTCTTTCTAAAGGGTTTGGCCCTGTTTTCAGGGGTTGGATTAGGATTTCCTCTAGTTGGGGGCTCTCTGTGTGTCAGGGTTAATGATGAGAATAACTCCTACTGTAATGTAGGAAAGGTCTCAAACAAGGAGATCCCTGCTCCCCTATCCTTTTTTATTTGGTTGGGGATGTGTTCTTTAAAATGCTATTTAAAGCTGCCAGTGCTAGCTTGATCCAGGGACTCCTTCCACAAGTTCTCCCTGGTGATATTATGAGTCTTCAATATGATGATGACACAATCCTCTTCCTTGAATCCAAATTAGCCTATGCTAGGAACATGAAATGGATTCTGTCTTGTTTTGAAAACATGTCTAGAATGAGGATCAATTATCACAAATCTGACCTAATGACAATCCATGTGGATCCAAGTTAGTCCAATGTCTTTGCCCAAGTCTTTTGTTGTAAAACTGGAGAATTCCCTGCAAATATCTTGGTGTCCCTCTTCACTTCTCAAAATTAAAAAAAAGAGGATTCACAACCTATCATTCATAAAACTTTCAAACAACCAATTCGACAAGAGTTTAGACTACCCAATTTTTTTTTCTTTTAAGGGTGGTAGCCCACCCAGTTGTGTTGGAACCCAGTTACTCAAACCTAATCTATCTTTCTAGCCTTCCCAAATCTCGGGACGAGATTTCTTTTAAGGGTGGTAGTCTGTAACATCCCTGTTTTTTGAAAAACTCAAAAATCACAAAAATTTGAAACTTTTTGTTTTCATGTTATGCAAGTCACAAAAACCAATGAGATGCAAGAAATAAAAGGAAACAATGCATAACTCAATGAAAATTGAAATTAAGAATCCATTATACCTCTATCCCATAAAACCTAAAGCCCCTTTCAAAATAAATATCTCTACCTTAAAGAAAAATATTTATTCTAAGCAAACCTTCTAACAAATATGTTTTCAACCCATTTATAACTATGAAAATGTATATGATAAATAAAAAACAGAGAATTACCATCTCTAAAAATTTCTCCTTGTCTCCAAAATTATTCCATATGAATAAAATGTTTCTTTTTTTCCATTCAAAGATTTTATCAATCTATATCTATAAAGTGTCATATAAATTATGAAAACAAGTAAAGTAACTTGGAAAAATAATGTTTTCAATTGGAAAAAAAACATCTTCATTTGAGAAAACCACATTATTTTTATTAAACCCCAAGTCAAATAAATAAGGAAAATTTTCTATTAAGTGACTATGATGTTTTCATCATATTTAAAAATTATTAAATCATGGAAACAAGTTGAAATGGTTTTGGAAAATAGGAATTAACCATATTATAGTCTCTGAAATTTTTCCATACCCATTTTCCTATTTTATTATTATTTCTCATTGAATTGGAATAATAAGGCAATTACGAATTCATTTGAATTTGTATTTTGAAATAATTCAAAAATGATGAAAATCCCACAAAAGTGGTTCTGTTGGAAAGTATTTGAAATAATATGAATTTAGAATTTTGTTTCATGTTGTTTGGATTAATTAAACAGAAGATATAAAATAAATAAGAAAAAAGGAAAAAAAGAAAAAAAATGCCGACGTCAGCGATGATGTCATCATCGTCTTCAATCCTGAGAAAAAACAGTCGACCGTTTCTCCCCCGATTAAATTCCTTTAAATTCGTGCGTTAGTGGAAGAATTGAAGCCCCCTCCCGACCATCCTTATAGCCCACATCCACCGCTCCATTTCCCTTCTGGAATGCCAAGGTATAGTGCCCCCGGGATGCTAAAATTTCTCGTCGGAGCTCCACCATTGCCGCCGCCCGTTTTCTCCGATCCCGGCGTCAACACAGGTTCCCCTCCTCCCTTTTTTGGCCCTTTCGAACGTCCGTGACTATGCGCACCTCCCTGATGTTTTTGTTGTTGTTTTTTTCGCATCCGTACCGCTGCACCAAGCACGCCAAGGTCCGCCGGAGCGGCCACCGTCCGTATCCACGACGGGCTGCAGTTCCAAGAGGCTAGCACCCACTCCATCGCCACCATAGGACTCAAATCATCGCGGAGCACCTCCCCGTGGTCTTCGTCGAGCTCGAGCACCTCTGGAGCGCTGTCGCCGTCCATTCCCGAGCGCGGCGCCGCCGTCCCTCCATTTCCGGCGAGAAATTCCGGTGACAGAGGTAAACCCTAGCCCCTAGACATTAGATCCAAATCAGACGCGTCATGTTAAGTCACTTAACAAATCAGTATCAACGAATCACAGGCAGCCACGTAGCCAGCCCAGTTGGCAGCGCCCAACTTGTTATCTGTCGCCCACTGCAGTGCGTAGCAGGCTGAAGCCCACTTCATAACCATCGCCCCGCGCGACAGATAAGCCATTTTTGGCCCAACAGTCTCTGGATTTTAATTCCGAATAGAATATAGAAGTGTAATTTTGCAGATTAGCCCCTAAAACTTTGAACCATCATAACTTTTTAACCACTTGGCCAAATTAGATAATCTTAGACTTTTTGAAATCCCTGGATCTGTAGAATCTTTTAGCACTGTTCAATTTCAAATTTGACAAATATAAATTGGTTCAAATTTAAATATACTTGTTTGATGAATTTTGGCATAATTCAAATTCTACAAATCCAAAAATTGCAAATAAAATATTTTTGGAAACATTAGACTGTGTACTTTCATACCCTCTGTCCCAAAATAATATTTGAACAAATTAAAATTGAATTTAGAATTAAGTGATATATTTGAGTAATTTTGACATAGATTTAATTCTATAAATAATTTCAATCTAGTTCCTTTTGCAAAATTGCTCCATTTGGTATCCTTGAACTAGAGACAACTTTGTATAAACCCCTTGACAATATTAGAACCATTTTCATGAGTTATTGGCCAAATTATCACACATGTCTTTCACCTCATGATAGCCATGTCTTAGAAATTGTTTTCATCATCTATTCTTTGTTGTTATGGCTATTTTTGAATCCAAGACCAAGTCCCTAGCATGTGTCAATCACATACAATACCAACTAGTGAACCTTAAAACACTAGTACCATAGTTTCTATCTACTCCTCCACTCCCCTATTCTTGCTTCAAGAATTAATCAAGTTAGCAAGTGGAAGACAAGACTCAAGCAATAGAAGGCACTTCATTTTCAACTTGGAGACAACATAAAGAGATACAAGGAAGATAAATGAAGAAATTTTTAAGAGAAGACTTAGACTCCACAGCAACTAGAAGCAACTCAAGAAGTACAAGTGTGAAGAAATTCAGAAGAAAACATCTCCCTCTCTCTTTCTATCTTTCTTCTTATATTCTTTCCAATTTGACTTAGTGGTATTTGTGCCCATCCCATACCTAAACCAAGTAGTGAAGTGAAGATCATGAAGATTTATCAAGAACATGAAAAGCTTCACAACAAGGATGAAACTACAATAGAAGCATGAAGATGACCTTCAAGAAGACAATCATGTGAAGACTTGGAGTCATCCACACAAGTTGAAGAATAACAAGTTGTTTTTGTCCAACCCTGACCCAAATGGAAAATCCCAAGACATTATCTTGTCATCTCTTTTGTTATGAAGTTAGTTGAACCTAGACCTACCTTAACCCAAAATGGAAAGACTAACTTAGATCACTCAAATGTCTTGATGAAGATGACTAAGTGTTACACATTGTTATGTGTTACTTTAGTTGAATAGTGAGATCACCTTAGTGAACTCTTGGAACTTCCTCGACAAGTATGGTTATAATAAAGTTAGTTTTCTACAAAAATCAACCTCGTCCATCCCAAGTAAAACCTTGGAAACTCCTTAGAATGTATTGAACCATTAGAGAATAAATTATTTCAAAATCAAACCTTGACCTTTTCCTAGCCAACTTGATTAAACCCTTTTGATATGTTAATTGCTTTTTTATGTTTTCTTCACTTATGTGTTTGATTTCTAGTATGCTTGTTTATTTTGTTATTGTGTTTTCACTGAATAGATTGTACAGAGAGCAACGATCTTTTGTGAAGAGAGTGTGAATTCTTCACCAACTTCAATAAGGCAAGTAACACACCATCAACTACCCATTATTTTCTATATGCGTTAGTTGATTTTGAGTAGTATGCATGATAGAGATTTTAAATAAGTTATATTATGCTATGCTATTATCCTAGTAGTGTGTAGCCATCTCTTTTACCCTTGTTATTTTGATAGCCTTATAACTTAGTAGATGCTATGCAATATTACGGATTGTTTTACTAGATGTGGAGGAAAAATTCTAAGTATAACTAATAAATGAACCACCTGGGTGGAAGTGGTAAGACTGGATTATGTTGAGTGTTTCCTCAGGGCCCTTGTTTAAGGGTTATTTCACTTGAGGTTGTCACTTGTGGATGGCCACCCAGGAACAAAGAGATTAATAAGTCTCTCTAAGTCTAGTAGCTTACCGTGAAGCCTTTTGACATATGGGCTCTGTCTTGATCAACTAAGTTGTGAGAGTTCAACCCAGGCTTGACTAGCAGATGTAGCAAAATTATAGGTGGGATGGTCTTGCCGGTGGGTTTGGACTTCTTCTTCTGAAAGATCTCGTCTCAATTCTCTCCTTTCCATGATGCACTCCGGGTGTATAGGATGTTTGGGCTAATTGAAGACAAAGGGTGAAAGTGCACAACCTCTGCAGAGTCAACAAACTAAGATCTTAGCCGTGTCCCCGGTTATGGACAACTAAGAGCAGATGGACAAGGATTGACGGAAGAATCTCATCACCAATTTCAATAAGTAAAATTTTGACCAAGTGAACAGTATTGTGGTGCTTGGATCTTAATCCAATGTTGCCACCCTTTTGAAAAGACAAGTTTGTTTTACAAAAGTGATAGGAGAAAACTGGCTTTATGCAAACTTAGCCAAAACTCCACTCAACCAAATAAGCATGTAGTATTAGTATTGCCATTTATATCCACCATAGTGTTACTTTCCAATACATTAAATTGTATTGACTCCCTTGTGGCTGCATATTCCATATTGCAGATGTTTCTGAAGACGAGTGAGGATTTCGTTTAGGATCTCGAGACTATCGCCAACATGTTTTGCTTGTGGCACATGAAGAAGATGGGCTCAATGTCGTATTATGTTTTCCGCTGTATTTCTTAGTTTTATGCTAGTCTTCTAAGACTATGCAAGCTACAATACTATTTTGTAAAGACTGGATCATGCGATGTAATAAAATTTGATGCATTTGCATGATATTTCATTTTGTACTATGGTGCTAGCAATTGATTCAGGGACTAGCACAATAACACAGGTGTTCTTACATTATTTAAATGTGGGAACGCTACACAAACATTTTGCTGGTTGGAAAGGGAAATTACTTAATTACAAAAGCGGGCTGGTCTTGCTAAAGGCATGCATTGCTAGAATACCTATGTATCTCCTGTCTGTTATTAAATTTTCTAAATGGGCAATCAAAGCCATTAACTCTCAAATGGCTCACTTCTGTGGAGTGACTATGAGAATAACAAAAAATACCACATGGCTGATTGGGACTTAGTTTCCATGAAAAAAAAATTTGGGGGGGATTGGTATCCAAAATTTGTGGGATTTCAACCTTTGTTTGATGGCCTCCTGGGTTAAAAGATACCATGTTGTTTCAGGGAAGATTTGGAAGAAAATTGTTGACTTTAAATATGACCCTGACCCAAATATCTTCTATGCTGCTCCCAATATTAGTTCCCTTTTTTGGAAAGGTGTAATGTGGGTTGCTAGAGCTGCTAAATGTGGGTATAGATGAAAAGTTGGCAATGCTAGTAAAGTAAGTTCCGGAGTGATGTCTGGATAGGTAATTGTAGTCTGTCAGTGTGCTATTTGGATCTCTTTGAGATTTCCAATTAGCAAGATATCTCTATGCCTTAAGCCTATCAAGATAATAAGCTTAAGCTCACTTTTAGAAGGAATGTTTCCCGGAGGGATTCTCTAGATGGCTGGAACTGTCCCAACAAGTGAGTATTGTTACTCTTACAGATGAGGAAGATGTGCCTACATGGATGTTCCATTCTTTCGGAGCATACAATGTCGGGTCCTTCTATGCTTTTGTAAATAATAGGGAGATTGTTCCTGTGCATACTCCAGCTGTCTGGAACCTCAAGATGCAACCTAGGCTTCATGTTTTCGTGTGGTTGTTAGCTAATAATAATAAACTTCTCACCCGGGATAATCTAGCAAAACGTAGACCTGTCACTGATGGCTCATGTCTCTTCTGTTCTGAACTTGAGACTTGTCACCATCTGTTCTTTGGGTGTTTTGTTGCCAAGTTGGTTTGGCCTGTTATCTCTGAAATGTTAGGCATCAATGTGGGCATAGACTTTGAATCTGTTGCGTGGTGGATAAGTGAAACAAAGAACTCACATGATAATTCTTTGTGTGCTACAGTTCCTTGGTCGGTCTGGAAAGTGAGAAATGATATGTGTTTTCAGGGTTTAGCTTGGCCAGGTGTTCGGAACATATGGAGGAGGACTGTACTCGAGCCGGAGCAATGGAAGATACTGTTGTCTCCCTCAGCATCCCCTCTCATTGCCACGAATATCCTGAAGCTGAACAAACTGCGAGGAGATCTTTTGCAGATCACCTAGCGTTGATGGCGCACTCGGAGGTTTTTTCTGATCATGAAGCTGCTCAGGAAGCAACCTGTCAGCGCCTACTCGCGAAGTCCCTCTCCAAGTCTCTCTAATTGCCTCGTTGGGGTGTTTTGGTGATGTAACTAAGAACCTGCTTGCCCCCACCGTTCTTTGGGCTTCTTCGTTGTCTGGCTCGTCGTGTGAAACTTGGCCGTTTTGGTTTCAATGAAAGCAGGGCCACCCCTTTAGAGCAGCCACGTCGCGACGCTTAATTAGAGGCGGCAGGAAGTAAATCCCAACAGTTTCGACAGTTACAACGCAATTCTGGTCGTTTCCTCGGCGGCGATGAATAAATTGGATGGTGACGATTTAATACTTAGTGCAAATTATACCTCCTAAGCAGCGGATGCTTAATGCAAAAAAAATCAAATTAAATAAAAACATATTATTTAAAAAATAGCTCACAAAAGACGCCATCGGAAAGGCGGGGAGCGACAGTTCACCAGTTAAAACTGCCGGGATCTTGATTGTTGTGAGGTGGGCCGCCGGCTAGGGTTGCCGGAAGCGGGGGAAAGAAACTACAGTACGTACCCAGCCTTATCCTTCAGTTTTCTCCTGCACACAGCCAGTTCTATGTGCGATTGCGAATCTGGCTATAAACGCTACCCAAAAAATTATTAGCAGATAACAATCTACGGCGACGCGGAACTCGAGTGATCCCACGGAAGTCCTTCGAAGAGGACGAAGCGGCGGCGACCGATACCCCAGCGCGGCAGGCCGCCCGCTCGTATTGGAACTTGGATGGCCTCTGGAGGCATCGCCCGCAGCCGCCTCGCCGAGGAGCGCAAATCGTGGCGCAAGAACCACCCCCACGTGCGCGCTCCCCACCACGACCTAGCTACTTGTTTCCTCGCTCTCTTTCTCGGCGTACTGGCTAATTTTATTTGTTTGTTTCCCTGGGATGGGACATTGGTGCTTCTTGGTTTCTTGCAGGGCTTCGTGGCCAAGCCGGAGACCCTGCCTGATGGGTCCGTCAACCTCATGATCTGGCAGTGCGTCATCCCCGGCAAGCAAGGCGTAAGAAAATATCTGTTTTCTTTTTTTACTCCCAATTTTGACAAATGTGTGCTTCCTACAGTATTTAATTTCTCTGGACCTGCTTGTGGTTCTAGAGTTTCATTTGGGAACCCATGAAAACTCGAGGAAAATTCGACCTTGATTATGTATTAAGCAGAGAAGGGTTTCAGTAGGTGCAGGGTTTTGCAATACTTGAAGTAAAACTTTTCGACTAGTGCAAATTGAACATTAGACGTTGTTGGTTGGTGCAAAACCCTTGGTCCATACACTGCTGCTAGTTTAGCATTGCACATTGTTATTGGCAAAGTAAGGCATGAACAGATGTTACTATGTAGGGGCACGTTATATCATATCCTAATGTAACCGAATTTGATTTTGTTCTCTCGTATAAAAGAATCAAACCTTCATCTTGTTTGGTTTGGTGCTTCATTGCAGTGTTTTGGTTTGCTTATGTATGCCACTGTATTTTGTTATTACAGTGTAAAACTCGACTACATTTTACAATCACACGGATCGATTCATCAACAAAGGTCCCC
The DNA here is from genome assembly GCA_028641055.1 of Alopecurus myosuroides. NCBI lineage: Eukaryota > Viridiplantae > Streptophyta > Magnoliopsida > Poales > Poaceae > Alopecurus > Alopecurus myosuroides. Next base: position 138,913,606 of record CM054059.1, read on the forward strand.
TTTATCTGATTCAAATTATGTTGGGATGAAATAACATTTTAACTGTTCTCATGTTAAATGTGCATGGCGTACATCGAGCCCAGCCATACAGTCCTGGTTCTGTTTGGTTGGTGATTCATCAATCTGTGTCCCCTTTATCTGGTTCGAATTATGTTGATATGGAAATAACATTTTAACTGTTCTCATGTTAAAATGTGCATAACATACATTAAGCCCCCAGCCACACAATCCTGCTTCTGTTTGGTTGGCATAGTATTTTTTGTTCAAGTCTTAACATGAGCGAACATAGCACTTCAGTTGAATTCGTTTAGTTGTAACAAGGACCCAGACAGGACAAGAGCATTACCAGATAAAATCGAAGTCTGAATCTCAGACGATATACTACTGCTGAATTACTCTTGCCTTGTGGAACATGAAATAAATAGTTGGCATATTGAATATTCCTTGTTTGGGACTGAAAGGCTTGGTTGTTGTTGTTGTTGCTGCATACTGAATATTCCTTACAAAATGTGTTATAGATTCTGAATCTTCTCAACATTTAAAATTTACTTTTGAAGGCCAGACAGTGACAATTTCTACAACAAGTCCATAAGCTAGAGCTTACTTCAGTGTTCTGATATCCTCTTTTACTGTTTCTGAAATGACAATTTAATAATTATCACCACAAGCTAACAGATCTGTTTTATTCCACTCATGCAAACAACCTTACTGGTTCCAGATTGTTCACCTCTATTGAACTACCATTCCAAGGTCCTTTGCTGAATCCAGATTGTTCACCTCATTAAACCATATGTTGAGTCTTTTGTTGATCAGAGAGAAGAGTTACGCCCCATTTTCAAATTGGGAACTTGTCCCAGTTCCCGTGGGAACCGAATTGAACCGTTTCCATTAGAATCCTCGGGAAGCTCGAAACGGAACCTTCGTGTCAACAATTCTGCATTCTGACTTATTCCTATCTGATGCTTCTTCAGTTCTTTGTGTGTGAATAGTGTAGTACTGCAAAATTCTTTGACGTCAGATTTGTGCACTCTGACTCTCTAGTCCAAGGTTCCGTAGCTTGCAGGCTTGTTTCCATAAAGTAACGTCATGCACTCAATTTGTGTTTTGCAGACTGACTGGGAGGGTGGATATTTCCCCCTAACTCTGCAATTTGATGACAATTACCCAACAACCGCTCCTGTCTGCAAGTTTCCAGCGGGTTTCTTCCATGTCAACGTCTACGATTCCGGGCTAGTATGTCTGTCAATCCTGGGCGACGTAAGTGTTAACCGATTGCTATTCAGCATATCTCTGCAGCATGCAAATATACCCCCCTGACCTTCGATGATCTCCCTCACTCTTTTCAGGCGTGGAAACCTTCGATTACAGTGAAGCAGGTCTTGGTAGGCATCCAGGAGCTGTTTGATGACCCGAATCCTAACTCGGCTGCACAGCATCGATGTTACGAACTCTATAAAAAGGTTTGGTTTTAACGACTTGAACTTCAGTAACCTGAAGGTACAATTCCTCAGTTTTGATGCAGTTGTAGATGCGGCTTAACACACCCTGTCTGTTTGTTGTGTCGTTCGCTGCGTTTGCAGAATATGGCGGAGTACAAGAAGCGTGTCCGTGAGCAGACCAAGCGCTACCCGTCTCGGGTGTAGCCACGAAACTCCCGGCAGCTATCCATTTTGATGGAACGTGATGCACGCTGTAGCACGACAATATATACTGTATCTGGTGGAACTGCTGAACTGCACTTGTGAGTCCATCGGGTCTTATTTATTTCTACGGGGACAGCTGGGAGTTCTGCTTTCGCATCTTCTGAGTCCATCTTAGTTTCGAATTGTTCTGGGCCTTAACTTATCAGTTTACTGCTAGTGGTGCGCCTTAACGGAGGAGGAGGACGGCTTGAGCTTTGGTGATCCTCTTTTTTACTTTGTGGAAAGAAGAGAGTCCTTTCTTTCTTCCAAGTGATTCCTCCAATAATGCATGCATGCATGCACCGAGTAGATAAGTTTGCATCGCCCAAAATGATTGAAAGCAGTTGTTGCCGCCCGGGCTGGCTCAGCGCGCCAAAGCTATTCCCTCCGATCCATATTAATAGGTGCTGAAGTGGATGTATTTAGACATGTTTTATTGCTAGATACATCTACTTCAGCACCTATTAATATGGATTGGAGGGAGTACTAAATTTGGCGTGAGTTACGGTGCTCTTTCTGGGTAAAACTAGTCAACAAAGCAAAGCTTTGGTGAAACCCGGATCTGGGTTCTTCGAAAGGAGAAAAAATAACTTGTCATATGTAGTAGTACTACCTGGGTTCGTTCTTGCAGCGACCCATAAAGCCCGGAAGCCTGTTGAATTCTCTCCCCCTAGCTTGCTGCTGTGTCCAGCCCTTGCGGCGCTGCGTGAATTAAGAAGCGTGGAGGACAGTTGGTGACTCATGAGGACAGCGACAAGAAGAAGAATTTCGCGAGGACGGAAACAGGGGGAAGCGATGAAACATACAGTATACTACTGGAAATCGCATACATTACCCCCGGACGATCGATGCATTGAATTCGGACTCGCCGATACGATGCTACTGCTGCAGGTCAATTCAGGTCTGTAAGCTGTGGGCGAGCTGTGCAAGCTGTGGGCACACGCAAGAGCTAGCATGAGTGGTACTCATGCAGGCATCTCGATCTGTGTACGTCCACACGCTCTCTTTGCAGTTTCTGTGCAAGAGGAAACGTATGTAATTTCGTTCTTAGTACAGCTAGCGAGCACATACATAGAAGATCACCCGCGCTAAACATGGTTTGTGGTATAGCATAGGAGAAGGATCTACCAACCATCGACACGATACAGGAAATCCGAACTTAACCTTGTCCTGAAAAGGACACGTCAGGCTCTGCTCCGTATGCTTCTTAATTGAGCAACCGAAATCAATGAGTATGCATAAATTATTAGCTGCCGGGATAGCTTATTCTCGGCTTAACCACCAACCTGATCACATATACAAGTACTGAAGTAGGACAATCTTGTGAAATACTTTTCTTTTTGCTAGCTAGCTTATTAGCTAGGTTCGGGCAAGCGAATCTTTAAGGTAGCTTGCTGGAATAAGCATGCAGGTGGCGCCTTTCCCTGATCCCGCGAGACGTTTCCTCAAGAGTGTGCACGGGATTATCTTATGGAAGTAGTGAAGGAGTAATATGCTATGTTAATTCCTGCCAAACACCCCAAGTTAGGCCAGACCCTTGATCGCTTCACCTCATCATTGCCGTGCTACTTCCGGGAAACACGACAAAAAATCACAGCCCCAAACTTAATTAATTATGCTCGTTGGATTTACTAGTGTAACTGAGCAAAAGCGCGCCCCTAGCTAGGCTGGTCCTTGCTCCTCCTTACCAGGAGGATCTTTATTCGATTCATCTCAGATCGTGAGGAGGTAGCACGGCTGTAAAGCTTGCGCCACCTCTCGTACGACTATTTGGGCTCAGGTGTTGGCCTCTGTGATTTGTGCTATTTCCTGCGTGCAATAGCATCTCTTGCCGAACAACTCCTAAACATTACAAGCAGTGTAGAGTACTAGAGTGTAGTACGTTGCACGACATGATTATTATCGTCCTAACAACCGTCGTCAGGCCTGCTTTGTTTGTTATTTCCCCTGGGTCACGTCCAGCAAGTGTAAAAGGAACATCGCACTACTAGAACTAGTGGCGGCAGTATACTGTTAGAAGGGACGGCGGCTTTAGACGAAACAGGATTACTGGTAGAGGGAGAGAAGAGATTCGCGAGTTGAGCTAAAGCAGACGCTGCATGCGTCACCGTTTTCCAAATGAAAGCACCGGCCGTGTAGTACTCGAGGGGGTCTGGAACAATTGGCTGGTTGACGCCGTCGACGCACGGGAGGATGTCCTGATCACTCCCACTGGACCGATTCCTATGCTCCTCCTCTCGATGGGAACGAGCTCGCACCGGAGTCGATCCATCTCCTGTCCTGCCCACCTAGTCCCCGTCCCTTCCGCCCTCCTTCGCCTCTGCTTTTCCGACGAGCCGGTTCTAATTTAGCCGGATCGACTATGTCTCAAACGAATCCACCAACAACCGCCACGAAACCCCCGCTCAAGCTTTTCCGGTCTCCAGTCCAGTACTACTCTACATACGTATGGCTGCGGAAACGGAATATTACGTCGAGAGCTACGTACGGTCCAGGAAGCAGCGGACCGTCGTCGAAAGCGCATGTTGGGAAACAGCGTACGCGCGCGAGCGACGGCGTACAACTCGCCGGTCCGAGTCCAAGGCCTGTGGCTGTGTGGTTTCCGTTCGGTCCACACCGTCAATGCTGGAGGCCGTACACTGACGGGGACTACTCGATGGCTGGGAGACACTTGTGTGTCCCAGCTCACCGCACCGCACCGGCGCCAGGGCAGAGCCCCCAGGGGCCACTCGATGGGCGAACGATGGCTGCCAGTTGTTGCCGTCGCTTGCTCGGCCGGGTGACCGGAGTACCGGACCCCGTCGGCCCGGCCCGGGCCAAAGCCAAGTTGGATATAATGCTGCCTGCGTGCTCATTGATGGTATAGTGCACTAATGAAGATTTCTTCCGCGGATGTGATGCTGATGCTTCCACGGCAAGGGAGGGGCCAGCTGCAGCCACTTGAGCCTATCTAGTCTGGTTTCCTTTTCTAGGACCTGGGGCTCGGAGTCGTCGGATCGGCTGGCGGTGACGGGATCCGACGGCTCCGAAACGGTCACGTCCCTACGATCGACAGCAGGTTTCAACGTGGGTTTGAAGCTTCCTGGCCACTCTGTGCCGACGCTGACGGCGCGTTGAAACGGCGTCAGTGCGTGCGTCTCCAGTAAGCGTTGTTTGGACTTGGAATGGGTCCCGAGTGGGACAGACCTGATCGACCCGGTCGTGCCATGCTGGGTAATAAAAGCTTGGAACCCCGTCATTAGGGCATCTCCAGTCGTCCCCCAGAGCCCCAGGACGCAAAATAGCGCCGTTTTGCGTGAATAGCGCCGTTTTTTCACCAGTCGTCCCACAGGACCTGAAAAAACGCCGTTTCGGCGGAAATTAGCGTCGCCGCCCCCAGGCGGAACCCAGCCCGTTGGGTTCGGCCTGGGGGGCGGCGAAAGGAAAAGCGCGCGTGGGCCAGCGCTGTCGGCGAGCGGAGCGCTATTTGCCCACTTTCCCCACCCCCCGACTCGTCCTTTCTGCTCGCCCGCCTCGCCGTCGCCACACCACCGGCCGCGCTCCACGCCGCCGCTGTCGGCCACAATCGCACAAGATCGACGAGACAAACCACCGCCGGCTAGTCCCCCACATCGTCGCCGCCGTTCGATCGCGTCTCCGCCGCGAGGAGGTTGTACCCGGTGAGCCACGTCCACCCGCCCGCAAGGTGTTCGACGATGTATCCGAGCCATGGACTCCGACGCCGAGGAGATGCTCGCCGAGTTGTTCGACGAGGAAGACCAGGCTGCCATAGACGACGAGGAGCACCTGCTCGTCCTGAGCTGCCTGGCCAGATTGCAGGCCCAGGACGCCGCGCCGCGCCGCACTGGATCGAAGCCCGGTCGCCGCAAGAGCAGGCCGAGACAGCGGTACGAGGGCTACTGCATCCTCTACTCCGACTACTTCGCCGAGGATCCAACCAACGACGAGAAGGTGTTCCGGCGTCGTTTCAGGATGAAACGCACGCTCTTCCTCAACATCATGCATGCCATCCGGGAGTTCGACACCTACTTCAAGTTGAAGAAGGACTGCACCGGCACGGTAGGGTTTACCTCTATCCAGAAGTGCACGATGGCCATGAGGTTGCTTGCATACGCTGCTCCCGCAGATGCACAAGATGACTACCTGCGCATGAGCGAGTCCACGGCCCTCGAGTGCTTGAACAAGTTCTGCCGGGCAGTGGTTGCAGTTTTTGGCCCAATATACCTGCGATCACCCAATGCGCAAGACACTGCTCGTCTCCTCGCAGAGAATGAAGCACGAGGGTTTCCGGGGATGCTTGGCAGTATCGACTGCATGCACTGGGCATGGAAGAACTGCCCATTTGACTGGCAGGGGATGTACAAGGGAAAGGAGGGAGAGTGCTCGGTGGTTCTCGAGGCCGTGGCTTCGTACGATCTATGAATTTGGCATTCTTTCTTTGGTATGCCTGGAAGTCACAACGACATCAATGTCTTGCAGTGCTCGAATGTCTTTGCCGATCTTGTCGAAGGCCATGCCCCCCTGTGAACTATGAGATCAATGGACACCAGTATACAAAGGGGTACTATCTTGCAGATGGCATCTACCCGAAGTGGGAAACATCTGTGAAGAGCATCTCCAACCCTATCCCAGGAAGCGCAAAAGCTTGGTTTACCAAGTGCCAGGAGGCTTGCAGGAAGGATGTTGAGCGGGCATTTGGTGCGCTGCAATCTCGATTCGCTGTTGTCCGGTACCCAGCTATGACTTGGTCGAAATCCAACATGTGGGAGGTGATGCAGTGTTGTGTGATCTTGCACAACATGATCATTGAGAGTGAGCGGGATGACCCGATGACTGACAGTGAGGCAAGCACACCATACTACCGGCAGGGCCCTCTTGCAGATGTTGATCACCAGGTGCCGGCATCATGGACATATTTCCTCACCAAGCGACAGGAGATTCGACACGCTGCAACACATCATGCTCTGCAGGATGACCTGGTGCAGCATTTGTGGGCGCGAACGGGGAATGGCAATGTTGAGGACGATGACTAGTGTTCTTTTTTTTTTTAAATTGTTGAACTATTTATTTGTGTGGCCAAACTCTATTTATTTGTGTGGCAAAACTCTATTTATTTGGTGGGATTTTTTTTATTGCCAAATTTAGCCGAGTCGCCGCTGGGGGCGGCCTGGGTTCACGGCTGGAAAACACGCCCCACAGTTTCGAGAATAGCGCCGTTTCACGGCGCGACGCAAAAAAGCGAGGGTTTTTGCGTCCTGGGGGGCGCAACGACTGGAGATGCCCTTACCGTCAACATGCGTTATTTTCTTCTTCAGACCGATCGCACCGGAATCCGGCCCAACCGTACGGACACGACAGCCGGCTTAAAATTCCTCGATTTGTGCGTGCAGAGGCGATGCCCAGTACCGTGGCTGAACAGAAATACTCCCAGCATACTGCAGCTACTCCTACCTGTACTGTACTGTACTGTACTACTACATCCGTGAGTACAGGAGTACACATACTACTACGTCCACAAGAGAGAGAGCGGCCGATCGATGTATACTGTTTCCGCATGTGCGGTGCAGATACCGTCTCGGAAGTGTGGTATAAAATACATACCGGAAGAGGCATGCAGTGAGCAGTGGAGAGTGCTGTACGTTCACGTCGTCCTAGTGGTTAGTGGAAGAAGCAGAGACACTGACAAGAACAACAGTAGGCGCCGTGCACCGGAAGAAATCCAGGGCAGGGATTCCGTGGCCAGCAGCTCGTTGAATGGGAGAGCTCCGTATATCGTGTATGCATTCACCTCCCTGCAGCCTGTACATACATAGGAGTGCGACGCATGCATGCATGCATTTGATGGTCGCCAATAGTGCATGCATGGGAAGGAAACATAAAACCAAGCGAAAAATTCGACGGCCGGTGCCTGTAGCCGCTTTTCTGCCGGTGAAACCTACCAATCGCCAAAAGGGCATGTGGCTGTTCCAATCCACTGTTTGCGAGTAAGTGGCTATATGTATCATTGTTAATCTCTGATCATCATCATTCTTTTAGTCCCAGGATTAGTCACTTGTACCACTACTCGCTCGATTTATTTTATAGACAACCTCGCTATGGACAAACAAGGGCGTCGGAGCCCAACTGCATGAAGGCGTCAGCCAGAAGCTAACACCGGCACTACCTTAGAGCATCTCCACTCAACACACACACACCCCCACCTCCCTCCCCCTCCCACGACGGCCTGCCATTTCTTCGACCATTTTTTGCGCCAGCGGAACAAAATTCACCCACTCGGTCATGAGCAGTCTAAAATTCGCCGGTTTGGACCAAAAATAGTGTCGGCGAATCCAGGCCGAAAGACGCGGGAAAATGCCCACACCATTTTTTCCCATGCTGGTGGGCCCTCGCTGCAGTGGCCGAACGCATCGTTGCCCCGGCGCCTCGGTTTCCTCCCGGCATAATGGCCACCACCGGTCAGTATTCTGAGGCGAGTAATAGCATCGCCGGACGCTCCAGCCCCTTCCTTCGCCGCCTTTAAAAGCCCACTGACGCGCCTCGCCGCTCCACACTCTGCTCTTGCGTTTCCCCGGAGATGGCGTAGCGGCCAACGGCTACGACCGTCGTTGGTTGCAGGAGGAGGAGGTTCGCCTCATGTACGAGGCAGGGTACCCAGCCCCGCTAGACACCTACGTGTTGAATATATTAGCAATTTAGCACATAATTTAATCTGAAATAGGAATCAGAGAAATTACGACAGTAGCAAATAAAGTAAGCATGCAAAATCTAGTACAGTAGATAAACAGATCCAATCTACGGTACAATCTATGGCAAAAACTAGACACATAAATTGCAGTAGGATCTCGTACAGGAATAAGAGAGATATGTATGGTGCAGCGGCGCGGCACCGGCTGCGGTGTTGTCTGTGTTGTCGCCCATGTCGTTGATGAAGAGGTTGCCGAGGTCGGGGAATAATCGTCGTTGGGGAAGTAGTCGCCGTCAGCAGTCGCGCGAGTGCGCTCCCCAAAAATTTGATCGCCCCTCTCCTGTACAGGATCACAAGAGGCGGGGTTCCGGAGGCCTGCTGTCACTTCACGCGGTGCACGCCGGAAGGAGGGATGGAGAAGACTTGATTGGGGACTTGTTTGGAACGGTGCGAAACCATAAGACGAAGTGGTGGTTAGGGTTTACCGTGTGCGCGTATTTATACTGCGGGGTTGGGAGTCCCACGATCTAGAGGAATCAGAAACATCTTAGAAATTAAAGCGTCAGCTAACTACCAAATTAATGACTCATTAAATTTTTCTAACCGGCAAAATAAACGCTCTCGGCTCATTCCCGCAACCCGCGGCGCGTCGTGATGAGGCGGGCGGCAGATGAGGAGCGCGTGTGTGTCACTCCTCTCCTCTCTCACCAACTCATACATGAGCTAGAATAGCTTACCTTATAAGGTAGCGACATCCTCTCCAAACTAGCAATGTGGGACTAAACTATAGTCCCACTCAGTCCACTTGTATTATTCATGAATGAGCCATTGCCACTTTTAGATTTAAGTTGGGCTTTTAGGGCTAGGCCCAAGTAATAAAATCCAACACTACGTCCATAGCGACTGGCGGATCAGCGCCACTGGATACCCCGTGCCGCCCCTGCCGAAGCCGGACGAGCTCCCGATGGCGACCCAGGACGCGCGCGCCGCCATGACGCCGGAGCACCTTGCCGAGCCTGCCAGGCACCACCAGAACTAACCCTAGTGGCTTGCCGTCTTCCGTAACCGCCGCAAGAAGCAGCTGGCCGATTACCACCGCCTGGCGTCGACGCCGACCAACAAGAACTCGGCGGGGAGGACGCGGTGGTGGAGCGGGGCTGGGTGCGCCTTCACCGCCGTGCTCAATCACATTGAGGTGGTCAACAACTCACCCCTGGGTTGGCCGGCAGCACCCGCCGCCCCTCTCCAGTAGCGGCGCCACTCATCTGCGCCCAGGACAACACCGAGGGTGGCTGCCTCGGTGTCTTCTTCTTTCGCTCGCCACTCCACCACCTCTGCACCATCGGCGAGGATGAAGACGGAGCGGGGCAGCCCACCACCGCGCGCACGCCGTGTTGACAGCCTAATCATCCGCGGGCCTTGCGTCAAGCTGGAACCCCTCGTCACCGTGAAGAAGGAGGGTGCCGCCACCTTGCCGGAGGAGTACGACGCCATGACCACTGAGCTCGAGGACGGGCTCGCCTGGTCCAGGGAGCAGTGGCTGTCCGGCGAGATGGCGCGCCAAAAGGCCGCCATGGAGGAGTTCAAAACTCACCGCCGCGGCCATGACGTGGACGACATCATCATCCTCGATGACAACGACGACAAGGAGCCGCCGGCAAAGAAGTCATTCCCCACCGGCGACTCGGGCCAGGGCTCCAGCCGCGTCCCAAGGACGAACCGCCCAGCGACGGCAACAACTGCGGCAACTACGACGAGACGATCTACCGCAGGCTCGGCATGGACTAGGCTATTTTTTCAAGTTATGTGTTTAAATTCGAGTATGTATGGAACTGGCCTATATTCGGCCATAAATTGAAGTAGGTTTAGGTTTATATTTTGAATTGTTGTTTTTTGCCGGATAACTTTGGTCCAACGATTGGGAACGATCGCCCCCACCCCCCACCCCAGGCCGAAGATTGCGCCAGCACCTCCAAGCGGCGGTTTTTGCGACCGAAAAAATGGTCTGGGGCCAAAAGAGTGGAGATGCTCTTTTATATACCTAGTACGGCTGCTAAGAAAATACCGGACGGTATGGATGTTTTTTCAATAAAGGAAATATATTAATATCAAAGATACCGGTTACACCCAACCTTTGCATCAACCAGTTGTCGAAAGACAACACGGATGCACATAGAAAAAATAAATAAATAGGGAAATATAAAACAAAGATCTCGTCACGGTGATGAAACATACGCTACAACAACACTCTAACCACTACGAAATACAACATCCGGACCGCAGACGGGGGTCTCCAAAGACAACGCCTCCAACAAGGAAACAAAGCACCAGCATTGTCATCGCCTGATCAAAAATCTTGAGCTTTCACCCTGAAGAAAGTCTGAATCCACCAAACAATGTTTTTAGCAAGACCACTGCAAGGCATAACCAATTAAGACCAGACCCTATCTTTCACCATGAAATTCGCGACTCGGTACTCAAGGAGCACCACCACAAAAGCAGTACACTTGTGTTGTCGTCCCCTCTTACCAAGACTATTGTTGCGAGTGCCCAACACTCGACACACATGAAGAACCTGCGTTGCCATCCTTCATCGCAACAACCTCTCGACCAAGACAAACCTTCAATCGAAACCACCATGCCTTTCTCAATCTCTGTCAGTTTCCTCGAAATTTATTAAAAAATGTCCCATGGTACCGATCAAGATTAAGCTTCATGCTTCTCTCAAAACGGTGTGCACGACCGTATCGATTCCGTTCTACATACCCAGTAGCATCTTGTGCCAATGCTGTGAAAATCTCCGAGAGGTAGAGCGGAACTCGACGGCGGCAACCACCACCAATTATTCTTGTCGATCTAGATGTACCCACACCGCCGGTCGACTCCTGGCGATCTGATCGAGCAGCTCCTCCTCTGGCCCAGACCGCGCTTGCCGCTTTCTCCACCATGCCTCACCACCCGGCAAGATCAGCCGCTCCCACACCGGAGGGAGGGATGGAGGGGACAACCCGAGGCCTAGGCCAACAGCGAGAACGACAGAGCAAGGGCGACTAGGAGGGCCATCTCGCGCCGGCCGGAGCACCACAGCCTTACCCAACTTGCTCATGCAGCGGACGCGGCCCGCCGGCCCCTGGTCCCAGTCGAGACCTGATTGGGCCCGCATCGCTGCACTCGCATGGAGCCCTCCCGGTCGTTGTCCTCCATCTGCATGCCTCGCCGTCTCCGGCCACGACCGCTGGCCGCCGCCCTACCCAGCGTGGTTGTCTCGCGTAACCCGACGAAATTTCCAACCTCCGCCCGTGAAAGTGACGCCCGGTTGCTCTCTCCTCATCCCCCGTCTTTGACGGCCGTCCGCCACTACCACCACCGACATAGACGGCAGCAGCGGCCACTAGCGCGTAGAATCTGTGACTTTTTGGCTTAGATCTGGGAGCCCTCCGGAGCCGCCGCGTGGAGGCGACCCGGGAGGGAGCTGCGATCTGGGAGGGACACGAAGGCAGGGATAATGAACTAGGAACACACGATTCGCCTTCACGCATGTATTTTACATGACCGCTTATGATTTTGACCGTGGGACACTTGTTGCTTACATTTGCCAATTCTGCTGTGTGCCCATTTTTGTGCTCGGTGGGAGGTGTTTTCTGGTGTGACAGGATCACAGGACATGAACATGCAAGACACACTAGAGGTGCCATGTAAATTTATTTTTTGTCCCCGAATTCTTGTTTAACCATCTATGACATTATTTTGCGAGAAACAAAATCCAGAGTTGCTTTGATCTGATGAATCTCTCCTGAATTCAGAATCGACGCGGATTTGTTAAAACCCAACAGATTACTACTACTAGAAACAGTAAGTTGTTGGCATGTCAGACAGCAAGTGGTTAATCATTGGTGTGCCTAGCATTTTGTCCATGCAGTCCGCCTGGTAATGACTTTGGAACGTGAACCAGACGGGGGCCTACTGCACTACTCACTGGGACCTCGGAGCAGATACTGCAGAACAGAAGCGGGGATGTTGACCGCTCGCTTTGCATCGACCAAAAAGGTAGAGTAATGAGCGGGCCCACATATGGGACCCGCCCGTCATTGGCACCTCTGTGTGACGGATTCCGTTGCGTATGGTGAACTGCTCGCCAAAAAATTTGGCACTCAACATTTGTATATGTTGGTTCACACGTGTCAATCTTGGAGTATCGTATATTTGTCCGCATATTTTTTTTTTAGCCTCTCTTGTGGACCGGGTGAGTATTGAATACGTCCGTATACACACGGGGGGCTCCGGTCGAACATGGACCATTTGCTGTGGAAAAAAATCACATACTTCCTCTCTCCGATTTTTCGCTCAATTGGTGAAAAAAAGCGGCACTTCTTGTACAAATTAATTTATAGAAGCATCTCCAGTCGGATTTAGCTAGATTAATATGTGCACGGATAGGTAACGGCCAGCTCCTATATGTCTCCCGTACAACCACAACACCAGGCATCTGGTGCTGAAGCTTCCTAAGGAGACGATGGCGCCACGGCCATTCGCGAGCTGAGGGGTTGATTCTTCCCTGTGAGGCTCGGCCCCGATGACCTCGCCGGTAGGGTCTGCGGTTCCTGCTTCGCCGGGAACCCCGGACACCATCTGTGGGCGGCGGTGGGCTGATGTCGCGGACGAATCGGACAACTTTGACGAGGAGCGCCGGGAGGTGGAGCGGCTCTGCACCCCGCCGGGCCTCGCGACCCTAGGTGACTTCCTGACGGTGGCTCGTCGGTTCCCGGCGCGGCGGTCCCTGGCAATTCGTTCCCAGGCGCTCGGTGGCTCGCGGCCGACGGGTGGTCTCATAACTGAAGCTGAAATGTCTCTGATGTATAAAACTAAATGCTCCTGCGAGTGTAGCAGTATGCAAAATAGCAATAGAACATGAAACAAGTACCATAATGATGATGGATGTTGTATGGCACACTAGTGGAAACAACCCCTTTCGTCCAGGAGGCCAGGGGGCACCTGTCCCGGTTGCAACAAAATCCGGGACAAATGCTATGCATTGGTCCCGGTTTGTGCGCCCGAGGCAACAGAAATCGCCTGGGGGCATTGGTCCCGGTTCGTGGGGAGGCATTGGTCCCGGTTTGTGGCATGAACCGGGACCAATGCCTAGCCACAGGCCACGTGGCACGCGCATGGGCATTGGTCCCGGTTCATTCCACAAACCGGGACCAATGCCCCTCTTCCCCTATATATACTGCCCCACAGCCACTCCTTCCAATTTTTTTGTTTGCTTGGAGGTGTGAGAGAGGTGGGTGTTAGTGTGTGTTATTTTACTATGCACACGAGGTGTTCGACGAAATTCCAGAGCCACACATAAGCTCACTGAAAATGGTATCTTCGACCGAGGTTAACAAACTTATCTTTTTCATCTGCAATTGATACATAAAAAAAGTAATATTTGCCGATGTACTGTGGTCATTTCTCTATTGAATATGTTATTGTAATGTGTTTTGATAAACTTAATTATACGATGCAGATGGATGCACGGCAGCGATGGATGTACGGTGACCGACGCACTTCCGAGTATATGGCAGGCCTGAATGCATTTCTCGCTGTAGCTCAGGCGAACAAAGATAATGGCTTTATGTGTTGTCCATGTGTTGATTGTCGGATAGTAAGGAAGCACTCTTCCTCGAGAATCCTTCACGGCCACCTACTTCGGAGAGGTTTCATGCCCAGCTATAATTGCTGGACCAAGCATGGAGAAAGAGGGGTTGTGATGGAAGACAATGAAGAAGAAGAAGATCATTTGTTCCCTGAATACGGTGATACTGCAATGGAAGACAATGCAGAAGAAGGAGGTGATCAAGAACAGGCATCAGAAGAGCCCGATGATGATCTTGGCCGAGTTATTGCTGATGCAAGGGAAGACTGTGAAAGTGAATCGGAGAGGTTGAAGCTGGACAACATGTTATAGGATCACAAAAAATTGTTGTACCCAAATTGCAAAGCTGGTAGCACAAAGATCGGCACGACACTGGAGTTGCTGAAATGGAAGGCACAGAACGGTGTGACTGACAAGGCATTTGGGAGTTTACTTCAACTAATGAAGCCAAAGCTTCCAAAGGATAACGAATTGCTTGAGAGTACGTACGAAGCAAAAAAAGCTCTCTGCCCTCTAGGATTAGATGTGCAGAAGATACATGCATGCATTAATGACTGCATCCTCTACCGCGGTGAGAAGTACGAGAATTTGGATGAATGTCCGGTATGCACTGCACTGCGGTATAAGATCAGAGCAGATGACCCTGGTGATGTTGACGGCGAGCCCCTCCTCCCCCTCCGTAAGAGGGTTCCTGCTAAGATGATGTGGTATGCTCCTATAATACCACGGTTGAAATGTCTGTTTAGAAACAAAGAGCATGTTAGGTTGTTGCGATGGCATAAAGAAGACCGTAAGAAAGACGGAAAGTTGAGACACCCCGCCGATGGATCGCAGTGGAGAAAGATCGAGAGAGACTTCCCGGACTTTACAGGAGAGGCAAGAAACTTATGGTTTGGTCTAATGACAGGTGGCTTTAATCCTTTTGGGGAGCAGAGCTCCAGTCATAGCACCTGGCCCGTAACTCTATGTATGTACAACCTTACTCCTTAATTGTGCATGAAGCGCAAGTTTATTATGATGCCAGTTCTCATCGAAGGCCCGAGGCAAACTGGCAACGACATTGATGTGTATCTAAGGCCATTAGTGGAAGAACTCTTACAATTGTGGGGCAAACCAGGTGTACGTGTGTGGGATGAGAACGAACAAAAGCCATTTTACCTACGGGTGTTGCTTTTCGTAACCATCAATGATTGGCCTGCTCTTAGTAACATTTTCGGACATACAAACAAGGGATACAATGCATGCACACACTGTTTAGATAAGACTGACAGTGTTTATTTGGATAAATGTAAAAATGTTGTATACCTGGGGCATCGTAGATTTCTTCCGATCAAACATCCTGTAAGAAAGAAAGGAGGGAAGCATTTCAGAGGTGAGGCAGATAACCGGAAGAAGTCTCACCTCCGTAGTGGTAATGATTTATTCGATATGGTCAAGGACCTAAAAGTAATCTTTGGGAAGGGTGATGGCAGCCAACCAGTTCCGAACGGCCCTGATAAGCGCGCACCCATGTGGAAGAAGAAATCTATATTTTGGGAGCTACCCTATTTGAAAGTTTTAGAGGTCCGGTCTTCAATCGACGTGATGCACGTGACAAAGAATCTCTGCGTCAACCTGCTATGCTTCCTGGGCGTGTATGGGAAGTCAAAATATACGCCAGAAGCACGGGAGGACCAGCAACGTATGAAAGACCCAAGCAACAAGCACACGGATACAGGGCGCCATTACTTAAGCAGCTACGCTCTTACTAAAACAGAGAAGGAAATATTTTTTGAAGTCCTTTACAGTATCAAGGTTCTATCTGGCTTCTCGTCGAATATAAAGGGTATAATAAACATGGCAGAGAAAAAATTCCAAAACCTGAAGTCTCATGACTGCCACGTGATTATGACGCAGTTGCTTCCGATTGCATTGAGGGGGCTTCTACCGGAGAATGTTCGAGTACCCATTGTGAAGCTATGTGCATTCCTCAACGCAATATCTCAGAAGGTAACCGATCTAGAAATTCTTGCAAGATTACAGAGGGATGTGGCCCAGTGTATTGTTAGTTTTGAGTTGGTGTTCCCACCATCCTTCTTCAACATTATGACTCATCTCCTGGTTCACCTATGTGAAGAGATTCATATTCTCGGTCCGGTATTTCTACACAATATGTTCCCCTTTGAGAGGTTCATGGGAGTCTTGAAGAAATATGTTCATAACCGTGCTAGGCCAGAAGAAAGCATCTCGAAGGGCTATGGAACAGAGGAGGTCATTGGGTTCTGTGTTGACTTTATTCCTGACCTTAAGACGATTGGTGTTCCTGAATCGCGGCATGAGGGGAGACTGAGGGGAAAAGGAACGCTGGGAAAGAAAACAATGATACCCAGGGACGGGCATTCTTTCACCAAAGCACACTACACAGTTCTACAAAATTCTATGTTCGTGGCTCCGTATATCGAGGAACACAAGAATATTGTACGCTCCACAAACCCGGGGAAGGATGACTCATGGATTAAACGCAAACACATGGATACTTTCGGAAGTTGGTTGCAAACACATCTTATAAATGACACCACTGTTGAAGATCAGCTGTACATGTTGGCCGGGTCACCATCTTCGACTATTGGGAGTTTTCAAGGGTACGAGATAAATGAGAATACATTTTACATGATCTCCCAAGATAAGAAGAGCACCAACCAAAACAGTGGTGTCCGCTTTGATACAACAAACGAGAATGGAAAAAAATGACACATACTATGGTTACATAGAGGAGATATGGCAACTTGACTATGGACTTCTTTTAAGGTCCCTTTGTTCAAGTGCAAATGGGTCAACCTGAATGGAGAAGGGGTAAAGGTAGATCCGCTTTACGGAATGACAACAGTGGATCTCAACAATATTGGTTACAATGACGAACAATTCGTCCTAGCCAATGATGTGGCTCAGGTCTTCTATGTGAAGGACATGTCCTCCAGACCGAAAAAAATGCAAACAAATACATCATACGATGAGCCGAAGCGTCACATAGTTCTTTCAGGGAAAAGAAACATCGTGGGAATCGAGGACACGACAGACATGTCAGAAGATTATAATAAGTTTGTTGAAATTCCACCCTTCACAGTGAAAGCTGACCCCACCATCCCGTTAAATAATAAAGATGCTCCATGGTTACGGCCGAAGCGATCATAAGCAAGGGACACGAAGAAAATTCAGAAGACTAGATAGGGATGTTGTTGGTGATGTGTAATAATAAACGTGGAATACATGATCATAGTTTTGTTTGACCAATAATTTGTATTGACCGGTCAAAAGCTGGCAAGCATTGAGTGATTGACAACTATGACCAGCCTGACTTTATTATTATCCCAACCAGCAGCACACCCACCCAATTTTCTGTTTCTCTCTCCTCCGTCTCGTCCATTGAGATGTGCGCTGCACACAGGGCCGCTCTAACCAGCCCTGTGTGCAGTCGCGCATCCAGAAGGAGCGCCACGGCCAGCACATATTCCCCTTTATCCCCGACCCTCCCGCTTGAAAACAGAGCATACGTCCTGCCGTGCATTTTGGTATGCATATATGCACTCAGTAGCCACGGCAGGGCTGTAGGCTGGCGATACCGATTGTTGTGTGATGAAGGGATGAACCTTGGACCCGGCGAATAAGGATACTTGGTCCTAGGCCCAAGACTAAGGCCCAATACGAGAAGCTTCGGACTACTCTAGAAGGCCCAGTTGAAGCCCACCCGTAATGCCTTGCGGGATAAGATAGGAAACTTGTAACCGACTTAGGTTTAGAGTTCGAGTCCTCCCTGGGTACGGTTTGGGACCTAGCCATCTATATAAGGCCATGAGAGCCACCGGGAGAGGGCCAACCAATACCGCATCATCAAGCCTTGAGTTCGAGATCATACTCTCGACTTGAGAAATCCCCCGTTGTAACCGATCTATTCGATAATACAGATCGACAAAGGCAGGAGTAAGGGTTTTACCTCTACGAGGGCCCCGAACCTGGGTAAATCGTGTCTCCTGTCTAGCCGACGATCGCCGCCAGCGTCCACAGGTTCTCCTATTCGAAACCCTATGGGTTCACCCGAGGGACTTGTTGAGATGCAGATTCGACAATTGGCGCCGTCTGTGGGAACGGCGGGCGCTGGATCTCCGGCGTCTTCGGCTTCATCGACAACCAACTCGCGTTGGAAACCTTCGACTTCGACCCCAACCAACCCGATTCGGATCGGATCTGTCGTAGTCACCCCTCACTCGCCGGAATCACGCCCGGAATTCAGCAATCTGGAGAAAAGCGTCACCTTGACGTTCGGGAGCTTCAAGTTCTACACCAACAAGGACGGGATCCTCCACTTCCCTGAAGAATCGGGATCTGAGTCAATCTCCAGCCCAGGAGCTGTCGACTCACGACCCTATCTGGAAAAAAGTGGCGAGTCAATCCGCCTCAACACCAGCAATTTCCACACCCTCTCTACAGAGGAACCCTCTCGGGTCAGGAAGGCCTTTCGAGTTACGCCTAGGACTCACAAGCCACATCTGGCTCAAGTCTGCATGGCAGGATCGGAACAGCCACCCGCAGAGACTGAACAAAGCGTGAAAGAACGCGCCGAGATCAATGTTTCACGTGACGCCTGGCTCCAAGCAAAGGAGGCCATCCGCACAAGCAAACCACCTGCAGCCGGGGTCCCACGCGAAGATATGGTCGCCTACCACTACCATCTAGTGAGAGCGGCCACTGCTATCAAGGAAGCTCGAGAAGATTTGGTCGTGCAAAAAAGAATGGCGGACGAGTCAAGCCAACGCCGAGCGCAGATATCCCTATCACCTTCCGTCGGGAACCGCCCCCAGAAGAAGGGACGCGCCTCGAGAACCGCGACTATGGACGGCGAGTCCTTAAGCGGAATCAGCAAATCACTTATGCGTGTGTACAAAGATGGAAACATCCATCTGCAAACCCCCGCAGCCGCGGTGCTGGCCGCAGCTACCTACATGCAGATAAATCAACCAGGGGAAAACGATCCCCGCGCGGAACAATACAAGCAAGTACAAAAAGGACTAGGCATGGCAGACGCAAAACTTGCCTCCTATGATCGCAGGAAGGCGGCCGAACCGAAGGACAAAAAGCGCCCCGCGGACGCAGGGACACTTCACCCGACAAGGAAAGGTCACCCCGCCGAGCACGGGGAAAAGAAGCCCGGCGACGAGGAGATAGCCCGAGTGGCAGCGATAGCAGCCCAAGAGGTCGAGACCGTAGCCGCAGCCCGAGAAGAGGTCGAGATCACAGCCCACGGAAGAATCGTGATCGCAGCCCGCGAGGAAATCATGATCGCAGCCCACGAGGAAATCGTGATCGCAGCCCGTGAGAAAATCGTGGTCGCAACCCGCGAAAAGATCGAGATCGCAGTCGCTCACGGCATCACAGTAAAGAGCCGAGAGGAGACGCCAATCGAGATGAGCCCGGATACAATGCACGATCGGACCTCGCCCAGCGCAAGGTCGATAAAGGTCGGGCGGCCAGAAATCGCGCACGCTCCCCATCAACATCCTCCGATGATGAAGTCTGCGGAGCCCTATGCTTTACCCGCAGCATCCGCGAAGCACCGCTACCCAAAAGGTTTAAGCTATCCATGGAAGTACAGAAATACGACAGTTCGCAGGAGCCTTCTGCCTGGTTGTCGGATTACCTCACGGCAGTAAAATGCCAACGTGGGAACAAAAACACAGCTATGCAGTACCTCAACCTACACCTGGTCGGTGCAGCTCGCAGCTGGCTCGAAGGAAGGCCGAAAGCATGCTACGGGTCCTGGAACGACCTAAACAAGGATGTCTGCAAAAATTTCCAAGCAACATACAAACGGCCTGCGACCATCAAGGAGCTACGAGCCTGCAAGCAGAAAAGTGGCGAGTCTACTCGCGAATATATTCAGCGATGGACCACGCTGAGGAATACGGCGGGAAATATATCAGAAGAAGTCGCGGTTGAAGCATTCGCCAAAGGAGCACGACAAACCTCTTTCAGGGAAGAACTGGGCGACTAGCACCCAAAACCACGGGAGAATTAATGGCCATAGCCGATAGATGGGCAAACGGCGAAGACGCAGTGCGCAACGAGAAAGATTCATCCCCAACACGCGATGACGACCGCCATGGCCGACAGAAAATAAGAAAGAACTACGACCATGATGATCGAGAAGAATTAGTGGCAGCGGAGTTTACCAAAAAACGCGACAGTGGATATCGTGGGAAGCGCGAGTGGAAACCTAAGCAAGAAGAAAAAAAAACGAGGAGGACCTCGACGGTTACTACACGCTACATCTATTGACAGATAAGCGCACAGGAAAAACTAAGGCTACACACCTTCTCAAGGATTGCCGAAAGTTCATCGAAATCCACGAGGCCCTCCTGAAGAAAAACAGAGCAGCCACTAGTCAGGGTTACCCGCAGTTTCCCGGAGGAGGAGCTCAAGGATTTCAACAGCCGCAAGCCCTGCCCCTGGCAGGAAACCAAAACGTGATGCTAGCCGCGCTGCCAGCGCCACCCGCCCCTAATCAAGGATCCAACGGGTACCCGAACCCAGCAGGCCTCTTAGGCATGATACAAAAGGTTTGTCCATCCCGCAGAGCTCAGAAGACAAACACGCGATAGCTGTGCATGGCTGTGCAAACTCCAGCTACAAAAACTGAGTATCTGAAGATGGCGGAGCACCCGATAACTTTCTCCAACGAAGATCACCCCCTGCGAGTCCATCGACCAGGACACGCCGCACTTGTCATACAAGCACAAATTGACAATTACGAGCTGGCTCGCGTGTTCATGGACGGAGGCAGCGGCATCAACATCATCTACGCAGACACGCTCCGGCGCATGAACAAGAATTTGGACGGACTCGCAGAATCAGAGACATCCTTCCACGGGATAGTTCCAGGAAAGGCAATCCATCCACTCGGAACAATCAACCTAGAGGTGGTGCTAGGCAACCGAAGCAATTACAGACGAGAGTTCCTCGACTTCGAAGTTGTCGACTGGCCCTCACAGTACCACGCCATTCTTGGTCGAACGACGTTCGCCAGATTCATGGCAGTATCCCATTACGCATATTTGAAGCTCAAGCTACCAGGAGAATATGGCACAATCACCATCGGCGGCGATTTTCAGAAGTCCAACAAGTGCGACATCGAATTCAATGAGATCGCACAATCTATCGGAATGCAGGAAGAACTAGAGAAAATAGCAAAAACCACGGATCACACCGTGATGCCCCTCACCAAGAAGAACGCTCCAGAGCTCGAGTTCAACACAAATAGCGGTACCCGCAAGCATCAAATACACCCGACGGATTCTGCGAAGACGGCGATGGTGTCCACCACACTTTCACCAGCATAGGAAAGCGCGCTCGTCGAACTCCTCCGTGAGTACTGGAAAATCTTCTCCTGGCAGCCCTCAGATATGCCAGGAATACCCAGGGAGTTCGCCGAGCACTCACTCGAAGTCTACAAGGACGCAAAGCCCATCAAGCAGACCACCCGACGGTTTTCAGAACCTAAGCAGAAAGCGCTCGGAGAAGAGATAAACAGATTGCTCGCAACAAAATTCATCAGAGAAATAAAGATATCCACTTGGTTAGCAAACCCAGTGCTGGTCCCAAAGAAGAACTCCAACATCCTTCGAGTGTGCATCGACTACACGTCGGTGAATAAACACTGCCCCAAGGATAACTTTCCCCTACCGCGAATCGACCAAATCGTGGACTTTACTGCAGGCTGCCAACGCCTCTCCTTCCTGGACGCCTACTCGGGATACAACCAAATCCGGATGAAACAGGAAGATGAGGAAAGCACATCATTCATCACACCTCACGGTGTATACTGCTACACGACAATGCCCTTCGGGCTCAAGAACGCAGGCGCAACATATCAGTGCTGCATGCAAAAATGCCTCGCCAAGCTCATTGGCAAGAACGTACAAGTATACGTTGACGACATCGTCATCAAGACTCGAGTGGAGGACACGCTCCTCGATGATATCAGAGAAACATTCGATGCGTTGAACGCATACCGAATAAAACTCAACCCGACCAAGTGCGTCTTTGGCGTCCCTGCAGGACAACTTCTCGGGTACCTGGTCTCCGCTCGAGGAATTGAAGCCAACCCGGAGAAAATACAAGCAATCCTGACCATGAAGGAGCCCACCAATCTACGCGGAGTCCAACAGCTCGCCGGGCGACTAGCCGCCTTGAGCAGATTCATCGCACGATTGGGCGAACAGGCGTTACCCTTGTATAAACTGTTGAAGAAGATGGATAAATTCGAATGGACACCTGAAGCAAAGCAAGCATTTGCAGATTTGAAGCAAACACTACAGAGCAGGCGTATCCTGGCTACACCACACGAAAGGGAACCGCTATACCTATACCTAGCCGCAACAAACCAGGTGATCAGCACAGCCATAGTAGTAGAAAGATCAGAAGAAGGCAAGGCATATGGAGTGCAAAGGCCAATTTACTACATCAGTGAGGTCCTTTCGCCGTGCAAACAGCGATATCCTCACTACCAGAAGCTTGCATACGGAGTTATCCTTACAACTCGAAAGCTTAAACACTACTTCCAGGAGCATACCTTAACGGTGCTAAACGACACATCACTCGGTACGATAATGAACAATCCAATGGCATCAGGAAGAATAGCGAAATGGAGCATCGAGCTAGGCGCCTGGGACATCATCTATGCAGGATGCAATTCCGTGAAGTCACAGGTACTCGTGGAATTTCTGAGCGAATGGACAGAACTACAAACACCCGGACCACCGGAATATACGAGTAATTGGATCATGTACTTTGACGGGTCAAAAAGAAATGAAGGGGCTGGAGCTGGGATCGTCCTAATATCACCGAGAGGAGATAAGTTGCAGTACGTCCTGCGATTGGACTCCCCCCCCCCGACGATCCAGCATCAAACAATGACGCAGAATATGAGGCCTTGTTACATGGGATGAAGATGGCAATCGCATGTGGAGCCACCCGGTTGATGATCTATGGCGATTCTAATCTCATCGTGCAACAGACAATGAAGGAGTGCGACGCTATCGCAGAAAACATGGTCGCCTACCGGGACATGTATAATCTACTCGAAGGAAGTTTCAAAGGATGCGAGCTGAAGCACATTGCGAGATCCAGTAACAAAGAAGCAGACATGTTAGCAAAGATGGGGTCCACAAACACACCCATACCGCCTGGTATATATCTTGAAAGGATGACCAAGCGTTCAGTCCGGGTCAAGAAAACTGCTGAAGCACCCACAATATTGGAGACAGAGGTCAGCCCGCAAATTGCTATCATCGAGCTCAGCCATGGCATCTCACGACAAATTTTTCTGGTCGAGTCAGTCTGGACGCAGAAATATCTCGACTACTTGTCCGCCAAACAGCTCCCAGCAGACCCTCGCGAGGCTCGGCAAATAGTGAGACGCGGCAAATCTTTTCGGGTACTCAACGGCGAGTTATACAAGCAGAGCATCTCAGGCATACTGCAAAGATGCATAGCACCCGAAGATGGCAAGGAATTGCTACGAGACATACACCAAGGAGATTGCGGACATCACGCCAGTTGGAAAGCAATTGTGGGCAAAGCTTTTCGAGCAGGATTTTACTGGCTTACAGCAGCCGAGACGCAGAATTGGTCGATAGGTGCAACGCTTGCCAGCGATTCGCACCCAAACCTCACGTTCCCGCTACAGAGTTGCATATGATACCTATCGCCTGGCCCTTTGCACAATTGGGGCTGGACATGGTAGGGCCATTACGCAAGTCTACACCTAGCGGTTACACACACTTGCTAGTGGCAGTTGACAAATTTACGAAGTGGATCGAAGCAATGCCAGTGACCTCGGCTAGCGCCCAATGCGCTGTCAAATTCCTCGATTCCATCGTCTGTAGATTTGGTATACCACACAACATCATCACCGACAATGGCAGCAACTTCATGGCAAAAGAAACACTGCAATTTTGCGAAGAAAAAGGAATCATCCTCAAGTTCGCTTCAGTGGCTCATCCGCAAACAAATGGCCAAGTCGAACAATCCAACGGATTAGTTTCGGCTGGTATCAAGAAACGACTACTCAATCGCCTACATCCAGCAGCGGGACACTGGGAAGAAGAGCTATCCTCCGTGCTATGGAGCCTCCGCACAACTCCGAATCGATCCACAAACTACACACCATTCTTCATGGTATACGGGGCTGAAGCCGTCCTTCCCGAGGACGTTCGATTCAGCGCCCCACGGGTCGTTGCTTACAGCGAAGAAACCTCTAACAGGGCACTCGCAGACGATATGGACGCACTCGACGAAATACGCGACATTGCACTCGCAAGATCAGCAGTATACCAGCAGTCGTTGCGAAACTATCACAGTCGCCGAATACGCCACAGAGCCTTCGCGGTGGGAGGTTTGGTGCTACGGCTCAAGCAGAAAGAAGGACACAAGCTCGAACCACCCTGGGAAGGACCCTTAATAATACACGAAGTTATCCAGGTGGCGCCTATCGATTGAAGAACCCGACAACTAGAGGCGTCTACTCCAACCCATGGAATGTTGCACACCTCCGCAAATTATATCCCTAGATTTACCTTTACTCATGCAAATAAGGCTATATTAGCCATCTTGTAGCCCGACACACATGGCTTCTCAGTCATTTCAATAAAAATACATGGTTCCTCAACCATTGCTACTCGCAATCTACATCCTTAAGTGCTCAAGAACAGGTACACATCCCAAAAATATACACGGGGGCTACGCCTAAAAATAGCACAACATGAGTAATTTCATATACACAATGTTACACACAAGGTAGACGCCTTACAAAGTTTTGAGCAACTATACAGGATACATACATCCTATGATTACATATGGCGACGAGTGTTTTCCTCGGCTAGCACCCGATCCACTTCTTCCGAGGTCAATCGAATTATCTCCTCTGCGGCAGGCCGAACAACACTATAATGAGGGGACATATCGACTTGACCATCAGGAAGCCTAGCCACAGAGTTGAAATTCACCTCTGGATGCCACAATCATACGAAGGAGAGCGCCACTACTGCACCACGGATCATCTGATTATGGACACACTCGCGGACTTTTCCTTCTCGCCCGAAAGTTCTAAGGAGATAGCTCCAATCTTCTGGACCCCTCTCCAATGGTTAAAAAACGGAGTTCATAGCAATCAAAATCTCGTGAAACGAACTCACGAGTATCTTGGCCTGGTTTACTCGATACTTCAAGGTAGCAAGCACAAAGCCTCGACTACGATCGGACCAAAAATTATTTGCATGGGGCTTTGAACTACCGGCTTCGTGAAGAATATGGTTCTCCACCCACTGTTTCTCACTTCTGTCATCTGGCTGAACAACTGCAAAGAAAGATACAAGATCAAAGGGTGATAGCAAATACAGAAAGCTAGGGGGCTGAGATACTTAGAGAGCAAATCCCTAGCAACAACCTCTAACTCATCCATCACAAACTGCTCACGTTCAATCGCAAGTTTTTGTTTGGACTTAGCCACATCCGCCACCCCGCGCAAAATCTTTAGTTTGCGCTCACCATCCGCAACGCGGTCACGAAGGCTGGCAAAGGTGCCAACAGCAGCAACAAGAGGATCCACTCGGGCAACGGACCCACTTGAGGACTCCGCAAGAACTCCAGTTACCTGGAAAGATAAAGGACAGTTAAGGAATAAGACGCTCCATACGAGAAATAATACCACCTATTCGACAGGTGCTCGGAGGCTACTCCCATCGGGAGAACTCATGACAACTCAATCACAGGAAGATAGCAACACAACATTTCATTTAAAAATAGAATACGGGAATACATCCCAAGGTTCATTACATCAAAGGCACAAACTACGGAGAAAGTGTCCTAAGGAGCTGCAGACGTGCTGCCACTCGCAGCAGTGTGCCCCCTACGACTAGCACGGGCAAGCAAATTGGACAACATCCGGGCGAACATTCCAGCTGGATCGCCGAAAGGACGAAGTGCTACCTTTTTGCCTGTAGCAGCGTCGACAGGAAGGTTCGAGTACGCCTCCTCCAAGCCCGCGACTCCGTGCGCCAGTGCAAATTGGATAGCAGTCTTTGCCCTGGACTCTGACTGAGCAACCACGTAGGCATCGAGGAGATTGCCCTCCATAAAGACCTTCAGAAGATCGCTCAGCAGGGGAGGAACCGCAGCGTCGACCAGAAAACGCCCATAAAGCTGCGTCAACACTCGAGTAGCATCGCTAATCAGTGTGCAAACCACGTTAGAATGATGTCGAAGTTGAGCGCAGGAATCTGTCAAGGCGTCCACTCGTTGAACTTCGGGAAGCTCAACAGCGACACCAAGAAGACCTGTAGAAAGATAAGTCAAAATCCGAAGAACTTACTAATCGATCGGAAGATAAAGGATAAGAGAAACTCACCTGCAAAACGCTGGGCCAGAGGACGAAGGAAGTCGACAAGATCATTATCTTGCTTCGTGCCAGTCTCTTCCATTTTCTTCAGGGCGTCCTGGGCATCCGCAAACTTTCCTTCGAAGTCAGTCGACTGCTTACGAGAAGATTCGATCTCCTCTCGAGCAGTTTCCAACTGAGCCTCCAGGGCGCCTACTTGAGTGACAGCGGCCACCTTTTCAGCCTTCAACGCGTCGATTTGGGTTGCACAGCAACAAGTTTGAAACCCAACGGAATTTATACGAATGAAAAGATGAGATAGAAAGAGCTGACAACTTTACCTCGGAGAAGATCGTTGTACGAGACAAGTCGATCGCGATCCGCCCGAAGGGTCACGCATTCTGTCTCGGCCGAGATAACGCGACGGCCAACGGCCACAAGGGAGTCGAGAAGAGACTGCAAAGATATAAAGATGAAAAAGTCGAAGAGGAGAAGATTGAGCCTATACCCGATCGCAAACATTCGAATATAGCCTCGGGGGCTACTCCCATCGGGAGCACTGCCATGCACCCGATAAAATGAAGAAAAGAGAGAATTGGTTTTTGAGCCTGTAGCTAATCATACATGATTAACTACAGCCTCGGGGGCTACTCCCATCGGGAGTACTGCCGTGCACCCGATAAAAAATCCAAACAGACAAAGTGTAATATGAAGAAGAAAACACCAATATTTACCTGGCCTTGAGCTATGGAGAGAGGATCCGCCGAGCTACCCGACACCTCTTTCGGAGTCGAAGCTCCAACGACAAAGCTAGGGATCCTATATTCCGTAGCCACCGTTGCGGGAGATGCACTCGGAGAATTCTGCACGGTGCCAGTAGTCGCGGTTTCACCCGCAGCAACATCTCTCTTCCTCTTTTCGAGAGGAAGGGAAGAGACGAACCTCCTAGGGCTTATGGATTGGAGACTGTCATGAGGAACAACAACTTGTCAGAAGAAGCAAAAGGAAGCATTCGACTAGAACAAGAAAGCAAGAACTTACTCGTCGTCGTCATCATCCAACATATCCGCGTTCCAGGCGGTATGGATCTTTGGCAAGGAAGGAGAAGGGGCGCGCGCACTTAGCAGAGTCACGATGAGGGGCTCCTTTTCAGGCGACTCCTTACCCAAGGAGTTATCCTTGGAGGTGGCTTCATCATTCTCCGATCGGCGGCGTTTGCGGATGCAGAGGTCGCTACCCGATTCCTCCGCGTCATCCGAGGAATCGTGCCCGGAGCTCGAATCGGCTTCGGCAACGCTGGTGTCGGCTGGGGCGTCCAGGTTGCTCGCCAACAAGTCCGAGACCTCCTTTTCGGAGACCGGCGGGTAGCAATTGGCCACTGCTAAACTCTACAAAGGAAGAAAGGAAAGAAGGATTTCAGTCAACAAAAAACTTTCGAGCTAGAAGGAGACGGAAGACAAAGAAAAATCCGAACTTACTTCAGGTGGTGGAGGCCTTGATGCCTCGAAAGCCTCGACTGGGCAGTCGGGGAAGGCCTCGCCCTCTTTCAGGCTGGTGACAGCCGCGATTTTCTTCTCGAATTTAGCATTCGAGAGTTCTTCTCGGCTTATGCGGCTGGGATCTTCGGCGCCCTGGTACTCCCACATCGTGGAGGGCCTCCCCCGCAGGGGCTGGATCCTGCGCTTGAGGAATATGCTCGCCAGGTGCAGGCCATTCAGCATCACTCCTGCGGTTTGATCACGGAGGGCGGACACCTTGGCGAGTAGCGAGGTAACAGTCCGGTTTTCTTCAACGGAGAGTTTGTGCGCCCAGGATTTTCGCCTCTTCAAGACAGCAAACGGGTGGAACTCGTGGACTCCACCCGCGCTGTTGTCGATGACATAGAACCATTTCTTTCTCCATCATTGGGCGGAGTGGATGAAGTGCATCAGGAAGTAGCCGCTGTCCGACTTCACCTGGATTCCGAAGCCACCGGTGCGCAACGGCTCCCCGAGCTCAGTCTCTACCCGCGATCTCTCGCGGAAGACGCGCACCTTGAAAAGGGCCTTCCAAAGGCCCCAATGAGGGCGAATGCCCAGGAAGCACTCGCTAAGGACAATGAAGCACGAGATGTGCTGCACTGCGTTTGGAGGCAAATCGTGGAGCTGTATGCCATAGACATACAGCAGAGCCACGAGGAAAGGGTGGAGGGGGAAGGAGAGCCCGCGCGAAACGTGATCCGCAAAGATCACGCGTTCGTTCGCGCGGGGATTGGGTACCTCCTCTTTTTTGCCGATACGCACCCGCTTCTCAGCTTCGGGAGGCAGCAGCCTGTCTCGCTGCATCCCCTTGATGCTCTTGTTCGTGGTGTTGGGCGCGCGCCAGTCGCCTGAACGCGGAGCAGGCTGCACGGGAACTTCCTCCGTCGCCCTCGACGAAGAAACGGCGGCGCCGCGCTTCTTGCCTCCTGCCATGGATGCTGGTGTGAGCTCGCGGAGAAGAAGGGCAGAGAACGAGGAAGACAAAGACTGAGGAAGATGAAGGCTGGGGAAATTTTCACCGTTTCACCTAAGTCTCATATTTATACACGGAGCCGCCCGTTCCTGACCGTTTGTTGAGCCACGTGGCATCCATCGCAACCGCCACGTCGAAGGCGAAACGAAATGGCGGCGGATGCTGTTTCGTGCCACGATCCTAACAGTGGATCGTGCGCATTTACCGCGCGCAGTTCGCGTAAAAACCGGGAACGACGTCTCGTTTCCGGTCAAAAAGCTGAAAAGGTGGGCCAACTCCTCTGTTATCGCTCCGTCACGTCCCATCGGGAGGATAAAGTGCGCCGTGACGTCATGGCGCGCATCATCAAACTAGAAATTCATTCGAATAAAAGACCCAACACGCGAAATAAACTTCGTATGGGCAGATCAAGACGCGGAAACTCATTCGTGAAAGCTCCAAACGCGAAATAACTTCGTATGGATAAATTATGGTGTGAAAATCCTTTCACGTAAAACAAGACCCTAGACACGAAAACTCTTTCGTATGGGCGTGAAGATTCCAGACACGAAAATCCTTTCGTATGGAAAAAATAGCTTGGTTTTCTCACTCGAGAAATCACAGACCTAAAACATCGCGGGTACGCAGATCCAACCACTCCATCACACGATGTCTACACATCACAAACCTGGATTGTTCAGCCGACTAGGCACATCCGGATGCCATATTTTCTCGAATATGAAGGTAAGACCCAAAAGATCTTTCTTGAGGGCCTGGAATCGCACTCAAGCTGCGTCCTCCGGTAAAAATCCGTGTCAACAACACGAAGAAAAATCCTAGCGGACGCGCCGGGTACCCCTATAGGTTAAGTTCGACTTGGTAAGACCTCTACGGCCCAGTCGCAATGATCACCTCATCGGGTTCGGGTCGGAGGTCTCGAATCTGTGTAGGCCAGAACTGTTTTTGCCCTAGTTGCAAATAATTGACCCTGATCTTTCGGGAGAGCCAAGCTGCTGCGCCATATCCTTCTGCAAAAATAGCCTCAAACACGGGCACTTTCACCACTCGATACTCGAGTATTAAACTCATCACACAGGGTATACACCCTCCGAATGGAAAACGACTATAATAGTCATCCGAAGGAAAGTAAGATCTGAGCGTCTACCCGACTGGAAAAGTCCCAATCGAGCAAACGCTCGGGGGCTACTGACAAAGGGATGAACCTTGGACCCGGCGAATAAGGATACCTGGTCCTAGGCCCAAGACTGAGGCCCAATACGAGAAGCTTCGGACTACTCTAGAAGGCCCAGTTGAAGCCCACCCGCAATGCCTTGCGGGATAGGGTAGGAAACTTGTAACCGACTTAGGTTTAGAGTTCGAGTCCTCCCCGGGTACGGTTTGGGACCTGGCCATCTATATAAGGCCAGGAGAGCCACTGGGAGAGGGCCAAGCAATGCCGCATCATCAAGCCTTGAGTTTGAGATTGTACTCTCGACTTGAGCAATCCCCCATTGTAACCGATCTATTCGATAATACAGATCGACAGAGGCAGGAGTAAGGGTTTTACCTCTACGAGGGCCCCGAACCTGGGTAAATCGTGTCTCCTGTCTAGCCGACGATCGCCGCCAGCGTCCACAGGTTCTCCTATTCGAAACCCTATGGTTTCACCCGAGGGACTTGTTGAGATGCAGATTCGACATTGTGTTCTACATCCCCCCTTTAAGGTTTGATACATCATTCAGTTCATCGACCAAATAAAAATCATCCGGATTCGCCATCATTCGTCATGCCGTGCATTTGGTATGCATATATGATGAAGATTGTCCATGGTTGCGGCGAAATCCGAACAAAGTGACACAGAAGAAAAAGAAGACGCAAACCGAAAAACTCTAGAAACTGATATGTGGTTTTGTACGTAAACACTCTACGGCCAGTGAGACAAGGAGTCTGTTGCTATTAATGTAATTGTTACTAATTTTAAAACAATATAAGATATTTATATGCAAATTATATGCAAATAGTAAAATAGTTAATAGTTTGAATAGTTAGAATAATTATTTGGTTAAACAGAAAATGGATTCGAATTAGTTATGCAAATTCAAGCACTTTTCATGTTGAAATTTTTGTCAAATTCGAAAGTATATAGAAGTTATTCATGTGCATATTCAAACAATTTTCAAATTTGGGCGCTAAAACATTTGGGCGCGCAGGGTAGCACCAAATTTCGAAATACGTTTGGTCCCGGCCCGTGCCACCAACCGGGACCAAAGGGGGTACCTCTAGTCCCGGTTGGTTGCACGGGCCGGGACTAGAGGCCCATTAGTATAAATATCCAGGCCCTCTCTCCAGGCCGAGAAACCACCTGGGACCGACCGGACTAGCCTGGGCAAAGCCCTGCCGGCGGGGGGGATGGATAGAAAGATCCCGCTGGCACCGGTTCCGGCCGTTTATTGCATTAGCTTGTCCATAGAATGGCCGGGGACGAGTTTTGGACGGAAGCGATTTCATTGATAAAAGGCCCAAGTGGCCGGTGCTTACATGGGGGCGACGGCGCGGCCACAGGCGGCCGGCCCTATTGGTCGTCCTTACATGCATGGGGGCGGTGACGCGGCCACAGGCGACCGGCCGTTTCTTGCGGGGGCAAACCTAGCTAACTACTTGGCGGGGGCGCGCCGGCGTCGACCTAGTCCTCCTCGTCGGAGGAGATGCAGTGGTAGGGAGGCTGCTGCCACAGGTGGGCAGGCAGCTGGGGAGCGCCCTTCGGCGGCGGCTGCGGAGGCATCGGGGGTGCGCCCTCCGGCGGCGGCGGCAGCTCCTGTGGCGCGCCCTCCAGTGGCAGCGGCGGCAGCTCCTCCGGCGACCACTCACCGCCGGTCCAGGCCCAGCTCATGCCGTATTCGAGGTCAGGGGGCAGCGGCTGTGGAGGGGGCTGGTCCGTCGACGCCTCCATCTGGGCGTTCATCGCCTGCCACCACGGCGCCGGCAGTGGAGGGGGCGGCATCGCAGTCGTGTCGGCGTCGGTAGCCGCCTCCGCGGCCGCGCAGGCGAGGACCTGCTCCCAGCGCCTGATCTCGTCCTCGGCGAGGGAGCGGCGGGAGGCCTCGTAGGCGGCCTGCATCTCGGAGTCCTCGTCGTCGACGATGTCCTCCTCGATACACAGCTCCGGCTCGCTGCCGGGCGGCGGCGTTGGGTAAGTGTCGGCGTTGGCCTCCGGATTCGGGGGCGTAGCGAAGTAGGAGCGGCGGCGCTGGTCGTGCTCCTGCTGGAACCACACTTCCCAGTTCGGGGAGTCCATCGCGTAGGCCGGGTCCCTGAGGAGGTGGGCCGGCAGGAGAGCGCGCCAGCGAGCTACCTCCTCAGCCCGAGCGTCGTTGGTCGGGACTGCCGGTACCGGGATCCGCTGCGGGTTGAGGTGCCAGCCGTCCGGGAGGTGGACGTCCGGCCAGAAGACCGGCGTGGCGTGCTGCCAGTGCCACATGGCCTCCTCCTTCCGGACGTACCGGCGGATCCGCTTGCCTGGCGCGGCGCGAGGAGGCGGGTGGCGCGCGGCCGGAGGTGGTGCTGGGAAGCGCGGGGTGGCCCCGATCCGCATGCCGCCGGGACCGAAGCTGAATGCCTCCCGCGGTGGGGCGGGAACGCCGCCGCTGCGGCCTCTCTGTCCAGCGCCCCTGGAGGACCCGGCCTCGTGCTCGTTCTTGGACTTGTTGAACCAGCGGCGGGGCGACATGGCTAGGGGTTAGGGTTTGTGCTGAGGGGGTGGCGTGTGCCGGTGTACGGGCGGCAGGGTCCCTTTAAAAAGGACCGGGACGGGGATGGCATGCCAACCGGCGGTGAGAACGTGGCGGCGGTTGAAGGTGGCGTTGAATGCGCGGTGAAGCCGAGGCGGCAACTGGGTCACGGGTTGGGAAGTGGGGAACGTGGGGGAAGGCGAGGCGGCCACTGGGTCGCTGGCCAGTGGGCCCTTTTGACCACGTGTGGTCGCGGTTAGGGGTTTAATAAAAGACGTGGGGACGTGGGGGAAGGCGAGGCGGCTACTGGGTCGCTGGCCAGTGGGACCTTTTGACCGCGCGTGGTCGCGGTTAGGGGTTTAATAAAAGACGTGGGGACTTGGGGGAAGGCGAGGCGGCCACTGGGTCGCTGGCCAGTGGCCCCTTTTGACCGCGCGTGGTCGCGGTTCGGGGGATTAATAAAATATGTGGGGCCGTGGGGCAAAGCGAGGCAGCCACTGGGTCGCTGGCCAGTGGCCCCTTTGACCAGGCGTGGCCGCGGTTAGGGGTATTAATTAAAGACGTGGGGACTTGGCAGGCGGTTGAGGAAGGGGAGGCTGGTTGGGGATTACGAGGCAGGCGGCCGCTGTGTCCCTGCCTGTCCCTGTCCCTTGTCTCTGTCACCAATTCACTTAGTTAATTAATGAACTTGACTAGGTTAGCTAATTTAGATATTCATCAGTTCACTTAGTTAATTAACTGATACAAATTTTCTATTTTTTACGTAGATATAAATTTGCACGTTTTATAACAAGTTAGATACTAGTAATATTGCACAGGCAATGCGCGTCTTAACTAACAGAGCGATTAGTTGAGCAATAGTTAGAGAAAGATGGGATGGTAGGTGATTTTGGTACTTAACATTGAAGCGACATACACCATTCATTCGACGTCGTGGACGGATGTGATTCTTTCATTTTTTATCTCTCGATATTTTTATGTTAACCATACATATAGACATGTTTTTGCGTGAAAATATATCATCACAACATCTCCATCTAATTATCATTATTTCTATTATATGGCTACAGGAATGACGATGGAACAAACACAACAACTGGAACAAAGACAGGAACCACCTTGTGTGGATACTACGTCTGCGAGTTCATTCGTCAAACGGGAACCACCTTCATGTACGTCAGTCGTCAATTTTTCTTATTACCATCTATTTAAGTTACTTAGTTTCATTAATATATATTGACCACTCTTCTTTATATTAGATAGAACGGCTTCGGGACGGTCTTCTACCAAGGGACCGCATACGAGCAATTCAGGAGGAAATTGCGGGCTAAATTTTATTTTGTAATTCCATCGGTCATGTAATATGCTCGATGCCAACACAAACAACTGTGGGGATATCGGTCATGTAATATGCTCGATATACTTAGCTTCTGTAATATAAGTGTTCTTTATTTTTCTATATATATGTATTACTTATTCACTCGTGGGATCCCGGAGGTCCGGGGAAGGGCCACCGGGCTCCTCTCTTCTCCTGGGATCTGGGAGGTCCGGGGAGGGGCCAACAAGGCTCCTTATCAGTGTATGGTGACAGGGGTATCGTGAAATGGAATTGGTCACAAAACAGAAAAAAAAAAAAACAATAAAGCGAAAAAAAAACTCTGTCGCGGCAGAGAAAATGGCAAAACTGCTGCCGCGGCAGAGGAGGCATTCATCCCGGTTCGTGTTAAGAACCGGGACTAATTCCCCTGGCCAGGTTCGCCACGTGGTCAGCCCCATTTGTCCCGGGTCCTGGCACAACCGGGACCATTGGGGGAGGGGCATTTGTCCCGGCTGGCCCATCCCGGTTGCACAACCGGGACAAATGGGCCTTACCAACCGGGACTAGTGCTCCTGTTTCCACTAGTGGCAATATATCGCAGAATGGATATGGAATGCCACGATAGGTAGGTTTGGTGGCTGTTTTGAGGAAGATATTTTAGGCTTATGTGTAGAAGAACAAAGTTCTCCCACGAGGTTTGTATGTACTAGCGAAGTTTGCACCAACTCTCAATGTGAGAATGGGCAATGCACAACATCGAAGAGGCTAGCAAATATGGATGGTGGAAGTACCAGGAACCGCAACATAGACTCACAAGTTGAAAGATTGCAGCAAGCAAATCATCTTACAATGCACAATGCAAATCACTCCAAGAGGGTCCGTGGCAGTGACAAGTCATTGTTAGCTACCCCGACCGTAGCGCGTAACAAAAGGCCGATCAGAAATGTATCACTTGTAGCAATCATATACCATTGTTTCTATCAGCTGGTAATTTAAGTGTGGCACAGTTTCAAGTTTCTTAGACCAACCATTAAAAGTTTATACTTAGTAGTCCTTCCCGTTTATCCATTAAGCAAATTAATATCTCAAAACAACAGCAGTGATTCAAGTGAAGCAGTTTAGTGATCTACAAGACCATGCAATCTTTTCCACTATAACAACTACCACATAAGCATTTCTATTCTCAACCAAACACATATATATGACAACAAAAGCTCTCTCTAAGCATATATCAATGAAAACTAGAGAGTACTAACAACTCTAAATAAGAGATGCATGAAAACAAAGGCTAAACGTAGTACTAGCAAAAAATGAACACTCACAGAACAATAAGAATTAAAACTAGAGTGTTTAAAGCAATCAAAACGGAGCGTGTCTCTCTCCCACACAAGTATGATAAGATCCAACCATAAACTACAGCAAAGAAAACTTAAAAAACTGAAACCAAAAAATAAAATATGCTCCAAGTAAAGCACATAAGATGTGACTGAATAAAAATATAGTTTCACTAGAAGTGACCTGATAAATTGTTGATGACGAAGGGGGTGCCTTGGGCATCCCCAAGCTTAGATGCTTGAGTCTTCTTGGAATTTTCTGGGATGTACCACCGGGGAATCCCCAAGCTTAGGCTCTTCACTCTTCTTGATCGCATCATATCATCCTCTTCTCTTGACCCTTCAAAACTTCCTTCGCACCAAACTTCTCACAATCTTCATTAGCAACGTTAGTGCAATCAAAATAATAAATTCACATGGTTCAGTTTCAACACAAGTCTAACACTCAAAAACACATTAGATACTGTCACAACTTCTTTCAAAACTCTTTTTCTCAAAAGAACACCAAAAGAAAGAGATTAAGATGCAAATGCGATAAATGGCAGAAATCCGTCAAAACAGAATAGCAGGTAAAGCTTAATTTTTCAAAAATCTTCTGTTGCTCAAATCAAAAAGTGGTCAACTAAGAAAAGTTGCGGATATAACTCAGGATTAAGCATAAAAAAAATCAGGTCATTTTGAATTTTCTGTGATTTTTTTACGGAATTAACAGTGGACAACACAAATATGTTTCCTGCGCAGAAATCCTAAATATAGCCTCAACTTTCCAATAGAGAAATAAAACGGGTTGTCTCCCGGTAGCGCTTTGCCTTTAATGCCTTTCAGCTAGGCATGATGATTTTTAAAAGATGCTCACATAAGAGTTTAAGCACAATTTGAGAGCATAAAGAACCAAATATAAAACACATTTAAGTCTAACCCACTTCCTATGAAAAAGAATCTTGTAGAAAAACAATCCAACGAAGCATAAAGTGACTAGCATAGGAAGGCAAAATAAGTGTAACATCAAAAATTTCAACATAAAGAGGGGAAACTTAATATTGTTGAGATGCATAAAACCATGTTTCCCTCTCTCATAATAACTTTCAGTAGAATCATGAATAAAATTAACAATATAACTATCATAAGAAATATTCTTATCATGATCAACATGCATAAAATAATTAATACTCTCCACATAAGCATAGTCATTCTTATTAATAGTAGTGGGAGAAAATTCAACAAAATAGTTATCATTATTATTCTCATCACCATAATCATTAAATATAGGAGGCATAGTATCATCAAAATAAATTTTCTCCTCAATAGTAGGTGGACTGAAAATATCATATTCATCATTTTAAACAGGTGGAACTAGGATACCACAATCATTATAATAATCATATATTGGAGGCAAGGTATCATCAAACAAATTTTCCTCCTCAAAACTTGGGGGATTAAAAATATCATATTCATCAAAACTAGCTTCCCCAAGCTTGAAATTTTCCATAGCATTAGCAACAATGGTGTTTAAAGAGTTCATACTAATAACATTGCCACTAGCATGCAAATAAAGTTCCATAGGTTTTTTAATTTTCTCTTCAAACACTTCATGTCCTAACTCAAGATAAAGATTATAAAGCTCTCTCAAATTTTTGTTGTTTTCCATTAATCCTAACTAGTGAAAACAAGAAACAAAAAGATTTTATTGCAGAATCTAAAGGAAATAACTTCGAGCACTCACACCCGAGGATGTGAGAACCTTTTACCTTACCTCCCCGGCAACGGCGCCAGAAAAAAGCTTGATGTCTACGCACTATTCTTGTAGACAGTGTTGGGCCTCCAAGTGCAGAGGTTTGTAGAACAGCATCAAGTTTCCCTTAAGTGGATCACCCAATGTTTATCGAACTCAGGGAGGTAGAGGTCAAAGATATCCCTCTCAAGCAACCCTGCAATCAAGATAAAAGAAGTCCCTTATGTCCCCAACACACCCAATATACTTGTCAGGTATATAGGTGCACTAGTTCGGCAAAGAGAGAGTAAAATGCAAGGAATATGGATGATAATAAGTGATAATAGCAATCTGAAATAAAAATGGCAGAAAGCAAACATGTAGCAGAACAGGCGGAAAACGGTGTTTCAATGCTTCGAAATAAGGCCTAGGGATCGTACTTTCACTAGTAGACACTCTCAACAATGATCACATAATTGAATGCATAAATATCGTCCCTTCACTATACTCTTAACCCTCTCCGGTTGGATAACGAACACTAATAATTGCGTAGGGCTGTAACAGCACTCCTCAAGTTTGTATTCCCATGTCTAGTTAAACCCACGCTGTCATTACGAGCGCCCTAGAAGGTACTAAGAAAACTCCACAATTTCATAGAGGAGACACACACGGCGTGCACACTGTCACCTTCACACCGTGATCAAAGTGACTCCAAAGTTCAATTAATAAAGCACTTGAGTAGCAAAAGATGAAGAGTAACATCTACGAATTCAAATAGATTACAAAGCTTATGATCAAATATAGATCACACCATGGGAGAGAGAGATGAACCACATAGCTACCGGTAGAGCCCTCAGCCTCGGGGGAGAACTACTCCCTCCTCATCATAGGAGACAGCAACGGCGATGGAGATGTCGGTGGAGTCGATGGAGATGGCTCCCGGGGGCACTTCCCCGTCCCGGCAGGGTGCCAGAACAGAGATCTGTCCCCTGAAACTTGTCGGCAGCGGCGGCGGAGCTACAGATGTATTTTGTGGAAAAGGTCGGTGTATTTAGGGTTTATGCCTCGGGGAGTATATATGGGCGAAAGGGCGATGCCGGGGGGTGGCCAGGGGGCCCACACCCCTAGGTGGCGCGACCAGGGGGAACCCGCGCCACCCCATGGTGTGGCCACCCTGTGGTCCCCCTCCGGGTCTCTTCAGGACTTCTGGATGCTTCCAGGACTTCTAAGACTTCTGGTTTTCAAATCGTCCAATTCCGAGAATATTTCCAGAACAACTTTTCTGAAACTAAAAACAACACAAAACAGGGAGCTGACACTTGGCATCTTGTTAATAGGTTAGTCCTGAAAAATCGATAAAAATGACATAAAGAAGGGAGAAAACATGTAGCAATTGGCATAATATCAACATGGAACATCACAAATTATAGATATGTTGGAGAAGTATCAGCTACCACCAGATCAAGATGGCCAAGGAGGACGAAGAGAAGACCGCCTTCATGACTCCTTGCAGGGTGTTCTGCTACGTCTGCATGCCCTTCGGCTTGAAGGACAGGGCTACCTTCCAACGGCTCATGCGTATCGCCTTGGAAACGCAGAGAGGGAAGAACGCGGAGGCCTACGTCGACGACATCATCGTAAAGACACGCGAGGAGCGCACGGTCATCTACAACCTCGCGGAGACCTTCCAAAACCTCTACAGGGTCAACATCATGCTGAACCCCGACAAATGCGTGATCGGGGTTGCAGCAGGGAAGCTGTTGGGCTTCCTGGTGTCCCACCAGGGCATCGAGGCCAACCCCGACAAGATTCGAGCTATCGAAGAAATGCAGCCTCCACGGCGGTTGAAGGATATGCAGCGCCTCGCGGGATGCGTGGCGGCGCTAGGATGCTTCATCTCCAGGTTCGGAAACAAGGCCCTGCCATTCTTTAAACTCCTGAAGCGACGGGTCCATTCAAATGGACTACCGAGGCGGCTGCTGCATTTGAAGGGCTGAAATGGTATCTGGCAAGTGAAAGTGCAAACGCGCTTAAATCATCTTGTTTTGGTGTTTGTTAACAACATGTGAATCCTTAAGTGTGTTGATGGTTTCAGGCCTATATATCATATTTGCTGTGGTGATAGTGAGGTACAAAAAGAGGCAAAGATCCAGGGAAAACTTCTGCTGGAATTTATTCCAGGCCGGAGTCTCCGGTCTCTCTGACCGGAGTCTCCGGTGTGAAGTTATTCGAGAGAAATTCTGTGCTAGAACTTCTGGTGTCACCCGTTGTACTCACTCCGGAGACTTACCAGAGAAACACGAGAGTCTCCGGTGTGAGTATAACTTATGAAGATTCAGGAGTGGAGTTTCTGGTGTCACCCGCTGTACCCAGACCGGAGACTTGCCGGAGACTGTCCGGAGTCTCCGGACTGACTGGGACTTGCGTTTACGATCCACCTGAGACTCTCTCTGCCCTCTGGCGACAGAAACAAGCGATGGAAGCACCGGATTCTCCGGTCTCACATACCGGAGTCTCCGGACTGCCTAGAGCCTTGAAGAAATGAGAGCTGGATTGGTTGGTGTCAGCCGCTAGAGCCACACCGGAGATTTACCGGAAACTGTCCGGAGTCTCCGGACTGAAGCGCTCGCGAAACATTCAGACCGGAGTCTCCGTTGTGAGTTTGGCAGAATCGTCTCCAACGGCTCCAAAATTTATGAGGGGTATAAATACCCCCTCCCCTTCATCTACCTCCAGCTAGCTCGTCCCAAATAGATCTCACCATTGCTAGAGCTCACCCACCTTGCTAGATCTTCAAATCCTTCCACCCAAAAGCCATTATCTTTGGATGATTGAAGGAGAAGGCCTCGATCTACGTCTTCACCAACCGGATTTCATTTCCCCTCCTCATTTTCTTGAGGGGAACTAGTCTAGGGTTTCCTCTTGTGGATAACCTAGACATCTTGTCTCACTCTTGGTGATTCTTGTGATTGTTGGGAGCCCCCAATTTGGTTGTGGGTGTGTGTCCCAAACTTGTTTGTAAAGGACTCGATTGCCGCCTCAAAGGGGATCAATAGTGGAAGGTGGACTAGGCCTTTGTGACGGGGTTCATTGGAGAATAGGGTGATGCCTTTGTGGCATTGAGTAGGCCTTCGTGGCGAGCTCACACCCCTCCAACGAGACATACTCCCTTAACAAGGAGGAACTCGAGAATACATCGTGTCTCCACGTGCTTCCTATAGGTTATCTCGTTCCCTTATCCTTTACTTGTGTTTGCTTTGCATTTATTGTTGTACTTGTCGCATTTATTATCGTACTTTCCATATAGGTAAATTCACCCTAGTTGCATTATCTAGAGAATTTACCTTTGTATCAAGCCTAATCTTGTAGAAAAAGTTAGAATTGGTCGTAGCACCTATTCACCCCCCTCTAGGTGCCCATACATTACTTTCAATTGGTATAAGATCCTCGGCTTTTTATCGGGCTTAACCGCCTAAGAGTTAAGTATGGTCGATGAGGCGGAGACCGCCGGTTCCGCGGTGCATGTCTCTATGGATGACCTCAATGAGTTGAAAAAATCATTGACCTCATCCATGGAGAACAAAATCGATGAATTGCGACAACTCATGTTGCAATTCATGAAACCCAAGGAACCAGAAGTCTCTACTTCACCTCCTCCGGACAAAGTCCCGGAGGGCGCCGAGAAAGGGGATAATGGTGATCCATCTAAAGATGCTTCCGCTAAGAACTCCACCGATAAGGGTAAAGAAGGAGATGGAGAATATCCCTCCGTCAAAGGACATTATTCTCACGATCCTCCCGTCCCACTTCCTCATATAATCCCTAGGGGAGATCCACCAAAAATTGATGCACACTCTTTTCGTGAATGGCAATATTACATGGAAACTCACTTGAACTCTTCTTGTATAGAACTTTGGAGGGTCACTCGTAATGGATACAAGCCTCATGACCCCAAGAACTTGACAAGAAGAGAAGTCGTAGATTGTCAACTCAACTACACCACCTTTTCTATTCTTCAATAAGCCTTGGGTCCTAACCACATGCCTCATCTTCAACAATATTCCGCCGCCAAGGAAACATGGGACGCTCTTGTCATCATGTTTGTGGGCAATGAAAGCATGCAAAGGAATAGATATGATGCCTTGAGCAATGAGGCCGAATGGTTCTATATGCATGATGGAGAGAGACATGAAGACATGTACCGAAGGCTCAAGACGCTTGCCACCGCATTCCAGAATGACAGTGCCAAGTACATTGATGATGCTTGGATCAAGAGGAAGTACATGATTGCTATCATGACATTTGAGCCCGCGGACTTGAAGAGAATTCAAGGAATACATGACTTTGCTTCTTTGACCTAGACCCAAGTTATGCAAGAGGTGTGCTCCTATAAAGTGCAAACCAAGAATGCTCTTTACAACCGTGCTAGAGCCATAGGAATGTACAAAGGGGCATCGGTTGCTTTGAAGGCCAAGGTTGTGTCAAGGGAGGTTGAGTATGAAGAAGAGTGCCATGAGGAATTGGCTCCATTGAAGGATCAAGAATATGATCCCGTTCTCAAAGATATCATTGTTCTTACCGTGCAATTTTTTTGGAAGAACCCCCCAAGGCCAAGGCATATGTTGAGGAGAAGACCAAGTCTGGCTATGGCAATGATGGGACTCAACGAGTGAGGTCTTGCTTCAACTGTCAAGATAAGCACCATTTCATTGTGGAGTGCACCTATAAAAATAGAGAAATCCATGGTGGCAAACTCATTCGCAAGGACAAGTCCAAGGTTGCTTACAAGAAACCTCACTTCAAGAAGAAACCATTCAATAAGAAGTCCCCCACCAAGTTTGTGCTAGTGACTAAAGAGGAGTATGATTCCGGAAGTGATGAAGAAGAAGAAACCACAAGTGAAGTGGACGCTCTTGCTATTGCTTCAACTCCATCATATTTATCTCTTTTTGAATCCCCCAATGAGAATCATCCTCACCCAAATGCCAAGTGCTTCATGTCTAAGGCCTTGGAGGTATCACCTTCTCCCAACTCTAAGACCCCAAGTGAACTAGAAAATCATGCTAGTCTTAGAGTAGAAGATGAATTTCTCTCTTTGGAACGTTTTATGTCTAACATGCAAGGGGGGACCAATAAGTACTTTTAGA
This sequence comes from Alopecurus myosuroides, assembly GCA_028641055.1. Lineage (NCBI taxonomy): Eukaryota > Viridiplantae > Streptophyta > Magnoliopsida > Poales > Poaceae > Alopecurus > Alopecurus myosuroides. The sequence continues at coordinate 138,955,727 of CM054059.1, forward strand.
ACATCATGAGCCAATTGGGAGAGGCCCATGAAGCTCTTGAGAGAAAGGTGAGATTGAAAGAAGGGATGCGGATGAGATAGCATCTCTCTCCATGACTCTTGAGGAAGAGCATGATGGTAGAGTTTCTCTTGAGGAGGAACTTGAATCTATTGAAGAGTCACATAATGAACTTGTTTCTAATATCACTAAGTAACGTGACCTTGCAATTACTAAATATAAAAAGGCTAAAAAGGGTAAGGTTGAGTTTGTTGTTGGTCATGGTAAACTAACCGAGGAGTTTGAAAAGTTAACCAAGGCTCACAAGGCCTTGGAGAGTCAACACTCTTCCCTCAAAGAGTTGCATGAATAACTTCAAACTCAACTTAATTAACTTAACAACCCTAGAACATCTACTTCTTCTTGTGATCATGCAAATATTATTGAGGAAAATGCTAGGTTGAAGGTTGTGGCCTCTAACCCACAAGTGGTTGCCCCTATCCCACATGTGGTTGTTGCTAGACCACAAATGAGTTCTCCAAGGCAACAAGTGGGCAAGCAAGGTCTTGGATATGTTGCCAAGAAGAAGAACAATAAGAACAAGAGAAAGAATAAGGACAACAATGGTGCTTCAGGCGGTATTGTTATTAGGTACAACACTACTCATAGCACTCCCGCACAAGCTAACAATGTCGCTTCAAGTAGTGGTTTCATGAGGGACAACACTACTAGTAGCATTTCTCCGGGAACTAACAATCCACACCATTTCTTATAGGTTGATTATTATGGTGTTGTGCAAGCTAAATATGTTGGTCCTATTGAGGGTTACGTTGACTATACCATTTGGGTTCCAAAGACCCTTGTTGCTAACATGAAGGGACCCTCCTCGGGTACTAACTCTAGTCAATGATCTCTTGCAGGACTATGCTTCCGGTGGGTCTAAATGGATAATTGATAGTGGATGCACTATTCATATGACCGGGAGCAAAGAACTTGTGACGGAGTTGCGCCCAAATGATATTAATGCAACCGTCACTTATGGATACACGTCCTCGTCTAAGGTATCGGGGTTTGGCAAGGTTGTGATTGCTCCTGATATTACTATCGTGGACGTCATGCTTGTTGAATCCCTTGGTTTCAATTTACTTTCGGTTCATTCTCTTGGGAAGATGGGTTTCTCTTCCTTCTTTGATGAAAACATTGTGGTCCTTTTTGAGGAGCAAGACTCTTGACGTCGCATACGTGGGACATGTTGAAAATGAGTTGTTCGTGGTGGAATTTTTGAAGTCTACCAACTCTCAATCAATGTGTCTTTTCGGAAAGGCGGATGTGGGGTGGTTGTGGCATCGCCGTCTATCCCATGTCAACATGAGAACTTTTCAAAGTCTCCAGAAAGGTGGCCTTATCCTTGGACTAAAAGAAAATGTTTCCTTTTCCAAATATCGTGTTTATAGGTCGTGTGTTGAAGGAAAGATGCATGATGCCGCCCACAAGGCCAAGACTATTATCTCATCAAAGAGGATCTTGGAACTTCTCCATGTTGATCTCTTTGGTGTCGTGCCCAAGGCAAGTCTTGGAGGCAAGAAGTATTGCTTGGTGATTGTCGATGACTATTCAAGATACACTTGGGTATATTTCTTCAAGTGCAAGAGTGAGACCCAACAAACTATCATCGACTTCCCCAACCAAGTGCAACATCAACATAGTGTCCAAATCATGGCCATTAGGAGTGATAACGGCTCTGAGTTCAAGAACTACACTTTGAATGAATTCCTTAGTGATGAGGGTATTCGTCATCAATATCCGCCATCTACACCCCTCAACAAAATTGTGTAGCCGAGCGGAAGAATACAACTTTATTGGATATGGCAAGGACAATGTTGGGGGAGTATTCTTCTCCCCAATATCTATGGGCGGGGGCTATTTCTACCGCATGCCACTCCTCCAACCGCCTCTAAATATGCAAGGGCTTGGACAAGACTCCATATGAGATCCTCACCGGCAACAAACCCAACATCTCCTACTTCCGTGTATTCGGTTGTAAGTGCTTCTATTTGATCAAGGGTGTTAGGTTGTCTAAGTTTCAATCCAAAACTACTGAGGGTATATTTTTTGGTTACGGTGCCGAATTCCACACTTATAGAGTCTTTGACAAAGCCTCATGGATTGTCATAGAATCTTTTAGTGTGGTATTCGAGGAAAATGATGGCTCCCAAGTGGTGCAATTTCATGTTTCTAATGTAGATGTTGAAATGCCTCAAGAAGCCATAGGAAGGATAGGTGTGGGATTTTTCCGCCCCATTGAGGGACACCTTATGGAGACTCGAGAAGGACTATGCTCTACTCAAGTGGAGCCCTCCTATACAATAGAAGAACAAGCCAAGGAGCCAAGTGATGCACCTAACCAAGAACATGTTGAAGACCCTCCTCTCATTGACCAAGTTACTATGAAAAATGCAACCTCTCCTATCATTCATGCAAGTCAAGGTCTAGGCCAGATATCAACCATCCTCATCTGCCTCTCCTCAAGTTGAAGCTAGTGTTGAAGATGTTGATGATGATGATGATGATCAGTCCAAGTTTGTCAAGACGGGGACCCAAATGATCAAGTGATTTCTCCTCGCAATAATGAGGAGATCGAAGCCTGTCGTTCTAGAAGGATAAAAAGAGATTTGAAGCAAATTGATGCTCAAGACAACAAAGTGTTGGAATATGTTCAAGCTCGAAAATCCACAAGAAGGCAATTGGCACATTTTAGTGAGCATCAAGCTCACATATCTATGGTGGAACCAAAGAAAGTGTTTGAACCACTTGAGGACTCCGATTGGGTTGAAGCTATGTATGATGAGCTCAATAAGTTTGAGCGCGATAAAGTTTGGAAGCTAGTTGAGAAGCCCAAAGATTGCCACAATGTTATTGGCACTAAGTGGATATTCAAGAACAAGCAAGCTGAGCATGGCATTGTCATAAGGAACAAGGCAAGGTTGGTGGCTCAAGGCTACACTCAAGTGGAAGGCATTGACTTTGATGAGACCTATGCTCCCGTGGCTCGCGTTGAGTCCATCCGTATCCTCCTTCTATATGCATCTTCGCATGATTTCAAATTGCAACAAATGGATGTCAAAAGTGCTTTCTTGAATGCTCCACTAAAAGAGGAGGTATATGTTAAGCAACCTCCGTGGTTCGAGAACCTCAACTTTTCTAACCATGTCTACAAACTTGATAAGGCGCTCTATGGACTTAAACAAGCACCACGTGCGTGGTATGAGCACCTTAGAGAGTTATTGGAAGACCGTGGTTTTGGAGTTGGGAAGATCGACCCCACCCTTTTCACAAACAGGGTAAAGGGAGATCTTTTCATATGCCAACTCTATGTGGACGATATTATCTTTGGCTCAACTAACCAAGTTTTCAATAATGTGTTCTCAAAGCTTATGGCTGACAGGTTTGAGATGTCCATTATTGGAGAGCTTAAATTATTCCTTGGCTTCGAGATCCAGCAATTGGCTCGTGGGACTTTCATTTCTCAAGCCAAGTACACCCAAGACATGCTCAAGAGGTTTAATATCCAAGGTGCAAATATTAAGCCATCTCCTATGCAAGTCAAATGCCACCTCAAGCGCAATCCGGATGGTAAAGATGTCGACCAAAAGTTGTATTGTTCTATGATTGGTTCTTTTCTTTACCTTTGTGCATCTAGGCCCGATATCGTTTTGAGTGTAGGTGTGTGTGCAAGGCATCAAGCGGCTCCTAAGGAAAGCCACTTAGTGGCGGTCCATAGGATCTTTCGGTATTTGATTGATACCTCAAGGTTTGGTTTGTGGTACCCAAAGGGGGCACAATTTTCACTCAAGGGCTACACAGGCTCGGATTGGGCCGGTGATCAAGATGATAGGAAGTCTACTTCCTGGGCTTGCCAATTTCTTGGTAGGTCCTTGGTGAGTTGGTCTTCCAAGAAGCAAAATTGCATATCTCTCTCCACCACCGAAGCCGAATATGTGGCGGCTGCTAGTGCTTGCACCCAATTGCTATGGATGAGGCAAACCATCAAAGAGTATGATGTTAATTTGGAGAAGGTGCCTCTCATGTGTGACAATGAAAGTGCCGTCAAGATTGCCTACAACCCCGTGCAACACACAAGGAAAAACATATTGAGATTCGTCATCATTTCATCCGGGGTCATGTGGCAAGAGTTGATAATGAGATGGCATATGTCCCCTCCAAGGATAATATCGTGGACATCTTCACGAAGCCTCTCGATGATGCAAGATTCATGTTCTTTAGGAATGAGCTAAATATCATTGATTCTAGGAGTTTGACTTGAAGATCTTGCACACACCCCTATAGTTGTGACGTGTTTGAGTTTAGGTGTAGGCATGGACATAGGGGGAGTGTTATCCTAACACATTGGGTTCTCCCTCCCCCCATTATGCCCAAAGCAAAAATTCATTGTTATCTCTGTTTTTCTATTGTTGAATTGTGAGCTTAAATGTCGAGTGTTGGCCATGCACCCAAGATATATATTTGCGGTGACATACCATGATCTCTTACATCGTGGCTTAGGCCACCAACCTCTTCCTTTGAAGAGTTGGTTCTTATTTGGATCTGTTGGTGTTATTTTGACTTGTTGAGTTTTTGTTTGCCTCTTTGGAAAAACAAACTCAAAATTTGGTGTTTTAAGGTTTGATCTTTCTTTCCTTGAGTATGAAGTTCCAACCCCTGTTGTTTTTCTATCCCAGGCCAAAATTTTCCCAAGAGCCAAGTTTTTCTTGCTTCATACATGTCATGTTCATTTCTCGGAGACTTGTGGTATGTGGACCGGAGACTCCGGACTGCCACACCGGAATCTCCGGCCTGTCCGGAGACTCTGGTCTGGGGTACAACAGTATAAAAAGACGGGCTTGGGGAAGTTAGGGTTTTCGTCCCAGACTTTTCCCCCGACCCCCAAACTGACTGTTGCGCCGCTGCCGCCTCCAAGGTCTCGTCCAGACGGTTTCCACCGCCAGAATCCGTCCCCGAGGGCCTCCCTCGACTCCTCCTCGCGTTTCCCCTCCGTGGGATCCTCCATGTCTGACTTGGGTGGTAAGGGTACCCCATCTCCCTTTTGTTTCTTGTTTTTCATCTAGATCTTGCTCTAGATACATGTTTTGGGAGAGTTTGTACCTTCTACTTGCTGTTAGAACCACCCTAGGCAGTTTTCTCCAGTAGAAATCATCTAGAAACTTTAGAGAAAGTTGTAGTGGATTCACATCTCATATCTGCGAGCAGTCTGGAGACTCCGGTATGCCAGACCAGAGACTCTATTGTGAATCCTCCAGAACTTGTTCTGATGCTTCTGATTGATTTCTTCCTCCACTTTTGGACATGTATGCTCATTGTTTTTGCTCTCTGGTTTTGTGTTTGGCTGTGTTTGCTTTCAGGGAAAGGAAGGTCTAAGTCATCTGCCTCAAATCCTCATGTCAATCCAAGGAAATACCGTGCCCACGCTCACAACTATCCCGTCACCGATGAAGCTACTGGCAGGGTTGGTCAGAGGAGGACTTTTGAGGATGAGCAGCGTCAACAAGAAGTTTTCCAAGAAAGGCAAAGGCGTGAAGTGGCAAAGAAGGCCAAGTATGATAGGATCACCACTATGGTGTCTCTGAGCAAGAGGGAGTACATGATCATGAGGGCCAGACCTTTCTTCACCATGGACCTGCACTGCTGAGAGTAACCACAACTGGAGGAGGGAGTCCGAGCTGATTCAGAGGGAGATCTACTCCAAGTTCAGGCAGCCTGTTTGTCCTCAGAAGGTTCTCGACTTGGATGCTCTGGGCAGTTCTGAGTACTTTGAGGAGGCTGTGTGGATCACGAGGAATCTTGTACTTGAGCATCTAGTTGGCATTCAACAGAAGTATAATGTCTCGGTCGTTCAACAGTTTTTTGCCACTATCAGTTGTGGAGATGATGATGATGTTACTTTGACTTGGATGACTGGGCCGAGGCAGTGCGAGTCCTCTATCAGCAGATTGGCTGAGCTGCTTGGCTACCCTTGGGGTGATGACTGTGGTCAGCGTATGCATATCCATGGGGTGGCCTATAACAAGAAGAGGATGACTCCTATGTATGAGAAGATCTCAAGCACCAGCACCGCGAGGGATCTCAAGAGAGTCTACAATATCATTCTCCTCCTCTTCCACAACAACATTTCTCCCAAGGCCGGGAATGTGGATGCTATTCGTGGTGGTATTATTAACTTACTCTATCAGGCATTCCAGTGTCACTTGGGTGGTCCAGATGGTGAGGGGTATGAGATTGATGTGATGCACTTCATCAAGGGGGAGATGTATTCTGCAGTGATTGAGATCAAGAAGGTCCCAGTCTATGCTCCATATGTGATGATGCTCATTCTTGATGAGTGTCCGGGTCTTGTGTGTGAGACTGAGCACACTGTTGGCACTCTTCAGGTGTTATCTTCTCACCTTCCTGATGATGATGACACCCCCATGGGTGATGTTTAGGCTGCTCCTAGGTCTCGAAGGAAGAATGCTGATCCTCCCTCTCGCCGCTCTAGCAAGGAAGAAGCTCAGGATGAGATGAAGAAGCTTTCTTGGTTTCAGCGTAACATTCTTTGCATGACGATTGCAGTCCACAAGGAGAACCATGAGTCCTATAAGGAAAGGCGCCAGATGAGGAAGATGGTCTCCAAGCTTCAGGACCATGCGGGTATTGCGGCTACTACTCCTGTTGGTACCCCTCTACCGAGTCTGTGACCCAGTCCTATGAGAACTGGAACACTCACCTCTACCCGTGGGGTGATTTTGAGGAGGTCACTTCAGCTCCTTCCTCTTCGACCAACCGTGGCAAGGCTCCTATGACTGAGGAAGAGGAGCATACTGAGGAAGAAGAGGATCTAGCTGAGTTTGATGTAGAAGATGATGATGGAGAAGGCACAGACCGCGTTGATGATGAGGAGGACGAGGACTATGAGGAGGATGACTGATCCCTTGGGTTGCGTGTAGTTCTCTTTGCCCTTTTTGGTGTCTTGATGCCAAAGGGGGAGAAGTAGCTATAGACTTCTCGAGGTTTCGCAAGGGTTGCTTTGGTTTATTTGCTTCGGAACACAAGTCCTTCGACTTGATTTGCTTTTATGGCTTGTGTTACCTTTATCTTCCATACTGCAAACCATCCTATATGATATTTTCTCTACTCATGATATGACTCTACTAAAAGGTAAAAAGGTGAAAGATAAAGGTGTGATACCGCGGTACTCCCCCAAGCTTGGAACAGGCCAAGGGGATGCCAATACCAATGACAAATTAATTCTTCGGTGGTGGCGGTGAATCCTTCCCATCATCAGACTTCCAAGGTAAAGCCTCTCCATCAACAAATGATGACTTGGTCTCCAAAATCCTAAAACTAGCAGCAGATCTTATACGTTTAAACCTATTCGCATACTCATGGTTCTGAGTCTGCACATCGTAGAGTTGTGCTTGTAATTTGTTGGTGGTATCGGTGAGTGAGAAGATCTCCTCCCTAAGATTTAAAGTCTCTTTCTTGTGCTCGGCGATCAGTTCTGTCTTTATCCTGTGGATGATGTCAATTTCACGCTCCGCCATCTTCTTGTACCTAAAGATTTCTTGCTCCATCTCTTGCATCGTGGCTTCCAGACTGCCTTCTCCTTTAGGGCCCCAAACATCTTCTATCTGCACCTCCCCATCCTTGAGCAGCAACTCCTTGGGATGCATCTTCAACTCGTTCATGTACGGGTTGACGACGTTCGCAAAGAAACTGCCTTTGGGGGGTCCGGAAGAGGACAACGTGGCTCTAGATCTCAGGATGTAACTTGGCAGAAATAGATCAAAACAAAAACACGACGAGAAAACGATATACGGACCTCGGGGGGTCCGGGGGGTTAAACATAAGAAACATACACAATGAAAGAAAAGTCCAGGTCGAAAACAAGTCGGAGAGGGGCTCCGGGGCGCCCACACCATAGGGCGGTGCGGCCAGGGGTGGGCCCGCGCAGCCAGGTGGTGTGGTGCCCTTGGGCACCATCTCCTACCCTTCTTCAGCTCGATATTTTTCATATTTTCCAAAAATTAATAATTTATAACTTGGTAAGTAATCCGCGAACTTTTTCTTAACAGAACTGTTACCTATTCGAAAACAGACTCTGCAGATTCTGGAATCTTCCCTCTAATAAACTTCTCTGGAGTCAATACTTGAATAATATCGACATCTTCATCATAAGAATCCCAGGAAATATAATGTTTGAGTCTTTTTTCATTTACCACTTGTGTAGAGTTATCTTTGAGGGAAGCAATTTTGATTACACCCAAACGATACACGTCTTCAATAACATAAGGTCCTTCCCATCTTGAGAGTAATTTTCCTGCAAAAAATCTAAGACGAGACCTATACAATAGAACTTTCTCACCAACATGAAACTCTCTTTTAAGGATTCTCCTACCATGCCATTGTTTAACTTTCTCTTTAAAGAGTCTAGCATTTTCATAAGCTTCACATCTCCATTCATCTAGAGAACTCAAATCAAGCAATCTTTTCTTACCAGCAAGTTTAAAATCTGTATTAAGTTCTTTAACATCCCAATAAGCTTTGTGTTCTAATTCTAAAGGCAAGTGACAAGCTTTTCCATAAACCATTTTATAAGGAGACATACCCATAATTTTTTTATAAGGAGTTATATAAGCCCATAAAGCATCAATCAGCTTACCAAACCAATTTTTCCTAGATCTATTAACAGTCTTTTGCAAGATAGATTTAATTTCTCTATTTGATAATTCTACTTGCCCACTGGTTTGAGGACGGTAAGCTGAGGCAATTCTGTGATTAACATCATATTTAGCAAGGGTTTCTCTAAAACCACCATGAATAAAGTGAGAACCTCCATCAGTCATAACATATCTAGGCACACCAAATCTAGGAAAAATAACATCCTTAAGCATTTTTAAAGAGGTCTCACCATCAACACTTTTTGTAGGTATAGCTTCTACCCACTTAGTAACATAATAAATAGCAACAATAATATGAGTGTAACCATTCAAAGGAGGAAAAGGACCCATAAAGTCAAATCCCCAACAATCAAAAGGTTCAATAACAAGAGAATAACTCATAGGCATTTCATTACGTTTAGAAATATTACCAACTCTTTGACATTCATCACAAGATAAAACAATTTACGTGCATCTTTAAAGAGAGTAGGCCAATAGAAACCTGGTTGTAGAACCTTCTGTGCTGTTTGATACTTCCATTTTGCATCACTATTTTATATTCTTATTTCTGTTTTTCATCGATATATTTAGTGTTATGATGCATTACTTATGTTATTTCATCTTATTTTGCATGTTTTATGATTTTTGGAGAATAAACACCGGGATAAAAAATCTGATGGAAAAGCACCGTCGAGACACCCTATTTCAGAAGATCAGAAGAAGAGGGGATTACCGGAGAGGTCTTAGAAGTCCCGAGGAGGAAGCTAGCTAGAAGGGCAGCCAGAGGGGGGCCACAGGGGGGCTCACACCATAGGGTGGCTCCCCCCCCGGCCGCACCGCCTGGTGGTGTGGCCACCCTGGCCCACCTAGGCCCCCCCCTTTCGCGTACTTGACCCCGAGGGAACCCTAAGAACCAGGGGACCATCAAAGAAATATTCCACCGCCGCCTCGGGGCGGAAAACAACAGAGAGAGAAAAACTCTCCGGCAGGGAGAAATCTGCCGGGGAAATTCCTCCCCGGAGAGGGGGAATCATCGTCATCGTCATCACTGCGGGCACCATCAAAATCGTCATCGTCATCATCATCACCACCAGCAACATCATCACCACCAGCAACATCACCCTCATCATCCACCTTCATCCTGTTGTAACAATTAGGGGTCTTTATCATTGTTCTTCACTAGATCTCTCTCGTGGTGTGGATTACTTGTTAGTAGTTGATGCTTGTGAGATTTATCGGTGTTTACACTTTATGACCAGATTGTTACTATCCATTATATCACCTCTGATTATGATCCATATGATGTCTTGTGAGTAGTTCGTTTGGTTCTTGAGGAGATGGGAGAAGTCATGATGTTAGTAGTGGAATTATGTTGAAGTAATATCAAGTGGTTTGATATTTAAGTTGTGGTGCTATTCTTCTAGTGGTGTCATGTGAATGTCAACTACATGATACTTCACCTTTATGGTCCTAGGAGGATGCATTGCGTATTTTTCTACTAATTGTGGGGTTACCGGAGTGACGGAAACCTAAACCCCGTTTAGGAAACCGGTGCACGAGGGAGTGTAGGATCCCGGAGTTTTAAGGTTGTGGTTAGATTTAACTTAATTACTTTCTTGTATTTTTGGATGCTTACGAGGGGTATAATCACAAGTATGTATTATTCCTAGTTGGGCGGTGCATTCACATAGGTTCACCCACAGAACACCTATCAAACCAATAAATATTAATCAACCGTATGAAGCGAAAACACTTGACAAAATTCACATGTGTCCTCGAGAAAGTTTGATAATCATAAGTAGAACAACCGGCTTGTCCTTTGCTCTCAAAAGGATTGGGCCACTCGCTGCAATTATTATTACTTTTGTTTATTTACTCGCACTTTATTTATATGCTATATCAAAAACCACCAAAAACCCATTTGCTAGTGTTTAGAGTGAATCCTCTATCCAACCTTCTTGTCAAAACCTTATGCTCCTTGTTGGGTTTGACACTCTTATTTATCGAAAGTACTACGATACACCCCCTATACTTGTGGGTCATCAAGACTATTTTTTAGCGTCGTTTCCGGGGAGTGAAGCGCTATTGGTAAGTGGAATTGGTAAGAGAAACTTTTACTGTGAGTGTTGTTTTTATTTCTGTTTGCTGCTTTATTTCATTATGGAGAATTCTTTTGGTTCTCTATTTAGGGGTACTTCAATCGTTACTACTAGGGAAGTAGGTGATGAATTAGATCCTTATAAAATACCTATGAGAATTGTTTGACGTTTTATGGATAACTGCTATTATGGAGATGGAACTGTCCATCCCGGTGATCATTTGCTCTTTATACATGAATTATGCGAGTTATTTAGGTGTGCATGTATTACAATGGGTCAAGTTAATAGGAAATTATTCTCTTTATCGCTGATGGGTAGAGCTGCTGAATGGTTTAAATTACTGAAGAATGGTGAATCTATTGGATGGGGGGAAATTGTACCTCTGTTTTTTATTCTAAATTATATCCTCCCAGTGAGATTCATAAAGACCTAAATCAAATATATAATTTTTGGCCTCATGATGGAGAGATTATTTCCCAGGATTGGAGGAGAATGAAGTTATTAATTCTTAAATGTCCCGTTCATGAGCTACAGAGTAATGTTGTTATCAATAATTTTTATGCAAGGCTTTGTCTTCATGATAAGGATTTATTGGATGCTTCTTGTTTGGGATCATTCACACGTATGAAGGAAGAAGCTAAATAGGATCTTCTTGACCGTATTCAATAAAAACACTAAAGGATGGGAGAACGACAAAGGTAGAAAGTCAGGTATAAATTATGATTACGAATGCATTAAAGCTTTTATGGGAACCGATGATTTCTATAATGTTAGTGCTGTTTGTGGTCTTGATTCTCAAATCTTTGCAAACTGTCTTAAATCCTTTGCTTCCTATCTTGATATTCCTAAAAAAGAATTGAGCAAGTATCATGCACCTTATAAAGATATTGTTCCTTCTAGAAATACAGAAGTGCATGTTGTTAACCCTGCTGTTCCTGAGCCTTATATTGAGAAAATGCCTTTCCCTGCTAAGGTGAAAGAACACTCTATTCTAGTAAGTGTGGTTAACAAGAGTATAAAAAAAATCTATTGGACCTGATTATCAAATAACTATTGAACCTGCTATAGCAATAGTAAAAGACCTTGTCTGTGGAAATGTAGAGGATGAACATATTGTCTTTTGTGAGGATGCTTCTAATACTGTCTCACATCCCAATAGACCTAAGAAAACTAGTGTTTATGTGCTTTCTGTTAAGATTGGTGATCATTGCTATTATGGTTTGTGTGAGATTGGTGCAAGTTCTGGTGTTATTCCTTATGAGCTTTATAAAGAAATTATGCATGAAATTGGTTCTTGTGATCTTGAGGATATTGCTATGCTTATTCAGCTTGCTAATAGAGAAACTATCTTTCCGATTGGTATTTTTAGAGATGTGGAAGTTTTATGTGGTAAAACTAAATATCCTACTGATTTTCTAGTGCTGGGTAAGGCTGCTAGTAAAACTTGTCCTATTATTTTTGGTAGACTTTTGTTGAACACTTGTGGTGCTATTATAGATTGTAAGAGGGAGAAGATATTGACTAACTTTAATGGAAAATATTATGAGTTTAATTTCTCCAAATTTGCTAGTGCACCTTATGAATCTGAATTGCCTAATGAAAATTTTAGAGTTGAACAACTTGCCTCTATTGCTCTTGCTCCTAACAATGCTTTGCAACAATACATGGAGGACCATGAAAGTGAGGTCTTTATGGAAGAGAGAAATGAGATTGACGATATTCTTCTTCGTCAACCGATGATACTGAAACATAATTTACCTGTGGAAGACTTGGGTACCACATTACCACCCAAGGAGGATCTTGTTTTTGATTTAAAACCTTTGCCTAATGATCTTAAATATGCTTATATTGATGATAAGAAAATATATCCTGTTATTATTAGTTCTAAACTTTCAGGTGAAGAAGAGGAAAGATTATTGGGAATATTGAAGAAACACCGTGGAGATATTGGTTATACTCTTGATGATTTGAAAGGGATTTCTCCCTCTATATGTCAGCATGTTATTAATATTGAACCTGATGCAAAGCCAATAGTTGAACATCAATGTCGTTTAATTCCTAAGATGAAGGAATTGGTAAGAAATGAGGTATTAAAACTCCTTGATGCTGGTATTATTTTTCCTATTGATGATAGTAGATGGGTGAGCCATGTGGATTGTGTCCCTAAGAAGGGAGGAATGACTGTTGTGCCTAATGAAAATAATGAGCTTATTCCTCAGAGAGTAGTAGTTGGTTATATAATGTGCATTGATTTTAGGAAAGTTAACAAGGTTACTAAGAAAGATCATTATCCTTTACCTTTTATTGATCAAATGTTAGAGAGGTTGCCTAAGAAAAATCTTTTTTGCTTTCTTGATGGTTATTCTGGCTTTTCTCAAATTCCTGTTAGGAAGCAAGATCAAGAGAAAACAACCTTTGCTTGTCCTTATGGTACTTATGCTTATAGACGCATGCCTTTTGGTTTGTGTAATGCTCCTGCTACGTTTCAAAGATGCATGTCTGCTATTTTTCATGGTTTTTGTGAAGAAATTGTGGAAGTATTCATGGACGATTTCTCCGTCTATGGAACTTCTTTTTATAACTGCTTGTTGATACGTCATAAACGTATCCTTAATTTCTGATGTTCCATGTTGTTTTCTTATTGTTTCCCACATGTTTGCTATACACTTTATGTCATTTTTATCGATTTTCGGGGCTAACCTATTGACGAGATGCCACAGAGCCAGTTCCCTGATTTCTGCTGTTTTTAGTTTCAGAAAAGTTGTTCTAAAAATATTCTCGGAATTGGAAAATTCGAAACCCGAAAGTCTTAGAATTCCCGAAGGTTCCACTAAGTCCCAAAGAGACCCAGAGGGGGGCCACAGGGGGCCCACACCATAGGGTCGCGCCCCTGGCCGCACCATGGGGTGGTCTGGGCCCCCCGGCCTCCACCTCCTTGGCTCTTTCGCCTATTTATACCCCCCTAAGACGTAAACCCTAAATATATACCACTTCATCCCGAAAAACACCTGAGGCCGCCGTCATCATCATCTCGAGATCGGGATGGTTCTAGAGCTCTCCCCGGCACCCTCTCGGGAGGGGAATTCATCACCGGAGGGGTCTACGCCACCATGCCCTCCTCCGAAGTGATGCGTGAGTAGTTCATCCCTAGACTACGGGTCCATAGTAGTAGCTATATGTTTGTTCTCTCCACATTGTACCTCATGTTTAGATCTCGTGAGCTGCCTCACATGATCGAGATCATCTTTATGTAATGCTACATGTTGTGTTTGCTGGGATCTGATGAATGTTAAATACTATGTATTATGATCATCAATCTATCATGTTATCTTCATTCTTATGTTATTTATGATCTTGCATGCTCTCCGTTATTAGTAGATGCTCTGGCCAAGTAGATGCTAGTAACTCCAAGAGGGAGTATTTATGCTCGATAGTGGGTTCATGCCTCCTTTGCAACTGTGCTCGAGTGACAGAAACGTGAAGGATGGAGGATATGTTGTTGCCATTAGGGAGAAAACAACGGTGTTTACCTAGTTTACATTGTTTACATTACACAATTTGCGTACTGCGATAATCTGTTGCTAGCAACTTAATACCCAACGTTTGTTTGGATGATATTCGGAGGGTGGAATATTAGACATAGATGCGGTTGGATGACGGTCTATGTATTTTGTTGTAATGCCCGCATGAATCATATAGTAATATTTATTTCTTGCATATGCACTACGGTGCAGCCTTCATTTCTGTCAATTGCCAGCTGTAATTTGTTCACCACACATGTTATTTATCTTTCACGGAGAGACACCCCTAGTGAACTGTGGACCCGGTCCATTTTCCTCATACTGATAAAACACCTACTGCTTTCATACTGTTCCTACTGTTTTCCACAACATACGTTTAACCTCTTTGTGTTCAGCAAAACTGGTGAGATTGACAACCTCACTGCTACGTTGGGACAGAGTGATTTGATTGTGTTGTGTAGGTTCCACGTTGCTGCTGAACCGGTAGTGCGCCCTACCACCTTAGTTGCATCAACCTTCAGATATTTCTTGTCCTCCTACTGGTCGATTCAACTTTGGTTTCTTTTCTGAGGGAAAACTTGCTGCTACACTCTTGACAACCTTTCTCTTGGGGTTTACCAACGTCAGCCTCACGTCAAGGCATCCCATCAAGTTTTCTGGCGCCGTTGCCGGGGAGGCAGAGAATTTATGCAAGGGAGAGTCTCTCACTTCCAATCTCTTTTGTTTGTTTTAGTTTTGCTTAGTTTATTTTATTTTTTCTTGTTTGCTTGTCATTATCAAAAACACAAAAAAAATAGTTCTTATTCTAGCTATAGTTTTATTCCTGTTTTTAGTCTTGTTAAAATGACTACTCCTGAGAACACTAAGTTGTGTGACTTTACTAACACCAACAACAATGATTTCATTAGCACACCTATTTCTCCACCTACTCCTACTACTGATTTTTATGAGATAAAGCCTTCCATGTTAAACATTGTTATGAGAGAGCAATTTTCTGGTGTTAGTACTGATGATGTTGCAGCCCATCTTAATAATTTTGTTGAACTATGTGAGATGCAAAAATATAAAGATGTAGATGGGGATATTATTAAACTGAAATTGTTTCCTTTCTCTTTGAGAGGAAGAGATAAAGAATGGTTGTTGTATTTGCCTAGAAATAGTATTGATTCTTGGACTAAGTGTAAGGATGATTTCATTGGAAAATATTATCCTCCTGCTAAGATTATATCTTTAAGAAGTAGCATTATGAATTTTGAGCAACTTGATAATGAGCATGTTGGTAAAGCTTGGGAAAGAATGAAATCTTTGGTAAACAATTGTCCCACTCATGGATTGACTACTTGGATGATCATCCAAACCTTTTATGCAGGTTTGAATTTTTCTTCAAGAAACCTTTTGGATTCAGCTGCTGGAGGAACCTTTATGTCCATGACCTTGGGGGCAGCAACAAAGCTTCTTGATGATATGAAGGTAAATTATTCCGAGTGGCACACTGAGAGAGCTACAACTGGTAAGAAGGTAAATTCTGTTGAAGAAACCTCCTCTTTGAATGAAAGAATTGATGCTATTATGTCTATTCTTGGGAATGTCCATGCTCCTATTGATCCAAATAATGTTCCTTTAGCCTCTTTGGTTGCTCAAGAAGAGCATGTTGATGTGAACTTCATTAAAAATAATAATTTAAACAACAATGCTTATAGGAATAATTTTGGTAGCAACAATTATAGGCCATATCCTCCCAATAATAGAAATGACTATGGTAATTCTTATGTTAATTACTACAACAACAATAAAATTGTACCCTCTGATCTTGAGAACATGCTTAAGAATTTTATTAGTACACAAACTGCTTTCAATAAATGTGTTGAGGAAAATTTTGGCAAAATTGATGTTCTTGCTTCTAAAGTTGATAGCCTTGCTCTAAACTAAAGTTTATGCCTCATGATGTTAAAGAAAGTAAAACTTTTAATGCTATCCAAATTCAAATTGATGATAATGGTAGGATGTTAGCTGAATTGCATGCTAGATGGGAAAGAGAAGATGAAATAACTAGAAATAATAATATAGCTAATGTTTGCACCATTACCACGACTAGTAAAACTGAAGCTTCTCATGCTAGAAAACCTTCTACTACCAATGGTAAAGTAATTGGTGTTAGAAACACTCCCACTTGTGCTATAAAAAATGCAAAACTGCCTGAAACTGATAAAAAAAATCCTGATAAAAGTGTTGAATTTTTTAGAAACATGGGAGATAATGGTCCCATTATCTTTGATACAAATGATCTTGAGTTTGATGATTACAACATAACTAAAGTGATTAAGTTCTTACAAAAGCTTGCTAGTTGTCCTAATGCTAGTGCTATGGATATGACTTTCACAAAACATATTACAAATGCTCTCATGAAAATTAGAGAGGATGAATTAAGATGTGAAGCCTCTATCCATAGGAAGCTAGATGATGGTTGGGAACCCATTATTAAAATGAAAGTGAATGATTTTGATTGCAATTCTCTATGTGATCTTGGTGCTAGTATCTCTGTTATGCCCAAGAAACTCTACGATATTCTTGATTTACCACCATTGGAACCTTGTTATTTGGATATTCGTCTTATTGATAATGTTAGAAAGAAACCTTTGGGGAGAGTTGATGATGTTCTTATTATGGTTAATAATAATCTTGTCCCCGTTGATTTTTTTGTCTTGAATATTTAATGCAATGCTTCTTGTCCAATGTTTTGGGAAGACCTTTTCTTAGACCTGTTGGTTCTGTTATTGATATTAAAGAGGGGAATATTAAATTTCAGTTCCCACTTAAGAAAGGTATGGAACACTTTCCTAGAAATAGAAGGAACTTTCCTTTTGATTCAATTATTCGAACAAGTTACAATTTGGATGTTTCTTCACTTGAAAATACTTGATTCCAGTGTTCTGGGCCTAGCTAAAAGGCGTTAAAGAAAAGCACTTCTTGGGAGATAACCCATGGTTTTATTTTTTGCTTTGTTTTTCTCTGTTTTCTTTGAATCAAGTGGTTGTATACTTCTCTAGAAACTCCTTTGTATCTTTCTTTTCATGTTTTTAGTAGTGCCAAGTAAGGTTTCTGACGAGAGTTGGAGTTGGTTTTCGGATTTCTGCCAAGGAAACAGATTTCTGATGTCCACCGTACAAAATCGTATAAATCATAGAAAAATCAGAATGACCTGAAATTTGTTGTTATTATTCCTATGCTAATTCCTCAATTTTTTTGTTCTGTAAGTTTTTGGATCTGAGCAACGTAAGTGCCTTGAAAAAATTCATCTTTACAGACTGTTTTGGTTTTGACAGATTCTGTCATTTTTCTTGCATTTGCTCTTTTGCGATGTCAAGTGGATTTCTTTGCTTCACGAAACATAAGTGGTTGTAGCTTATGTTTAAAAGTATTAGTAGCACTTCTTCCTTATAGAACCAATGGATTTTTAATTGTTTCACTAACCCTATAATGTGAATTACTATTTGAGTGTGGTGTGAAGGAAGTTTTCAAGGGTCAAGAGAAGAGGGTGACATATGTGATCAAGAAGAGTGCAAGGTCAAAGCTTGGGGATTCCCCCGTGGTTCATCCAAGAATATTTTTAGAAGACTCAAGCATCTAAGCTTGGGGATGCCCAAGGCATCCCCTTCTTCATCAATTATCTATCAGGTCACGTCTAGTGAAACTATATTTCTATTCGGTCATATCATATGAAGTTTACTTGGAGCGTATGTTTGTTTTTCTTTTGTTTTCTTTTGTTTTCCTTGCTGCAATAATATAGTTTTACCATAGAATTATTTTTTGGGAGAGATACACGCTCCTCTTTTTCGTTTGAATACTCGTTATGCTCGTATTCTTAGTTTTTCTTCTAGTGGCTGCAAAAATTCCTGTTTAGGTCTTGTTTTCATTGCATCTCTTGTTCATAGCTGTTAGTTTTAGTAGTGTTATGTAAGTACTCTCATGTTTTCTTGTTGTAGCATTTAGAGAGTTTTTGTTAAAGCATGTTTTGTATGGTGCTTGTTGGGAAAAGAAACTGCTGCTTGAGGTAGAATTTTTAACGGTGCAAGTAGAAGCTTGTATAGACTGTGGCTAGACTTTTTGATATCATGCTAGATGTTATTTTAGTTCTAAAGCCTTGTGGTTATTTAGTAGCATGATTAGCCTCGAATAGCTGAGAATGTTTAATGTGCCATTGAAAGAATCATGAGTTGTTCTTATCATATTGAAGCATAAATTTGTGGTGTTCTCCTTTGAATGTTTTATTTGGTTGACTTGGCGCATGCTCACACCATGTTTATGACTATGAACCAGTCACTAATAGCCTCCATGATCATTTATTTTTTGAACTTGTGGTACCACTTTTGCTTTGATTAATGATGTTTATGTCGCTATGCATGATTATGGCTCTTATGCTCTCTTGATTTGTCGCTCCCAGTCTTTTGGTAGCCTCCACATGTACTGAGTATGAGCTCTACTCGTGCATCCAACTCCCAAAAACCAAAGTTTTTCCATTGTGTCCACGATACCTACCTACATGTGGTGATTAAACGCCACTACAAAGTAAATTACTCATGTCTTACATTTGAAACTTTCAAAATTACTCCTGTTTTGTGCTCCTGTTTTAGTTCATGAGGACGTAAATAGAGAATATTTATCTCACTTGTTGATTGGAATTTCACACCCTGGACTAGTGGCTTCATACACTTATACAATGATAGAAGAGCTGGCAGCGGGGTGCCCAGCCCCAAATTAATAACACAAATTCTCTTCACTATTTTTGCCTCTGCTTTATTAGTCAAACATAATTGTGTAAACAAAAGAGAAAGAGGGATGACCTTCTACCCAGATGCGTCCTTCTATGGGAACCGCTCTTGTGAAGTCTAGTTGGCTTGTGACGTAATGTATTTTATGTTTACCATTCGTTGACATAAGAATACACTTCTCTTAATATATAGACACTCCTCCACGGTATGTGATTGTTGGCAGGAACCTGAGCATTCGGTTAGCCATGGTTTGTGTAATATGGTTGGGGGGAGTGTGAAGTTTTTTATACCTCTATTTAATAAAATAAAAGCTCTAGCACATGAGTGATCCATGCTTCCCTCTACGAAGGGCCTTTGTTTTACTTTTATGTTGAGTCTCCGGAGGGGTCTACACCACCATGCCCTCCTCCGAAGTGATGCGTGAGTAGTTCATCCCTGGACTACGGGTCCATAGCAGTAGCTAGATGGTTGTTCTCTCCACTTTGTACCTCATGTTTAGATCTCGTGAGCTGCCTCACATGATCGAGATCATCTTTATGTAATGCTACATGTTGTGTTTGCGGGGATCTGATGAATGTTGAATGCTATGTATTCTGATTATCAATCTATCATGTTATATTCATGCTTATGTTATTTATGATCTTGCATGCTCTCTGTTATTAGTAGATGCTCTGGCCAAGTAGATGCTAGTAACTCCAAGAGGGAGTATTTATGCTCGATAGGGGTTTCATGCCTCCGTTGCATCTATGCTCCAGTGACATAATCGTGACGGGTGGAGGATATGTTATTGCCATTAGGGAGAAAACAACGGTGTTTACCTAGTTTACATTGTTTACATTACACACTTTGCTTACTGCGATAATCTGTTGCTAGCAAATTAATACCCAACGTTTGTTCGGATGATATCTGGAGGGTGGATTATTAGACATAGATGTGGTTGGATGACGGTCTATGTATTTTGTTGTAATGCCCGCATGAATCACATAGTAATCTTTATGTCTTGCATATGCACTACGGTGCAGCCTTCATTTCTGTCAGTTGCCCAGCTGTACTTTGTTCACCACACATGTTATTTATCTTTCATGGAGAGACACCACTAGTGAACTGTGGACCCCGGTCCATTTTCCTCATAATGATAAAACACCTACTGCTTTCATAATGCTCCTACTATTTTCCACACCATACGTTTAACCTCTTTGTGTTTAGAAAAAACAGTGAGATTGACAACCTCACTGCTACGTTGGGACAGAGTGATTTGATTGTGTTGTGTAGGTTCCATGTTGCTACTGAACCGGTAGTGCGCCCTGCCACCTCAGCTGCATCAATCTTTAGAGATTGCTTGTCCTCTTACTGGTCGATTCAACCTTGGTTTCTTTTCTGAGGGAAAACTTGCTGCTACACTCTTCACAACCTTTGTCTTGGGGTTTACCAATGTCAGCCTCACGTCAATGCATCCCATCACTTGCACAACCTTGATAAAGTTTTGCAGAGATGTGAGGAAACTAATCTTGTTCTTAATTTGGGGAAATGCCACTTTATGGTGAATGAAGGAATTGTTCTTGGACATAAAATTTCTGAAAGAGGTATTGAAGTTGACATAGCTAAAGTGGAAGCAATAGACAAAATGCCCTGTCCCAGGGATGTTAAAGGTATTCGTAGTGTTCTTGGTCATGATGGTTTTTATAGGAGTTCTATTAAAGATTTATCTAAGATATCAAAGGCTCTTACTAATCTTCTTCAAAAAGACGTACCTTTGTTTTTTATGATGATTGTAAGAAAGCTTTTGAAACTTTAGAGAAGGCTTTAACTACTACTCCTATTGTTCAACCACCTGAGTGGAATTTACCTTTTGAAATTATGTGCGATGCTAGTGATTTTGCTGTAGGTGCTGTTCTTGGAAAGCGAGTGGATAAGAAGTTGAATGTTATTCATTATGCTAGTAAGACTCTTGATGCTTCTCAAAAGAATTATGCTACCACTGAAAAAGAGTTCTTAGCTATAGTTTGTGTTCTAGATCATGAACAACGTGAAACATTCAGAAAGTGCCATGGCAATGCTTATGGAGGACATCACGCTGGAGATAGAACCACACAGAAGGTTCTACAATCAGGTTTCTATTGGCCTACTCTCTTTAAAGATGCACGTAAATTTGTTTTATCTTGTGATGAATGTCAAAGAGTTGGTAATATTTCTAGACGTAGTGAAATGCATATGAGTTATTCTCTTGTTATTGAACCTTTTGATTGATGGGGATTTGACTTTATGGGTCTTTTTCCTCCTTCAAATGGTTACACTCATATTCTTGTTGCTGTTGATTATGTTACTAAGTTGGTAGAAGGTATACCTACAAAAAGTTCTAATGGTGAGACCTCTTTAAAAATGATTAAAGATGTTATTTTCCCTAGGTTTGGTGTGCCTAGATACCTTATGACGGATGGAGGTTCTCACTTTATTCATGGTGGTTTTAGAAAAACCCTTGCTAAATATGATGTTAATCATAGAATTGCCTCAACTTATCATCCTCAAACCAGTGGGCAAGTAGAATTATCAAATAGAGAAATTGAATCTATCTTGCAAAAGACTGTTAATAAATCTAGGAAGAATTGGTCTGATAAGTTGAATGATGCTTTATGGGCTTATAGAACTGCTTATAAAAATCCTATGGGTATGTATCCTTATAAAATGGTCTATGGAAAAGCTTGCCACTTTCCTTTAGAATTAGAACATAAAGCTTATTGGGCAGTGAAATAACTTAATAAAGATTTTAAACTTGCTGGTAAGAAAAGAATGCTTGATTTGAGTTCTCTAGATGAATGGAGATGTGAAGCTTATAAAAATGCTAGACTCTTTAAAGAGAAAGTTAAACAATGGCATGATAGGAGAATTCTTAAAAGAGAGTTTCATGTTGGTGAGAAAGTTCTATTGTATAGGTATCGCCTCAGATTTTTTGCACGAAAATTACTCTCGAGATGAGAAGGACCTTATATTATTGAAGAGGTGTATCGTTCGGGTGCAATCAAAATTTCCTCCCTCAAAGATAACACTAACAAGTGGTATATAGGCAAAGACTCAAACATTATATTTTCGGGGATTCTTATGATGAAGATGTTGATATTCAAGTATTGACTCCGGAGAAGTTTATTAGAGGGAAGATTCCAGAATCTGCACAGTCTGTTTTCGAATAGGTAACAGTTCTGTTAAGAAAAAGTTCACGGATTACTTCCGAAGTTATAAATTATTGGTTTTTGGAAAATATGAAAAATATTGAGCCGAAAAGGGGTAGGAGACAGTGCCCGAGGGCACCACACCATGCTTGGGCGCGGGCCCACCCTTGGCCGCGCGTGCCTATGGTGTAGGCGCCCCGAAGCCCCTCACCGACTCGTTTTCGTCCTGAACTTTCTTTTCGTTGTGTATGTTTCTGATATTTAACCCCCTAGACCCCCCGAGGTCCGTATATAGTTTTCTTGTCGTGTTTCTGTTTCGACCTGTTTCTGCCAGGATCTGTTTTCAGTTTTGGAAGCACCATGGCCTCCGCCAACAACAACAAGGGGAAGGAGCCGATGGAAGATGGTCTCCAAGGCCCTAAGCGCAAGAACATGGATCAGGGCGTCAAGAGAGAAGCAAAGAGGACGTCATCAAGCAGCGATGGAAGTGTTTCTTCTTGTAGCATGTAGGGACCAAGACCACCAGTTCCGTCCCTCAGCCCCATCCTGGAGTAGAGGAAGCTCTTCGAGTTGAAGATGAGTTATGTGAACAATATCACGCTTTATGGACAGAGGTGGAGATTCTTCAAGAGGAGACGACAGATTTCGTGAGATGCTGGAGCGTTTCCATGCCTTGCTTGAGAAGAGTGCACCACCACCACCACCAAAGAATTAATTCGTCATTGGTATTGGCATCCCCTTGGCTTGTTCCAAGCTTGGGGAGTGCCGCGGTATCACACCTTTATCTTTCACCCTTTTACCTTTTAGTAGATTCATATCATGAGTAGAGAAATTTTCATATAGGATGGTTTGCAGTATGGAAGTATCACTCTTTAGTTGGTTCTCGTTGTATCACTTGGTTTGAGTTGCCGTAATGGAATATTAATGAGAAGTGTCATCATTTACTTTCTACACTTCATTTTAGTTTGCAATTTTAGTTATATGGTTGATCTTGTTATTAGTATTGGTATCAATTTTGGAGCATCAAATTAATCTAGTTGGTTTTGGCAAACTTAGCATTGGTCAGTAGCAACAATACGTTGAGACCTAAGTAGAAAAGAGCGAGTTGCATGTATATATATTATTCCATGATCTTTCTTTCTTGTTAGGTCATAAGCTTAGTATTCTCAAGTAATATTGTTTGTACCTCCAAGGAAAATTGCATGATTGGTTTTATCATATATGTATTTGTTTGTTTTCCCTCAACTCTTATGCTTGCTTGTAGCATCCCAACTTTTAATAAAGATGGAATACCTGTGTTATTGTGCTAGTCCCTGGATCAATTGCTAGCACCACAGTACAAAATGAAATATCATGCAAATGCATCAAATTCTATTACATCGCATGATCCAGTCTTTACAAAATAGGATTACAACTTGCATAGTCTTAGAAGACTAGCAGAAAACAAGAAATACAGCGGAAAACATAGTACAACATTGAGCCCATCTTCTTCATGTGCCACAGGCAAAACATGTTGGCGATAGTCTCGAGATCCTAAACGAAATCCTCATTCGTCTTCAGAAATATCTGCAATATGGAATATGCAGCCACAAGGGAGTCAATACAATTTAATGTATTGGCAAGTAACACTATGGTGGATATAAATGGCAAGACTAATACTACATGCTTATTTGGCTGAGTGGAGTTTTGTCTAAGTTTGCATAAAGCCAGTTTTCTCCTATCACTTTTGTAAATCAAACTTTTCTTTTCAAAGGGTGGCAACATTGGATTAAGGTCCAAGCACCACAATACTGTTCACTTGGTCAAAATTTTACTTATTGAAATTGGTGATGAGATTCTTCCGTCAATCCTTGTCCAGCTGCTCATAGTTGTCCATAACCGGGGACACGGCTAAGATCTTAGTTTGTTGACTCTGCAGAGGTTGTGCACTTTCACCCTTTGTCTTCAATTAGCCCAAACATCCTATACACCCGGAGTGCATCATGGAAAGGAGAGAATTGAGACGAGATCTTTCAGAAGAAGAAGTCCAAACCCACCGGCAAGACTCGTTCCACCTATAATTTTGCTACATCTGCTTGTCAAGCCTAGGCTGAACCCTCACAACTTAATTGATCAAGACAGAGCCCATATTGTCAAAAGGCTGCACGGGAAGCTACTAGATTTAGAGGGACATAGTAATCTCTTTGTTCCTGGGTGGCCATCCGCAAGTGACAACCTCAAGTGGAATAACCCTTAGATAAGGGCCCTGAGGAAACACTCAACATAACCCAGTCTTACCACTTCCACCCAGGTGGTTCATTCATTAGTTATACTTAGGATTTTTCCTCAACATCTAGTAAAACAATTTGTAACATTGCATAGCACCTAGTAAATTCTAAGGCTATCAAAATAACAAGGTAAAAGGGATGGCTACACACTACTAGGATAATAGCATAGCATAGTATAACTTAGTAAAATTTCCTATCATGCATACTACTTAAAATCAACTAATGCATATAGAAAATAATGGGTAGTTGATGGTGTGTTACTTGCCTTGTTGAAGTTGGTGAAGATATTCACACTCTCTTCACAAAAGATCGTTGCTCTCCGTACAATCTATTCATTGAAAACACAATAACAAACATACTATCAAACAAACAAGCAAGTGAACAAAACATACAAAGCAACAATCATGGGAAAGGATGTTTAACCAAGTTGGCTAGGACAAGGTCAAGGTTTGATTTTTAAATAATTTATTTTCTAATGGTTCAATACATTCTAAGAAGTTTCCAAGGTTTTACTTGGGATGGACTAGGTTGAGTTTGATGTGATCTAACTTTATTATAACCATACTTGTCGAGGAAGTTCCAAGAGTTCACTAAGAATAAACATATTACTTTTTCAACTAAAGTAATACATGCAAACACTTGGTCATATTCACCTTCAAAAATATTTGAGTGACTATGTTAGTATTTTCCATTGTGGCTAAGGTAGGTCTACTAACTTCATCATCAAAGGGAAAATATTACTAAGTCTTGGATTTTCCATTTGGGTCAATGGTTGGACAAAAATAACTTGTTATTCTTCAACTTGTATGAATTGCTTCTAGGCCTCATGTGATTGCCTTCTTGAAGATCATCTTCATGCTTCTATTGTAGTCTTGTTCCTTGGATGGATTCTTCTCTTGGTCTTGATAAATTCTTCATGGCTTTGAATTCACTAATTGGTTTGGGTATGGGATGGGCACAAATACTACTAAGTTAATTTGAAAGAAAATTTAAGAAGAAGGATATAAAGAGAGAGGGAGATGTTTTCTTCTAAATTTCTTCACACTTGTACTTCTTGAGTTTTCTTCTAGGTGTGGAGTACAAGTCTTTTCTTCAAGACTTCTTCATTGATATTCCTTGTAGCTCTTCATGTTTCCACTAAGTTGAGAATGAAGTTTTCTTCTTGTGCTTGAGTCTTGATCTCCATTTTGCTAGCTT
The DNA here is from genome assembly GCA_028641055.1 of Alopecurus myosuroides. NCBI lineage: Eukaryota > Viridiplantae > Streptophyta > Magnoliopsida > Poales > Poaceae > Alopecurus > Alopecurus myosuroides. The sequence goes on from CM054059.1 coordinate 138,981,434, forward strand.
GGTGAATTCTTGAAGCAAGAATGGGGGAGTGGAGAAGATAGAAAACTAAAGTTCACTACTTGGTCTCTTATATGGTTTAGATACTAGAGACTTGGTCTTGGATTCAAAATGGCCACAACCACAATGGTAGAAAGAATAAAAACAAAACTAAGGCATGATCAACTAGTGGTTCACTAAGATGAAGTTTTGGTCCAACTTACAAGGAAATGGTTCAAGGTTGTCCAAAAGGTTTAGGTACTGATGTCTCTGGTTAAAGGTTACCAAAAGGAGCAATTTTGCTTAAGGGAACATATTCCAATTATTTAAAGAATTAATTCTATGCCAAAAATAATTAAACAGACAATTTAATTCTAAATCAATTTTAATTTGATCAATAATTATTTTGGGATAGAGTTTATGAAAGTACACATCCTAAGGTTTCCAAATATATTTTATTTACAATTTTTGGATTTGTAGAATTTGAATTATGCCAAATTTCATCAAACAAGCATATTTGAATTTGAACAAATTTAAGTTTGTCAAATTTGAATTTGGCCAGTGCCAAAAGTTTCTACATGTTATGGTGATTTCAAAAAGTCCAAGATTGCTAAATTTGGCTTCATGGATCAAAAGATATGATATTTCTAAGTTCTAGGGACTATTCTGCAAATACACAATTCTATTTTTATTCGGAATTAAAATCCAGAGACAGTTGGGCTCAGAATGGCTATTTACCGCGCGGTGCAACCGATAACTACTGGGCTTGGGCCGGCTACGCGCTGCGCCGAGCGGCAGATAGAAAATCGGCGCGCTGCTGACTTGGCGCCACGCGGCGCTACGCTATTCGTCCATACCCCTTCGATTAGTGATTTAACCGGGGCGCTCCGATCTGGATCTAACGGACAGGGTTGCATCGGGAGTTAGGTTTACCTCGTCGGCGGCGGGACGGCCGGATAATGGAGACACGGTGGCCGGCAGTGGAGATCCTGGACGGCCACGACGCTGCAGTGGTCCTTGGGAACCGCGGAGGGAACGATGCGACTCGGCGCAACACGAAGAGGAAGATGTCGTTCACGGATACCTCCGGAGGTGACCCAATTGGCGGCACGGTGGAGATCCCGACGTGTCGGCTCCGCCGAGCTCGAAAATGGATGGCGCCGTCGACGTGCTGTGCGAAATCAAACGGAAGAAATCATCTAAGGTGCGCACGACCACGGGGATCAAAATGTCGTAGCTCTAGACCTCGGGAGGTTTCTCACCTCGCCGGCAATGAAGAAAAACGGGCACGGGAAGGATGAAGTCCGGCGAGCAATTGGTCTGGGCACGGGGCATGATTAAGGGAGGAACGAGAGGGGAATGAGAGAGGGGAGGAAGGGATTTAAGGGGGAGGCCTTGGGGCAATCAATCCCGCACTTAACGACGAGCAATCAACGCGAGAATTTTTCGGGAGAAAACGTCTCCTTCCGTTTCCACAGGTTGATGACGATGATGACGTCATCATGACGTCATCCCTTTTTTCTGTTTTCTTATTTATTTTATAACTTCTGTTTAAATAATCCAATTAATATCAAACAAAATTCTAAAATCTTATTATTTCAAATACTTTCTAACAGTACCATTTTTGTGGGGTTTCCATGTTTTTGAATTATTTCAAATTACAAATTCAAAAGAATTCATAAATGCCTTATTATTCCAATTAAATGGGAAAATGTCAAATAAGATACAAATGAAGTTGATAAAATTTCAGTGGCTTTATTATGGTCAAATATTATTTTCTAAAACCAATTCAAAGTGTTTTCATATTTTTAAAATTTTAAATTATGATGTAAACATGAATAGTCACTTAATACAAATTTTAAAATGGAAAAGGTAAATAAATGGAAATTGGGTCTTGTAATATTTCAGATACATTATTTAGGTCAATTATTATTTCTCAAAGCAATTTCAACCCAATAACACATTTTTTTATATTTTAATATATTAGTAAATCCTTTAATAGCCCCATTTTTTTAAATATAGAAAAATAACTAGATAGGAAAGTGGATAAATAATTATCAGGGGATTTTTACATTTGCAATCTTTGTTTTCCCTAATTATTTCATCTGATTTTTATAAACAAAACATTTATGGAAAATATTCTATGGTGTAATACTTGTTATAATATTTGATGGTAACATAATAAATTGTATTCATATGAAATATTTTTGGAGACATGAATAAAATATCAGAGATAGTAATTCTCTGGTTTCTTTAAATATCATATTTTCAAGATGGTAATGGAGTTGAAAACCATGTTTTGATAAAGATGTTTGCTAATAAAATATTTTATCCACATGAGGGAACATATTTTATTTTTTTAAAAATAGTCTTTAGAGTTTATGGAATAGAGGTATATTGGATTTTCATTTCCAAAACATTAGAACATGCATTGTTTTCTTTTGTTTCTTGCATCTCATTTGGTTTTTGGTGACTTACTAAACATGAAAACAAAAAGTTTCAAATTTTTGTGATTTTTGCATTTTCCAAAAATCAGGGATGTTACAGACTACCACCCTTAAAAGAAATCTCGTCCCGAGATTTGGGAAGGATAAAAAGAAGATTAGGTTTGGGTAACTTGGTTCCAAAACAATTGGGTGGGCTACCACCCTTAAAAGAAACTTTTGTGGGTAGTCTATTTTCATTAGATTAGAGTGTAGATTGATTTGAAATTGGATTGAGTAGAACTTTCCTTCGTGGTAGAGCTGTAGACCAACATAGATCTGTTGAACTACCTTTGACACTGAGGGGTCACTCTTTGGGTCAATCAAAAGATCAAGTTGAGAGGATTTCACAACATCATCTCGTTATAACGGGAACACATTTCTCAGAAATTCATTGTGGTTTATTACACTGGAAGAACTCCTAGGGAAAGTAAATTTATTTTCAACATGAAACTTTGCCTAAGATTCCTTCTTTCAGAAAGTCATGTTTCCTTCCTGCTCCCTTTGAGGGCATCCATTTGCATAGTGTCCTTTATCTCTGCATTTGAAGCAAGTCACTTGGCTGATGTCTCTATAGACAAGATTGGGGTTCTTCTGAAGTTTCTTCTTCTTCCTTGGTGGAGTTAAATTGGCCATCATATCTTCATACTTCTGCCCAGTATACTCAACTATGTTGGTTGAAGGTCTGGGTTTCTTGTTGGGACAATTTCTAGACAAATGTCCATCTTCTTCACAAGAATAGCAATTCTTGGTGGAGTGTTTGGATGAATATGGATGTGGTGTAGTCTTGGCTCCAGTATCTATCTTGACATGGTCCATCTGAAAAGTATCCAGCTTGCGTTTTCCCTTCACATCTGGTTTTCCTAGGTTCTCTTGGATTGCACTAAGCATTTCCATTTTGGCTTGTTGTCCAACTTGTTGTACCATGGGGTAAAGTGGACATTGTGTTGGAACATGTGTTGTCCCTTCACACAGAAAACAAGTAACTTGAGTGAAGTATCCTTCAATTGAGTTGTTTACATCACCATGGGGCCACTCATCTGGACAATCTTTGGAATAGTGTCCTATCTCTCCACAAGCTTTGCAGGCTTTGAGTGTTGAAAACATTTCTTCTTCTGTCTCCTGGTTATCCCTAGCTACCAAGGGTTGATGGTTTCCACTATTGGTCATGTTTTGGGACATCATGTGCACTATCTGGGATTGGGTATCTAACACTTGTTGCATTCCTGGTGTTAACTCCATATTTGGGCTGTTTGCTTGGTTCTGGGTCATTAGTTGTATCAACTGAGTTTGAGCTTCTAGTAGCATCTGCATTGCTATTGAGTTCTCCGGGTTGTTGGCATTCTGGCTAGACATCTGTTTTGAGGTTTTATGGAAGATGAGTAGAGGTTAGAAAGGATCTAAGAAGGTTCCTATCCAAGCACAGCAGATCAAGGAAACTCATCTTACAAACAACACATAACAACAATCTTCACACCAAACAACAAGGTTTTATAAAACAACTAATATTGTCATACCACACTCATTGGTATGATCAATACACTAACACGTTAACGTTGTTCTAACCAAGTAACTAGATTGGTGGTCTCATCTATATCTTCTTGAGTTTCTTCAAAAATCTTCCCTCAATGTCTTGGGGTATTCTTGATTGTTGTGAAGTATTGGTGTATCTCCAAGTTTTCTTCAATTGTCTCGAGTGTAGGTCTTCATGTGGTGAAAATACTTCTTGCACTTCTTGGTATGATCATCAACAATCTTGTCTTGATGGTATTGAAGAGGTAGGTCATCTAGAAAATTTTGAAGGTGAATAATAGATGAGATGATATGAGAAGAATTAAGATGGTTGTTTTGTTTCTAGAAATTTTGAACATAGGAAATTTTTCTATCCTAGGGTCTTCTCCAAACTTAGGGTCTCGAATCCTATAGGCAACACAATGCTCTGATACCATTTTGTAGCATCCCAACTTTTAATAAAGATGGAATACCTGTGTTATTGTGCTAGTCCCTGGATCAATTGCTAGCACCACAGTACAAAATGAAATATCATGCAAATGCATCAAATTCTATTACATTGCATGATCCAGTCTTTACAAAATAGGATTACAACTTGCATAGTCTTAGAAGACTAGCAGAAAACAAGAAATACAGCGGAAAACATAGTACAACATTGAGCCCATCTTCTTCATGTGCCACAGGCAAAACATGTTGGCGATAGTCTCGAGATCCTAAACGAAATCCTCACTCGTCTTCAGAAATATCTGCAATATGGAATATGCAGCCACAAGGGAGTCAATACAATTTAATGTGTTGGCAAGTAACACTATGGTGGATATAAATGGCAAGACTAATACTACATGCTTATTTGGCTGAGTGGAGTTTTGTCTAAGTTTGCATAAAGCCAGTTTTCTCCTATCACTTTTGTAAATCAAACTTTTCTTTTCAAAGGGTGGCAACATTGGATTAAGGTCCAAGCACCACAATACTGTTCACTTGGTCAAAATTTTACTTATTGAAATTGGTGATGAGATTCTTCCGTCAATCCTTGTCCAGCTGCTCATAGTTGTCCATAACCGGGGACACGGCTAAGATCTTAGTTTGTTGACTCTGCAGAGGTTGTGCACTTTCACCCTTTGTCTTCAATTAGCCCAAACATCCTATACACCCGGAGTGCATCATGGAAAGGAGAGAATTGAGACGAGATCTTTCAGAAGAAGAAGTCCAAACCCACCGGCAAGACCCGTTCCACCTATAATTTTGCTACATCTGCTTGTCAAGCCTGGGCTGAACCCTCACAACTTAATTGATCAAGACAGAGCCCATATTGTCAAAAGGCTGCACGGGAAGCTACTAGATTTAGAGGGACATAGTAATCTCTTTGTTCCTGGGTGGCCATCCGCAAGTGACAACCTCAAGTGGAATAACCCTTAGATAAGGGCCTTGAGGAAACACTCAACATAACCCAGTCTTACCACTTCCACCCAGGTGGTTCATTCATTAGTTATACTTAGGATTTTTCCTCAACATCTAGTAAAACAATTTGTAACATTGCATAGCACCTAGTAAATTCTAAGGCTATCAAAATAACAAGGTAAAAGGGATGGCTACACACTACTAGGATAATAGCATAGCATAGTATAACTTAGTAAAATTTCCTATCATGCATACTACTTAAAATCAACTAATGCATATAGAAAATAATGGGTAGTTGATGGTGTGTTACTTGCCTTGTTGAAGTTGGTGAAGATATTCACACTCTCTTCACAAAAGATCGTTGCTCTCCGTACAATCTATTCATTGAAAACACAATAACAAACATACTATCAAACAAACAAGCAAGTGAAAAACATACAAAGCAACAATCATGGGAAAGGATGTTTAACCAAGTTGGCTAGGGCAAGGTCAAGGTTTGATTTTTAAATAATTTATTTTCTAATGGTTCAATACATTCTAAGGAGTTTCCAAGGTTTTACTTGGGATGGACTAGGTTGAGTTTGATGTGATCTAACTTTATTATAACCATACTTGTCGAGGAAGTTCCAAGAGTTCACTAAGAATAAACATATTACTTTTTCAACTAAAGTAATACATGCAAACACTTGGTCATATTCACCTTCAAAAATATTTGAGTGACTATGTTAGTATTTTCCATTGTGGCTAAGGTAGGTCTACTAACTTCATCATCAAAGGGAAAATATTACTAAGTCTTGGGTTTTCCATTTGGGTCAATGGTTGGACAAAAATAACTTGTTATTCTTCAACTTGTATGAATTGCTTCTAGGCCTCATGTGATTGCCTTCTTGAAGATCATCTTCATGCTTCTATTGTAGTCTTGTTCCTTGGATGGATTCTTCTCTTGGTCTTGATAAATTCTTCATGGCTTTGAATTCACTAATTGGTTTGGGTATGGGATGGGCACAAATACTACTAAGTTAATTTGAAAGAAAATTTAAGAAGAAGGATATAAAGAGAGAGGGAGATGTTTTCTTCTAAATTTCTTCACACTTGTACTTCTTGAGTTTTCTTCTAGGTGTGGAGTACAAGTCTTTTCTTCAAGACTTCTTCATTGATCTTCCTTGTAGCTCTTCATGTTTCCACTAAGTTGAGAATGAAGTTTTCTTCTTGTGCTTGAGTCTTGATCTCCATTTTGCTAGCTTGGTGAATTCTTGAAGCAAGAATGGGGGAGTGGAGAAGATAGAAAACTAAAGTTCACTACTTGGTCTCTTATATGGTTTAGATACTAGAGACTTGGTCTTGGATTCAAAATGGCCACAACCACAATGGTAGAAAGAATAAAAACAAAACTAAGGCATGATCAACTAGTGGTTCACTAAGATGAAGTTTTGGTCCAACTTACAAGGAAATGGTTCAAGGTTGTCCAAAAGGTTTAGGTACTGATGTCTCTGGTTAAAGGTTACCAAAAGGAGCAATTTTGCTTAAGGGAACATATTCCATTTATTTAAAGAATTAATTCTATGCCAAAAATACTTAAACAGACAATTTAATTCTAAATCAATTTTAATTTGATCAATAATTATTTTGGGACAGAGGTTATGAAAGTACACATCCTAAGGTTTCCAAATATATTTTATTTACAATTTTTGGATTTGTAGAATTTGAATTATGCCAAATTTCATCAAACAAGCATATTTGAATTTGAACAAATTTAAGTTTGTCAAATTTGAATTTGTCTAGTGCCAAAAGTTTCTACATGTTATGGTGATTTCAAAAAGTCCAAGATTGCTAAATTTGGCTTCATGGATCAAAAGATATGATATTTCTAAGTTCTAGGGACTATTCTGCAAATACACAATTCTATTTTTATTCGGAATTAAAATCCAGAGACAGTTGGGCTCAGAATGGCTATTTACCGCGCGGTGCAACCGATAACTACTGGGCTTGGGCCGGCTAAGCGCTACGCCGAGCGGCGGATAGAAAATCGGCGCGCTGCTGACTTGGCGCCACGCGGCGCTACGCTATTCGTCCATACCCCTTCGATTAGTGATTTAACCGGGGCGCTCCGATCTGGATCTAACGGACAGGGTTGCATCGGGAGTTAGGTTTACCTCGTCGGCGGCGGGACGGCCGGATAATGGAGACACGGTGGCCGGCGGTGGAGATCCTGGACGGCCACGACGCAGCAGTGGTCCTTGGGAACCGCGGAGGGCACGATGCGACTCGGCGCAACACGAAGAGGAAGATGGCGTTCACGGATACCTCCGGAGGTGACCCAATTGGCGGCACGGTGGAGATCCCGACGTGTCGGCTCCGCCGAGCTCGAAAATGGATGGCGCCGTCGACGTGCTGTGCGAAATCAAACGGAAGAAATCATCTAAGGTGCGCACGACCACGGGGATCAAAATGTCGTAGCTCTAGACCTCGGGAGGTTGCTCACCTCGCCGGCAATGAAGAAAAACGGGCACGGGAAGGATGAAGTCCGACGAGCAATTGGTCTGGGCACGGGGCATGATTAAGGGAGGAACGAGAGGGGAATGAGAGAGGGGAGGAAGGGATTTAAGGGGGAGGCCCTGGGGCAATCAATCCCGCACTTAACGACGAGCAATCAACGCGAGAATTTTTCGGGAGAAAACGTCTCCTTCCGTTTCCACAGGTTGATGACGATGATGACGTCATCATGACGTCATCCCTTTTTTCTGTTTTCTTATTTATTTTATAACTTCTGTTTAAATAATCCAATTAATATGAAACAAAATTCTAAAATCTTATTATTTCAAATACTTTCTAACAGTACCATTTTTGTGGGGTTTCCATGTTTTTGAATTATTTCAAATTACAAATTCAAAAGAATTCATAAATGCCTTATTATTCCAATTAAATGGGAAAATGTCAAATAAGATACAAATGAAGTTGATAAAATTTCAGTGGCTTTATTATGGTCAAATACTATTTTCTAAAACCAATTCAAAGTGTTTCATATTTTTAAAATTTTAAATTATGATGTAAACATGAATAGTCACTTAATACAAATTTTAAAATGGAAAAGGTAAATAAATGGAAATTGGGTCTTGTAATATTTCAGATACATTATTTAGGTCAATTATTATTTCTCAAAGCAATTTCAACCCAATAACATATTTTTTTATATTTTTAATATATTAGTAAATCCTTTAATAGCCCCATTTTTTAAATATAGAAAAATAACTAGATAGGAAAGTGGATAAATAATTATCAGGGGATTTTTACATTTGCAATCTTTGTTTTCCCTAATTATTTCATCTGATTTTTATAAACAAAACATTTATGGAAAATATTCTATGGTGTAATACTTGTTATAATATTTGATGGTAACATAATAAATTGTATTCATATGAAATATTTTTGGAGACATGAATAAAATATCAGAGATAGTAATTCTCTGGTTTCTTTAAATATCATATTTTCAAGATGGTAATGGAGTTGAAAACCATGTTTTGATAAAGATGTTTGCTAATAAAATATTTTATCCACATGAGGGAACATTTTTTTTTTTAAATAGTCTTTAGAGTTTATGGAATAGAGGTATATTGGATTTTCATTTCCAAAACATTAGAACATGCATTGTTTTCTTTTGTTTCTTGCATCTCATTTGGTTTTTGGTGACTTACTAAACATGAAAACAAAAAGTTTCAAATTTTTGTGATTTTTGCATTTTCCAAAAATCAGGGATGTTACATTGCTACCCAGCCTTGCTAGCCAAAATCCTGTACTGAGAGGGAATGCTTCTCGTGCATCCAAACCTTGAGCCCCAAAACTGTAGGGCCCGCCCTTCGAACCACTGTTCAAGGACACCCCCGATATGCATACATTCACGATCCCAGGAATTCAGTCGTGAACAACATATCAAGTTGGTACACAGATACAATATCCATTACACGGTTGCACAAACACTTACAAAGACACATGGTCACATGACCAAGCCTACACGGTTGTCACGCAGGACAACACACAACACACACAACGTAAGACTAAACACACACAAACGCGGTAGAGCCCAAGTCACGCCTTAACCTACAGGCTGCTAACCCGGAGACGATCCTAGTTCGCAAAGCCATCAGCTCCGTACTCCTCTTCGTAGATCTTATTTTGAGATTCCTTCTCAAAATCTGGCAAGTTGATACCAGGGACGAAACCAATATGAGTACATTTGAATGTACTCAGCAAGACATCCATCATGCAACTTACCAAATGCAAGTATGCTTATATGGTGTAATAGGTAGGCTATAAATAGGGTTCTCTATCAATGGTGTTCATATAGGATGACACCACAGTTGCAGTCAGGTTAATCTGTATCTTCGTTGAAGAAGACACTTCAGAAGAAAATAATATAGTTTTTGTTTCTCTTGTAGATATCACGTGTACAAGAGGTTTTGTAAAACTTTGTTAAAATAAAGTTTTCTCTTTGCAAAACTTCTTGGAATCAGTTTCGAGATGTTTGCTTAGAGAAAAAAATTATTTTCAAAACTTCTTGTAAAACAACTTCTGGCTTTTCATCATCGGTACCTCCACGGTACAATATTTCTTCCCTTCAGTACTTCACAAGTCCAACACCTTTTTGAAAACTCCTTTTTGAAAACATTGACACAATGCTAGCTACATGGCCATTCAACTGTCCATATCCGAGGACTCGGCTTCTTCGAAAAAGTTGTACTCTGCAGAGGTGTACACATCCACCAGATACAGTACACCTGTCGTGAACAACCACGGACTGTAACAACAGTATGTAGAACATCAGATAATTGATCCTAACCTTCCACTATGTTCAAGCTAGAATATGCCTATCTCTTCAATTGGGTTTGTTCTCCCCGGCACCATGTCACACATCGCCATGACATGAGACCCAATTGCCGCATCCGGAGGGTAACTTAATCCCACACTTTATATGTCTCAACATTGGGAGTTTTGGCGACATTCGGTTCGAGGGTACGACGTCCCTTATAGCATTTGAGATAGAACACACACTAACAAGGACAAACTTCCAGTTAAGCCCCGTGCCCATGTTGGGGTAGGGTGGCAGTACGGTAAAGGTTGTCCGGTGAAAACTAGGTGATGTGTCATTTTTGAAAACACGTTTTTCCCAAAAATGACCACTTCCACATTCCTCCGGAGAGTAAGGAATCCACCTTTTCTCCGGTTTTTCCATAAAGCCTTTGTTTTGTAAAAACACAATTTTAAGGTGTCCACTTAGGGACTAATATATTTGATGGTAATAAATACCATATGGTGGCTATGGGCTTGGTAACACCAAGTATTAACTAATGGCATAGTATATAGTATATGTAATAATAGTAGTAGTATTCACTCAAAAATAGTTTTTGGAAATCAAAGTTTGGTAAAACTTTTCAGAAGTAAAACATGCATGATAGATAATGATAAGTGTATTATAACAGCAAGCATCAGGATGGCTTGCCTTAAGTCTCTTAATGTCCCTGGCCTTGAAGTAACTTGAACTTGACGCACAACTCCACAACTGCTTTTTCTTCTTCTTCGTTTTCTAGAGTCGTAAAAGAATAAAAGACACACTCTCAGGTCTAAAGACCAAACAACTAAGCTAAACAACACATACAGCAAGCAAAAGTACAATAGCGCAAACTCACAAACGTTATCGAGAAAATTGCCTCACATAACTCTCAGGGTACAAAACTATCGTCAGACAAACATATGGTTTAGGAAACCATATCCCACATCTTACATACCATATATGGAGTGGTGTACCACACTCACAATAATATATCTAAGAAGCTAAAAATATAGCTTGTGGGTGCAAAAGGTTAGGTTTCTAAGGTAAAACAAACAGACAGGACAATACCCAAGGCAGTGGGTATTAGCAACACACAAGCAATTGTCACTTAAAGAGGTTCATGATTAAGTTGGATGCTTAGTTCACAATATACTCCTAATCACAACAACAACACTAGCACAACAAATAAACCAAGTATAACACTCATGCTAAGGTACACACTCAGACAATTTCCAAACAGCAGGTAAACACACCACAGATGAATAGACTATTTATTTACTACATTAATGTTTAATTGAAGTTATGGAATCTATCAATCATGAAAATTTAGCAACCAACCAGTATCTAATAACCAATGAATCAAGTCATAAAAATAATCTAAAACAAAATCATCACTCCAGAAAATTACTCCTATCAAAAGCATAAAAACATGAATGCACTAATAACACACTAGTATGGAAAATCCACACGAGCATGCTATAAGGAGTAATTACATTATACAACTATAGCACATGCAACTAAATAATTCATGGCATCATAAAAGAATTAATAACTTCCTAAATAAGCTATAAAAACCCATACACTTATAAAATAAAAGATGACAATACTAGAGCAAAAATCACCATTTTCCAGTGGTGACACTAGTTCATCACTAGAGAAGCAAACAATGCTACCATGATGCTTAACTATAAACAAGAAAGTCAAGATCATAAATGTACCTAATAACAGTACACAAATCTTACTCATGCTAGTAAGCACAAACATCAAAATAGTTTCGTGAAACAACTATTAAGCATGCATAAATTAATTCTAGCAATTTCTGTTTTCTTTAATCAATTACTAGCAAGCAAGCAAGGTATAACTTAGACAACAAGTAGCTATGCACTCAATGAAAAGTCATCTAAATTTTTTCAAAAATACAAACACTCAATTTAAAATTACTTACAAACAATCTGTCAATCAAAAGGAGTTTAGTTTATTTGCAAGCAATTTAATTTAGCACTCAATAGTGAATCATTTCTTAACATGATACTCCTACGGAATATTATGCTAACAAATGGATCACATCTAACATACTAGTATATGCTGATAAGAAATAAACTTCTCACTTGCATAAGTGAAAACAAACAAATATATTTTCCATGGTGGAAAAATAGCAATCAATCATATAATTAAAACATGTTATTTTCTCACATGTGCATGGTTGGGGATTTTCATCCACAACCAAGATGCAATGGGACCAGTGGGTTATGGGCCCACTAATACCAAGGCAAAAGAGGTACTAAGCCTCTGGTTACTCATGACAAACATTTCATACAAGATAAATAATACAAGGTTATTTATTCTAGTGCAAACAAGACTAGTGCATATAAATAACAAGACTTACTCATGCTTTGTTATAAAATGTTATGCAAGCTAACAGAGACAACATCACCAAAATATCAGTACCAAAATGGTACTGGACTCAAGGTAACCATAGCACAAAATAAACTCAATCAATCACACAAGGATCTAGCTCTCACAAAAATTCCATAATAATAAAACTAGAAAGTAACAAATGCTATTTCATTTTTATTTGAGTTTCCAATCATGCACACACTTTCTAAGGTAGATGTACTGTAATAAAACAACTTAATAACAAGTCCTAACAACTTTATACATGCTAGGAAGCAAGATTAAATCAACCAAACATTTCATTTCAAACAAAAACAAACAAAGAAAACAAAACAGAAAAGTTGTTGTTTCTAGATCTGTCCACAAAACTTAATCTAGAGCTCCAAAAACTAATCTAAGCTAGTAAAACATAGATCTAGTCAATACCAAACTCATCCAATTGGATTTGCTTCAAAAATAATTTTTAAACTCATTCTAAAAATCATAGAAGATCTTACTGGTATTTTACTAAACTGGATGGCATTTTCATATGATAACTCACCTTGAGGTGAGGTCAAGTTCATTGGATAGATCTTTTCAATATCTATCCAGAAAATTTTAGTTTGTTCCATTTGGTTATGTATTTTTAAAGTTATGATCAAATCATTCTCATAGATAGTCTGTGGAAAAATAGTTCTTGTTCCCAACATATTGGTCCAAACATAGATCTGCAAATTTTGTATGGTGTAGATTTCATATCTTTAGGTCCATGAATTTTTCCAGATTTTATTTTGCAGTTTTTATATTTTATACAAGTCCAAAGTAAAAATACTTGTTTCAGTTAAAATTTAAAAGAATAAAAACAGACAGCACACGGGCTGGATCTGAGTGGCTGCGGCCCAGTTAAGCGCGAGCGCGGCCCAGAGAAGCACCGCGCACGCGCGCGGCGTGGGAAAAATGGCGTTCAAGCGTGGCCGTTGATCATCAGATCGACGGCTCGCTGTGTCTCTCCCTCCTTCCGACCCTCTCTATCTCTAGCCCGAAAACGGCCAGCGGCGAAAGACTCGGGGGCGCTCACCTACGGCTCGGGGAGGGGCGGCGCGGGCTCGAGGAAGTTGTAGGAGGGAAGGGGTGTCGAGGGGCGGCGTCGGCGGCGACCGGCGCGGCCTCAAACGGCGGAACACGGCGGATGCCCGCAGGGGCGCTCCGCGGACGGCGGCGGCGTCTCCGGTGGATATAGGGCACGGGATCTTGTCCGGGGGGTTCAGGGGAACATGGGGAGTTGTTCTAGGGTAGAGGGAGGGGTTGGTATGGAGGATATCATGCAGGGCCTTGCCGTGACCGTGGTGGTCACCGGCGGCCAGAGCTCGGGATCGGGGTGCTCTAGGGGCTAGGGCAGGGGTTCAAAAAGACCAGGGGAGGCAGTGAGGGAGTGTGGGAGGTGCAGGGCGCAAGGGCACAGTCTCTGGATACTTATAGCAGAGGTGAGGAGGGTGAGGGAAAAAGTGGCCACTCGGGTTGGTGCCAACCTTTGGCATAGAGGTGCCTTGGGGGTTTTGGTCATCTCACTTTGATGTTCTGGGTGCCCTAGGTCAAGACCACGAGGGAGGCAGGGTTAAGGTGGCTTTTGGGTAAGGAGAGGCAAGGGCAAGGGTCAACTAGGTCAAGTGGCATGGACTGCCCATACTGCCACATCACCAACTTCTCTCTCCCTTATCTTCATGCCTAAGGCTTCTAGAAGGGATCCAAAACTTGCTGGTTCGAGTAGAAACTAAGGTCAACACACTAGGCATGGTCACTCTTCCAAAAGAGCAAGGAAACATCAATAAATCTAATGTGCAAAAGTGTATCCTTTACTGTTCACTGCAAAATTCAGAAAATTCAGTCTTATGACTTAGAAATTTTCTAAGTGTTGAAAACAAATTAAAAGTTGAAAAAGTTGAGTTTGTTTTCAGAGTTCAAATGATTCTAAAAATTTGTTTTCAAGACATGGACTTGGTAACCATGTTATATACTTTCAGAAACTACTTTTGAAAACAATTTTGAAATAGTTTAAGCCCATGAAAACAATGTGGAAAAAGGTATACTTTCTGTTTTTAACTGTTTCTCAAAACTGCCTTTTTCTGCCTTAATTTTATACCACAAAAACAACAACCAAAAGATAGTTTTTATTTATCCAACAATAAAAGTGATCTTATGGGTTTGTAGTACACATATCAAGGTTTAATTAAAAGTCAAGAAATCATAAAATAACAATTTCTAGCTTAGTGAAAACAAAGGTAGAAAACAGGTACTTGGCTTTATTTTCAGGAAATGTTTTCCATAGAAAACTTAAAAGAAAACTTTCATAAATCATTTTGAAAACTTGTTTTCTTGGATCCAATAAAGTTAAAAGTTTGTTTTAAGATGCAAACAAGAATGATCCAAGTCTTGGAATAAAAACCACTCAAGTAATAATAGAAAAACATCAGGGAAAAATATCAGGAATATTTTTTAGAAACATTTGGTGTTGGTTTTATAAAGAAACAAAACTTGTGTTGCAAATATGATTAAGATCATAAACACATGTTAGTTCAAACAATCATGTTGTTAGAAAAAAAATTGTTGGCCCTAATTTTTGTCTTCTTGAGCACAGTCCAAGAGTCCAAAAACTGGGGTGTGACAAAAACCATGCCATTTGTATCCACCATACCTACCTATATGTGGTATTTAACCGCCACTCTAAGTAAATTGCTTGTGTGCAACCTTTAAAAACTTCAAAACTACACTTGTTTTGTGCCCCTTTTTTAGCTCATGAGGACACAAATTGAGAATCTTTATCTCACTTGTTGATTGTACTTTACACACCTGGACTAGTGGCTTCATCCGCTTATCCAAATGATAGAAGAGCTGGCAGCGGGGTGCCCAGCCCCAAACATAATAATAAGAATTCTCTTTACTATTTTTGCCCCTGATTTATCAATCAAAGCATAATTCTGTAAACAAAAGAGAAAGAAGGATGACCTTCTATACCAGTTGCGTCCTTCTGATACGTCATAAACGTATCCTTAATTTCTGATGTTCCATGTTGTTTTCATGTTGTTTCCCACATGCTTTCCTTACACTTTATAACATTTTACACGTTTTCCGGGACTAACCTATTAACAAGATTCCAAGTGCCAGTTCCATGTTTTCTGCTGTTTTTAGTTTCAGAAAAGCTGTTCTGGAAATATTCTCGGAATTGGAAAATTCGAAGCCCAGAAGTCTTAAAAGTCTCGGAAGCTTCCAGAAGTACCGAAGAGCCCCGGAGGGGGGACACAGGGTGGCCACACCATGGGGTGGCGTGGGTCCCCCTGGCCGCGCCACCTAGGGGTGTGGGCCCCCTTGCCACCCCCCGGCATCGCCCTTTCGCCCATATATACTCCCCGAGGCATAAACCCTAGGGGAATTGACCTTTTCCACAAAATACATCTGTAGCTCCACCGTCGCTGCCAACAAGTTTCGGGGGACAGATCTCTGTTCTGGCACGCTGCCGGGATGGGGAAGTGCCCCCGGAACCATCTCCATCGACTCCACCACCATCTCCATCGTCGTTGCTGTCTCCTATGACGAGGAGGGAGTAGTTCTCTCCCGAGGCTGAGGGATCTACCGGTAGCTATGTGGTTCATCTCTCTCTCCCATGGTGTGATCTATATGTGCTCATGAGCTTTGTAATCTATTTGAATTCGTAGATGTTACTCTTCATCTTTTGCTACTCAAGTGCTTTATTAATAAGAACTTTGGAGTCACCTTGTCCCGCGGTGTGAAGGTGACAGTGTGCACGCCGTGTGTGTCTCCTCTATGAATTGTGGAGTTTGCTTAGTACCTTCTAGAGCGCTCATAGTGACAGCGTGGGGTTAACTAGACATGGGAATACAAACTTGAGGAGTGTTGTTACGGCCCTATGCAATGACTAGTTTCGTTATCCAACCGGAGAGGGTTAAGAGTAGCATCGTGAGAGAAGCTATCTAGTTATTCATTTATGTGATCATTGTTGAGAGTGTCCACTAGTGAAAGTAGGATCCCTAGGCCTTATTTCCAAGCATTGAAACACCGTTTTCCGCCTGTTCTGCTACATGTTTGCTTGCTTCCATTTTTATTTCAGATTGCTATTATCACTTATTATCATACATATTACTTGCATTTTGCTCTCTCTTCGCCAAACTAGTGCAACTATATACCTGACAAGTATATTGGGTGTGTTGGGGACACAAGAGACTTCTTGTATCTTGATTGCAGGGTTGCTTGAGAGGGATATCTTTGAACTCTACCTCCCTGAGTTCGATAAACCTTGGGTGATCCACTTAAGGGAAACTTGTTGTTGTTCTACAAACCTCTGCACTTGGAGGCCCAACACTATCTACAAGAATAGAAGCGTGTGTAGACATCAAGCTCTTTTCTTGTGCCGTTGCCGGGGAGGTAAGGTAAAAGGTTCTCACATCCTAGGGTGTGAGTGCTCGGAGTTATTTCCTTTAGATTCTGCAATTATATCTTTTGTTTCTTGTTTTCACTAGTTAGGCTTATTTTTACTCGCTTCTTGTTTTTATTTTTACTAAGTAGTCTTAAGGGAAAACAACAAAAATATGATAAAACTTTATAATATTTATCTTGAATTAAGACATGATGCTTTTGAAGAGAAAATTAAAAAACCTATGGAAGTTTGTTTGCATAATGGTGATAGCAATGTTATTATCATTAATTCTTTGCACCCCATCATTCCTAATGCTAGGGAAAAGTCTAAGCTTGGGGAAGCTAGTTTTTACGGTCTTTTTAGTTTTCCAGCTTTAGAGGAGAAAAATTGCTCCGATGATACTTTATCTCCCATATGTGATAAACCCAATGATGCTTGTGATATTTTAAATCCTCCAACTGAAAGCATTCCTTTTAAAATACCTAAGAAAATAGTTGAACTTGTCATGGATAACCGTTATTTTGGAGATGGAACTGTCCATCCTCGTGATCATTTACTCTTTATACATGAATTATGCGGGTTGTTTAAGTGTGCAGGTATTTCAATGGACCAAGTTCAGAAGAGGTTATTCTCTTTGTCTCTTCAGGAGAAAGCAAGGGAGTGGTATGATCTTCTAGATGATCCTCATCATTTGGAGTGGAAGGAGCTCGAATCTCTATTTCATTCTAAATTTTATTCTTCTTATGAGTTGTATTTAGATAGGAATTACAGTTATAATTTTTGGCCTAGTGATGGAGAAAGCATTGCTCAAGCTTGGGGAAGACTGAAAACATTAATACTTAAATGTCCTAACCATGATCTTTCTAAGGAAATAAGTGTTACTATTTTTTATGCAAGGCTTTCAGGACATTACAGGGATTATCTAGATGCATGTTCAGAGGGTTCTTTCTCAAGTAGGAAGGTTGAAGCTAAATGGGATATTATTGAAACAATTGAAACCAATAATGAAGGTTGGAATAACGACAAAGGTAAAGAATCAGGATAAACTATGAGTATGATTACATTAAGCCTTTCGCTGAAACTGCTCATTTTCAAGAGCTTAGTTCTAAATATGGTCTTGATCCTCAAATGATTATTGGTTGGTATAGATACTTTTATTATTATATTAATCTTCCTAAAAATGGGGACATATATCATGAACCTTTTAAAGACACTTGCATGAAAAATGAAATTGTTATTGATAATTGCAATAAACATGCTCAATCTTCTGAAAGTGTTATTTCTTATAAGCATGTTAATTTCTGTGGAGCACTTAGACCTTGTGAAAAGAATCAAATCCAAGAAGAATACTGTATCCATCATAGGAATGAAAAAACTATAAAGTGGGATAGGGCTCTAAATGATCTTGGTGAAAAAGTTTGTGACCTCTATCCTTTTATTTGTGAACTTTGTTGTAAAGTGGGTCATTTTAATTTTCAATACTCAAGCCATGATAGTAGCCTTTCGAATCCTATGAGTACTACAAGTTTGTATTGTGATGACATGATCACCCCCAATGAGCATGATGAACTTACATTATTTTTGGGGTGTGAAGAGTTATTAAGAAAAACTTCTTTGATTGATATGAGTGCTTTTGGTATGAATAGTGTCTTGCATGAATGCCATCTTTATTGTGTTGAAAATTGCCATGCAAATACTTACATACAAAATATTCTAAAATAGGACACTTTACCAAAATATGATAGGGCTAATATTTGTTTTCATCTTATTAATGAAGAGGAGGAATCCTCCAAGGTTTGTTCTGTTGTTTCTGACAATAAACCAGGGTATGTGGAGAAGCTTCCTTTCAAGCCTCTCCCTCCTATAGAGAGTAAGAAGAAGAAGAAGAAGAAGAAGAGAAGTAAAAGGAGATAGGTAACGGTATCCCTCCCTAAGCATGTTGCTCATATTACAGCTTTTGCTGATCAGTCTGAACTCGATGATTTTCCTATGCCTGTTATTTATGAAATTGACCATGACTGGGAGAAACACATTACTTTTGATATTGAAAATCTCTTTAGTACCAATTCTGAAAATGATGATAATTGTTGTACTATTAGTACCATCCATGTTCCTTCCAATGATAATAAAGAAAGCTCCGAGCTTGTGGATGATGTGTTTGAAAATCCTTTTGCTATTGATGATATGCTTGATACATATCTTTCTAGTAAAAATGATGATATGTTTACAAATGAATGCACTTTGAAAGATAACTATTCTATTGCCTATGATGATAGTATGCCTCAAGTCTTTGATAACTATTATAAAATATGCTATAACATAGGCTATGATTACAATTATCCTTATGAAACCTGTCAGGGGATTACCAAAAACCATCTCCCTAATATACAACTTGTCTATCATGTTGGAGTTCTTTATGATGATTATAATGATTACGATATTTTTAGTCCACCTACTATTGAGGAGAGAATCAATTACGATTGCAATATGCCTACTATATTTGGTGATTATGGTTATGATAATAATAATGATAGCTATTTTGTTGAATTTTATCCCACTACTATTAATAGGAATGACTATGCTTATGTGGAGAATATTAATTCTTTTATGCATATGGCTCATGATAAGAATGTTTTATGTGATAGTTATATTGTTAATTTATTCATGATGCTACTGAAAGTTATTATGAGATAGGGAAACATGGTTTTATGCATCTCAACAATATTAAGTTTCCCCTGTTTATGTTGAAAATTTTGAAGTTGCACTTATTTTGTCTTCCTATGCTAGTCACTTTGTGCTTCGTTGACTTGTTTTTCTACAAGATTCTTTTTCATAGGAAGTGGGTTATACTTAAATGT
Organism: Alopecurus myosuroides; assembly: GCA_028641055.1. Classification (NCBI taxonomy): domain Eukaryota; kingdom Viridiplantae; phylum Streptophyta; class Magnoliopsida; order Poales; family Poaceae; genus Alopecurus; species Alopecurus myosuroides. The sequence continues at coordinate 139,001,288 of CM054059.1, forward strand.
GTTTTATATTTGATTCTTGATGCTCTCTTATTGTGCTTCAACTCTTATTCTCATGTGAGAATCTTCTCAAATTATCATGCCTAGCTCAAAAGGCTTTAAAGAAAAGCGCTACCAGGATACAACCCGTTTTATGTCTCCGTTTTCAAGACGTTTTCCGTCGTTTTCTTTTGTTTTATTTGCACCTTGGTGTTATCTATTTCCTTAGCAACCCCGTTGTATCGTTTCTTTTGTGTCTTTGTTGAGCCAAGTAAAGCCTCTAGTGGAAAGTTGAGACTATATTTTGGATTTCTGCGCAGGAAACAGATTTCTGCTGCCCACCGTTAAAATCGTATAAAATCACAGAAAATTAAAAATGACCTGAGTTTGTTTGTGCGTAATCCTGGGCTATATACGCAACTTTTCTTAGTTGACCACTTTTTGATTTGAGCAACAGAAGATTTTCGAAAAAAAAATCAACTTTACCTGATGTTCTGTTTTGACAGATTTCTGCCAATAATTGCATTTGCCTCTTAATCTCTTTCTTTTGGTGTTCTTTTGAGAAAAAGAGTTTTAAAAGAAGTTGTGACAGTATCTAATGTGTTTATTAGTGTTAGGCTTTTGTTGAAACTGAACCATGTGAATTTATTATTTTGATTTCACTAACGTTGCTAATGAAGATTGTGAGAAGTTTGGTGTGAAGGAAGTTTTCAAGGGTAAGAGAAGAGCATGATATGATGTGATCAAGAAGAGTGAAAATCCTAAGCTTGGGGATTCCCCGGTGGTACATCACAGCAAATTCCAAGAAGACTCAAACGTCTAAGCTTGGGGATGCCATTGGCATCCCCTTCTTCATCGGCAAACTATCAGGTCACTTCTAGTGAAACTATATTTTTATTTGGTCACATCTTATGTGCTATACTTGGAGGGTCTTTTATTTTTGTTTTTGGTTTGTTTGGTTTTCTTTGCTGTAATAAATGGTTGGATCTTATTATACTTGCGTGGGAGAGAGACACACTCCGTTTTCATTACTTAGAACACTCTAGTTTTCATTCTTATTGTTCTATGAGTGTTCACTTTTTGCTAGTACTGTGTTTAGCCTTTGTTTTCATGCATCTTATTTAGAGCTGTTAGTTTTAGTAGTGTTATGTGAGTACTCTCATGTTTTCTTCTTGTATCATGTAGAGTATTTTTGTTAAAACATATCTTGTATGGTGCTTGTTGGGAAAAAAACTGCTGCTTGAAGTAGAATTTTTAATGGTGCAAGTAGAAGCTTGTATAGACTGTGGCTAGAACTTTTTCATATCATGCTAGATGTTATTTTAGTTTTAAATCCTTGTGGTTATTGAGTAGCATGATTAGCCTAAAATAACTGAGAGTGTTTAATGTGCCATTGAAAGATTCATGAGTTGTTCTTGTCATGTTGAAGCATAAATTTTTGGTATTCTCTTTCGAATGTTTTATCTGGTTGACTTGAAGCATGCTCACACCATGTTTATGACTATGAACCAGTCACGAATAGCCTCCATGACCACTTAGTTTTTGAACTTGTGACACTGCTTATGTTTTAATTAATGATGCTTATGTCGCTATGCATGATTATGGCTCTTATGCTCTCTTGATTTGTCGCTCCCAGTCTTTTGCTAGCCTCCACTTGTACTGAGTATGAGCTCTACTCGTGCATCCAGACTCCCTTAAACCAAAGTTTTTCCCATTGTGTACACCATACCTACCTACATGTGGTATTTAACTGCCACTTCAAGTAAATTTCTCATGTGTTACCTTTAAAACCTTCAAAATTATTCTTGTTTTGTGTTCTTATTTTTGCTCATGAGGACATCAATAGAGAATATTTATCTCACTTGTTGATTGGATTTCGCACCATGGACTAGTGGCTTCATCCGCCTATCCAAATGATAGAAGATCTAGCAGTGGGGTGCCCAACCTCAAATTAATACAAACAAATTCTCTTCACTATTTTTGCCCCTGATTTATCAGTCAAAGCGTAATTGTGTAAACAAAAGAGAAAAAGGGGTGACCTTCTAAACCAGTTGCGTCCTTCACCATGGGAGCCGCTCTTGTGAATCCATTTGTCTTGTGACGTACTGTATTGTCTATTTACCATTCGTTGACCTTAATATACACCTCTCCTAAAATATAGACACTCCTCCGCGGTTTGTGATTGTTGGCAGGCACCCTAGGATTCGGTTAGCCATGGTTTGTGAAAGATGGATGGGAGGAGTGTCAAACTTTTAATACCTATGTTTAATAAAATAAAAGCTCTAGCACATTAGTGATCCCTGCGTCCCTCTGCAAAGGGCCTTTCTTTTACTTTTATGTTGAGTGTCTATCTTCTAACTTTATGCACAGTTGAGAGAGCATTTTTGCCATTCTATGTTCTATGTGCATTTGTCCCATAAACATCTATAATTACTTCATAATGTGATATTATTTGTTCTTAAATTATTTGTTCTATTCTTCCTCGTGAACTTTGAAGGTGTCCCGGCATTTAAGTTTTGCCCAACTCTTAAGGACTAGCGAAATATCACTTTGCCATGCTTTCTCTATACCTAAAACAAACGTCTACCTTTCTTTGCATTATTATTCATGATCCTTTATTTGAGATACTCTTCATGATGCAAAGTAATTGCTATGCTTTACTATTAAAGTTCTATTTATCATGCTTGTGTTTGAAGTTCTATGATCTCAACGTGCATATGCTTTTACATTAGATTGATCAAGTTTATGTTAGTAGCATGTCACCTCAGAAATTATTGTTTTATCGTTTACCTACTCAAGGACGAGTAGGAACTAAGCTTGGGGATGCTTGATACGTCATAAACGTATCCTTAATTTCTGATGTTCCATGTTGTTTCCCACATGTTTTCCTTACACTTTATAGCATTTTTACACGTTTTTCGGGACTAACCTATTAACAATATGCCAAGTGTCAGTTCCCTGTTTTCTGCTGTTTTTAGTTTCAGAAAAGCTGTTCTGGAAATATTCTCCGAATTGGAAAATTCGAAGCCCAGAAGTCTTAAAAGTCTCGGAAGCTTCGAGAAGTCCCGAAGAGCCCCGGAGGGGGGGGCACAAGGTGTCCACACCATGGGGTAGAGCGGCCCCCCTGGCCGTGCCACCTAGTGGTGTGGGCCCCCTGGCCACCCCCCGGCATCGCCCTTTCTCCCATATATACTCCCCAAGGCATAAACCCTAGGGTAGTCGACCTTTTCCACAAAATACATCTGTAGCTCCGTCGCCGCCGCCGACAAGTTTCGGCGGACAAATCTCTGTTCTGGCACCCCGCCGTGATGGGGAAGTGCCCCCGTGTCGCACCCGGACTTCTAGAGGATACTCGCAGTTCCGTTGAACAGTAGTTGATTGGATTACGGGGCTTACCGGCACCCGCATCTCTTACGAGTAGGCCAACACACGTATGTGTGACAACCAACCCCTACTGTTCATCGTCTACGTAAACCATCCTATAGAAATCAGGACACTACCATTGACGTACTTCATACCATACACACATGGTACGTCAACGGCGTTTAACAGAATGATAACACAACATATCTCTAGGACACAAAAGATGGAAATAAGTTGCAAATAGCTCTCACTAGAGCAGAGATAGCAAATACAATCATCCAGAGGACACATGTCCCAACATAACATCATTACATCTCAGCGGAAGCATTCAAAGGGTCTGAGTACAGACAAATCCAAATAGGCTTAAGAAGCTGGGAATGAAAGGAAAACGGATCCCATCCACGATGTCTCGGATCCTGCCCGGGTCCGCTATCTACTCGTCAGCAGCCTCGTCAAACTCCACGTAGTAGCCGTCACGGGGATCCTCGTAAGCGTAGTCTGCAGAAACCACAGCCCCAAAGGGGTCAGTACATAAACGTACTGCAAGCAAGACTCACAGTTCACCAAAGTGTAACCCGTCAACACCAAGCACAGATGCCTTGGGTTCAACGGAGGAAAGGGTGATACAAAAGATGCGGCAGCTGGCTGCACTAACCAACTACAGAAACATGATATAACCTCCGGCTAACAGAAAGAGGATAAGATAGCGCATCGTAACCAACTATAACCAACCACCAAGCAAACCCATCCTGGATCTCGCCCCTTATCCAAAGAAGCAATCCGAGGATAACTCACACAGTTGGATTAATGATGGATCAAGTTGTTGTGTCAATAAGCCTATTACTAGTCAAGTTATCATTAGTTAGGTGTAAGTTGTTCTGAGTACTTGTTAGCCAGTACTTTCACCAAGTCAACCATAACCGCGGAAAACACGGCTTCTCGAGAAGATTTATCCCTGCAGGGGTGCACCAATTTAGCCGTACACGTAAGAATAACCCGCCAGATGGAAGGGCCCTTCCACCAAGCGGGGCACTCAACACAACTCAACTCTTCTTCGCATCAAGCCCAAAGCACCACGTGCTGTGCGTGCGCGGCTAATCGAGCCCCACGAAGAAAAGGGGACCCTCATAGCACTGGAAGACCACGCCGCCCTAAATGCCGACTACAAAAGTTCCACCCTGGCCTCGGGTTCGTACCTGCATATGCATGTATCAAATGGAAAGCCCGAACTAAGTGTGGCGATTTGGACGAGATGCGAATCGAATCAAATTGAGGGGGCGCCCATACACGCTTCCCACATGCGGATAGTGTGCTCATCATGGATCAGTAGACAAGACCCTTTTCCTATTAGGGTCGACACTAGCAGGCCTCAAAACCACGCCGGGCCTCCTGCCGGTGCCTTATCAGCAAATTATTATTACCTCAAGATTAACAGGTTGTTGTTTAACATCGAGCCCCAGAACATAATAGAATATGATAACAGAAAGTAACTGGTAACAGACTCGAGCAAAAACAACCCTAAGCATGCTAGTAAGACACGGGCCCAAGCAACGGGGTTATAGGAGTGGAGGTGAGGCAATATCAGGGTTCAGGGTATCCTGTGATAGGTTTGTAACAGAAACAACTATTCATAGGGCTAGCAGAAATAGACAACGGAAAGTATCGGTAACCAATGTTGAAAGGAACACAGTGGTTCATGTGAGTGATAACTTGCCTGCAAACTCAGCAGCCTGGTACTGAGCTAGATCCTCAGAAGGGGTGTCGTAAGTATCGTCTGTCTCAACGTCGTCGTCTATCCGAGAAGAAGCAAACAAACAACGCAAAGAGATAAACAATCAATAACATGGCATAATGCACAATCATGGGATGATGCATGACCATTTAATTGATGCATAGAAATAACCTAGTTGACATGGTAGCAACATGATTAAATGGACCCACATGCAATTTGGGGTTGCATATGAAAAGCCCATGAATTATGGTTGAAACAATTGTTTTCCAACTAACCAACAGGTGAAAGTGGACTAGTATGATGCATGGATGAGGAAAACAGAAAAATAACAACAATAGAATCAATTGGAAATAAGGTTTACCAATTTAGAAATTTATTTATTAAGTTAGGGAATTTTTTGGTTACTTAAAGGTGTTACACAAGCATTTGTTGTTTTCAGCAATTTAAATTGTTCAAAACAAATAACAAAATTCATATTTGGAAAGTACACAAAATTTTAGGTGGATTACATGTTTCAATTATTGAAAAAGGAATTACAATGATTTAATTATGAATTAAACAAGTTTAAACAAGATTTAAATGAATTAAATTCAAGTATGAATATTATTTGAATTTTATTTGTTCAAAACATAAATTCAAATTCATATTTGAAAAGTTTATACTTTTCTAGTTTGAAAACATATTTTATATGTTCAATAATAATTTAAATTAAGCAAGTTATGAATTTAGCAAATTCAAATGATTTAACCCAGGTTTAAATTATTCAAGCAATTTTAATTATTCAAATCATGAAACAAAATTTATATTTGAATAGGTGGTTTGAAATAGCATGGAAAACATATTTTATTTGCATTATTTGGATTAAGTATGAATTAGTTATGGATTTTATCAAATTTCAAATGAATTGTTTGAATTTGAAATTTGAATGCATTTGAATTTACCAAACAGAAAACAAATGTTATAAATAGATAGATAATTTAATTTGGGGCAGTGTACATATTTTACTTTTATTATTTGGATTTATAAAATGAAAGTTATTTGCATTTTATTTTCAGGGACCATTCTGCAATTTAAAGGGACTTGTTTTAAAAAGAAAAATGTTGAATTTCTTTTTATACCGCACAGCTAGCTACCCCAGGGCACTGCCAATGGGCCCTGGGCCAGCGTGGCAGCAATGCCACACAGCAGCTGACAGGGGGGCCACCCTGTCAGCGCGCTGCGCAAAATGGTGGGTTTATTCGCGGCGAGGGGGGATCGAACCCTCTCCCTGGGCTTACGCACGCAACGTTGCTACCGCTGCGGTGTTCGTCAGTTTTTGTCAGTAAAGGGGAGGCAACTAGGTTAAGGTTCAGCTTCGCCACTGAAATTTTAACTGACGAACGCGCGCTTCTGAAACCTGACGGAGACAACACCGGCGGACGGTGGCGTGCCGTGGTTGCTGCTCGGGCCGCGCTGCTGTGCTACGGTGTGCGTGGGTGTTGCGCTCGTGTGCGCGTGCTTGCGATGCAGAGGGTTGGGAGGAGAGGGAGTGCACGGTGGGCTCACCGGCGGTGTAGGGGAGGCAGAGGCCCGAGGAAGACTCCGGCGGCGACGTGGAGGATGGCGGCGGCGATCCAAGAGGTTCTCGGGCTCGAGGAGGTGTCGGAGGCGTAGAGGGTAGCACGGAGGGTTGATTTCTGTGGCTAGGTGGGAAGGTGGCGCTGCGAGGTGGCGGTGGTCACCATGGGTTCAGAGGGAGCTCGTCGGGGTGAGGTTCAGAGAGGGGAATCGGGGCAGAGAGATGGCGAACGGCGGCGGAGCTCGAGGGAGGAGGGTAGGGGCTAGGTTAGCAGGGCTCGGGGGAACCTAGGGGGTAGATATAGGGGCCTGGGGGCGCTCCCGGCCGTCGCTGCGGTACTGCCGGCGACGTGGCACCGGTCGATGCATCGCCGTACAGAAAGAAGAAGGAGGAGGGGGTGCGAACCGGTACGCGGGCCAGGAAAAAGGTAAGTTGGGCTGGGCCGCGCGGGCTCCCCCCTCTGGTAAGCGTTTTCTTTTTATTTTTGATTTTTCTCCTCTGTTTTTTTTTTTGCAGAAATGAGAAATGGAAGAAAATTGGGGTTTTTAAGTTAGTAAAAATTTTAGAAAAATTAGTGTGAGTTAGTAATTACAAAAGCAACTGATTGCCAACTTTGTTTTTCAAAGTTTCAAATTTAAATTGTTGTTGGTGATTTAAATCATATTTGAAAGAATTTGCTTATTAAGTGATTATTATTAAAAACAAGATTTTTAATAGGGTGAACCCTATTGCTTAAGTAGAACAAATGATCAAAGTTGTTTTGGTGATTTTCATAATTTGAAATTGGTTGCTGTTTGGGATGTGATTTAAATTTTTGAATGCGAATTGGAATTAGTTGATTGATTAAAAGCCACCATTTTAGTTGTTGAACATTATGGATTACAGGGGAACAAATGGTTGTTTTTATTTGAACTTTTTATTTAAAAGGTTGTAACAGAGCAAGTATGAAATAAAGCATTTGAAATTGTTTGAATTTCAATTGTGAAAACAGAGAAAACCAGATGCAAACCAAATGAAAACAAAGTAAAACAAATGCAAACAATTCAATGAGTATGATGACATGATGCAAAACTTAATAAAACAAGGAACAAACATTCTAGGGATGGTTTTTCATACTTGGGATGTTACAAAACGACCCCCTTGAAGGAATCGCGCCCTGAGATTCCTACTGAGAAAGGAAAAGGTCCGGATACTTCTTTCGAAGATCCTCTTCGGTCTCCCACGTTGCCTCTTTATCGGAATGATGCGACCATTGCACTTTCAAGAACTTGGTGCTCTTGTTGCGAGTCTTACGCTCGGTCTCATCGAGAATACGAACAGGGTGCTCCTCATAAGATAGATCATCTTGCAGTTCAATGGAATCATGATCAACTGCACGATCTGGATCTTTGAAACACCTCTTGAGCTGTGACACGTGAAACACATCGTGCACCTTGGATAGTTTTTCTGGAAGTTCAAGACGATAGGCATTTTCCGCACGCCTTGAGAGAATGTTGAAAGGACCAATGTATCTGCTTTCCTTTCACACCAAAACGATGAGTGCCTCTGAGGGGAGTTACACGGAGATATGCCTTGTCACCAGGTGCATAGATCATATCCCTGTGCTTGCTGTCATAGTAGCTTTTCTGACGAGACTGAGCAATCTTGAGATTGTCACGAATGATGCGAACTTTCTCTTCGGCTTCCTTAACAATGTCAGGGCCTAAGAGTGAACGTTCACCAGCTCTAGACCAATTGATTGGACTCCTGCATGTGCGGCCATAGAGAGCTTCAAATGGTGCCATGCCTAGGCTTGCCTGGAAGCTGTTGTTGTAGGAGAATTCAGCATATGGAAGGCAATCCTCCCATTTCATGCCAAAGGAGAGACCACATGCTCTGAGCATATCCTCGAGAATCTGATTGACTCTTTCGACTTGCCCTTGAGACTGAGGGTGATAGGCTGTGCTGAACAGAAGTTTGGTGCCCAATGCTTCTTGAAAGCTTTTCCAGAAATGAGAAGTGAATATGTTTCCACGGTCTGAGCTTATTTCCAATGGAACACCATGAAGAGGAACAATCTTTGCTGTGTAGAGCTCTGCTAACTGGCTAGCTGAGATTGTTTCCTTGACAGCAAAGAAGTGAGCTACTTTAGTGAGACGATCAATAACAACAAAGATTGCATCGTTGCCCTTCTTGGACTTTGGAAAACCAGTGACGAAGTCCATTTCAATCATGTCCCACTTCCACTCAGGAATTTTCAGAGGTTGGAGTAGACCGGCTGCTTTCTGATGGACTGCCTTAACACGTTGACAAACGTCGCATTCAGAAACGTATTGAGCAATTTCACGTTTCATGCCAGGCCACCAATACAGTGTCTTAATATCCTGGTACATCTTTGTACTTCCCGGGTGGATGGAGAGAGGAGTTTCATGAGCCTCCTTGATAATAACATCTTTGAGACTTTGAACTTGAGGAACTGCAATGCGTCCTTCGAAGAACACAGTTCCTTTGTCATCAACTGAGAAGGACTTAAATTTCTCCTTTCCTTGTTTGATGTGTTCTACCATCTTCTTGATTTCAGCATCACGAAGTTGTTCAGAACGAATCTTGTCCTCGAGAGTTGGACTGGCTGTCAAGCTTGCAAGATAGCCTTGAGGAACAAGACCAAGGTTCAGCTTCTGGAATTCTTCATGAAGTGGAGGTTGGCTTTCCATGATCATGAGTTATTGCAATACGACTCGCGACTGAGAGCATCGGCCATAACATTAGCCTTGCCTGGAGTGTAAGAAATGGTGAGATCAAAGTCTTTAATCTTTTCAATCCATCTCCTTTGCCTGAGGTTTAGATCTGGTTGAGTGAAGATGTATTTCAGACTCTTATGATCGGAAAAGATTTCAGTGCGATTACCCAACAAGTATTGCCTCCATTTCTTGAGGGCAAACACAACTGCTGCAAGTTCAAGATCATGTGTGGGATACTTTTGCTCATGTGCATTCAACTGACGTGAAGCATAAGCCACAACTTGACGTTCTTGCATAAGAACTGCACCTAGACCTTGGAGAGAAGCATCACAGAATATTTGGAAAGGTTTGGTAGTAACTGGGCCAACCAGAACTGGTGTAGAAGTGAGTTTAATCTTCAGGAGATTGAAACTTTCATCACACTGTGGAGACCAAACGAACTTCTTGTCCTTCTTTGTGAGATCGGTGAGAGGTTTGGCAATCTTGGAAAAGTTTTGGACGAAACGACGGCAATAGCTAGCCAAGCCAAGAAAACTTCTAACTTGCTTTACCGTCTTAGGAGGTTTCCAATCAACAATTGCTTTAACCTTTTCTGGATCAATGGCTATGCCCTTGGCGGAGATGACATGACCAAGGTAAGCAACTTCTGGAATCCAGAACTCACATTTGGAGAATTTGGCATATAGACGATGCTCGCGAAGTTTCATGAGAGTGAGACGAAGATGTTCTCCATGCTCTTCCTTGGATTTTGAGTAGACCAGGATGTCATCAAGATATACCACAACGAACTTGTCGAGGTATTCATGAAAGACAGAATTCATGAGTCTAGAGAACGTCGCCGGTGCATTGGTGAGACCAAAGGACATGACGGTGTATTCATATAGACCGTAGCGAGTGGTGAAAGTTGTCTTTGGAATATCTTCCTTTCTGATCTTTATTTGATGGTAACCCATTCTCAAGTCCAACTTGGAGAATATTGAGGCTCCAGCAAGTTGATCAAAAAGATCATCGATACGAGGAATTGGATACTTGTTTTTGATGGTTTTCTCGTTAAGAGGACGATAGTCAACCACGAGTCTCTTTGTTTGATCCTTCTTCGCAACGAACAGAGTTGGGCAACCCCAAGCCGAGGAACTAGGTTGAATGTAACCTTTTTCCATGTACATGTCGATTTGCTCCTTCAACAATTTCAGTTCAGGAGGAGCTATCTTGTATGGATGCTTAGAGATTGGAGCAGTACCTGGTTCAAGCTCAATCACAAACTCAACTGCTCTGTCCGGAGGCATCCCTGGCAACTCTTCTGGAAAGACGTCAGGGAATTCGCAAACCACCGGAACATTTTCAAGTAGAGGTAGAGGTTTAGCATCGAGGGTGTAAAGCTGAACAGAACTTGATTCATTTGGAGAATAGACTATCTGGCCAGAAGGGTGGAACAGGGTTATTGACTTCTGAGCACAGTCAATCGTAGCTTTATTGGCCTTCAACCAATCCATGCCAAGAATGACATCAATGTCAGAATTGCCAAGCAGAATGAGGGACGCAAGGAATATGTGACCTCCAATTAGAATCTGATTTTCATGACTGATCTTGGAAGTTTGCATAGTTGCTCCAGGGGAGTTTACTACTAGCGGGGAACCCAAACCAACAAAAGGGAGTTTAATTGTTGTCGCAAAGATCTTTGACACGAAAGAATGCGATGCTCCGGTATCAAACAACACTTTAGCTGGGTTAGAGTTTACGGGGAATGTACCGAGAACGACGTCAGCAGCTTCGTCAGCTTTGTCGACCTTGACATGATTCACCCTCGCGGTCCTCCCGACAGGCCTGTTGTTGGAGTTGAAGGCTTTAGCCGGGGGAGCACGCACCATTGCCTGGTTTGTGTTGGGACGAGGTGGTGTTGGAGGTAGCTGCCTCTGAGTGCACTTGTCAGCGTAGTGCCCCGTCTGCTTGCATTTGTAGCAAGTGACGACACGAGGTGCATCTGGCCTTGGCTGCCCCATTGAAAACCTATGAGCCTGCATCTGAGATGGGTTGGGTGGGCGGGTAGCGAAGCCTGGAGAAGCTTGGGCATATGGAGCCCGAGTGACAGCAGCATTTGGCACCCAGATGCGGTGCTTCTGCGGAGGGGTGGTCATGTTGGAGGAGGAACCACCCTCACGCGAGTGCTTCCGAGACTCCTCGAACGCCTTGCGCCCATTTTCTTCATTGAGCGCGGTGTTCACGAGCTCCTCGAAGTCTTTGGCCTTGATGTTGGTGAGGGCGTACTTGAGTTCCGGGTTAAAACCTCGACGGAACCTTGCCATCTTCTTAGCCTCAGTGGACACCTCATCACCAGCGTATCGAGCGAGACGATTGAACTCATTCTGATAGCCAGTGACGTCCAGCTTGCCCTGCTTGAGAGAGCAAAACTCTTCACGCATCCTTTCCATGAGACCATCTGGAATGTGGTGCTTCAGGAAGGCTTCCTTGAAACAACCCCAGGTGATTGGGTAGCCAGCTCTCATGGTCTGGTAGTTCTCCCACCAAGTAGCTGCCTGACCCTTCAGTAGGTAGGAGGCATACTTGACTTTGTCTTCCTCAGCAACGTGAGCAATGTCCAGAGCCTTAGCCATCTCATGGATCCAGTCATCAGCATCCAGAGGCTCGCGTGTTGCCACGAAAGCTCTCGGCCCCAGACTCAGAAACTCCTTGATACTGACTCGTGGAGCGTTCTGGTTGTTGTGCTGATTAGCCTGGAACTGGGCCATCTGCGTTACGACCTGAGTCATCTGAGTCAACAACTCCGTGATTGGCGGTGGCTCAGGCGGGTTGTTCCTTGTTGGCGGCATCCTGAATAGACATGCATTTTAGCACAACAACAGCAAAGGATAGACTTGGTAACCGAAAGAGAGATTATTCCGACGCATGAATAGATAACCAACAGGTACATCATCACATGTTCAAATACATCAGAATATCCAACACACCATAAATGGTTCGAAAGCCAAAGGATAACTAAACATAGCTAAGAATGGATACATCGGTACTCCCATGCTCATCACGCAGGACGGCGGTGAGTAGTACGACGAGAGGTACGGTGAGGAGCACGTCCACGAAAGTAGGTATAACGACGATCCACATAGATCTGACGTGGTCTGAGAGCGACTCTAGGTGTGGTGAAGTACATAGCGTCGACTCCCTGTGCTCCAAAGCGTGGAATCCCAGTGTAACCAGCACCGAGGTTGAGGAGTGGACCTCTGATCGGCTCGTAACCTCCAGCATCTGGCAGACGACGACCAACTGGCTGATCGAAACGTGCAAAGCGCTCATCTCCAACAAAGTCTGTGGTGTAAGTCGCCAGACGAGTCAAAGCAAGGTAGAGCTGCTCTCTGACTGAAGCCAACTCCTGAGATAGTGTGCTGGCAACTGCGTCACTGTGCCTCACAAACTGAGCGGTGGTGTGCAGCCTGGTGTTATCATGCTCGTAGACATCCAAGTTGTCGTAGAGAGTGAAGTGAGCTCCCTCTGAAGTGATGTAACCACGGGGGATGGCGATAGATAGAATCGTCAAATCCCCAGTAGTCAGCACGAAGGACGGTGAGACTCACATAAGCTGCCTGCTGCACAGCCATATCCACTGTGGAACCTACTGCCTCGTAGCGGTGGACGACGCTCATGCCATCATCTGACAGAATGTAGACGATAGCCTGGTAGTAGGTCTGGTCAAACTCTCGCTGCTGCTCGTAGACCTGGTACTCTGGTGCCCAACGGAACCCCAGATAAGTGACCATGTCTCTCAGCATCTCCAGGTAACCGGCAGTGCTCTCGCAACGAGTCATCCGAACCACCTGCGGGTAGAACCTGAGATCCATCTGCAGATGATCGGGGAAGTTTTGATTAGACGCCGGTAGAGAACTGAAGTTGAAAGCAACAACAAGGTTTCAACGGACGACAAGGATGTTGAGGAAAACAGGATATCGAAGCAACAATGGGAAACACGAGACCAAGACTCCTGAGGTACTACGGAAAACCCATCCGGGCTTCTAAAGGATCAATATCTACTGCTTAAGGAATAGAGGATTTGCTTCCGGGGCTTACACGCCTCCGTTCTCAATCGTGAGTAGGCAACATGATAAATCATGTCACAACCACCTCCATTCCTAGGGTCTAGTAGATATAACTATCCTAGAGAAACCAGGATTCGTGAAAACCTAACTTGAAAGTTTAGGTGAGAAGGGAAAAACAACGTTGCACTTCCTTACCAGAAAAGGGTGGGTGGGTGGGGAAAGAAGAAAAATGGCAGAATTCCTACTCTCACGTTTCATTTTTCCTATATAGCTACAAAAATAGTTTCTAGACTCAACTGCGACCAGTAAAAGGGATCCTACAGGCAGACAGGCTCTGATACCATTTGTCGCACCCGGACTTCTAGAGGATACTCGCAGTTCCGTTGAACAGTAGTTGATTGGATTACGGGGCTTACCGGCACCCGCATCTCTTACGAGTAGGCCAACACACGTATGTGTGACAACCAACCCCTACTGTTCATCGTCTACGTAAACCATCCTATAGAAATCAGGACACTACCATTGACGTACTTCATACCATACACACATGGTACGTCAACGGCGTTTAACAGAATGATAACACAACATATCTCTAGGACACAAAAGATGGAAATAAGTTGCAAATAGCTCTCACTAGAGCAGAGATAGCAAATACAATCATCCAGAGGACACATGTCCCAACATAACATCATTACATCTCAGCGGAAGCATTCAAAGGGTCTGAGTACAGACAAATCCAAATAGGCTTAAGAAGCTGGGAATGAAAGGAAAACGGAGCCCATCCATGATGTCTCGGATCCTGCCCGGGTCCGCTATCTACTCGTCAGCAGCCTCGTCAAACTCCACGTAGTAGCCGTCACGGGGATCCTCGTAAGCGTAGTCTACGGAAACCACAGCCCCAAAGGGGTCAGTACATAAACGTATTGGCAAGCAAGACTCACAGTTCACCAAAGTGTAACCCGTCAACACCAAGCACAGATGCCTTGGGTTCAATGGAGGAAAGGGTGATACAAAAGATGCGGCAGCTGGCTGCACTAACCAACTACAGAAACATGATATAACCTCCGGCTAACAGAAAGAGGATAAGATAGCGTATTGTAACCAACTATAACCAACCACCAAGCAAACCCATCCTGGATCTCGCCCCTTATCCAAAGAAGCAATCCGAGGATAACTCACACAGTTGGATTAATGATGGATCAAGTTGTTGTGTCAATAAGCCTATTACTAGTCAAGTTATCATTAGTTAGGTGTAAGTTGTTCTGAGTACTTGTTAGCCAGTACTTTCACCAAGTCAACCATAACCGCGGAAAACACGGCTTCTCGAGAAGATTTATCCCTGCAGGGGTGCACCAATTTAGCCGTACACGTAAGAATAACCCGCCAAATGGAAGGGCCCTTCCACCAAGCGGGGCACTCAACACAACTCAACTCTTCTTCACATCAAGCCCAAAGCACCACGTGCTGTGCGTGCGCGGCTAATCGAGCCCCACGAAGAAAAGGGGACCCTCATAGCACTGGAAGACCACGCCGCCCTAAATGCCGACTACAAAAGTTCCACCCTGGCCTCGGGTTCGTACCTGCATATGCGTGTATCAAATGGAAAGCCCGAACTAAGTGTGGCGATTTGGACGAGATGCGAATCGAATCAAATTGAGGGGGGCGCCCATACACGCTTCCCACATGCGGATAGTGCGCTCATCATGGATCGGTAGACAAGACCCTTTTCCTATTAGGGTCGACACTAGCAGGCCTCAAAACCACGCCGGGCCTCCTGCCGGTGCCTTATCAGCAAATTATTATTACCTCAAGATTAACAGGTTGTTGTTTAACATCGATCCCCAGAACATAATAGAATATGATAACAGAAAGTAACTGGTAACAGACTCGAGCAAAAACAACCCTAAGCATGCTAGTAAGACACGGTCCCAAGCAACGGGGTTATAGGAGTGGAGGTGAGGCAATATCAGGGTTCAGGGTATCATGTGATAGGTTCGTAACAGAAACAACTATTCATAGGGCTAGCAGAAACAGACAACGGAAAGTATCGGTAACCAATGTTTAAAGGAACACAGTGGTTCATGTGAGTGATAACTTGCCTGCAAACTCAGCAGCCTGGTACTGAGCTAGATCCTCAGAAGGGGTGTCATAAGTATCGTCTGTCTCAACGTCGTCGTCTATCCGAGAAGAAGCAAACAAACAACGCAAAGAGATAAACAATCAATAACATGGAATAATGCACAATCATGGGATGATGCATGACCATTTAATTGATGCATAGAAATAACCTAGTTGACATGGTAGCAACATGATTAAATGGACCCACATGCAATTTGGGGTTGCATATGAAAAGCCCATGAATTATGGTTGAAACAATTGTTTTCCAACTAACCAACAGGTGAAAGTGGATTAGTATGATGCATGGATGAGGAAAACAGAAAAATAACAACAATAGAATCAATTGGAAATAAGGTTTACCAATTTAGAAATTTATTTATTAAGTTAGGGAATTTTTTGGTTACTTAAAGGTGTTACACAAGCATTTGTTATTTTCAGCAATTTAAATTGTTCAAAACAAATAACAAAATTCATATTTGGAAAGTACACAAAATTTTAGGTGGATTACATGTTTCAATTATTGAAAAAGGAATTACAATGATTTAATTATGAATTAAACAAGTTTAAACAAGATTTAAATGAATTAAATTCAAGTATGAATATTATTTGAATTTTATTTGTTCAAAACATAAATTCAAATTCATATTTGAAAAGTTTATACTTTTCTAGTTTGAAAACATATTTTATATGTTCAATAATAATTTAAATTAAGCAAGTTATGAATTTAGCAAATTCAAATGATTTAACCAAGGTTTAAATTATTCAAGCAATTTTAATTATTCAAATCATGAAACAAAATTTATATTTGAATAGGTGGTTTGAAATAGCATGGAAAACATATTTTATTTGCATTATTTGGATTAAGTATGAATTAGTTATGGATTTTATCAAATTTCAAATGAATTGTTTGAATTTGAAATTTGAATGCATTTGAATTTACCAAACAGAAAACAAATGTTATAAATAGATAGATAATTTAATTTGGGGCAGTGTACATATTTTACTTTTATTATTTGGATTTATAAAATGAAAGTTATTTGCATTTTATTTTCAGGGACCATTCTGCAATTTAAAGGGACTTGTTTTAAAAAGAAAAATGCTGAATTTCTTTTTATACCGCACAGCTAGCTACCCCAGGGCACTGCCAATGGGCCCTGGGCCAGCGTGGCATGCATGCGTGGCAGCAATGCCACACAGCAGCTGACAGGGGGGCCACCCTGTCAGCGCGCTGCGCAAAATGGTGGGTTTATTCGCGGCGAGGGGGGGATCGAACACTCGCCCTAGGCTTGCGCACGCAACGTTGTTACCGCTGCGGTGTTCGTCAGTTTTTGTCAGTAAAGGGGAGGCAACTAGGTTAAGGTTCAGCTTCGCCACTGAAATTTTAACTGACGAACGCGCGCTTCTGAAACCTGACGGAGACAACACCGGCGGACGGCGGCGTGCCGTGGTTGCTGCTCGGGCCGCGTTGCTGTGCTACGGTGTGCGTGGGTGTTGCGCTCGTGTGCGCGTGCTTGCGATGTAGAGGGTTAGGAGGAGAGGGAGTGCACGGTGGGCTCACCGGCGGTGTAGGGGAGGCAGAGGCCCGAGGAAGACTCCGGCGGCGACGTGGAGGATGGCGGCGGCGATCCAAGAGGTTCTCGGGCTCGAGGAGGTGTCGGAGGCGTAGAGGGTAGCACGGCGGGTTGATTTCTGTGGCTAGGTGGGAAGGTGGCGCTGCGAGGTGGCGGTGGTCACCATGGGTTCAGAGGGAGCTCGTCGGGGTGAGGTTCAGAGAGGGGAATCGGGGCAGAGAGATGGCGAACGGCGGCGGAGCTCGAGGGAGGAGGGTAGGGGCTAGGTTAGCAGGGCTCGGGGGAACCTAGGGGGTAGATATAGGGGCCTGGGGGCGCTCCCGGCCGTCGCTGCGGTACTGCCGGCGACGTGGCACCGGTCGATGCATCGCCGTACAGAAAGAAGAAGGAGGAGGGGGTGCGAACCGGTACGCGGGCCAGGAAAAAGGTAAGTTGGGCTGGGCCGCGCGGGCTCCCCCCTCTGGTAAGCGTTTTCTTTTTATTTTTGATTTTTCTCCTCTGTTTTTTTTTTTGCAGAAATGAGAAATGGAAGAAAATTAGGGTTTTTAAGTTAGTAAATTTTTTAGAAAAATTAGTGTGAGTTAGTAATTACAAAAGCAACTGATTGCCAACTTTGTTTTTCAAAGTTTCAAATTTAAATTGTTGTTGGTGATTTAAATCATATTGGAAAGAATTTGCTTATTAAGTGATTATTATTAAAAACAAGAGTTTTAATAGGGTGAACCCTATTGCTTAATTAGAACAAATGATCAAAGTTGTTTTGGTGATTTTCATAATTTGAAATTGGGTGATGTTTGGGATGTGATTTGAATTTTTGAATGCGAATTGGAATTAGTTGATTGATTAAAAGCCACCATTTTAGTTGTTGAACATTATGGATTACAGGGGAACAAATGGTTGTTTTTATTTGAACTTTTTATTTAAAAGGTTGTAACAGAGCAAGTATGAAATAAAGCATTTGAAATTGTTTAAATTTCAATTGTGAAAACAGAGAAAACCAGATGCAAACCAAATGAAAACAAAGTAAAACAAATGCAAACAATTCAATGAGTATGATGACATGATGCAAAACTTAATAAAACAAGGAACAAACATTCTAGGGATGGTTTTCATACTTGGGATGTTACACCCCGGAACCATCTCCATCGACTCCACCGCCATCTCCATCGCCGTTGTTGTCTCCTATGATGAGGAGGTAGTAGTTCTCCCCCGAGGCTGAGGGATCTACCGGTAGCTATGTGGTTCATCTCTCTCTCCCATGGTGTGATCTATATGTGATCATGAGCTTTGTAATCTATTTGCATTCGTAGATGTTACTCTTCATCTTTTGCTACTCAAGTGCTTTATTAATAAGAACTTTGGAGTCACCTTGTCCCGCGGTGTGAAGGTGACAGTGTGCACGTCGTGTGTGTCTCCTCTATGAATTGTGGATTTTGCTTAGTACCTTCTAGGGCGCTCATAGTGACAGCGTGGGGTTAACTAGACATGGGAATACAAACTTGAGGAGTGCTGTTACAGCCCTACGCAATGATTAGTGCTTGTTATCCAATCGGAGAGGGTTAAGAGTAGCATAGTGAGAGAAGCTATCTAGTTATTCATTTATGTGATCATTGTTGAGAGTGTCCACTAGTGAAAGTAGGATCCCTAGGCCTTATTTCCAAGCATTGAAACACCGTTTTCCGCCTGTTCTGCTACATGTTTGCTTGCTGCCATTTTTTTTATTTCAGATTGCTATTATCACTTATTATCATCCATATTACTTGAATTTACTCTCTCTTCGCCGAACTAGTGCACCTATATACCTGACAAGTATATTGGGTGTGTTGGGGACACAAGAGACTTCTTGTATCTTGATTGCAGGGTTGCTTGAGAGGGATATCTTTGACCTCTAACTACCTGAGTTCGATAAACCTTGGGTGATCCACTTAAGGGAAACTTGCTGCTATTCTACAAACCTCTGCACTTGGAGGCCCAACACTGTCTACAAGAATAGAAGCGTGCGTAGACAGCACCTTCAATGGGAGTCGCTCTTGTGAAGTCTAGTCTGCTTGTAAAGTACTGTATTTTCTGTTTTCAATACTCTGTTTATCAAATGAAAAGCTTTAGCACATGAGTTAATCCCTGCTTCCCTCTGCGAAGGGCCTATCTTTTAACTTTATGTTGAGTTAGTAAACCTACTTCTTTCCGTCTTAAGAAAGCATTTGAGTTGTTGTGATTCACCCAATCATTTGAGTAAACCTACTCATTTCCTCTGCGAAGGGCCTATCTTTTACCTTTATGTTGATTTACTCAATCATGTTCTTTATTCTTCCTTGTTTAGTACAAATGGTTTTATCTGTTTGAATACCACCTTGAAAGTTACCAATGACTGCAAAGAGACTGTTATAACTGAGCATGATAAACTCTGCAATATAAGCTCTAGTATAAAGACTCTGGTCGAAAGATAAGTACACTTTTAATTGTTTGCTAACAAAGAATGAAGTTTGCCTTCAACAATTATGATATTCTTTTTGCACCTTTATTGTGATTTCCTCTACTTGTTTCAAGTTTAATTATATGAAAGGAAGTTGCTGTCCAAAATGACTCGTGCTTTGTTAGATGTGATGCTTCTTGTCCGTATTTTATTTATCCACACCTCACTCCATAAACTTGTGGTCATGTTTACTAAGTTTAGTTTTGCTTGGGGACAAGCGAGGTCTAAGCTTGGGGGGAGTTGATACGTCCATTTTGCACCACTATTTTATATTTTTATTTTCTGTTATTCATCGATATATTTCATGTTATGATGCATTACTTATGTTATTTCATCTTATTTTGCATGTTTCATGATTTTTGGAGAATAAACACCGGGACCAGAAATCTGATGGAAAAAGCACCGTCGAGATACCCTGTTTCAGAAGACCAGAAGAAGAGGGGGGATACCGGAGAGGTCTTAGAAGTCCCGAGGAGGAAGCTAGCCAGAAGGGAAGCCAGAGGGGGGCCACCAGGAGCCCACACCATGGGGTGGCGCCAGGTGGTGTGGCCACCCTGGCCCACCTCTGGTCGCCCTCTTTCGCGTACTTGACCCTCAGGGAGCTGATACGTCATAAACGTATGCTTAATTTCTGATGTTCCATGTTGTTTTCTTATTGTTTCCCACATGTTTTCTATACACTTTATGTCATTTTTATCGATTTTCCGAACTAACCTATTGACAAGATGCCACAGAGCCAATTCCCTGTTTTCTGTTGTTTTTAGTTTCAGAAGGGGGTGACCAGAGGTGGGCCAGGGTGGCGACACCACCTGGCGGCGCGCCACCCCATGGTGTGGGCCCCTGGTGGCCCCCTCTGGCTTCCCTTCTGACTAGCTTCCTCCTCGGGACTTCTAAGAGCTCTCTGGTATCCCCCCCTCTTCTTCTGATATTCTGAAATAGGGTATCTCGACGGTGCTTTTTCCATCAGATTTCTGGTCCTGGTGTTTATTCTCCAAAAATTATGAACATGCAAAATAAGATACAATAACATAAGTAATGCATCATAACATGAAATATATTGATGAATAATAGAAAATAACAATATAAAATAGTGATGCAAAATGGACGTATCAGAGCCTGTGACGCCGACGAAGGCGGTCGCCAAGAGTCACCAGGAACTCGTGCGCCGACACATGAGTGTCCTGGGCCCAACGCGGAAGGGAGTTCCCCATCACGCCACGGCCGTGGGGTGCCCGCGCGCCTCGTTCACACCGACTGCGGGTGCTCGCCTCCGCCCGAGCTCGGGACCCCTCCGGCACTTCAGCAACCATCAAAGCTTTTCACGCACTACGCCTCGGGGCCGCATTCGGGCCCGGTGGCGAACCTCGACCTCGCCCGCCGCGAGCCATGCAAGGTCCTTTTCTCTCTCTCTCTCTCTCTCTCTCTCTCTTGTGCGGGAAAGGAATGAAGAAGAAGAAGGAGGCGGAGACGACACTTGGGAGGGACATGGCGCCCCCCCTATTTATGCCCGGTCTAGGGGTTTCCCTCGCTCGTTTTGTCTCCTCGCAGGCCCGGGCATCGAAGCAGAAGGGGTATGCCCCGAGGGTGGACGTGACCAGACGCCAAGACAATGACTGCTCTGCGGCGCTAGGGCATTCATTTCAGAAAGACGTTTCCTCCACGTATGGGAGATCGTGGGATCCTTCCCCGAACCGTCACGCCACGTGTCACGGCGGGACCCGTAGCAATTGGGCCTGAGCCATTTCGCCTCCTTCGTATGCGCACACATCGCGGGCCCGGGGGTTACTGTTGGACCTGTGGGTACTAATGACTCACAAGTATAGGGGGTATCGTAATACTTTAGATAAATAATAATGTCGAACCCAACGAGGAGCAGAAGGTGTTTACAAGAAGGTTGAATAAAGGATTCACTGTAAATACGAGCAAACAGGTTTTCCGGGGTTTTGATATAGCAGATAAATAAAGTGCGAGTAAATAAAAGGCAGCAATAATAATTGCAGCAAGTGGCCTAATCCTTTTTAGAGCAAAGTACAAGTCGGTTGGTCTACTTATGATGACCAAACATTCTCGAGGACACATGGGAATTTCGTCAAGCGCTTTCGTTTCATACAGTTGATTAGTATTTATTGTTTTGATAGGTGTTGTGTGGGTAAACGTATGCTAATGCACCGCCCTACTAGGACTAATACAAACTTGTGATTAAACCCCTTGCAAGCATCCACAACTACAATAAAGTAACTAAGATAAATCTAACCACAAATTTAAACTCTAGGATCCTACACTCCCTCGTGCATCGGTTTCCTAACGGGGGTTTAAGGTTCTGTCACTCCGGCAACCCCACAATCAGTAGCCAAATACACAGTGCACCCCTCTAGGCCCATAAAGGTGGATTTTCATGTAGTCTACGTTCACATGGCACCACTAGAAGAATAGCACCACAACTTAAATATCAAACCATTAGATATTACCTCAACATAATTCCACTACTAACATCTTGACTTCTCCCATGTCCTCAAGAACTAAACGAACTACTCACAAGAAATCATATGGATCATAATCAGAGGTGATATAATGATGAATAACAATCTGTTCATAAAGTGTAAACACCGGTAAATCTCGTAAGCATCTACTACAAACAAGTAATCCACACCGGGAGAGAGATCTAGTGAAGAACAACGATATAGAACCCTAATTGTAACAGCGGGACGGAGGTGGATGGTGAGGATGATGGTGTTGGTGGTGATGATGATGAGGATGATGATCTTGATGATGCCCGGAGCGATGACGGTGACGATGGCGATGATTTCCCCTCTCGGGGAGGCATTTCCTCGGCAGATTTCTCCCTATCGGAGAGCTTTTATCTCTCTGTTTTCCGCCCCAAGTAGGCGGAGGAATATTTCCTCGATGGTTCTCCAGGTCTTAGGGTTCCCTGGGTATGAAGTACGCGAGAGGGGGCTGCCAATGGTGGGGCAGGGTGGCCACACCGCATGGCGACACGGCCAAGGGGGGCGCACCACCAGGTGGTGTGGGCCCCTGGTGGCCCCCCTCTGGCTCCCCTCCTGGCTAGCTCCGTCATCTGGAAACTTAAGACTTATATGATGTTTCCCTTCTTCTTCTGATCTTCAGAAATAGGGTATCTTGATAGTGCTTTTTACACCAGATTTCTGGTCCGGTGAATTATTCTCCAATAATTGTAAAATATGTAAAATAGATGAAATAACATAAGTATCATCTCTAAATATGAAATATATCGATGAATAACAGTAAATTACGATATAAAATAGTGATGCAAAATGGACATATCAACTCCCCCAAGCTTAGACCTCGTTTGTCCCAAGCGAAACTGAACTCGGTAAACATGACCAAAGGTTTATGGAGTGAACTGTCGATAAATAAAATACGGACACGAAGCGTCACATCTATCAATACACAAGTCATTCTAGACAACAACTTAATCTCATATAACTTAACTTGAAACTAGTAGAGGGAGTCACAATAAAGGTGCAAAGAGAAAATAATAATTGGTTATCAAAAACTTTGCTCTTGGTCAGAGAACAATTAACAGATTGTACTTATCTTTTTATCAGAGTCTTTATATTAGAGGTTACATTGCAAAGTTTTACATGCTCGGTCATAACAGTCTCCTTACAGTCATTGATAACTTTCAAAGTGATATTCATTCAGATAAAAACATTATACTAAACAAGGAAGGATAAAAGACATGATTGAATAAATCAACATATAGATGCTTGGATCACAACAACTCAAATGCTTCCTTAAGACAGAAAGAAGTAGGTTAACTGACTCGACATAAAAGTTAAAGATAGACCATTTGCAGAGGGAAGCAGGGATTAATTCATGTGCTAGAGCTTTTTATTTGATAAACAGAGGCAATGAATTTTTTTTTGAGAGAGGTGTATGTCTATGTTAACGAATCAGGAAGCAGACAATACATTAAGTCACAAGCTAACTAGACTCTACAAGAGTGTTTCCCATTGAAGGACGCTACTAGGATCTGTAGATCATCCCTCTTCTCTTTTGTTTACACAATTATGTGTTAACTAGTAAATCAGGGGCAAAAAAGTGAAGAGAATTTATAGTAACCAAGTTTGGAGCTGGGCACCCGGTTGCCAACTCTTCTAGCAGTTGGATAAGCGGATGTGCCACTAGTACAGGTGTGTAAAGTCCAATCAATGAGTGAAATAAAGATCGTCTACACACGTCCTCATGAGCTAAAATAGAGCACAAAACATGTATAATTTTGAAGGTTTTAAAGGTAGCGCACGAGAAATTTATTTGGAGTGGCGGTTAAATACCACATGTAGGTAGGTATGATGGACATGAATGACATGGTTTTTGGCTCAAGGTTTGGATGCACGAGAAACATTCCCTATCAGTATAGGTTTTTGGCTAGCAAGGCTGAGTATCAAGCATAAGAGTTGCGGGAAAACAAGCAAATATACATGTAATAGAAACAATCATGCAATCTTCATTGGAAGTACAAACAATCTTAACATGAGAATATTAAGCTTATGAGCCAACAAGAAAGAAATATAATGGAATAATATATCTACATGCATTTCCCTATTTTCTACTTAAACCTCAAAGTATTGTTGCTACTGACCAATGCTAAGTTTGCCAAAACCAAATAGATTAACTTGATGCTCCCAAATTGATACCAATACTAACAACAAGATCAATCATATAACAGAAATTGCAAACTAAAATAAGGTGTGCAGAAAGTAAATGATAAAACTTCTCACTAATATTCCATAACGGCAACTCACACCAAGGGATACATCGATAAACAACTAAATAAGGTGTGCAGATACTTCCATACTGCAAACCATCCTATATGATAACTTCTCTACTCATGATATCACTCTACTAAAAAAAGTAAAAAGGTGAAAGATAATGATGTGATACTGTGGCATTCCCCCAAGCTTGGAACAAGCCAAGGGGATGCCAATACCAATGACGAATAATCCTTCGGTGGCGGTGGTGAATCTCCAATAAGCTTATCAACTGCATCCTTCAAACCATCAATCTTGTAGGTGAGAATACGAATCAACTCCGTATTGTGCTCAATACGGTTCGTGAACTTGTTAGACTATGATTCCCAGCTCTTGGAATTACTCCCCCAGTCTTCTTTAAATTGAGAGCTTCCCCCCTGCATTGTTAGAACAATCCATATCCCAACTAGAGGGCAATTCTACCTCAGGTACCCTCTGAAAATGACACTTGTGGATTAGAGTATGGAAGGGGGTTTTGATGGCTCAGGATGGTGTCCTTGGAGCTAAGAAAGTGACGTGGAACCTTCCCTCATGTGATCATCCGCGCCCCTTGCTTGAATTTGGAGGGGTTTGCTACCACTCCAATGCTTGAAATGGTGGCGTGTGGGTATACGCGCGAGTCTTCTTCTACGTCTCCTTTAGCTCCACTATCGATCTCCTCCTCCAGCTTAGGGTCTTGGAGATCATCTTCCATAGGTCCCTTCCCCTTTTTGTTGTTGGCGAAGACCATGGTGCTTCTAAAACTGAAAACAGATCCTGACAGAAACAGATCGAAACAAAAACACGACGAGAAAATGATATACGGACCTCGGGGGATCCGGGGGATTATATAGAGAAAAGTTACGTAACAAAAGAAAGGTGCAGGATGAAAACGGGTCGTAGACGGGCTCCGAGGTGCCCACACCATGTGGTGGTGCGGCCAGGGGTGGTCCCGCGCTACCAGGTGGTTTGGTGCCCTCGGGAACCATTTCCTACCCTTTTTCGGCTCATTAAATCATATTTTCTAAAAACAGCAAAAAATATAAGTTGGAAAATAAAACGCGAACTTTTTCTTACCAAAATTGTTACCTATTCGAAAACAAACTCTTCAGTTTCTGGAATCTTCTCTTTGATAAACACTTCCGGAGTCATCACTTGAATAGTATCAACATCTTCATCATGAGAATCTCCAGAAATATAATGTTTGAGTCTTTTCCTATTCACCACTTGCGTAGTGTTATCTTTAGGGGGAACAATTTTGATTGCACCCAAACAATATACTTCTTCAATAACAAAAGGTCCTTCCCGTCTCAAGAGTAATGTTCCTGCAAAAAATCTGAGACGAGGCCCATACAATAGAACTTTCTCACCAACATGAAACTCTCTCTTAAGAATTCTCCCATCATGCCATGTTTTATCTTTCTCTTTAAAGAATTCATCCAAAGAACTCAAGTCAAGCATCCTTTTCTTACCGGCAAGTTTAAAATCTCTATTTGGTTCTCTCACTACCCAATAAGCTTTGTGTTCTAATTCTAAAGGCAAGTGACAAGTTTTTCCATAAACCATTTTATAAGGGGACATACCTATAGGATTTTTATAAGCAGTTCTATAAGCCCATAA
Organism: Alopecurus myosuroides; assembly: GCA_028641055.1. Lineage (NCBI taxonomy): Eukaryota > Viridiplantae > Streptophyta > Magnoliopsida > Poales > Poaceae > Alopecurus > Alopecurus myosuroides. The sequence goes on from CM054059.1 coordinate 139,027,237, forward strand.
AGCACCATTCAACTTACCATGCCAATTTTTGCTAGATTTATTAACAGTCTTTTGCAAGATAGATTTAATTTCTCCATTTGATAATTCTAATTGCCCACTTGTTTGAGGATGATATTCAGATGGGGTTTTAAAACAGGCCGCCTCTGATACTCTGATCGTCGGAAGCGGGCTAACAAAATGCCTGACACGTAACCTAGAGGCGGGATGTTTTAACGGGCGACTCTACGAGCGGCAGGATGTCCGAGATTATACAAATGGTCTGATAAAAAATAGAGAGCCAGTTTAAATAAAAAACAGACTCGTCCTAATCAGCATGGATTTTGATTTGCACACGGCTGGTCAACAGATGGAGCATCCGAAGTGACGTGGGCACACCTAATGCGTCCCCCTATGGGGATACTGGGTGTCAGATTAACTTAAGGCCCACTCGAAGGCCTCCTCATGATCCAATACTCAAGCCCAACAGGCCTGGGGAACCGACTTACTACCTTACCATGCAAGGAAAGGCTACGGCTGAAGCCTAATTTGAATCGGACTCTATCTGTACCCGTGAATTATGGAAACCCTGAGACCCAGACCGTCATATAAGGGCTGGGAGGGGACTCGAAATACAAGCCACAATCAATCTGTAACCTAACCACCATAGAGCACCTCTATCCCGTAGCCGGGGGCCCCAAGTTAGAGTTCCGCACGTGAGAGATCACTTCACCTCGGCACGCCGTCGTGCTACGGGAATTCCATCCAGGAGATCTACTTACGCAATTTTTGTTGGATTGGAGAGACCGGGATTTGTCGTCAAGCGTCGTACATGTGCGAGTACTCGGCGGTGCGGCACCTGCGGCACCGAGACCATTCTCATTGCACCAAGGTCGTCACCCACACGCGAAGTTCTACACGACTTTGAGGTCGGCTACGTCATCTTCCTCAGCAACGCTTGTGATGGAGCGTAATCCCCGCGTTTCTGTCTACAAGGGTATGTCGCCGAAACTTAACCATTACCGCATTAATAATAGATAGATCCTAGATAAGTTTTGGCGTTTTTCAGTTAGATTTTTTTTGTTAATCTGCTACGAACCCCTTCAATGGATGCCCTCTTAATATGCCGCGGGCTATTACTTTCCCGTATGTCCTCTAGGATAGGTTTACCTTCACGAACTGTTTTAGTCATGAAAGCCCACGTGCAGCCAAATCCAACATATTTTGAGACACGTGGTTACGTCCATCCTAAAAATAACCCAATATAGTCCAGTCATTAACTCCATTTAATGGGCATGTTTTAGAAATAGTTCATTATTCTTTCCCAAGCAAAAGCTATATGTTCACTTTCACCTTGCTTAAATGATATTTCTATTTTCGAGGATTTTAACAGGAGGATAGTATTTCTTAATAAAAAAAGTCTCCTAAGTCATACCGTGATTTAATGCTACTAGTAGGTAAAGGCAACATCCACTTTTTAGCTCTACCTCTCAGTGAAATGAGGAATACCTTAAGTTTAAAAATGTTAGTTTTGATTCTTAAATTTTTTGCATGTCACATATCTCATAGAAATAATGAAGTTTCAAGATGCATCCTCACTAGCACTAATCCAAATGATATTAACAAATTAAATTTAGTAAACCAGGACTAATCGCAAATGACACAAAATTTTATATTAATGGTTGTGATAGGTTTAGAAATAAACTGAACATTAGAAGCATTAATAAAATAAAAAAATGATTGTGTTTCTTTAACCCATTTTAGATACTATTTTGTGTGTGTTTTTAGTTAATGTAAAAGCAAACCCTAAAAATAAGGTACATTATGTTTTAACACTTTCCATTTAACAAGACAAGAAAAAGAAAGAAACAGCTAAAACTCTTTTTTTTACCCTCGATTGTGAGGCAAAAGCCCCATAGTTAAACTTTTATTAAACAATAATATTGTCGGACCCGTGGATACCAGGGTATCCTGGGCCGTCTGCTGCTGGCCCAGCCCATCAGGTATGGAAGGAGTCCGTACCAGTCTACCGCAAGGAAAGGATTCTGATACGTCATAAACGTATCCCTAATTTCTAATGTTCCATGTTGATATTATGCCAATTGCTACATGTATTTCGTATGTTTTCCTACGTTTTCTTATGTTTTCCGGAACTAACCTATTAACAAGATGCCATAGAGCCAGTTCTCTGTTTTCTGCTGTTTTTAGTTTCAGAAAAGTTGTTCTGGAAATATTCTCGAAATTGGAAAATTCGAAAGCGAGAAGTCATGAAAGTCTCGGAAGCATCGAGAAGTCCCGAAGAGCCCCGGAGGGGGGCCACAGAGTGGCCACACCATGCGGTGGCGCGGGTCCCCCTGGCCGCGCCACCTAGGGGTGTGGGCCCCCTGGACACCCCCGGCATCGCCCTTTCGCCCATATATACTCCCCGAGGCATAAACCCTAGGGGAATCGACCTTGCCAGGACAAGTTTTGGGGGGGACAGATCTCTGTTATGGCACCCTACGGGGACGGGGAAGTGCCCCCGGAAGTCATCTCCATCGACTCCACCGCCATCTCCATCGCCGTTGCTGTCTCCTATGATGAGGAGGGAGTAGTTCTCCCCCGTGGCTGAGGGCTCTACGGTAGCTATGTGGTTCATCTCTCTCTCCCATGGTGTGATCTTTATGTGATAATGAGCTTTGTAATATAGTTGAATAAGTAGATTGATCTTCATCTGTTATGCTACTCAAGTGGTTTTGTTATCTCTGTAAACACTTTGAGCACGGGGTAAAGGTGATAGTGTGTGCACCCTGTGGTTTAGCATGATATTTATATCTTGTCTTGGAAGGTGAACCTTTGCAACTGTGGCATTTGTTTACTAATCTTTGGCGCTCGTAGTGACATTGGGGTGCCCTAGAGAGGGAATATAGACTTGAGGAGTGTTGTTAAAGCCCCTACGCAATGATTAGTGTTCGTTATTCGACCGGAGAGTGGTTCGGAGTAGCATAGTGAAGAAATGATATTTATGCATTCAATTATGTGAGCATTGTTGAGAGTGTCCTCTAGTGAAAGTAGGAGCCCTAGTCCTTATTTTCAAGCATTGAAACACCGTTTTTCGCCTGTTCTGTTACATGTTTGCTTGCTGCCATATTTATTTCAGATTGCTATATCACTTATAATCATCCATATTACTTGCATTTTACTCTCTCTTTGCCGAACTAGTGCACCTATATACGTGACAAGTATATTGGGTGTGTTGGGGGCACAAGAGACTTCTTGTATCTTGATTGCAGGGTTGCTTGAGAGGGATGTCTTTGACCTCTACCTCCCTGAGTTCGATAAACCTTGGGTGATCCACTTAAGGGAAACTTGCTGTTGTTCTACAAAGCTCTGCACTTGGAGGCCCAACACTGTCTACAAGAATAGAAGCGTGCGTAGACATCGGAGCCCCCAACGGTTCCTTACCAAAGTCTGCCCCTTGGAGAGGAGTCTTCCCCGAGGTCTCCATCGCGGATAGCTGGGGAGGAGCCCTGCTCTGTTCCCGCTCCTTACCTGAAAGAGCCTCACCCGTTGGGAGACAACCCATGTGAGGGTGACGTTCTGGCCCCTACGCGGATGACAAAGGCACCGCAGGGGACAGAGCGGCTTTGGCCACAGTTGGCATTCTCATGAATAAAGTGCAGAACTCCACTGCGCGCACCAAAGCCCGGTCTGAGAATTTCCTCTTTGGTGCAAGGAGACCGAGTACGTGCTACAAGACGAAGGCGACGTCACCGGGCTCTCCCACCGTGACGCCATGACGATGGAGCTGTCCCCCAGCGACCAGGACCGCGCAGGAGGTGCAACAGTACGGGACGCTCCACTCTTTGGCACCTTGTAGTATCCTTTTCCCGCCAAGTTAGCGGGAAAGAGGGCCAAACGCCGGTATAAGTAGGCTACCCTCTCCACCGTAGAAAGAAGATGATTCTAAGCACCAACTAGATAGACCACCGGAACTTCCCGTTTGTACGGTAACCACCGCATTGCAATCAACCAGACAATCAGGAGTAGGGTTTTGCACCATCTCGGTGCCTGAACTTGGGTAAACTCTCCGTGTCTCCAATGTTTCCCTTCGAGAGCTCCACTCCCGAAGTCATCCGAGGTGCGATAGAACGTGGTTAGCCCCAGTGTTCGAACCTTTGAGTGCTACTCTGTCGTTGACAGAACATCCTACTCCGACAAATATGTACAGAGAATACAAAATCTGAGTTATGGAAGATTAGCTAGCCAAACTTTTACAACATGGGATACATCTACTCAGAACCTATGCACATGAAGATACATACCATGCAAAAATCCACTCCACCAAACCATAAACCTGGACCTTTCAGCTTAAGTTTTTATCATTTCTCACTTCCCAAATATTCCTAGCGACGTAAGTGTGGAAAGATAAAAACTTTAGCAGGTCCAAAATTTCATGTCACAATCTAGGTGCTACTACCCATTTACTCTAACTAATACACATGTTTCCCCTCACAAGTCTTAGAATACTAAGTTGACCAAAACAAGCATACAAGTACAGTGAAATAATATACATCTACAATCAAGCAACATAACAAGAACTAAAGATTGCATCTCATTCGATAAACATAATATCCACCAAGAGATTAATAAAAGATGACCAAAATCATGTTGGGCAACTCATATGATTATAATACATGATAGCACAAGAGAGAGATTGATGAAGCTACTGGCACAAACTATAGCCCGTGGTCGGCTACACCACCTCATCATGGAGGCGATAGAGAAGACGTTGGAGAGTCCAGAGAGGCAACCAGAGACGATTCCGGTACGGTTTTCCCTCCTAGCTCTGTCAGTAACGACCTTTTGTTTCCCTATTTGCAGCCGTTCTGTAAATTAGTGAAACCATTCCTTATTTGGGGAGTTCTTTTTTTGTCAAAACGAGTGCGAGGGAGAATAAATTGCGGCGATCTGATGGCGGAGGGGCCAGAGGCCCTCCTCGACGCGCCGAGGGAGCTACTGGAGCCTCCTCGGTCTTCTGGACTCCGTTTTGTTTGCATAATCCATGTTCCAAAAATAATTAGGTGCAAAAAATGTTAGACCCATCAGATGTCCGGAAGGTACCTAAAAGTTAAAAATAGGATTTTCTGCCTTCCAAAGTTATATACCAAAATAGCGGATTTGTGGAAAACTCATGTAATTCATTGAATAATGTGATAAAATCATGTCACAAGACACAAAAATAAGCATAAATGTAGAATAAACTAAGAAAAAGTATGTCCATACATTTTCTATGTACAATTATCTCGTTGTGCTGCTCCTCCATGCTTTCCTGGTGATGATGGCGACAACGGCGACCTCGTGTCGGCCATGGCCTCCCACGATGCGATTGTAGTTTGTGTGATACACCCCAACTCACGATCATCACCATGTCAAATGTTTCAACGACTAGAGACACACCACATTATTACTTAAGGTGAATCCTCTCCTTTACATGTGTCCAACGATGATTATCTTGAATGGTATACTACTTAACTCGTCTACTCGTTTTCCATTTAGGTTCGAATACAAACATACATACACACAAGCAAACAAATCCTACAAGGGAGAAGTCTGAAAGCGGAGAAAGAAATGTCGGCGGGGAGACGGAGAATGAGCCAGAGAAAACTCGAGCCGTCAGATTGTCCGGAGCATTTTGTCGGAATGTACAACATCCAGCGAACTAGTTCGAATTCACCAGACGCGCACCAGACATGTTCGACGTTGCCCGTCTAGCCGCCATGTTATCCGACACATCCTGTCGGACTGTCACACGTGGAGCTCGCTCCTTAAGAAACTCAGTTTTTTTTTTTTGGGTTGAAATTTAAAAATTAAGTTAAATTTGTCAAAATCCACTCCTACCCATAAAGCATGCACCACGCGGAAAGTTTTGTGGTTGACTTTGCCGTGGGTGGCGTGGGCACGTACAAGTGGAGTACGAAAGCGGAATCCTGGAACGTACAAAGTGCCACCAGTATGAACACGCACAAGCGGAGCAGGGGTTTATAGGAGGAGAGAGGTGGGCACAGGGTCGTTGGGTGGATATTTCCATCGGTTTCCTAACAAACTCCAAACGCTCCCAAAACAAGCAACCTCGAGCGCGCACACCACTCGAAAGGGGTAAAGAGGAGAGATCGCATACGATTTGATCATTTAGAGGAGAGATCTCTTCTGCCGCGGAAGGAATAGCAGCGAGCGGCTCGTTTATCTTCTCGCCCTCGTCCGCTTCCTGATTTAAACAACTGTCACGTTATTCGGCGGGGGGGCATCTTGTTAGCCTTAGCCAACAATTTGGCGGGGGCCAGGATTTAACTCGTGTGGCCCGGTGACCGGCGACGTCGCCCCTGGTCTACCTAAGTTCCCGAAAGCGACCTTTGCAGCAAGTCTCCACCAATCTGATTTTGAATATTATATAGTTCTACTCCTAATCTGTGTTATAAAATATAATATTGAATTCGCGCCATCTGTTCATTCCTTTCGCCGAACGGAAAGAGATGGCGACTTCTAGAAATCGCAGTCCGGCCCCACTGTCTGTGACCCGCCCGCGTGCATGCACAGGGATCTCGGCATGCCTGTCCGGCCCCACCGTCGAAACAGCACCTGTTTCAAAATTCACGCGCCTCCCGATGGTGTGTGTGTGCCGTGCAACAGTTGTCGTGAAAACAACATGAAAGCGCGGGATCCCAGGGAAAACCCAAGGAAGCGAAACCACAAAAAAAAAAAAAAAAAGCGCGGGATCGTTTCCCGGAAAACCCAAGGAAGCGAAACCATCATCCGGTGGCGTCCACCGGCAGGCGTCGGCGTGGGCGCGTGTCGGAGCAGGCCAGCCGTGGCCGTCGAGGTCCGGAGGAGACGACGACGGCGTCATCCCAGGGGAGGATTGCGCGTAACCCCGCCTTCGCACCATTCGTTCACCACGCGCATTTATTTTTTAGCACCAAAGCCGCGCGGGCCCCGCCATAACGCCACCCCGCAGGTATGGTAAACAGACGCCCAGCTGCGCGCTCCGGTCCACCAAATTACCCGCGACGTGGCCCACCGTGTCAGCGTGAGTGCCGCCGTATCGGTGTCGGACCCAGGAGGAGTGGGTTCGCTTTACGAACGAACGAAGGGAAGGCGTTTTATTTGGAGAAGCAATTCAATTGGATTCAATAGAATGAATGGCACCCGTTTATAGCTGGACCTGTAGCTGTACCCATAGCGTTAGCATTTGGAGCTAGCGGTAGTATTCCTCCTCTCTCTCTCTACCTGCTCCGTCTCCCTCCCTCTCCTCCTCCTCCAGCTGCTGCGTGTTGCGCTGCCGGCTTTTGGCTGCATGGAGCCAGGCGGGCCGTGGCGCGATCCGCGCCAGGGGTACCTCTACGGGCTCGGATCGCCGATGCAGATGCCGCCGCAGCAGCGCCCAGACCCGGCCGCCGTCGGCGGGGTTCTCAAGCGGAGCCTCGGCGAGATTGAGAGGTGGCAGCACCAGCGGCAGCTGGCGATGCAGCAGGAACTCTACATGCGCGCCGTCAGGCAGCGCACGGCCACGGCGTCGGCGGCCATCTCGCCGCTTGCCTCCGTGGACGTCGCCGCGTTGCTAGGAGGTGGCGGGGGACCGTCCCAGCATCCCCTGATTTTCTCCGGATCGAGCCTTGGTGGCGGTGGCCTCGCGTCGCCGTCGTCCACGCTGTCGTCCCTCACGACCGCGTCCAGGGCCGCGATACCGCTGATTCAACAGCATGTGCATCGGCAGGCGCAGTTCGTGTCGCCGTCCGTGCAGGCGCATGCCTATGGGGTAGCGAGGACGCCGCCGCCACCGCCGCCTCCTCCAGCGGCAGCGAGCGATCTGTCCATCCTACAGGAGCTGGAGAAGCAGCTGCTGGACGACGACGACGACGACGAGGCGGAGCCGGCGATGAGCGGGACGGGTTCCACGCTCACCAGCTCCGAGTGGGAGGACACGATACAGCGCCTCAACTCCATCACCGCCGCCGCGCCGTCTCCTCCGCCGCCTGCGGTGGCGACTCCACCAAACAACAACAGCAACTACAACGCGGGGATGACGCGGTCGCCGTCGAATTCCTCCACCTCCACGGCTTCTTCCTCGGCGTCCTGCTCGCCGCCAATCTCCGTCACCACGTCGCGTCAATTACTCTCCGAGGCAGCGGTTGCCATCGCCGACGGCAACCTTGAAGCGGCGGCCACTCATCTGGCGACCCTCAAGCGCGCCGTCAACCCGTGCGGCGACGCGGAGCACCGGATGGTCGCCATGATGGTGGCGGCCCTGTCCTCGCGCATTGCGCCCAGCGGCTGCGCCTCGTCGCAGCACCTCGCCGACCTGTGCGGCGCCGAGCACCGCAGCGGGTGCCAGTTCCTCCACGACATCTCGCCCTGCTTCCGCCTCGCCCTCGACGCCGCCAACATCGCCATCGTCGACGCGGTCGCCAGCCACCGCGCCATACATCTCGTCGACTTCGACATCAGCGGCCCGCAGCACGCGGCGCTCATCCAGTGCATCGCTGACCGGCGCGTGCCGGGGACGTCCCTCAAGGTCACCGCCGTAACCGATCCAACCTCGCCGTTTACGCAGTCTCTGACAACAACGCTCCCCGCCGTCGGGGATCGGCTGAAGAAGCTCGCGGAGCGACTCGGCATAGAGTACCGCTTCAGAGTGGTTAGCTGCAGGGCGGCAGAGATCGACGCGTCCAAGTTGGGGTGCGAGCCCGGCGAGGCGCTGGCTGTCAACCTCGCCTTCGCGCTGTCACACGTGCCCGACGAGAGCGTGTCGCCGGCGAACCCCCGCGACGAGCTTCTCCGCCGGGTTCGCGCTCTGGGCCCGCAGATCGTAACCCTGGTGGAGCAGGAGATGAACTCGAACACCGCCCCGCTGGCGCCACGCTTCTCGGACGCGTGCGCGCACTACGGAGCCATCCTTGATTCGCTGGACGCGATGGCTGGCCGGGAGAGCGCCGACAAGGCGCGGGCCGAGGAGGCGGTGGCGAAGATGGCGGCTAACGCGGTGGGCCGGGAGGGTGCGGACCGGCTGCAGCGGTGCGAGGTGTTCGGCAAATGGCGCGCGCGGTTCGGCATGGCCGGGTTCCGGCCTGTGGCGCTCGCCACGGGCATTGCCGACCAGGTCATGGCACGCGTCGGCACATCCCCGCCGGGCCTCGCCGTCAAGCCGGAGAACGGCGTGCTCCGGCTCGGATGGATGGGGCGCGTGGTCACCGTCGCCTCCGCCTGGCGTTAATCCGGTGAGAGGTCGCGCCATCATCGCGGTCACCAGACAATTGCTTAATTTAATTCGCGCCCTTATTTTTCTTCTTCTGATTGGTAATGTGTGATGAGTTTGTTCTTGATGATGATCTGGTAAAGATTAGTTGTAGCGACTCATAATCCCGGTAGCTAATATATGGAAAGAGTAAATTACTTTTACGCAATTGATCGTCGCTGTTTGCGTGACCTGTCTGCTTTGCTTGCTTGCCTGCCGAAGATGTAGATAGGCATTTGCTGATCCACCGCGATTGATTGTGGTTATTATACACTTGTACAGTACTCGCAGCAGTACGTACCGCCCAAGTAGTGGGCGCAAACGTGCACCCGGGCCTACCGCCTTTCCTGTCGATTTAATGTTTGTTTCTCACGTCGGCTGATGAGCGGTGGTCTTTCTTTCTTCTGACATGCTACTACGAGTACGTCGTACTACTGCTTCTACTACTGGTGTGAGTTCGTTGGTCATGCTCGTAGCAGTAGTAAAATCGCAAGTTGTAGCGTTGGAACTGGTAGGCGGTTTTGTTGTGGTTCTTTGAATATTGATTGCTTGTTGCTGCTGCCCCTTGCACGACGCATGGAATTGTTTCGGTTAAACATTGATCGCTTTTGGAATTGATTAAAATATGGCGACGAGGGTGACTGGATGAGAAGAGATGTAGTACACGAAATTGTATTGCTTATGTGTTGGCAGTTTGGCAGTCATCAAATGTACTGCTACTGCTGGCTGATCCTCTACGGTTTGGCTTAGATCTTTTTTTGTTAGAAGACGATTTGGCTTTAGATGCGCATGCTGTCAAGTTGATGTGCTCCGTCGGGGCTTTGCTTGGGTTGCGTTCGTGGAGACGGAAGGGGGGCCATCTCTTGGTTGGTAGTGGAATCAGGCATTGTCTCTGCTTGCGTGCTTCAAGCTTACGGCAGCATCGATACGTGGAATACGGCTGCCCTCGGGATACCAGCATCGAACTTGTGGATGGTGATGGAAATTGTTCCCTGCGTTGCTTCTTGATGATTACTATCGTCTGTTTTTAAATCCAGTATTTGGTTGCCAGTAGGTGTGCTGCCTCATCAGAGGAGCCACCTTTTCTTTCAGTTTCTAGATGTATTTTTTTTATACTGTAACTACGGCGGGCCAAAGCCAGCCAGAACTATATTAATATGAACAGTCAGAGGGTTTTACAAACTCAGGATTACAAAGAGACAGAGGGAAACAGAGATAGAATTACATCCGGAGCTCAGGGGGCTCAAACATGTTACACCAAGAGAGGAAAAAAATCCTTAACTACTAAAACACGACATTGGTGCGTCCACAGCCTCACATCCTCGACACACTTCCTAGCAGTGACCCGAGCCGGGATGTCTATGGCATCGAAGATGAGCGAATTTCGTCGTTTCCAAATATTTAAGATTACCGCGGAAATAATGGTCAGAACGCGCAGAGCTGGAAGAGAGCGCTGTCCAAATATCTTCAATGGAGGTCGGAAGGGGCCACGGAGCGCAGGGAGGGAGAGCAGCCCAGACTTCCTGGGCACAGTAGCATCCAAGTAGGAGGTGATTTATGTCTTCATCCTCGGGACAGGAGCGACACGACGGGGAGTCCGTAAGCGAGTGCCAGAATCGCCTCAAGTTTGTAGAGACTCGCCGTCGACGAACCAACCAGTTGAAAATCCTGCAGTTGTTGGGGGCGTTGTTGTGCCAGACTGCACCTGCAAGCTCATTAGTGGGCAAATGCCTAAAAAATCAGCATAGGAGTCCCTATTCAAAGCATTTTTGTTGGTGAACCGGTTAAGGCGAGAGTCGACAGAGTTGGGGTCGGGAGCGAAAATTGCGGACCGTGGCTAGCTCAGAGGTGGCAACCGAAGAGAGGCGGGGAGCAAGGAAGGTGGAGAGGTCAAAAGAAGTGGCCAACTGAAGGGAGACATGTGGGCGGGAGGCGTGTGATGCTAAGGCGAGGAACCTATCAGCGAGAGTGCGCAGGCCGGCCCAACGGTCAAACCAGAACGACGTAAGCTCTCCAGAGCCAAGAGAGGCGATGTAGTTGGAGCGGAAGGCATGAAGAGTAGAGACAATGTCCTTCCAGATGGGGGTGTCGAGGAAGTGCGGGTCCCCAAGGTCGCGGGAGCCGTTCCACCCGTAGCGGCTACGAAACCAGCAGGCCCAGGGAGCAGAGGATCCATTGTGGAGCTTGGCAAGGAATTTGGACAAAAGGGCTGAATTTTGGGAGGAGAGAAAAAAAACACCGAGTCCACCTTTGGACTTGGGGGAGAAGACGTCAGTCCAAGCCACCTTGCAGTTCCCACCAGTGCAAATATCTTCCCCAGTCCAAAGGAAGGCCCATGCGGCGCTTATCAATTGCCTCAATAGTGCCTTTTGGAAGGAGGCCAGCGTCCATAGCATGAGAGAGGAGGGCAGAGAGGACGGAGTTGACCAGGACAAGGCGCCCCCCAATGGGCGTGCACTTCCCACGCTAACCCGTGAGGTATTTATCACACTTGGAGATGATGGGGTGAGATCGTTGGCTCTGAATTTGTGAGTGGAGAGGGGAAGGCCGAGGTAGACTTGGGGGAAAGGAGGCGACGGTGTAAGGTCCCCCAGAACCACTGTTCAAGGACACCTCCGATATGCATATATTCACGATCCGAGATCACAACAGTGGTGAACAACATATCAAGTTGGTACACAGATACAATATTCATTACACGATTACAGAAAACACTTACAAAGAGACATGACCACATGACCAAGTCCAGCACAAATGCGACGCAGGGCAAACACACAACACACACAACGGAATACTAAACACACACAACGTGGTAGAGCCCAAGTCACGCCTTAACCTACAAGCTGTTGACCGGGAGACGATCCTAGTTCGCAAGACCATCAGCGCAGTACTCCTCCTTGTAGATCTCCTTCTGAAAGTCTGGCAAGTAAATACCAGGGACGAAACCAATATGAGTACATTTGAATATACTCGGCAAGACACCCATCATGTAGCTTACCAAAGATGCAAGTATGCTTATTTAGTGGAATAGGTAGGCTATACTTAGGGTTCACTATCCATGATATATGAAAGACATATCATAGTTGATTTTGAAAAGTCTCCGTATCTTTGTTGAAGAAGATACTTCAAAAGAAATTAATATGGTTTTGTTTCTCTTGTAGATATTGCATATCCAAGAGCTTGTTTTATAAAAGAAATGTTTTTCTTTGCAAAACTTCTTGTGAAACAACTTCTGGCTTTTCATCAACAGTACCTCCACGGTACAAGTTCCTTCTTTCAACACTTCATAAGTTCAACTCCTTTTTGGAAACTCCTCTTTAAAACATTGACACAATGCTAGCTACATAGCCATTCAACTGTCCATATCCGAGGACGCGGCTATTCCGAATAGTTTGACTCTGCAGAGGTGTACACATTCCACCAGATTCAGTACATCTGCCGTGAACAACCACAGACTGTAACAACAGTATGTAAACATCAGATAACCGATCCTAACCATCCACTATGTTCAAGCTAGAATATGCCTATCTCTTCAGTTGAGCCTGGTTTCCACGGCATCCTATCCGCTAGCGCCACAGTAGGGGACCCAACTGCTGCGACCAGAGGAGAAATTAATCCCACACTTTTTATGTCCCGTATTCCCCTCCTAGCGACAATCAGTTCGAGGGCACGACGACCCTTATAGCAATTTTAGATAGAACACACACTAACAAAAACCAACTTCAAGTTAAGCCCCGTGCCCATGTTGAGGTAGGGTGGCAGTACGGTAAAGGTTGTCCGGCGAAGACTAGGTTATGTGTCATTTTTGTAAAACACCTTTTCCCAAAAATGACCACTTCAACAATCCTCCGGTGAATAAGGCTCAACCTTTCCATCGGGTTTTCCATAAAGCCTTTGTTTTGCAAAAACATATTTTTAGGGTGTCCACTTAGGGACTTATACTTTTGGTGGCAATAAATACCATATGGTGGCTATGACTTGGTAACACCAAGTATCAACTACTGGCGTAGTAATAGTATATAATATTAATAGTAGTAGTAGTCACTCAAAAATAGTTTTTGGTAATCAAAGTTTTTGTAAAACTTTCAGAGGTAAAACATTCATGATAGATAATGATAAGTGTAGTAACAGCAAGCATCAGGATGGCTTGCCTTAAAACTCTTTGTGTCCTTGGCCTTGAAGTAGCTTGAACTTGACGCACATCTCTACAACTCCTGCTTCTTCTTCTTCGTTGTCTAACGTCGTAAAATAAGTAAAAGACACACACTCATGAAAAAAAAGGCAAACAATATCACAAAGAAATACATACAGCAAGCAAACTTTATACTAGCGCAAATGCTCGAAAAGTTATCGAGAAAACTTTCTCACAAACTCTCATGGTACTAAACTATCGTCAAACAAACATATGGTTGAGAAACCATATCCCACATCTTACATACCATATATGGAGCGGGTGTACCACTCTCATAATAAGATATTCAAGAAGCTAAAAATATAGCTTATGGGCACAAAAGTGAGGCTACTAAAATAATAACAGTCAATCAAAGCAATACCCATGGCAGTGGGTATTAACACACACCAGTAATCATCACCTAACAAGTCCACTACTAAACTAATGCATAGATAGAAAGATACTACTAAACACCACAACAACACTAGCACAAGAGTAACATAAGTACAATACTCATGCTACGGTAAATCACTCAGACACATTCCAAACAACAAGCAACACACCACAGATGAACAAGCTAGTCACTGACTATGCTTAAGTCTACCTCCAAAGTTATGGAATCCATAAATCATGAAAATAACTAAACAAAACAGTAGCTCAACCAATGGTAACAAGTCCTAATACACATCCTAACACCCAATCATTACAAGGGATAATAAAGCTAGACACACATAACAACATGAGTTCACTAATAGCATACTAGTATGAGAATCCTACACAAGCATGCTATAAGCAATAATTGCATTCTACAACTAAAAGCAACAAGAAAATCCACAAGTCATGTCATAATAACAGAAGTAACAACATCATAACATGCTAGAATAATCATACACTCACAAAATAAGAAGACAACAATACTAGAGCAACTCATAATATCTAGTGGTGACACTAGCTCATCACTAGAGATGCAACCAACACTACAAGGATGCATAACTCTAAACAAGCAATGCATGAAGGTAAAAACCTACTAACAAGACACAACACCTTACACATGCTAGTAGGAAAAAACACTAAAGTAATCCTATGGAAACAACTACTAGCAAGAATAAACCAATTCTAATAAATCATGCTTTTCTAACAATGAAATAACAAGCAACCAAGGTACATGCTATACAACTAGTAGCTATGCACTCAATACAAGCTCAACTAAGAACTTGAAAAATCCAAACACTCAATGAAATCCATTCACAAATAACTTATCAATCACTAGGAAAATAATCCTATTTGCAAACCATATTCAATTCAAACAAACAATAGTAAAACATTTCTTAACATGATATCCCTAAGGGAACATTATGTTAACAAATGTAGCATAACTAAACATACTAGGAGTCACAAAGTATATAAAACACTTCAATCAAACAAGTAAAACAAACAACCATTTTCCTTGGTGGAAAATATTAAACACACATATAAAAAGTACATGCTACTAACACACAAGGTATGGTAGGGGATTTGCATACCTAACCAAAATGCAGTGGGACCAGTGGGTTATGGGCCCACTAATACAAAGGCATTTAGAGGTCACAAAGCTTATGGTTACACTTGATAAAACTAAACTATCAAAGCAAACAATACAAGGCTATGCATGCTAGTGAAAACAATACTAGTGAAGACAACCAACAAATGTTACACATGCTTTTCTATAAAATAAAAAGCAAGCTGACAGATATACTACCATTCTATTATCAGTACCAAAATGCTACTGGAATCAACTCAACAACATCAAAAACTTAGGTGCACAATCACACAAAGATTTCCTCACACAATCTAGTCAAAAATAAATACTAGAAAACAATAAAATGCTATTTCTATAACCATAAGATTTCCAATCATGCACACACTTCCTAAGGTAGTTGTACTGAAAGGAAACAACCCAATAACAAGTGGTAACACATCTATACATGCTAGGAAACAAGTTTCACACAATCAAACATTTATTTACAAACAAATACACACATAATAAGAAAAACAGAAAAGCTGCTATATCTAAAAAGGCTCACCAAAATAATCAAGGGCTCTAAAAATTAATCTAAGCTACGATCTAATATATCTAAACAAACACAAACTCATCCAATTGGATTCACCTCAAAAATCATTTTTAAACTCCTTCTAAAAATCAAAGAAAAGCCTACTGGTCATTTACCAAAATGGATAGCATTTCCATTTGGTAACTCACCTTGATGTGAGGCCAAGTCCTAATGATAGATCTATTCACTAGCTACTCAAAAAAAAATTATTTGAACAAAATGGATACACTCACAAAAAGTTATGTCCAAAATGGTCCCACAGACAGTCTGTGGCAAAACAATTACTGTTGCAAAAATAAACAAGGAAACTTGGATCTACCACTTGGATGTGTTAAAGAATTAGTAGATCTACTGCCTGATAAATTTGTAGAAATAAACTAGCACTAAAACTATTTTTAACAGAGCCAAAGCAATCAAGCCATTTTCTATAAAACCCAAAAAGAAAAAGGAAATAGCACGCGGGCTGGCTTTTCGCAGGCGCGGCCCAGCGCAGCGTGCGCGCGCAGTCAAGGCGCGGGAAAACGACACGTTTAAGCACGTCCGTTGTTCTCAGGATCAACGCCTCGTGTTCGTCTCCTACCTCTACCCTCTTTCTCTCTCTCTCTCTCTCTCTCTCTCTCTCTCTCGGAAACGCGCCGGCGACGGGAATCGTCTCGTGAGCTTAATGTGGGGCTCGAGGGAGGGTGATGTGGGTTCGGGGAGATAGCAGGGATCCAGGGGGTCGAGGGGCGTCGAGCTCGGGTGCGGGCGCGGCCCCACGCGGTGGCGCACGACAGGTGACCGTGGCGGCGTCCACGACGGCGGTGAGGTCTCCTGCAAGCATGAGGGAAAGGGGAGGGTCAGGGCGGGTCAGTGAGCCACGGGGAACTCAACAGAGGCGATCAAGAGGGGTGAGGGCCTCGGGTTCGAGCTGTGTCACCTCGAGGTGCACTTGGTGGCCGGCGGTGGATTCTTGGCTTGAGGAGCTCACAGAGGCTAAGGGACTCGTTTTCTTTGGCTTGGGGAGTGAGTGGGGGTATAGGAGAGCACTATGGCTAGAGGGACACGGGGGTGGTGGCTTATAGCCACGGGTATGAGCCAAATGGCTAGGGTGCCCTCGGGTTGATGCCATTGAGTGGCATTGGGGCGCCCAGAGGCATGTCCAAGGTTGGCATGGCCAAGAAAAAGTGCCAAGGGGCAAGTCAAACATGGCTTTTGGGAGTTGGGGAGTCCATGGGCAAGACCACAAGGGTCAAGGTATGGGAGCCCATACCTTTCCACGTCAGCTTGTCCCCCCTCTCTTTCTCACTCATTTTCTTTCTCCACAAACTTTCTCCATAAGGGATCCTAGGTCGAAAACAAACTATGGTCAACACTCAAGACAAGGTCTCACTTCAAATCTTGCAAGAAAAGGCAATGAAAACATCTGTTCAAAACTGTATCTACCACTGTTCCAAAAAATTCAGAAAATTCAGTTAACACTTAGCAATTTTTTTAAGTGTCGGAAAACAGAAGAAATGAGCAAAAAGTTTGTAATGTTTTCAGAGAGTAAATGGATTCCAATTTTTGTTTTCCAAGTTGGAGTTTTTCAAGCATGTTTTAAACTTTCAGAAACATCTTTTGAATTTTTTTTGGAAAAGTGAAAGGCTATGAAAACATAGTGGAAAAAGACGTACTTTCTGATTTTTCTCCGTTTTCTAAAAATGCAACTTTCTGCCTTATCTTTCTTCCACAAAAACAACAAGCAAAAGATCATTTTTAATATTCCAAAAATCAAACCAAGCTTATGGATTTGTATTCCATATAACAAGGGACAAATACAATTGAAGAAAACAGAAAATGAAATATGATAGCCTAGGGAAAACAAGTGTGGAAAACATGTACTTGGCTATATTTTCAGGGAATAGTTTCTATAGAAAACTTAAAAGAGAACTTCCATAAATCATTTTGAAATTTTGTTTTCTTGCATCCAACAAAGATAAAAGTTTATTTTAAGATGCAATCAAGAATTATCCAAGTCTTGGAATAAAAGTTCACTCAAGTAACATCAGGGAAAACATCAGGGAAAGAATTATAGAATTGTTTTCAGGAAAAAAAAGATATTGGTTTTATAAAGAAACAAAACTTGTATTGCATATATGATTAAGATCATATACACAAGTTGGTTCAAACAATCATGTTGCTAGAAAAAAATTGTTGGCCCTAATTTTTCTCTCCTTGAACTACAGTACAAGTTTCCAAAAACTGGGGTGTGACAGACGGGGCAGCCAAAAGTGGAGGCTATGGTTGCGGCCGTGGCAGGGGAGACATGGATAGGGACAAAAGTGATTTTGGGAAAATTTATATGGAGGCCAGTGACTTCCGAGAAAGAGTTGAGGATGTTTTTAAGGGTGCCAACAAGATCCACCCCAGCCCGAAGGATGATGAGGGCGTCATCTGCATATTGAAGCACGGGACAAGGAAGATCGTCGACGAGGGTGTGAGGCAGGAGTCCACCCCGAGAGGCCTGAAGAATGAGTTGCTGCAGGACATTAGCCACGGAGTTGAAAAGGAAAGGAGAGAGGATCACTCTGGCGAAGGCCACGACGGCACTGGATCCAGCTGCAAGGTTGGCCGTTTAGCAGAACCGCAGTTTCACTAGAGGAGTTAGTAGACTGGATGCAGTCCCACCACACAGGAGGGAAACCTTTGGCATGGAGGATGAAATCGAGCGCGTCCCAACTGATAGAGTCAAAAGCCTTTCGAAAGTCAAGCTTAAAGACCATAGCGGGCGCCGCCCGTTTGTGACAAGCTTGAACAATGTCAGCGGCATAGACAAAACTCTCGGCAATGGAGCGGCCGGAGATAAACCCGATCTGATTTGGATGGACAAGGTAGGTCATGAAGGTTTTGAGACGGAGAGTGAGGCATTTGGTTGCAATTTTCATGCAAGTGTTTTGAAGAGAGATATGGCAAAAATTATCGGGAGCATGGGTATCGGCCTTTTTGGGGGAGCAAAACAATAAAGGACTTATTAACGGGTCGCAAATCGGCATGCAGGCTGAAGAAGTTGGTAAGGAAGGAGAGGAGGCACCCTTTGGTCAAATCCCAATTTTTTTATAAAGAAAAGAGGGGTAAACCCATCCGGCCCCGCGTTGGAATCATCTCTCATGGAAAGAACAACCACACGAATCTCCTCAAGCGAAAAAACGTTGGGTGAGAGAAGCAGCTTGAGAGGGTAAGAGAGAGGTGGAGGATTGTCAAAGGAAAAATTGCTTGGTACAGCGGTGCCGAGAAGGTTACGGTAAAAACTAGTGAGTAGAAAGGCTTTGTCACTATGGGAAAAAAAAAGAGGAGAGCCATCAGGGGTAGAGATCATCTTAATCTGTTTTTTTTTGCATGCGTGAGGAAGCACAAAGGTGAAAGTACCGCGAGTTCTCATCACCAAGTGAGCAGTGTCGGATTTTTGTGCGCTGTCGCCAGTAGGTGGTGTTGGCGGCAACAAGATGGCTAAGCTCCTTGCGGGCGAGGCAGCGCAGGTTCACCTCAAGAGGATGAAGTTCTCGATGCTCTTCAAGGCGGTCGAAAAGGTTGATGACCATACGACTGTTGCGGTCGAGGACAGACGGGAGCCTCGAAGTTTTAGCCCAAGTTTTGGCAGCAACCCGAATCCTCTTAAGACGAAGGCAGATGCAAGAAAGAGAAGATTTATGCCGGTGGCCATCAGGAACACTAAGCCAGTTCGTGGATACCAACTCAGTGAAGGAAGAATTGATAACCAAGAATTGTTGAGTCTGAAAATGGAGCTCCTAGGCGCTTTGGAGGAGGCTTCCAAGCGGATCGGACGTGATCGGAGATGGGGCATGGGTCAGAGGAGAGGGTGGAGTCAGGCAAGGCAAAGCTCTAGCACGGGTTGATGAGGACTCTATCGTGCCGAACAAGGATAGGGAGGATTGCATATTAGACCAGGTGTAGCGGCGGTCAAGGAGCGGCAACTCGATCATGCCGAGTGAATGGATGCAGTCATTGAACATGGTGGCCTCAGTATAATTGAAGTTGTCGTTTGACTGATCAGCAGGGGAACGGGTGAGGTTGAAATCGCCCATGATTGCAACAGGGTCTGAAAGCTGAGCAAAAACCAAGGAGAACGAGTCCAGGAACGATTGCTTTGCGTGGTGGTCGCAAGCCCCATACACATTAACGATAGCGCAAGAAATATTATCCAAATGAAAGGAGAAATTTGTAGTAATCGAAAACTCAACTATAGAATGGGAGACAAGATCAAGCATGCAACCGATAGTAATAATGCCCCCAGAAACGCCGCAAGGAGGCTTGAAAACAAACGAGCGAAGAGAAGGAGGGTGGAAAGAGGAGGCTTTGAAGGAGGAGATATCAGCAAGCTTGGACTCCTGGATACAAAGAACAGTTGGTGGCGAAGCAGCGATAGCGCTTTTAACGTCATCACACTTAACACGATCGCCAAGGCCACAAGTATTCCACGAAGAAAGGAAGAGCTTAACTAACATGGATAAGATTAAGCAGTAACAGATATAGGTTCGCGTACAAATAAGCGAGCATGCAGGCTCTGCCAAAAAAATAGTTCATACTACCCTGAAGGGGAACTAACGAAAAAAAGAGAAACACAAGGCCCAAAGACAGAGCATGACGAATTAGGCCGGGGCAGGCATGCCCAACATAGGTGGCCCAGAGCAGCGTCTTCGACCAGGAGGAGCAGAAGGGAGCGCACGGCCCGTCTTGGCGGTCGTAGGGAGCCTGACGCTATACGAGGGAATCATGGAACAAGCGAGGGTGCCGTGGTAGCAGAGGAGAGAAGAGCGCCGTGGTCGATGCCACAAGCATCAGCCAGGTCTTTAATGTGTGCCAACGGGAGAGGAGCATGGGAGTCAAGCGCAACAGAAAGGAGGTCATCAGCATGTAAGGTGCCCAGATCAGTAGAGTCGAATTTACCTTGCCCGTCCATGCGGGATGCCTTATGGAGCATCGCACGCTCCAGCATAGAGAGGCGCACAGACGGCTCAGTACTAGCCAGGCGCGCTCTGCGACGAGGTTGGCCAATGTTGTCATCTGGCACGAGCAGGCCATCCTGGGCGCCGGTCACGGGCAGGCCATCCTGGACGGCACGGAGGCTGAGGTGGAGAGGCGACGAGGCGAGGGCTGCAGTGTCGGGCTCTCTGCTGTCCGCAGCCGTTAGGCAAGCAGAACCTGCCGTGGTGTTGCCAAGAATAGCCCGACGGTGAAGTCGAGGCTGACCTCGTCTTCAGCCCGAGGCAGGTCACCGCGGGCCAGGACGTCCATCGAGAGAATCGGGCGCCGCTTGTCACCAACGGTGGCGATGGAGTGGATGATGCCGCCAGACGCGGTGGCCAGATTCACTGCCATAAAACCCTCGCACCTAGAGGAAGCCACAGCGCGGCGCATGGGTAGGCGGAAGAACGCACGCTTGCCGAGAGAGCCGAGCACGAAGATGTCGAAGTAGCCAAAGTGGAGGTTGTAGGCGATGCGCTTAGGCTTGGAGCATAGCGGCTCACCACGGGCCAGCGGCTGCGAGAGCGCATTCGAGAAGAGAAGCAGGGGGCGCCACGCTAGAAGGAGCGTTGGTGGCCGGAGCCGGAGGGGCCATACCCACCGCTGCGATGACGTATCCAAACACCATGTCGCCATGGAGATCCACCTCCTCGAAGCCCGACTGAAGGTTGTTGGAATTAGATCCGGCCGAAGGAGATCCAGGATCGGAGGAAGGGGAGAACCCAAGATGTCCTCATAAGCAACAATTACCACCCGCCCAACCGAACCAGTGTTGCAATGGTTCTTGAAGTTCAAGAAAGTGGGGATGTCCGTGAGAGATTCAGCCTTGGCAGTGAGGAGCATCGTAGTGTAGTCGAGGCCAGTGAGACAGATAGGATCAATGTGGTGTGGGTTGGCAAACGGGATGGAGGAATCGGTGATGTGTTCTCTGTACCAATGTTCAAAGGTGTAATCCTCGATGGCGAGGGCTGCAAAGGACTCAAGCTGAAAGAGGAAGCGGTTGTGAGCTTCATCATCACGCTCGAAGTGGACCGTCGACTCCCGACCGACATATGGCCCGTTGAGGACAACGTTCTCCCTGTCATAGGGCATGGAAAAAATAGCCACCTTGGCACCTCTAGAAGATGACAACATGGAGACATGGTTGGGGCCATAGTTGACCAGCGCGGCGGTGTGGATGATGGGAGCAGGAGAAGGGTGGGGAGGGTCAATGTAAGCGAATGCGAGGTTGTCGTAGTGTGGCATGTGGACGGGAGCAAGATAGACATCGATAAAGTCAGGATGTTGGGGTGCCTCCAGATCGTCACCGTCACCAAGGTACTCATCAGGGAGCACAGGGGCTTGTAGATACTCTTCCCCGTCCACGATATGGATGAAGCCCTCCAAGGAGGAAGGAGGTTACGAGCTGTCAGAGCTTGCATCAGGGTTGCGGTATGGGATCCGCTCCTCAGGGTCCTCCTCCTCTTCAGAGGAGGGAGAGGCTGGGACGCGCTCCTCCAGGTCCTCGTCTTCCTCACCCATGGAAGGAGAAAGGGAGGCTTCTTGGAAGGCAAAAACAGTGGCAACATCCACCAAAGCAGCCTCGAGAGGGTTCATGGCGTTCTTGGGAGACACGGGAGAGCGATTCAGAGTAGTGGGCAAGGGGCGAGGGACAGGGGAATCGAAAACTGCGAGGCGGTTCTTACGGATATGGCCGGAGTGGCTGCAATGAACGGGGTCACGACACTCTCGACGAAGATGCTTCGTGGAGAGGCAGCGGAAGCAGACTGGGTCGGAGGGGTCAAGTGGAGGGGGCGGGAGGCGGAGGCGGGGAAGGGTAGGCTTAGAAGGTGACATAGCCACCTCCAAGAAGGAAAGGGAGGGAGGGCGAGACGCCATTGGGGGGCACCGAGCTTACTGATACGTCTCCAACGTATCTATAATTTCTGATGTTCCATGTTCATATTATGCCAATTGCTACATGTTTTCCGTATGTTTTCCTACGTTTTCTTACATTTTCTGGGACTAACCTATTAACAAGATGCCAAGTGCTAGTTCCCAATTTTCTGCTGTTTTTAGTTTCAGAAAATTTGTTCTAGAAATATTCTCGGAATTGGATGATTCGAAAGCCAGAAGTTGTAGAAGTCCTGGAAGCATCCAGAAGTCCAGAAGAGTCTCAGAGGGGGGCCATAGGGTGGTCACACCATAGGGTGGCGCCACCACCCCCTGGTCGCGGCACCTGGTGGTGCGGGCCCCCTGGCCACCCCCCGGGATCGCCCTTTCGCCTATATATACTCCCTGATGCATAAACCCTAAAGGAATCGACCTTTTCCACAGAATACATCCGTAGCTCCGCCGCCGACAAGTTTCGGGGGACAAATCTCTGTTCTGGCACTCTGCCGGGACGAGGAAGTGCCCCCGGAAGCCATCTCCATCGACTCCACCACCATTTCCATCGTCGTTGTTGTCTCCTAAGATGAGGAGGGAGTAGTTCTCCCCCGAGGCTGAGGGCTCTACCGGTAGCTATGTGGTTCATCTCTCTCTCCTATGGTGTGATCTATATGTGATCATGAGATTTGTAATATATTTGAATTAGTAGATGTTACTCTTCATCTTTTGCTACTCAAGTGCTTTATTAATATGAACTTTGGAGTTACCTTGTCCCGTGGTGTGAAGGTGACAGTGTGCACATAGTGTGTGTCTCCTCTATGAATTGTGGTGTTTATCTAGTACCATCTGGGTCCGATGGTGATAGCATGAGGGTCACTTCGTTGGGAAAGTGCTTACTCTGAGGAGTGTTGTTAAAGCCCTACGCATGGATTGGTGTTGTTATTCGACCGGAGAGTGGTTAAGAGTAGCATAGTGAGAGAAGATATCTAGTTATTCATTTATGTGATCATTGTTGAGAGTGTCCTCTAGTGAAAGTAGGAGCCCTAGGCCTTATTTCCAAGCATTGAAACACCGTTTTCCGCCTGTTCTGCTACATGTTTGCTCGCTGCCATTTTTATTTCAGATTGATATTATTACTTATAACCATCCAGATTACTCGCATTTCACTATCTCTTCGCCGAACTAGTGCACCTATATACCTGAAAAGTATACTGGGTGTGTTGGGGACACAAGAGACTTCTTGTATCTTAATTGCAGGGTTGCTTGAGAGGGATATCTTTGACCTCTACCTATCTGAGTTCGATAAACCTTGGGTGATCCATTTAAGGGAAACTTGCTGCTGTTCTACAAACCTCTGCACTTGGGCGCCCAACACTGTCTACAAGAATAGAAGTGGGCGTAGACATCAAGCTCTTTTCTGGCGCCGTTGCCGGGGAGGTAAGGTAAAAGGTTCTCACATCCTCGGGTGTGAGTGCTCGAAGTTATTTCCTTTAGATTCTGCAATTATATATTTTTGTTTCTTGTTTTTATTTTCAGTAGTTAGGTTTAATGGAAAACAACAAAAATATGAGGGAAGTTTATAATATTTATCTTGAGTTAAGACATGAAGTGTTTGAAGAGAAAATTAAAAAACCTATGGAACTTTATTTTCATGTTAGTGGCAATGTTATTAGTATGAAATCTTTAAACACCATTATTGCTGATGCTATGGAAAAGACTAAGCTTGGGGAAGCTAGTTTTGATGAATATGATATTTTCAGTCCACCTACTATATAGGATAAAATTTATTTTGATGATACTATGCCTCATATATTTGATGATTATGGTGATGAGAATAATAATGATAGTTATTTTGTTGAATTTTCTCCCACTACTATTAATAAGAATGACTATGCTTATGTGGACAGTATTAATTCTTTTATGCATGTGGCTCATGATAATAATGTTTTATATGATAGCTATATTGTTAATTTTATTCATGATTCTACTGAAGGTTACTACGAGAGAGGGAAACATGGTTTTATGCATCTCAACAATATTAAGTTTCCCCTCTTTATGTTAAAATTTTTGAAGTTGCACTTATTTTGTCTTCCTATGCTAGTCAGTTTGTGCTTCGTTGACTTGTTTTTCTACAAGATTATTTTTCATAGGAAGTGGGTTAGACTTAAATGTGTTTTATATTTGCTTCTTGATGCTCTCTTATTGTGCTTCAACTCTTATTCTTATGTGAGCATCTTTTAAAAATCATTGTGCCTAGCTGAAAAGCGTTAAAGAAACGCGCTACCAAGAGACAACCCGTTTTATTTCTCTTTTTTCAACCCGTTTTCCTTCGTTTTCTTTTGTGTGTTTGTACCTGGGTGTTGTATATTTCCTTAGAAACCCCTCTGTATCTTTTCTTTTGTGTTTTTGTTGAGCCAGGTAAAGCCTCTAGTGGAAACTTGAGACTATATTTCGGATTGCTGCGCAGGAAACAGATTTCTGCTGTCCACTGTTAAATTCGTATAAAAGCACAGAAAATTCAAAATGACCTGCATTTTTTGTGTGCGTAATCCTGGGTTATTTATGCAACTTTTCTTGTTTTACCACTTTTTAATTTGAGCAACACAAGATTTTCGGAAAAAAAATCACCTTTACCTGTTGTTCTGTTTTGACAGATTTCTGCCAATAATTGCATTTGCATCTTAATCTCTTTCTTTTGGTGTTATTTTGAGAAAAAGAGTTTTAAAAGAAGTTGTGACAGTATCTAATGTGTTTATGAGTGTTAGTATTGTGTTTAAACTGAACCATGTGAATTTATTATTTCGATTGGACTAACGTTGCTAATGAAGATTGTGAGAAGTTTGGTGTGAAGGAAGTTTTCAAGGGTCAAGAGAAAAGGATGATATGACGTGATCAAGAAGACTGAAGAGCCAAAGCTTGGGGATGTCCCGGAGGTACATTCCAGCAAATTCCAACAAGACTCAAGGATCTAAGCTTGGGGATGCCCAAGACATCCCCTTCTTCATCAACAATTTATCAGGTCACTTCTAGTAAAACTATATTTTTATTCAGTCACATCGTATGTGCTTTACTTGGAGCGTCTTTTATTTTTGTTTTCAGTTTGTTTGGTTTTCCTTGCTGTAATAAATGGTTGGATCTTATCATACTTGTGTGGGAGAGATACACACCCTATTTTCATTGCTTAGAACACTCTAGTTTTCATTCTTATTGTTCTCCGAGTGTTCACTTTTTGCTAGTACTGCGTTTAGCCTTTGTTTTCATGCATCTCTTATTCAGAGATGTTAGTAATCTCTAGTTTTCATTTCTATATGCTTAGAGAGAGTTTTTGTTGTCTCATATATGTGCTTGGTTGGGAATAGAAATGCTTATGTGATAGTTGGTATAGTGAAAAAATTCGCATGGTCTTGTAGATCACTAAACTGCTTCACTTGAATCATTGTTGTTGTTTTGAGATATTAATTTGCTTAATGGATAAACGGGAAGGACTAGTAAGTAGAAACTTTTAGTTGTTTGTCTAAGAAACTTGAAGTTGTGCCACACTTAAGTTACCAGCTGATAGAAACAATGGTATATGATTGCTATGAGTGATACATTTCTGATCGACCTTTTGTTACGCGCTACGGTCAGGGTAGCTAACAGTGACTTTTCACTGCCACGGACCCTCTTGGAGTGATTTGCAATTTTCCTTGTAAGATGATTTGCTTGCTGCAATCTTTTAACTTGTGAGTCTATGTTGCGGTTCCTAGCACTTCCACCATCCATATTTGCTAGCCTCTTTGGTACTGTGCATTGCCCTTCCTCACATTGAGAGTTGGTGCAAATTTCGCCAGTGCATCCAAATCCCGTGGGAGGACTTGTTGTCCTACACATAAGCCCATATATTCTTCCTCAAAACAGCCACCATACCTACCTATCATGGCATTTCCATAGCCATTCCGAGATATATTGCTGCACAACATCCACCTCCATTATGTTACTTGATGATGAGCTTCATGGTTATTTATGCATACTGCTACACTGGCAGGAGCATGCAGTTGGATACATCAGAGATTTTCCATTATGAGTTATGAGTACTAAAAGTGTGATGATTCATTGTAATATAGGATGTTGCCCCTACCAGTGAGGATATAGAAAATAAAAAAATAAAAAAAATGAAAAAGCCCAAAAAGAAAAAAAAAGGGCCAAAGAGAGAATAAAGAGAGAGGGGGCGCATCACTATCTTTTATACCACACTTGTGCTTCATGTTTAGCACCAATACTTCAGTTTGTAGAGAGTTTTCATATTATCATTCATTCATAACTATGTGGGGAACTTTACATTATAGAACTTGGCATGCATATTCCATTGATGAACCTCCTCAAATGAGATCTAGGTCTTCGTGAGCAAGCAAGTTGGATGCACCCCCACTAGTTCCATTGGAGAGCTTTCATACACTTATAGCTCTATGTGCATCCGTTGTGTGGCAATCCCTACTCCTTGTATAGCTTCGGTTGTAAGACTTTCTCTTGTCTAATGACCACTTTTAGCTTTGTGAGCCTTTCTTCAATTGACCTTCCAAACCCCCCATAATTTTCTCTTTGCCATAACATCCGGTGCCAGGGACCAACGCAGAACACTTCCGTGTTTTTAGGGCGCAAATAGTTTAAGATTCAAGCATTGCATCGTGTGGAAAGCTTGACTTCATCCTAACAAGGGTTGTGAAGATCGTTTGACGTGCATGATATTGTTGTTCTTGAAAGCTTAAATCATCTCTAATAAACTTTGCACGATTGATAGTCTTTTAGTATCGATTTATTAAAAGTTTTGCTTCTTTCTTCTTATTTGTTTATGCATTACTTGTTGATATCAAATATAGATCACAACTTTAGTTCATTTGATCCTAGTTTACATGCTCTACTTTACATATTATGATCAAGATTGTGTGGTAGCATGTCACCTCAGAAACTATTTTGTTTTATCGTTTACCTACTCGAGGACGAGTAGGAACTAAGCTTGGGGATGCTTGATACGTCTCCAACGTATCTATAATTTCTGATGTTCCATGTTGATATTATGCTAATTGCTACATGTTTTCCGTATGTTTTCTTATGTTTTCCGGGACTAACCTATTAACAAGATGCCAAGTGCCAGTTCCCTGTTTTCTACTGTTTTTAGTTTCAGAAAAGTTGTTCTGGAAATATTCTAGGAATTGGACGATTCGAAAGCCAGAAGTCTTAGAAGTCTCGGAAGCATCCAGAAGTCCCAAAGAGTCCCGGAGGGGGGCCACATGGTGGCCACACCATAGGGTGGCGCCACCACCCCTAGGCCACGCCACCTGGTGGTGTGGGCCCCCTGGCCACCCCCCGGCATCGCCCTTTCGCCTATATACTCCCCGATGCATAAACCCTAAATGAATCGACCTTTTCCACAAAATACATCCGTAGCTCCGCCGTCGCCGCCGACAAGTTTCGGGGGACAGATCTGTTTTCTGGCACCCTGCTGGGACGGGGAAGTGCCCCCGGAAGCCATCTCCATCGAATCCACCGCCATCTCCATCGCCGTTGCTGTCTCCTATGATGAGGAGGGAGTAGTTCTCCCCCGAGTTTGAGGGCTCTACCGGTATCTATGTGGTTCATCTCTCTCTCCCATGGTGTGATCTATATGTGATCATGAGCTTTGTAGTCTATTTGAATTCGTAGATGTTACTCTTCATCTTTTGCTACTCAAGTGCTTTATTAATATGAACTTTGGAGTCACCTTGTCCCGCGGTGTGAAGGTGACAGTGTGCACACCGTGTGTGTCCCCTCTATGAATTGTGGTGTTTGTCTAGTACCATCTGGGTCCGATGGTGATAGCATGGGGGCTACTTGGTTGGGAAAGTGCTTACTCTGAGGAGTGCTGTCAAATCCCTACGCATGGATTGGTGTTGTTATTCGACCGGAGAGTGGTTAAGAGTTGCATAGTGAGAGAAGATATCTAGTTATTCATTTATGTGATCATTGTTGAGAGTGTCCTCTAGTGAAAGTAGGAGCCCTAGGCCTTATTTCCAAGCATTGAAACACCATTTTCCGCCTGTTCTGCTCCATGTTTGCTTGCTGCCATTTTATTTCAGATTGATATTATTACTTATAACCATCAATATTACTCGCATTTCACTATCTCTTCACTGAACTAGTGAACTTATATACTTGACAAGTATATTGAGTGTGTTGGGGACACAAGAGACTTCTTGTATCTTAATTGTAGGGTTGCTTGAGAGGGATATCTTTGACCTCTACCTCCCTGAGTTTGATAAACTTTGGGTGATCCACTTAAGGGAAACTTGTTGCTGTTCTACAAACCTCTGCACTTGGAGGCCCAACACTGTCTACAAGAATAGAAGCGTACGTAGAAATTAGTTTCCATCCAGAGAAAGTTGATCCGGGGCGGAGCAGCTAGGCGAGAGGAGAAGGGGTGCTGGCGTTGGGAGGTGGAGCGGATGGAAGGAATGTAACATGGAAGAGGAAAAATCCTCACGGGGGCGAGCCATGAACCAAGGCAGATGGCCGGAGGGGGAGGGGAGCAGGTCGGGATCCAGAAGGCAGAGGCAGAGAGGGGGGCATCTACCGAAACGAGAGGAGCCCGAGGCGGAGGCAGGATCCGTGTCGCAAGGCGACGAGGCGAAGGTTCCCGCATAGCCCACGGGGTCGAGCACGGGAGAGACACGGGGGGCTACAGAGCATCTCTCTCTCCCAGACACGTCAGCGGTAGGGGTTGGCAGACCACATTCAACCAGCGGGGAAGTCCCCACCATGCGCAAAACGTCGTTGACGTCAGTGTTGACGTCATGTGCGATGGAGAAGAGGAGCAACACTCTCCCATGGCGAATTCCACACACAGAGAAAAGGAAGGAGGCGATACAACGCAAGGCAACCCAAAGTCTGAAGATACCCGGACTAAATTGATCCACAACAAGACGCTCAAAAGGGGAACCGAGCCAAAATTTCAGCAAATTGCTTACTAACGAGAGAAAGGGAGGGGCGACATTACCTTGCGAGGTCGAGGACAAAAACCAGACTGGAGTGGGCTCGAACAACGCCGATCCAGGGGCGACCGGCGAGCACACCAGCGAAGAGAAATGTTCCAGCGCAAAATGAAGTAAAGCATCTCCAGGAGAGGAGAATGGCGTCGGTAGGTTGCGTGGGTCGAGCCGCAGAGCAGCAGGGGTGACGGCAGCGAGGAAGCCCTGATGCGGCGTGGCCGCATCATCGGCCGTCAGGTCGCATGGAGCTTCAGCTGAAGGAGGGACGACCTCAGGGAGAGGGGAGTCTGTGGCTATGACGGACGGGGCGGCCGTCGTGGTATGGTGGGCACCGTCCCCCGGAGTGGAGGAGGGTGAGGGGGCTGGTGGGTGGGACGGTGGGGCTTAGAGCAAAACGAGGAGGGGGTCGCAGGTCGCGCTCACTCATCTCGCTCCCAACCTGAAGTTTTTTACTAGGATAGATAAAAAAGGATTTACCGTCATGAGCCCCTCGCACCCAGAGGAAGCCACAACGCGACACATGGGTAGGCTGAAGTACGCACGCTCGCCGAGAGAGCCGAGCACGAAGATGTCGAAGTTGCCAAAGTGGAGCTTGTAGACGATGCGCTTAGGCTTGGAGCATAGCGGCTCACCACGGGCCAGCGGCGCGGGGGGCGCGGCTGCGAGAGCGCGTTCGAGAAGAGAAGCAGCGGGCGCCACGCTTGAGGGAGCGTTGGCGGCCGGCACCGGAGGGGCCATACCCAGCGAAGCGATGACGTCTCCAAACCCCATGTCGCCATGGAGTTCCACCTCCTCGAAGCCCGGCTGAAGGTCGTTGGCATCAGAGCCGGCCGAAGGAGAGCCAGGATCGGAGGAAGGGGGAGAACCCAAGATGTCCTCGTAAGCAACAATTGCCACTCGCCCAACTAAACCAGTGCAGTGTTCATGCGTGCAGAATTTAGACTGTTTAGAGCATCTCCACTCGCGCCCCCTAGTAGGCGTCCGGATCGGTGACCGTAGCGGCCCTTTAGGGGCTCGCCCGGACGGCGTCGTGCCCACGGGGGCGCCCCTTCCCCACTCGGTGCCCCCAAGCAAAACCCCCAAAGCCTAATTTGCCTACTTTTTGCTATTTTGGCGTTCAAAAAATACTTTAAAATATTTATGTTCTAGATATAAGTTATTACATATATAGTTCTGAACGGCTAAAAATAAAAATAAAATATTCATACAATTAAAAATAAATTGGAAGTGCACTATGCGCCGCTAATCCTTTGTGAGCCCACAAATGCTCCACTAGACCATCTTGGAGCTGATCATGAGTGGCTCTGTCTCGGATCTTCATATGCATCGCGATGTACTCGGTCCAATCCGCCGGCACATTGTGATCCACATTGGCGAGAGGACCCTGAAACTCATATGGAAGATGATCATGCACTGGATTGGCACGCTCATCCTCAATGATCATGTTGTGCATGATCACACAGTCATTCATGATCTCTCCCATCTGCTCGGCCGACCAAGTGAGAGAAGGATACCACACAATGGCAAACCTCTGCTGGAGCACTCTAAATGCATGATCGACATCCTTTCTTGTGCTCTCTTGTACCGAGGCAAACCAAGATTTCTTGTTGCCTAGATGATTGGAAATTGTCTTTACAAATGTTGACCATCTTGGATAGATACCATCCGCTAGGTAGTACCCCTTGTTGTACTTGTGGCCATTGACAACATAGTTCACTGGCGGAGCATGGCCTTCAACAAGTTTCGCGAACACAGGGGAACGCTGCAACACATTGATGTCATTGTGAGATACTGCCATGCCGAAGAACGCATGCCAAATCCAAGTCTCGTGGTCTGCCACTGCCTCAAGGACCTCGCTGCAAACTCCTTGATGGCCCCCTTTGTACAATCCTTGCCATCCAAATGGACAGTTCTTCAAGCTCCAGAGCATGCAATCAATGCTTCCAAGCATAACAGGAAAACCTCTCGCTTCATTTGTTGCCAGGTTCCGAGCAGTTTCCTCCTCATTTGGTCCTCTCAGGTAGTTTGGGCCAAACATTTCCACTATCTTAGTGCAGAACCTGTACATGGTTTTGATAGCCGACGACTCAGACATGCGGAGATAGTTGTCCAGGCCATCTACAGGGGTGCCATATGCAAGCATTCTCATAGCAGTAGTGTACTTCTGAATTGAGGAGAAACCTACTATCCCCACAGCGTCTTTCTTCATCTTGAACCAGGGGTCGTGCTCCCTCACATTCTGCACCAATGTGTTGAACAACCTTCGCCTCATCCAAAATCTCCGTTGAAAATCCTTTGCATCGAATCTTGGCTCATCGGCAAAATAGTCGGCGAAAAATATGTAGTGGCCATCCATTCTCATCCTCGGTTTCGTCTTTCTCCTCCCAAACTTGGATTCTCCTCGCTTTGGTTCGCTATTGGCTTCATCCTCGGTGAGGAGTTGTGCCAAACAATAAGAACAATCAAGTTCTCATCTTCCTCGTCGTCGATATCGGCTTCTTCCTCTAAGAGAAAGTTCACCATCATCTCATCATCGCTGTCCATCTGTAGAAATGAAAATAACTTCAAAATATGACAAAAGCAGCGGTCGGCGCCCAACCGGGTAAATCGCCGAACACCTTGGGGGAGAGGTGGTTACCTTTGGTCACCGGAGGTGGCGCCTGAGGCGGCGCCGGTGGGACGGAGGTGCGGCGGGAGAAGGGCCGGGGAGCTGCGCCGAAAGGGGACGATTGGGGAGCGGCGCCGGTGGCCGAGAGAGCGGCGGCGCTGCGAGGCAGAGGGCGAAGCGGCACGGGCGGGACGCAAATGGGCGAGGCGCAAGCGGACGTGGCGCAAATGGGCGGTTTGTGTCGCTGGCAGGATGGGCCCACGGCGCGGAACGACTCGTCCGGCGCCCCACGGAAGCCCCTGAGAGGCGGGGTTGTGCTGGGTTTACTGGACAACGACAAGGGGGCGTTCGAACGGGAAGACACAATGGGTGACGCGACTGGGCGCGCTCAAGACCGTCCGGACCGGAAGACGTTTGGAGCGGCCTTGAAGGGCGCGACGGAAGATGCTGCGCGACTGGAGATGCTCTTAGACCATCCACACTGTGGTGCAAAAGCGGTTCGTAACATTCTCTCTCCTTGCTCTGAACCGGTTCAATACATTTCAAGGAATCGACTCATGTACTCTGACAGAAGAAGCGATTCAAGTATATGATTCGGTTCAAAAACTGCATGGATCAGAATGCACCAATGTAGGTCCACATGCAGTGACAAAGGAAGAGAGAGATGTGAACTAGTAGATTAAAATAAGATTGCATGCGGCATGGGTGTGCATGGGATTTTCATGCAAAGCGCTTGCAACACTGCAGGAGATATAGAGCGATTCATGTGTCTGATAATTTTTCCTTTGAACCGATACCACAGTGTGTACGGTCTTAGCGACACAACTTAAGACCGTTAGCAATAGTGTTGCTTGTTGCTTTCAACACACGGTTCGTGATCGGAAATATCTCGAGAGGGAGATCTGTTACTACTGCTAGAACTGCAAGTCTGCAACCAGATTTAAAATAAATAAATATAATGCATGACGTGAGTGCTTCTGCTAGATCTACTGCTCTAGGCACAGTTTAAAGACGTCGGGCCCCCTAAAGCTCCCTGCTCAAGGAACAGCAGTGCGGTAAAATTCTAGCTACACGTACGGACGTACTCGTACGTTCAGCTGGATTCTCGTAGGCTTTGTACCACGGCAGCCAGAGAACCACTTGACGCAAAATGCACGGCGGTTCTTTTTTCAATTAGTACTCCACTAGGCACGAAGTTTTCCATTGATTACTGGGACCGAGCATGAGCAAATACGAAATCTCCAGGCGTACCGGGGCGCCACATGCGACCAATCATTCCAGCACATTCTAATGATCCTTTCATTAATCATGATCATTGCTGGATGCCATGGCAATCAAGAAACTGTGTATAGTTCATCACACTCCTCTCTTTTCCCTCCGTATGCAGTTTCTAATTCGAAAAGAAAACATGCAGGTTGCGATCAGCTTAGAAAGGATTATGGGTTGCGATCTGTATATAGGATGGTAGCATGGGGCATGGCTGTGTCGAAAACTTTAAGCTGAGGTAGCAGGCAGGGGCCAGGCCTACGAGCGCAACGCTCTCTGTCCACCTACGTACCTGCGAACGTACACGCGGTCGATATTCATTTATTCGTTTCACCCGTTCGTGGCACGAAAAGAAAGGACATGAAATCTCGGCAATCCGGCATGCGCACGGAGATCTCAATAAAATCACCACCGCAAAGCCAATACGCTCGCTCGCTGCTGATTGTCACAGAGGTGTGCACACCAGGTCGGTACGTACTGTAGCCAGGGTACGGGGCTGCAGAGTCCGCCTTCCGTTTAGTAGTAGTAGCTTTGTAGGCTTGCTGGCTACGTACAGCGATCATGGTTCAAGCTGTATGTGTCAACTCGTGACCATCACAAAAGATCTCCCTCTCGAGGGACCTCTGGGCCAGGGGGTAACGTACACACCAACCGGACCATTTTGGCCCCGGTCACACGATGACACGACATAACGATTGCCTAATTGCGAGAAACTGGCTTTCCTTGTGCATTGACGCTTGCCTCTGAACCGAACCGAACTGCCAACTATTCCAAGGAATCTCCGCATTCTCCTGCAGACAAAAATAACCGGCTTCTCCTCGTAGACAAAAATCACAGGCAACTGTTGACGCCTTCAGCGTACCAACAGGCAACGGCCCTCCGGTCTCTGCGGCAAATGGGGGACGGAACGAGCTTGACATGTCGAAATCGTATCGAACGGCGCACGCAGGCTGGAAGAACGTCCTCGTTATTCGTTAATCTCCTCAGCTGGAATCAGTTAACAGCGGTGGCAGCTGGTGTCGTAGGAAGGAGAGAGATGAGCATGCAGGACGTGTTTATCCACAAAGTCACTGTTCACAGCAGGTGTGTTACAGTGTTACTAGCTCGCATGAAGACGACATGACAGGTTGCGCAACATGAATGAATGATGGACTAATTAATTAAAAGGAGTGTGTGTTTTCGCTGGGTCCACGTGACTATCAATCGATCGCTCACGCCTTCCCGTCCCGTATGTCTCGCTGTGGAGGAACTTCGAGCCCGTATGTTTCGAGACGGAGCCGCGTGTTTCTGCTGGCCGGCCACGGCGCGCAGGCCGGGAGACGCGGTGCGCCGGTGAGCCAGAGGGAAACATGAGACACAGAACGTGACACCAGCAGCCAAGCTAGGCGCGCGCGCCGCTGCTTCGAGTCGCAGCCGTTCTGCCGCGGCGGCATGGGCGAGCCTGACGGGGTGCAGTGAACAGTGAGGAAAGCTACGCGCACGGCGCACGTCCAGCGCGCACTATAATGCCAGTGGGCGGCATTTGTTTCCCGCCAAGTTACGTTACATGGCCTGCCCAACATGTGCTCTTCTAGGTTCTGGCCAGGCGCCCATGCGTGCACTCGGCGCCGGCGGCACTGTACATCTTTGTTCTTTGCAGAAGGAAAACACTCGGGATTTGTAGTTTTTTTCTTTTTCTTTTTATTAGGCGTGAGCATAGGTCGTTTTTCCGGAGTCGCTCGAGCTCGCCCGCAGCTGGAGCCCTTCAGCCCACGTTTCTCGCTTTCTTTTTATGATGGGTAGCCCATGATGCTCGCTTGCATACAGCCCACATTTCCGCACGCTGCACAGCCCAACAGTGGCTTGCTGCTAAGCTACACCACCTTCTCTTCCAAAATAAAACAAAGGCAGAGACGCAGAGTACCATCATATACGCTGGGGATTTTTATGTTGTCGATGTTGCACACGAGTTCACCATTTTCTAACAAAGTCGCACGGGTTTTGTTTAAGAAAACACAGGCGACACTTTTTTTTGGGGGGGGGGGGGGGGGGGGGGGGGAAGAGGGCGCGTTTACTACTATTTGTTTTCTTTTTCTTTCGTGTTTTCGATGTCGCGCTTCCAAATAATAACAAACTTGTATGTTCTTTTTTTTGCGCAGTCACACACCAGGTGTTGCAAGTTTTATTGAGCGCTTGCTACAAGTTATGTGGTCTTCCGGATTTTTCGATGACATGTTATGTGCCTTTTCAAATTGCTGCAAATACATTTTTGTTATTATAATCGTTTATGATTTTTATTGAAATGGCTAATTTTTTTGTTCAAAATAATCCACATGAAAGCCATGGCGTGTATAACAGGTATTTGATGTTTTTCTGCATATTCTATAATTTAAAAAATGATAAATCTTCCATAAATAATTAACTGTTTATCAGAAAATTATAACTAATATACTAAAATGTTCAAAAATATATATTGCATGTCAACCCTTTTTCTATTATGGAGTTCTAGAAATACAATATTATATAGGTTCAAACTCCATTTATCTCGGGGTCGCATTTCAACACCTTTAGTATGTCATGCCGTTCATACTGTGTGCATTACATTATTGTCATGTGTTGATTGTTCACTTTCTTTCCTATGTTCGGTTCTTCTCGGTAGAGCACGGGTTCGAGACCAATAGTTCCACCAAAGATAAAAAACTCAATCATCAATGAACAAGGAAAGTGTAACCCCCTTTTCGAGCATATCTGAATCCTATGTTTCGAAGGCTAATTCGAGTCTCCATAATATACTAAAACAATTAAATTTTATTAGTTATTTATTAATTGATACACTGGATCATAGGTTTTTCATGCTCGTTATGTTGATGATATAATTTTTATGTTTATCAATGATTTAGAGAGTGTTAACAATCTTAAAAATTTACGATGTATTTTTTAAAATTTATCTAGACTAAAAATTAAATTCTTGAAAAGTGAGATTGTGTGCTCTAGGGGAAGCAAACAAATAGAGTTATGGAATAAATGTCAATTTTTACTCGTGGGAAGAGGAGCTGCCAATAAGATATCTTGGGATCCCTCATCATGATAAAAAAAAACTTAGGAATTCTGATTGGAGTGGCTTTGAACGAAAATGTGAGAAGAAAGCATGTACATGGCAAGGTTAATTGATGACTTATGGGAATAGATTAATTATACTAAGGCCTTGTTTGAGAAATGTTCTTTTTATATTATCTCCTTGGTTGCTTTACCTAAAGGTCTAGGAAATGTATGGAATTCTTTAGGAGAAAATAGTTGTGAAATAGGGACCAAAGGAAGAAAACTTTTCATTTGGTTAAGTGGGAGGAAGTGTGTCAACCTAAAGATAAAGGTGGTTTTGGTGTAGTTCATTTGTATGTTATGAATATTTATCTACTTAGTAAATGGCTATGAAAATAGAGAAAGAGGAATTTATGTGGCAAGATCTGATTCAAAGTAGATATCTACACAATGCTACTTTGTTTCAAATTTAATGTTCGCTGCCATATACATTGTCTAGCCTACATATTGGCCAAACTATCATGGTCGAAAGTTAAGAATATGTCTAGGTTGAACGAGCCTAAAACGTTGTCGCCTAGTTATACTAAATATTTTTGCTTTCCCGTAACTCATCTTGTCGCTAAGGAGATGATGTTGTTTCCTTAATATACATAATTCAATGAAATATCTATAAGAATCTTTTAGATACTCCCTCTGATCCATATTAATTGTCGTAGTATTGGATGTATCGAGACATGTTTTATTAGTGTTAGATACATCCGGCCGAGTGACAATTAATATGGATCGGAGGGAGTAGAAAACTTACAATCTATGCATATACATATATATTAAGGTACATATTAGGTCACACCATGCTAATATTTAAAAATTTAGCATTATAAACTCATATCCTCGCATTAAACTAAAAAATTATTTTTTCACCAATTATCTTTGATTTGTCAAGCTTGAGAAATTATCTTGTTACAATGGAGTCTACAAGAAATCTAAGCACGCAAATATTATCAAATTGTGTGTTTGTATGTGTATTCCACAATATCCTTAAATATATACATAACTTGGCAAATTATTCTAGATTTATCTATCCAGTGACGCGGGACATGTTTATAAAGCACACATCATGCTTAGGTTTAACTAATAGATAATACTAGACTATATGAAGTGTCATCAAGTATATCCTCGAATCCCCTATATAAGTGTGTTTGTACTTTGTATCGAAAATATTCTTGCTTAACTGTTGGGCCATGTAGGGTGCAACTATTGCACACAAAAACAATTCCTGACGCAGCTTGCCAAAGAATCTGCTCAGTGAGAATACCATGGAGGCTTCGCTACAGCGTGGGTGCAGAATTGATAAAGCGCGTCGAGGCAGCGCAGTCCTTGTTCCGCTCGTCTTGGGCAGCTCCGCTGGCTTGATCGTGAACTCGCCAAGCACCAAAGGTACAATACATATGTCGTTGTACACACATACAAGAAGGAGGAGCTCTAGGCGATGGGATGCTAGGCCCAGTTAGGATGGAGGCACGGGATACAAAGAACCCTTGCTCTTCCGCGTCATACGCGGCGTAGCAAAGTGGAATCCTTCCACTCCACTTCCACTTGCTTGTCTCTTGGCGCCCCTACCACCTCCGATATATAGGTGGGTAGGTGGGTTGGTTTCTTGGGCCTACTGGCCCGCAACTGTTGTAGTTTAGCTAGAAAACCTAATTAACTTAATCCAACTGGCACATAGACTGTCCCGTTTCGACTTGAGTCATACTTGATTGCACCGTCTTGAGTCGAAACAATTACGGGTGGCTTATTTCCTCTTAAGTGGTTGACCCCGTAGTCTACGTTCAGTCATACACATCGAGAGCTACTCCTCCAACTTCCCATCATGTCTCTGAGTCATCAAAATCTTTCACCGAATCTCTCCCATGCAATAGCCAGCTTCAAGCTCATAACCAGTAGCGGCTTCTAACAAAGCATGCCAGTTCTTGAGAGACGTAAAGTCATCTAGACTTTTATATACAATCTTCATATATATGTCCAATCCCTTTACCTCGTGATGTAGGTTGACAAAGCTATGGACGAAAGCTTGTCATCACTCAAATTGTCTTGACTCTCTAATTGTGTTGTGACAGTGATCACCAGATTAACTCTTAATCTTGCTCGAGTGGCCATGATTTCCGATCAAGTCACCCGTGTGGGCCTAGAAAGCATCTCTTCGAGTCGGAGGGGAATCTCTTGTCTTCATAAACTACGTCACACATCTTGCTTCTCGAGTGAGCCCAAAATATACCTTTATAGATATTGTGTTAGAAATATGATTTGATAAACTCTACGCCGGTTGATCGACATCTCGAGTCGTACGAGGACCCCATGTCTAAGTATTGTGTCATGCACATTGATGATACTAGTAAATAACGACTTACTCGTTTCACACAGTGGGTCGGTTTGACTCGCCGCCAAACTTTTTTAGCCGACTCCATGAAGTAGGATCAGCATCTCCATGCCATGACTAGTAGAACTGGGTCATCTGGCGATTTGCACACTAGTTAGAGTTAAGCTTCCACATAACTCTATCAAGTAGGAACATTTGGAACAAGCATCTTATAAAATATGTAGTTCCACAACTGAATTACATATCCCGGTGATACATATGAAGATGATAAGTTCAAGGCTATTATGTATGAATAAACTTTTGAGTTCGCGTTGCTGAGTCCAACTCCAACATTAATCACGTTTTTATTGTTGCAAACCAAAAGTTTTTTGTTGTAATCGTTTTTTATTTTCGCTTGGTGTGTTGGTGATTTTTTCCAAAGCAATTTGCAGCATTTTTTTTGTTTAACCACTTTTTTGAATTTTGCGATGATTTGTTGCAACAATATATATTTTGTACACAAGGTGAAGGATTCTTTTGCACTACTTAAGATTTTGTTGCAATACTAGAGGGAAATTGTCGCACCCGGACTTCTAGGGGATACTCACAGTCCGTTAAACAGTAGATAAATGGCTTACGGGGCATACCGGCACCCGCATCTCAATATGAGCAGGCCAACACGTAAACGTGTGACAACCATTCTCTTACTATTCATCGTCTGCGCAAACCATCCCGTAGAAATCCAGATACTTCCGTTGACGTACTTCAAAACATACACACATGGTACGTCAACGGCATTTGAACAATTGATATCACAACAGATCTCTACGACACAAAAGATGGAAATAAGTTGCAAATAGCTCTCACTAGAGCAGAGATAGCAAATACACTCATCCAGAGGACACATGTCCCAACATATCATCATTACATCACAGCGGAAGCATTCAAAGTGTCTGAGTACAGACAAGATCCAAATAGGCCTAAGAGGCCGGAAACGAAAAGACGGAGCCCATCCACCAAGTCTCGGATCCTGCCCGGGTCCGCTATCTACTCGTCAGCAGTCTCGTCATACTCCACGTAGTAGCCACCATGGGGATCCTCGGAAACGTAGTCTGCGGAAACCACAGCCCCAAAGGGGTCAGTACATAAACGTACTGGCAAGCAAGACTCACAGTTCACCAAAGTGTAACCCGTCAACACCAAACACAGATGCTTTGGGTTCAACGGAAAGGAAGGGGATATAAAAGATGCTGCAACTGGCTGCTCTAACCAACTACAGAAACATGCTACCACTTCCGGCTATCAGAAAAGGGATAAGATAGCGTACCGTAACCAACTACCAACTAACTCCAAACAAACCCATCCTGGATCTCGCCCCTTATCCAAAGAAGCAATCCGAGGATAACTCACACAGTTGGATTAATGAGGGGTCAAGTTATTGTGGCAATAAGGCTATTACTAGTCAAGTTATCATTAGTTAGGTGTAAGTTGTTCTGAGTACTTGTTAGCCAGTACTTTCACCAAGTAATCCATAACCGCGGAAAACACGGCTTCTCGAGAAGATTTAACCCTGCAGGGATGCACCAATTTGGCCGTACACGTAAGAATGACCCGCCAGGCGGGGAGCTAACCCACCAAGCGAGGCACTCAACACAACTCAACTCTTCTTCGCATCAAGCCCAAAGAACCACATGCTGTGCATGCGCGGCTAATCGAGCCCCACGAAGAAAAGGGGACCCTCATAGCACTCTAAGACCACGCCGCCCTAAATGTCGACTACAAAAGTTCCACCCTGGCGCCAAGGGTTCGCACCTGCACATGCATGCATCAAATGGAAAGCCCGAACTAAGTGTGGCGATTTGGACGAGATGCGAATCGAATCAAATTAAGGGGGCGCCCATACTCGCTTCCCACATGCGGTTAGTGCGCTCATCATGGATCAGTAGACAAGACCCTTTTCCTAATTAGGGTCGACACTAGCAGGCCTCAAAACCACGCCGGGCCTCCTGCCGGTGCCTTATCAGCAAATTATTATTACCTCAAAATTAACAGGTTGTTGTTTAACATCGAGCCCCAGAACATAATGAAATATAGTACAGAAAGTAACGGGTAACAGACTCGAGCAAAACAACCCTAAGCATGCTAGTAAGACACGGGCACAAGCAAAGGGGTTATAGGAGTGGAGGTGAGGCAATATCAGGGTTAAAGGATACATGTGATAGGTTCGGAGAACAAGCAACGATACATAGGGCTAGCAGAATAGACAACGGAAAGTATCGGTATCCAATGTTGAAAGGAACACAGTGGTTCATGTGAGTGAATACTTGCCTACAAACTCAGCAGCCTGGTACTGAGCTAGATCCTTAGAAGGGGTGTCGTAAGTATCGTCGGTCTCAACGTCGTCGTGTAACCGAGAAGAAGCAAACAAACAACACAGAGAACAAACAATCAATATCATGGCATAGTGCACAAACATGGGATGATGCATGACCATTTAATTGATGCATCAAAATAAACTAGTGGACAAGATAACATGTTTAAATGGACCCATATGCAATTGGATTGCATATGGAAAGCCCATGAATTTAAGTTGAAACATTTGTTTTACAACTAACCAATAGATGAAAGTGGATTAGCATGATGCATGGATGAATAAATCAACAAAATAACAACAATAGGAGCAATTGGAAATAAGGTTTACCAAGTTTAGGATTTTATTTATTAAGTTAGGAAATTTTGGTTACTTAAAGGTGTCACACAAGCATTTGTTGTTTTCACCAATTTTAATTGTTCAAAATAGATAGAAAAGTTCATATTTGATAAGAACACACAATTTTAGGTGGAATACATGTTTCATTTGTTGAAAAAGGATTTAGAATAATTTACTTATGAATTAAACAAGTTAAACAAGATTTAAATGAATTTAATTCAAACATGAACTTATTTGAATTTTTATTTGTTCAAAACATTAAACCAAATTCATATTTGAAAAGTTTATACTTTTAGGGTTGGAAAACATATTTTATATGTCCCAAAAGAAATTAATTTGACCAAGTTATGAATTTAACAATTTTAAATGATTTAAACAAGGTTTAAATTATTTAACCAATTTTAATTATTCAAAACATGAAACAAATTTTATATTTGGAAAGAGGGTTTAATTTTGCATGGAAAACATATTTCATTTGTTGAAATTGGATTTAAAATGA
This sequence comes from Alopecurus myosuroides, assembly GCA_028641055.1. Taxonomy (NCBI): domain Eukaryota; kingdom Viridiplantae; phylum Streptophyta; class Magnoliopsida; order Poales; family Poaceae; genus Alopecurus; species Alopecurus myosuroides. Next base: position 139,069,079 of record CM054059.1, read on the forward strand.
GCAAGTTAATAATTTGGCAATTTTAAATGCAATAATTAAGAAACAGTTGTTTTCAGCAATTTAAATTATTCAAAACAGCAAACAAAGTTGATATTTGGAAAGTACATGAAAAGTTGATTGGAAAACATATTTAGTTTGTGGAATTTGGAATTTTTATGACCAAGTTATGATTTTTGCAAAATTAAATGAATTAAAAAAGATTTCAAATATTTCACCAATTTAAAATATTCAAAACAGTAAACAAATTTTATATTTGGATATACAATTCAATTTGGAGTGGAAAACATATTTATAATGTGTTATTTGAAATAAGTTTGAATTAGTTATGAAATTAAACAAATTTATAAGGAGTTGTTTGAATTTGAAATTTGAAACAATTTGAAATGTGTAAAACAGAAAACAAATGTTGTAAACAGATAGAGAATTAAATTTGGGGCAGTGCACATATTTTAGTTTTATTATTTGGGTTTATAAAACAAAAGTTATTTGTATTTTCATTTCAGGGACCAAACTGTAAATGCATTGGACTTAACTGAAAAAAAGAAAAGCTGGAATATTTTCTACACCGTGCAGTGACCTAGCCCAGGTCACTGCCAGTGGGCCCTGGGCACTATGGCCCGCGTGGACGCACGCGTGGCCGCAACGGTGGCTTACAGGTGGGCCACTGGCGCGGGGAAAATAATTCCCAAAAAAGTTGGGGCACGCAGGGCTCGAACCCTGGACCTGGCGCGAGCGAGGGAGCAGTGCTGCCACTGCGGTAAGCGATGCGTGTGTTGACAGGTAAGGTGTTCGTTTCCTTTTAGGGTTCAGTTTCGTGCAATTTATCTGAAACTGACGAAACGCGCCGTTCTGAACCTGACGGAAAAACGACGCCGGCGGTGAGCTGCTCGTGGCTGCTGTGCTCGTTGCCGTGCGCGTTGCGGGGGCTGCTGCGGTGCGAGCTCGTGTGCGTGATGACACGAGGGCAGAGAGGAGGAAGGAAGGGCACGGTGGCGCTCACCTCCGTTGCAGGGGATGCAGAGGCTCGAGGAAGACGGCCGGCGGCGAGCTGCGCGGACGGCGGCGTGGCTACGGGCCCCCTCGGGCTCCACGGGGGTGTCGAACACGTAGGTGGTACCGGGGGCGTCTCGTTCCCGCTGCTGGCTCGCGTCGATAGCCATCAGAGGCGGCGATCGCCGGAGAGTTTCAGAGGACGGTGGCTCGGTGGTGGTGAGATTCAGGGAGTGATCGCCGGGCAGAGAGAGGGAGGTGACGGCGGCTGAGGGAGATAGGGGTGGCAGGTGGCTAGGGTTAGCTCGGGGAGGGTCTGGGAGTAGGTTTATAGGCAGCAGGGCTCGCTCCCGGCCGTTCGCTGCGACGGCGCCGACGTGGAGGCGTTCAGATGCTTGCCGTACAGCGAGACGACGATGGCGAAACGGTAAGTGAGCGTGGGCTGGGTTGGTGGGCTGGTGGGCGCAGCCCACCTGGCTGGCCTGCCCACCCAGCGTTTTCTTTTTATTATTTTTGTTCTGTCTATTTTTTTTTTTGCAGAAATGAAAAATAGGAAGAAACTAGGGTTTCGAGTTAGGAAAATCTTAGAGAAAAATTGTGTTGCTTAGTTATGGTGTCAGTACCCACTTGGCAATTTTTGTTTTCCATAAAAGTTCAAAAATAAAACTGTTTGTAATTTAATTCAAATTTGAATGATTTTTGGATTAAGTGACTTATTGAAAACAAGAATTTAAATAAGGTGAACATATAATTTTAATTGGAAGCAAAAGATTATAATTGTTGTGTAATTTTCATAAGTTTAACATGGTGGTTGTTTTGGACAATGTGATTTGAATTTTTGAATGCAATTTGAATGAATTTTGACTATTAAGTGAATAGTGAAAGCAATAATTTAATTAGTTTGAACCTTAAGGTTTAAATGGAATCAAATGATTATAATTGTTTTGGTAATTTTCATGATTTCAAATTGGTTGTTGTTTGGAAAATGTATTTGAATTTGAGTAACAAATTGGATTAAGTGGATTATTAAAGAACAGATAAAAAGTTGAGCTTTTTATTTTTCATGGAAACAAATGGAAGTGTTATTTGAACCTTTTTATTTGGAAGGATTGTAACATAGCAAGTATGAACAAGCATTTGAAATATTGGTTTGGAATTTCAAATGTTTTTGGTATTAGATGAATTATTGATTAGAAACAAAACAATAGTTTTGGAATCGCAACTTTTATGGAAACAAATGATTGTTTTGATTTGAAATATCATTTTGGAAATTGTAACATCACAAGTATGAAACAAAAGGTTTGAAATTTGGTTTGAAATTCAAATAGAAAACAAAGGAAAACAAAGGAAAACAGAGGGGAATAAATGGAAAACAAGCAAAACAAATGCAATGAACATGATGTCATGATGCAGAACATAAAATAACAGAGAGCAAACATTCTAATGGCTATTTTTCATACTTGGGATGTTACAGAAATCACAATACTCACATTTTTTGCTATAAGTATCGGGAGGGGAAAAGAAATATACTTTTTTTATTTAAGTGGAGCTGATTTGGGTTGCGGGTTGATTTCCAAAAATTAGGAAATAAAATGCAAAAATAATGTTGTGACTGATTCTACGTGTCGGGTGGGATCCTGTGCTGGGTAGAGGGACCAATTTTTTTTGGCTTAGTGTAGGTCAAACGACACTTAGCACTCAGCTTTGTAGAACTCATAACCTTTTTTTGACTTATACCATTCCTAAAATGTAAAAATGGATGAGTACACAACTAGCGAGCGGCCGGTTGCTTAGGGGTATTAATGGGGAATTTGATCCCAATTTAAGTCTTCCTATGGGGTAATGCAGGGTATACCATCTTCCCTTTCCTTTTAAACTGGCAATAGATGCCATGACGACCATCTTAGAGAATGGTAAGATAGTTGACCACATTTCTCGACCAATGTTATTGGAGATTCGGATTATTTTGATATACACTTTAGTTGATCTGCTCCTAATCAAGCACTACATCGAATTTCAGGAGTGTATCAGTAGGTCATCAAACATTGATGGCAGTTTTAGTAGGCTAAACACGTGTGATGTACTATTGGTATGTTCTCTTCCTGATGCTACATCCAAGTATTTAGTCTATTTGTACATTCTCTAGATGGGCTAAATATAAGACTGTATAGGAGAAGATCAAATACTTATTTATGTACCAAAGAGGTCTGATATGAATATTTATTTCTTGCTTCAGACTGAATCTTCGGATATCTCTATGTATTTATATGATTTTATGTGGAGAGATAATGCTTGGTTCATTGATGTCAATCACTGCACAAGTGCAACACATGTAAATTAGGACTACCTTTAGTGAATCGGGATTTTTTGGCTACTCAAATAATGTATTTTATGACTAGGTGACCTCCTAGGAAGTTTGTGTCGACATTCTTAGGCTGGTCACAATGGGCAGTAACTAAGTAGTAACATCAGTGCCACGTAGGCAAAAAATCTGATGTGGCAAGTATTTAATATGGAGAGAAGAGGTTGTGGTAACATAGTTAATTACCGTAACATCATATTTTTCAATATATTATGAGTCTACAACCTCATAAATACACTTTGCATGAAACCACATTTTTGTTACTAGTACCCACTATGGAGGTAGTAACATAGTCTAGAAAAGTGTGTATATTACTAGTGCATGCTACTCCCTATTGTGACTAGCCTTACTGTCTTACTATTAAATTAATGGTTCACTACGTTTGTTTGTTTAAAAAAAAGTCAAGGGTTGTGTATTCAGTATTCTTTTGGGAAGTTGCACAAGCTACCTTTCCATCGAAACATAGTATTTGACTTACTCTCCATAGGGGAGGTGCATTATTTATTTTGAAAATAATCTAATTCTATGTGCATATGGGGGAAAGGAAAATAATTGATTTTATGATAAATGATGCATGGCAACCCAACTGGGGTGACACAGGAGACGCAGGCGCTGGCCAGGCTTAAAGGATTTTGGAAAGTATGTGTTCTTGTGTTACTGTTCTATTTCTTTTCTTTCTTCAATCTAATCAATCTAGCATTGCTGTATTTTGCAGGTCAAAGGTGAGAAGACCCTTTCGATAGAATATGTGTCATCACCTATGTTGAAGAACAAGCAACTAAAAGAAACATGTTGTACCTCTAAGGACTGGAACTTCTTCTCTTGTTTTGGTTGTGTGCATCCGTAATGGGATTAGGATATTGTACCGTTACAGAGGCTGGGTGTAATTGGTATCTCCAAATATCAATATATACTCGTTATAAATAATGTTGTACATCTAAATATGCGCCACTTTGTATGTGGAAGATCCGTACGAGATGAAGCCAATCAGCCGGACCCTTTGCCCCATGCAACCAAGAGACGAAAGACATGTCGTGATTTCAGGGGTGAGTATAACGCCCATTGTTTATTTTAGAAGTGCTACCCATGTTTAAAAAAATCTTACTTCATTCTTACAACAATACTAAATCGTCTCACAAAGTGCTATGACCTTATCCCCTTTGAAAGTTTCAGTCACAGTGTGTAGAATGCAAACAACAGAAACGCCGGACGCAGATGTTTCAGCTATATTTGCATGTTTCTTCTTACGTCATACACCAAAATTACTGGAACAGCCTCCAAAGGCCGCCCCCATCTACACGATGATGCCCCGCCTCCGCCTCTTACACCACCACCAACTCCTTCCTCTGATCACCCAGTCTCTTCTCCATAACCTGCCACACTCAAACCACCTCCCCAACAATGTTGATTCCAGCCTCTCCTCTGAGTAGAGGGGCGGAACACCAAATGGCGGTGGCCGGAATGGTGGGAATGGGTTCTGTCTGAAGATAATCAACCTATGAAATCTTTATTAATATTTTTCTCCTTCTGTCAATCTTCGAAAGCTAATCCCACCCCCCAAAAAAACATTGTATTTAGCCTCTTAAATAACCTGATGAGCATGCAGTACACACGACCAAGCTGCCAGATAACACATATATTGATCTAAGAGAAATAGGCTCCTTGATTAGTAACTACATCTAATGTTGACAACAGCTGGGCATTGAACTTTAGAAGAAACTCTCTGTTTGTGTTAACAAAATTCCTTGGGATTTAGTTCTTTGTTTGAGCATCAAATATTTTGATACATTTATTGTATATAGATTGATATGAATGAATCCCGATAGAAATCACAGTTGTTACGATTAGTACTTGCCCATTAACAATTTCTTATTCTTTAATATTTATGAACTCATGAAGTCCGAGCTTCGAGCTCTGGGCCTTATATGAAATGTCCAAATTTCCAATGATGCACTGACAGAAATTTTGTTTCATTTAAACTGTCTGTTTGTTCTGTGTTTACTCTAGCTCTAGAATGAAGAAGCAACACCTCAACTTTTATTGGCGAGTTAGGCTTAAAAACCAAGATTTGGATGGTGTGTCCTTAATCCTACCGTAGTATTCAGTACCTAAATATTTTGGTACATTTTCCATGTGGAAAGGTCCTCAGGTATCATAACATTTTCTGTCAACCTGTAATGTGTTCCTTCTTAGGTAGAGTGGTTGGAAACATTAGATGATTTCATACTTTGTTGACATAATAGTAAGATCAAGGTTTTAAAGATTTTTTTAAGAAAGATATATTCATATAATGTGAAGTTGTCATCATTATGTAAAGATATCAGTTACTATATCTTATTTCCGGCGAATATTTATACTTATACATTGCCCTCTTTGGGGAAGGCTCTCTTTTCTCCCCACCGCTCTCGAGAGGATAAGGCCAGGTTTTGAGAGTCGACCTTCGTCGTCGCCGCCCGGGCCGATCCCGGAACAGCTCTAGCGGCGCTGCCGACCGGAGTTGGGATGGGAGAGGACTGTGGTGCGCTTCTGTACAGAGTAGTTGTAGTTTTTACTACCTTCTAGAAGTTTCCTTCGTGGTGTTTGGCGTGATGCCGAGAGGGGTTGGGCGAGGGATGCACTCGGGCTGCATCTGCTTTCTGCTGTCCTGGTCGATCCTGGCTGAGGCGCTCCAATGGATGGAGCAAGAGGAAGGAGCGGCAGCGACGGCACCCCTCCATAATAAGCCCCTTTATTGACTCGATTTTGTCTTCTGTTCCTCACCGTGGGGGTGAGACAGACGATGGGATCGAATTCCTTCTCGTTCGGTTGTTGGAGCTGCAGCAGGGGAGATTGGAAGCTGCTCCCTGGGAGGAAATCATGGCGGTTGTTTGCTGGCCACCATTTCTGCTGGTCGAACGGCGACCCCTCCACCCCTTCTCGTCGGCGACAAGTTCTGTCCGGCGTTCCAAGGCGGATCTTTCCTCCAGGTCGTTGTGCCATGATGGAGGCACTCAAGCCCTGGCGCAGGTGGCTCCCGGTGCTTCACCCCAAGTGGCTCCGTCCTCGGTGGTGTTGTGCTTGCCTGCGTCAAGCTCCTCCGATGCGGCGGCGATGGAGCTGGACCTGATGGTGTTTTAGGTGTAGGTCTAGGGTCCTTTGTGCAAATTGTAAGGTCCTTGTTGTATTTTCCTATTTCCTTTGTTCCTCTGTGTATTGTGCCACGCATCATTGAAAGCTTCTAGGTCCCTCTGGGACCATCCCTTGTTCAAAAAAAAAATACTTATATATTTTAATACCCTATATATAGAAATGAACACCCTTTCTCTCGTTATATACAGTAACCATTTCTTTATACAATGGACTGGTCCTCATTTATATCAAGATTGTGCATGATTATCAAAGGTGAAGTATTTGTGTATGCCTGTATGGAGCTATGTCCAGCATAAGTATTGTGCTGCCTTTTCAGTTTGGCCAAAATAAACCATTCCAGCACATTGTTTGGTCAAATTCTTAGTGCTTCCATTTGATATACGAGTAGTACATTCTAACACTCACAATAACAAGCCTGTTAGAACAGAGAAAAGTTGCAAACTCTGCCCAACTATCAAACTCAAGAAACATGGGCTATGATATCCCTTGGTCAAACATGGTTATTTTTTACTTAAATTCTTGTCTAATCCGGATGTGCTGCATGGAATGATCACTATGACCTATGTCAATTTTTCTTTTATAAAGGGAATATATTAATATCGTGAAGATACGACCTATGTCAATTGTATTAGCATTCTTAGATAATTCCACAGCAACTCATATTTGGTTTCTTTCGGACGTGCCAACTTGCTCTGGTTGAATTGTGCATTTGTAAAATTGCTAGAACTAGTTGCACTCTTACGGTCTTAGTGAGGAAAATGTCTACTCTTTATACCGCTTTCATCAGTATTTCCGCAAAATCGTTAATATGTTTCTAAATTTGTTCTTTCAGGTAAGCTTACAAAACAGAGTTCATGGAGCTATTCCACTTTCTTCTTGGCATTTAATCAAGTGGATCATAACTCGCAAGGTGGTGTTAATTTGATAAAATCAGTTGAAGCTGTGTCAATCCAACTTTTTTCCAAGGACAAGTTCTTGGTACTTGATTCAGCTGGAGTGTTACCGAATTGGTCCGAGAAGCTAGCAAAACACATGGTTTGGATTGTGCCATGAAAGTCCAATTGTTTGATGTTTTCTAAGTAGTTGTATGCGTGAGTGTTCCCTTTTGTACGTGTTGTTCCAACTTAAAATTATCTACTTCAATTCTTTCTTTCTTCCTATCAGCTAGCTATGGTACCCAAATCTGCATCTATATCTATATTGCATATAATGTGCTCTGCCCGGTTGTACTCATCGGTACAGTTTAACTTCTATCCCATGCTCCTGCGAAATTGACAGTGGTATTGTGCAAGCTGTAAGTTATTGTGCTCATATCAAGTTGGTCGGCGTGGAAGGTCAGTGGTTCGGCGAAGCGCGCATATTCGTCTAGTTAGATAAATTAACATTTGATGGGAAAATCCTGGATCAACGCCGCAGAGAAGTCGATAAATAGTGATCTGTTCCATCTTATGTACACTATTGTGCTGTTCTCTAGCTTAATAAATAAGAACGAAGTAACAATATGGACCTATAAATACATCAAAGAAAAGCATAATAAAATTTACATCTAAATAAATTAAAGAGCGACCGTCAATGATACGGTATCAAGGTATCAAAGAGCTGTGTAGGCACGCTGCTCGTTACCGTTAAGAGATCCTTCGTGAGCATCACTTTTCTTTTTTTCATGTCGACAGGTGCTGCTCACTCTGCGATCGGCTATGACTCGGGAAGAATCGCTCTGATAGCCTGGATTACATTCCGACTCGCCGAACTCAGCGATGATGTAGGAGATCCAATCAGAGGACAGCATTATCGTGAGGCATCGGCGACAGAGAACATCGGATCTGAACGCCCAGCGTCCCACTGTCGACAAGCAGCATCAGGTCGCCGACCATGAGAACTGATTGCTAACCGCTTCCATCTTCATCAGCTTAAAAGATAGGTGCAACCACTCGTCAGAAATAAGTATTTCCATAGGCTCGATCCATTCTTTATTCACCAAAAGGTAAGGTATGTGTACTGTCAGCTATTAAGAACACCACATGATTCATTCAAACATTCTGAAAAGCCCATAGCGGCTCAACCACCAGCAAATTAAAAACAGATAAACCAAGCAAATTGGGTAAAATCTACTCTAACTGCTCCGAAGCAAACATGCATACAATTCCAATTGCTACAACAGCTTTCCTCACATGGCACGACAGCTGGTTCGTGATTATAGATTAATAAGAGACAAAGATAGCCGAGTATGCAAACATTGCCAACAAACAAGAATTTGAGGGGGGAGTTTCACAGTACACATGAATATTCTCCCTGTTTTGGTATAAGCTGCTATAATAATAGGAAATAAACAATCGATCTACTTAATTACCAGTTCAAAAATGAATACGACATGGTGGTACAATCAACCTGGTATACATTGAACAAGATGAACAGGCTCGTGTAAAATTAATTGCCTAGAACCAAACAGATACAACCGAGGACTCGCCAAGACAGTCAGAACACACCTACAGAATCGCAGGAAATTAACCTTTACATCCAACGACCAGCTACCCTTCATATCCAAGTTGGGATCACCTTCATCAAGAGTTCTCGCAGACTGCTGTGATTCTCAAACGGGGTGGTTGCTCTGGTTCAGAATTCCTCTTCCAGAATGCCCGACGCCACCATACCTCGAACCCTCTCTGAATGTTTGGGCAGTCCTCCCCAGAGTTGAGGAACCGGTTAAACCACGCAAGCAAGATCTCCTGCTGAGTTGCAAGCGGCAGTGTCAGAATCGTGTTTGACAGACCATCCTCAATCAAATGTCGGTCAAGCCCCTTGCATGCTCGCCGCATCCATCCAAAATCCTCGTAGAAGGGCTCAAGCCAGGTGCTCAGGAGCTGGCAGCGGGCCTCCTTCGACACTAGGATCTGTCCTTTGCCAACCCCAACAAAGAGCCTTCCAGTCACTCGGCTCACTTCATAGCGATGTATTGCCGGAACTTTGCCGTGGATCTCTGCCAAATCACTCTGCGTTGCCCATGTCCTCAAGAAGTCCTCGGCAATCTGGCGCTCAACAAGGATGTCGAGCATCCAATGCAGGTTGTCAGCCTGCCTAGCAATCTGCGCCACCTCGGATTGGTCACCTCCCGCAGCCCTCACAAATTGGTCGTGCAGCAGGCGCAAGCAGCCATTACATGCTGAATAGAGCGACTCCTTGCGGAGGTCGCCACCAATGGCTCCGCCGCGCGATGCACTGTTCTCCCTGAGCATTTTGGATACCAGACCCTTCATCTCCCTCCTTGCCTTCTCGTCCTTCCCCTCCAGGACAACCTGCAAGAGCCTAACTAACACCTCCTCACCGCCACCCACACTACTGCCGCCATTGCAATTTGGTCCCGTTTCCACCTCCTCGGTCACTACAGCAGGTGTCAACTCCAGAGAGACCCTCTTAAGAACCTCCCCGGCGCCTGAGTTCTCAAGACGCAGCTGCGTCAACAATGTGGCCACTTTCTCATCATCATCCTCCGCCCAGGGAGCCGCCTCCAAATACTCCAGACAAGACAGTACCCCGGCATCGAACACAATGGCTGCAGACACCTATGCATAGAAAGAAAATGGAAATTAAGGACCGAAAGCAAACGATTCCAACTGACTGACCACACGACATGAAGAAAGGTGCAGGGTGTACCTTCAGAATGCCGAGGACCTTGGCCACATCCTCCCTCATGAGCCTCCTGCGGAGATCCTTGCAGTACATGAGGCGCAGCGTCTCGACGTAGACCTCGACGTCGTCGCAGTCGGAGATCTCGACGATGTGGGGCAGCGTGCGCTGCTGCTTGGACCAGCGGTCGGAGAGCTTGGCGGCGAAGAACCTGCTGTGGGCGACGAGGATGTGGCGGTGGACGCAGAGCGTGAGGGAGAGGCCGTCCCTGGAGCTGAGGGTGAGGCGCACGTCGGAGGAGGCGGCGTCGTTGAACTGGTTCCCGGGGCTGCAGCTGCCGATGAGCTCGGCGACGCGGTCCTGGAGCATGGCCTGCCTGTCCATGGAGCGCGCGGGGGCGAGCGGGTGGTGCGGGTGCGGCGGGACGGGGGCGGAGTGGCCGGCGGCGGCGGCGCGGGGCTGGTAGTCCTGCTCGTTGGCCATCATGTCGAAGAGGGTGGGGCTGGAGCGCGTCTTGTCGAGGGGGAGCGGCGGCGGGGACATGGGGTTGAGGAGGCCGGCGTTGAGGGCGGAGTTGAACTTGGTGTAGCTGGAGGGGTAGGACTGCGTGTATGAGGAGGATGAGGGAGGGTTGGGGCTGGCGTAGGAGGAGGCGGCGGGCGGAGGCGGCGGGTCCATAGGGTCAGCGCCGCGGGCGGAGGCTGCGGCGGCGGCGGAGGGGGAGTGAGAGTGGGAGTTGGAGTTGGAAGGGACGGGGTGCGGGGTGCAGAACCAGGAGGAGAGGTCGTCGTGGGGAACGAGGCGGGAGGGCAGTGGCTTCTTTGGGTGCGGCCTGGATCTGGAGGAAGCGGCCATAGGAGTGGTATTTTTTTTCCCCGGGGCGGTGGGGGCGCGTAGGCGTGGGGATGCTCGCCGCGCGAGGAGCGCTTGTCGCCTTTTTGGTTGAGGCGTGGGCGTCCCGTCCCAGGGGACCACCTGGTGGCTGTGCCGCTGGGCTGTGGGGGCAGCGTGGCCGGGCAGCGAGATAGACGATCTGCTCGCCGCCGCAACTTGTCACCCATGGCCGCCGATGGAACGGCATGAGGTGGTTTTGCTTCGCTGTTAAAGCATCCCGTTGGGCCCGCAAAAGCCTCCAAGCTCCTTCCCGTCCGGACGGCCACCAAAAGTCCTCAAATTCCTCCCCGTCCGGACGCCCCCCAAATCGTCTACTCGCGTCTCTTAATAGGGCTTCCCGTCCCGACGCTCTCTATTTCCGTCCCTCTAGGGGTTCTCGTGGGGCTCCGGACGACTTGTTGGGCGTTGCGGTCACCGAGGTCGCCTTTGCGAAGACCATCACGCTCGGCGTCAAGCGCCGCGTGCTGCAGCCACGCCCCTGAAGAAGCGGCCGGAGGGCATGACCGACGCCGAGTGGGAGGCCGACCAACACCGGCGCGAGGTCAACATGAAGGAGCGCCGGCAGCGGTGGGAGAAGAAGGAGGCCCTGCTCGCGACGGTGAACCTCGACCTGCTGGCCGACACCGTTGGAAGCAGCTCGGGAGGCGGCTCGAGCTCGTCACCTTCGGGGTCGTCGTTCCCCACGGACGGCACGAACACGCCGCGCTCCCAGTCACGGCTCTGGCCGAGCCCCGGCCTCTCCCCCAACTTCAACGAGCCCGGTGGCTACGGTGGCTACGTCTGCAGCAACGGCTACGGTGGGTACGACGGTGGCTTCAGCGGGTTCAACCCAAACGTCGTCTTCTCGACGGCGCCCGGCGGCGTCGGGACAGGTCTCGACCTCAACAAGGTGTCCCCGGGCATGCGCCGGGACAGGCAGCCCCAGTCCGGCCACAGCCTGTCCTTCGACGCCGGCGCACGCCACCTGTTCGACGTCGGTCCCCGCAATCTTTTCGACGACCAGGCGCCCTCAGGCGGCTACAACGACAGTAAGGTACGGCCCCCCGCGACATCCCGACACCTTTCTCGATTGTTTTGGTTTCGACCCACCGTCTTCATTGTGTGTCCGTCGTTGGTGTAGACGCAAGATGGTGACGGGAGCGCCATTGTCGACGAGGAGCAAGACGTCAAGGACACCAGTGATGATGAAGACCAAGATGGTGACGACTCCGGTGACAATGGTGATGACCAAGATGCAAAAGAAGGCGCCAAGGATGGGAAGAGAAGAAGAAGGGTGGAAGTCGTGGCATTGCGTGGACCGTCAAAAAGGACGAGTGCTTGATTGACTCGTCGAGTGCCATCACCCAAGACGTGACCACCGGAGCGACCAAACAAGTGACTCCTATTGGAAGCAGATCATGTCGGAGTTCGATGAGCGCAAGTACCACAAGACATACGTGGACTTCAATATGGATCGTAATCAAAATGCGCTAGCCCATAGATGGTCCGCTATCCAAAAGTTGGTGAACAAGTTTCAAGGATGCTTTGAGAACATTCAAGCGAGGCCGGAGAGTGGTAAGAATGCAAGAGACCAAGTAATTTTGTGTGTCTCATCTTGTCCTATGATATGAGAACATACATGCATATTATCTAACAACTTGCATTCTCGTGTTGCTAGCTTGTTGATGCTCCCACCTTGTACAAGGCGCTCAACGATGACAAGGACTTTGTGCTCCTCCATTGCTTCAACAAGTTTCAAAACAATGACAAATGGGAGAAATTAAAACTCCGGAGGAAGCAAAAGTCCGGCGATGCTCAAATCGATTAGGTGGTGACCAACTCGGAAATGCCAATGGGAAACACGAAAGCCAAGGCGTCCATTGTGGTAGCGGTGAGCTCGGAGCGAGTGCACGCCGCCACTGGCAAGGTCATGGAGAATGTTACCAAGAACTCGGCCGAGAGGCGTGCCGCTACCGAGGCCAAGTGGGCGGAATTCTCCAAAATGACGGACAAGAAGATTGAGATCGAGGCTGGCAAGGCGGCGTCCAAGAAGAGACAAGGGGACTTCAAGATACTCACCACTGACGCGTCCAACCTCGACCCTCGGGCGAGAGCGGCGTGCGAGGTCCTACGTGCGGCCATCTACGCCGAGATGGGTGAAAGTAAAGTATGGGCACCTAGAGGGGGTGAATAGGTGCTACGACCAATTTTAATTTTTATTTAACAATTAGACTTGACACAAAGGTAAATTCTCTAGATAATGCAACTATGGTGAATTTACCTATATGACAAGGATGCAATAAACACAAAGCAAGTAAGTAAAGGGAGTAAGGGAACGAGGTAACCAAAATGAAGCACACGGAGACACGATGTAATCTCGAGTTCCTCCTTGTTAAGGGAGTACGTCTCGTTGGAGGGGTGTGAGCTCGCCACGAAGGCCTACTCAACGCCACAAAGGCCTCACCCTATTCTCCGATGAACCCCGCCACAAAGGCCTAGTTCACCTTCCACTATTGATCCCCTTTGAGGCGGGAATCGAGTCATTTACAAACAACTTGGGGCACACACCCACAACCAAATTGGGGGCTCCCAACAATCTTGAATCACCAACAAGTAGCAAGATGCCTAGGTTCTCCACAAGAGAAAACCCTAGGCTAGATCCCTCGAGCTAGAGAGGGGGAAATGAAGAACGCGTCGGTGAAGATGTAGATCGGGGCCTTCTCCTTCAATCCTCCAAAGATCTTCGAGTTTAGGTGGAGGGATTTGGAGTTATGAAGGACTTGGTGATCTCTTAAATGCTATTGAATGCAAGGGGGAAGAACTAGAGCTCAAGGAGGAAGAGGAGGGGTTTATACCCCCCCCCCCCAAAAAAAACTAGCTGTTTTGCAGGAATTTGGGGACCGGAATTTCCGGTCTGCTGTTCTGCTCGAGCACCGTTGACTTCAACCGGAATATCCGGTTGCCCATGAAAAAACCGATACCAATAATCCGGATCGTCTCTGTCCCGCATAGGCAACTGTACCGGATATTTCGGCTCCTCCGGAATAATCCGGTACCAATAATCCGGCCCATCTCTGTCAGTTTTTTTGAGCAAAAACTCCACAACCGGAATATCCGGTTTGACATGAAAAATCCGGTACCAAATATCCGGTCCATGTCAGTACCAAATTGGTCCGAAAATTTCCTGACCGGAATATCCGGCTCCTCCGAATAATCCGGTACCAAATATCCGGTCCATGCTAGTGCAGAAAATGGTCCAAAATTTTCCTGACCGGAATATCTGTCTCCTCCGAATAATCCGGTACCAAATATCCGGCTGACCTCTGTCCCAAATCTCTTAGGCCAAACTTCACCGAACTTTTCGGTGATCGATGCCGATGTTAAAAATAACACCTACACACTAAACACCTCGATAAATAATGTACTTAGTATTGTTAACTAACACACAAAACACCGGGAAAACGAAATGCACTTTCAATCTCCCCCTTTTTGGTGTTAGATGACAATACTAAGATTTGCAATAAAACCTTGACAAGAACATGTTTGAAACAAAATGGAAATGTCACCCCCTATCTATATGCATATCTTTTGTTTGCCTCAAATGCAAATAGATGCAATACTATACGGGGAGCAATTTCCAACAAGTAGCAAACATGCCAAAGTAACAATATCACATATATGTTGAGAATAAGATGGAAATATATACCTTGTGCGTCGAGATGATATCAAAAATAACCAAGCACAATAACGAATATATCCTCAACATAACATAGATAATCCAGATAAACACTAACAATAGATAATCCATGATAACCAACATAGTCTCACAACACAATAACACATAGTTTTAAACGACAATAAAAACGAGCAAGGTTCACAAAAATAAAACTAAATGGACACAACCTCTCACGAAATGGTAAAAGCATACGCTTGTGCCCGAACCCATGCAAATCCCGTGATCTAGTAGCTACTTCTCCCCCTTTGGCATCGAGACACCAAAAAGGAGAGAAATAACTCTACTAACGCCCCAACACGGTCTAAGCATCAGAATGCTCAGAAGACTCTCCGGCAGAAGCGTCAGAAGCTCCCTCGGCAGCCCTCTCCAGATCATCACCGGTCTCCTCATCATCCTCATCATCATACTCATCAACAGGAGCCCTGGAAGTGGAAGCAGAAGTGGTACGGAGAGCCTCCTCAATGCGCTCCCAAGGAGTGCGATCATCAGCTGACCACTGGATGTAGGACTGAGCAACACGAGGAGCAGGTAGATCACCAGTAGCACCACTCACGTGGTGAAGAATCTGACTCTAGGTATTGTCCATGACTGTGTCCCTGCAGTAGGCCATGTACTGCTCCTTATGGATGTCCACCTTCATGCACAGCACATTGCGCTGGAACCAGGAGAGCTTCCTGACATGGCGCAGAGTGCTAGAACCAGGAGTGGAAGTAGGCTGAGCAGGCTGAGCACTAGAAGAGGCCCTACCTCCCGTCGAGGTACCACCCTCAAAAGGAGGAACAGGAGCAGCAGGAGTAGTCTTCTTCTTCCTCTTGATGTACAGTTTCTTGACCTTGTGAGGCTCCATGGGAAGATCAGAGAAATCCTGCTTCATCGCATCATTGATGAGCATCATGATGTAAGGACCATAGGGGATGGTGTTCCCTCCAATCATCGCAGTGTACAGCTCATGATAAATAATATCCATGACATCCACTGTCGTGGGATAATCACGGCAGACGTTACCGGGGGTAACTTATCTTGGGGCAATTCGACTCTGGTGTTTGGGAGAGGGTTTTGCTCAGGGGAAATCATGGTGGCAAACGATCTGGTAGCCGGCAATCAAGTCGCCGTGTCTCCGATCTAGATTTATTATCTCAACTCTGGTATTACAGGGGATACTCGAATAGCTAGTAAAACTTGTACGTGTCTACTATAACCCCAGGAGCCGGCTTATATGATATCCGGACCCCCTGGCTTCATGTCCAAGGCAGACTCGGAGTCCTACCTGGGCACCGCTTACAAACCCTAAGCTTCCTTATCGAAACCCACAATCCGGGTTGCGAGGCCTACACTCTTGGGCCTTCTAGAAACTCCTTCTCCTTAAGCCGGGTCTTGCGCAGCCCCCCTTGGGCCGAGTTACACCTTGGCGTTAGCCTACCGGGTTATCATCCCTCCATCAGTAGTCCCCAGAATAGTTTGGGCTTCACGGGATCCTCCTTGAAGCGCATGCTATTCCCTGCAAAAATAACAAACATACAAGTTCATAAAGGGCCGAGTTAGCTTGCTTTGATAAACAGCTAGGCCTAACTCCACTGGTGGTCCATATAACAACCCGGCTTTATCCGAATCCATCTTCATTTTCCCGGGTCAACACTCCGAGGAAAACATAGAAGACCCGGCTCGCTTTGTTCGCTAATTAGTCCGGATATCACGGAAACGATTCACTCTGATCTTTTCCGGATATCACGCCCACGCATTTAACCACTTATCCCAAAAAATCCGGGCGGGTATCCCTCTCCAAAATTTTCGGCTCCCGCTCACCAGCCTAGGTTTTCCCTCCCGCACCTATAAATAAGGGCCTTAGGGAATAACCTAGACCTAACGTTCCATTTCTTCGTCCCCTCGCCTCCTTCACCTCCAAGCTCCATCGGCGCTCCCTTGTTCGAGCTCAACGCCGCGCCGCCACGAAGCCCGCGGGGGAGCAGCCGGAAGCGAGCCGCCGCCGCCTGCGCTCCGCTTCCGCCCGCGCCGCGCCGCTGTCGACCATCGCCGCCGCGCCCTCAAGCTGTCCGCCGGAAGATCCCGCAGGCCACCGCGGCTGCGCCATTTGCCGCCGCCGCACTCTCCTCCAGACCTCGCCGGTAAGCCCTCATCTTCCATGAATTTTATCTTTAACCTTGTTCGATCTAGATTAGATCTAAACTCGCCCGTAGGCAACCTTCTTGCTCCGTATCGATTTGGGTCACTCATGCTTCATTCTTTCTGATTCAATCACTTAAGCTAGGTTAGGTAGCATTCTTCTATCGCTCGTGGTCATGAAAATCTTCGTATATTTCTCCATGGATTTCTCCGTCTAGATACAGTCTGTCAAAAATTTCCGTCACTGCTCTTTGATACTCGGATAACCTGTAATTTCCGGATCTTTTAGCTGCTCTTTGGTTAACCGGATAATCAGTCATTTCCGGGTCTTAATTACTTACACTCTGCATCCTTTATCTTGTGTTTTGTAGACTGCACTCATGGCACCCAAGAATAAGGGAAAACAGCCGGCGAAAGCGAGGCCGACACAATCCATATCCGCCAACTGGGCTAAGTCCACCGTGACCAAGGCCAAGTTGGACGAACTCGCTGAGTCGTGCGTCCTTCCTTCCCAGGAGGATATCCACTGGCGAGTCCCGGGAGACGAGACCCGGCCCACCCCTGGTCCTAATGAGGTAATTTGCTTTTTAGAACCCGTGATCCGGGGATTCCGTCCCCCGGGTCACTCCTTTTTCCGTGAACTTCTTAGCCACTATGGCCTCCGAGTCTTTGACATAGGGCCCAACTCTATGTTAAACATCACCCACTTTATCGTTCTCTGCGAATCATATCTATGTGTCCCCCCAAACTTTGCTCTGTTCTTGAGTTATTCCAATGCAAACCATGCCGCGAAAGCGCTGACGGGGCCCTCCTGGCTTGCGGCGGAGTGTCAATCCAGAGGCGGAAGAATTCGCCGATGCCGGCACTGGCAGAAGTCCTTCTTCTATTGCCGGGACATCTCCCCACCCGGCGGAAAGAGATTGTCGGGTTTCTCCGAGGGCCTCCTCGATCTCTGCGATACTTTCAATGCCTTTGCCTCTGAGTCGGATAGGGAGTCCATCCAACCCCTCCTAGCCAAACTTGCTGTCCTTTCCGTCCAAGGTCTCCTTGGGCTTAATTTAGTTAAAACTTGGGTGAATTTCCGGATCCAACCTAATTCCATCCGGCCCAAGCTGATGTGCGAATATTCCGTACACGTCACGGATTCGCTCCGCTACTCTTTGAGGAACTATCCGGCTGCTGATACAAATAAGATTATCAAAAGTTTCTTGACTGAGAAAGCGGAAGTAATCCGGAACATAGCCGGTTTGGAGCCATACACCCGAGACAACCCCGCTCCTGCGGTAAGATCCGGCCTTTACTCTTCTGTTCTTGTGCTTTTACTTGATGCAATCACTAACCTTTTCTACCACACCTTTATTTCAGGCAGGTAGCGCCTTCTGGAACATCGAGACTCCCCCTACCTCCGAAAACCCGGAAGAAGACGAGGAGCCGGCTGACTCAGACGAAGGTACCATCCGGGTTTCACCCCTCTTAATTTCTGCTATCTCGCCTTTCCATACTTTCTCTTTTTCCGGCTGTGTACTATGCTTCTCAGGAATAGAGGATAAGGAGGACAAAGATAATAAGGAAGACCCGGAGGAGACCGAAAGTGACGAAAGCGAGGCAGAACCGGAAGCTGAAGTTGGGGCCAAGAGGAAACCCCGAGGGGTCGTTTTCAAGGTTCCATATTCCTCCATGTCCTCCAAACCGTATTCATTTGCTAACATGCGCGAGCTTAATCAACAATTGTCCGACTCACCATTGAAAGAGCCCCCTAAGGTCAAGCGCAGGGTGACCCGGAACTCCCCGGGTGAGGATCCCCTCAACCCGGGTATCCCTACGTCCCCAGTTCGCCGTGCCGGTACTTCCCAATCTCGTCCTTTCAATTCACCTCAAAGATATCCTTCTCCCTTTATCAGCCTCGTCCGGGTCTAACAACGAGCTTCCACCGGACTTCGTGGTGAATACTGGGTAAGTTACATTTCTTGCTATCCGATATACTGGCTCTTTCGATAACTTTTACTCATTAGTACTAACCATTTCTTTTACTTTCCTTAGCGTCCAGGTCACGACTAGTGACCCTGACAACATGGATCTGGATAACCGGGAAACTGAGGATCCGGTTGATAATGTGAACACCGCGACTGGCGGCGCTGAAGAAGAAGACCAAGGAAGGGACCCGCTGACAGACCCGACCAGGCAGGCGGGCGAGTCTCCCAATCCATCAGATGGACCCGGGGATGACGACGTCGAGGTTGTGGGTGCGAGGATGGGTGATCCCCATCCTGACACCCAGGCAACCCGGGTATCCCCCCGAGGCCGGAAAGGACTCCACCTCCAAGTAACCCGGCCCCCGGCTCTTCCGGTACAAAACCTGATGATATGAGCTTCGCCGAGATGCTTGACGCTCTGCATACCCTGAGAGCTGACGAAGAAGGCATTCTAGAAGCCTTGATAGCCAAGCACGAGGTAAATTCAACTAATACTGCCCATATATTTGTCTAGTCCCCAAGTTCCGAGTGAACTTATTCATAATTTACTTGGAACTTTCATAGCATATCCGACTGATAGTTCTTTTTTGTCCGACTAACACTTCCTTGTGTTTCCACGCAGGCTTACGTAACCCACTCTGAGGAAGTGTTGGCTAAAACCACCAAACTCCTCGAGGTGGAGACGAAGCTGCGTGAATCAGTTGAAGCTGATGCCAAGAAACTGGGGAAACTTGCGAGAAAGTATAGAAAGAGATCCCATGCTGCGGAGGATGAACTGACCAAGCTATCTGCCCAGATTGCCAATACTCACCGTGCTTTGATTGGTAATGATTCCCGACTCACTAATCGTAACCCGGATTTTTGTTCTGATAAACACTCGGAATTCCTTATTTGCACCTTTCTGTTTTCCTGTAGGGCCGGATGATGAGATTCCGGATCAAGATGACATAGCGAAGCTGAAGACCATAAAGAGCACGATCCGGCAACTCTGTGCCGGCACCAAATGGGTTCTGCAAGTTTTGAAGTGGCCGGGTACTGGACGTGGTGGTTTGAGCACACTGCTTGATGCGTGCTCCACCATCCCCGAGTGGATCGAGCACTGGAAACGGTCGTCATGCCGGGTTGGAGTAACCCGGGGGATTGCTCTGGCTAAAGCATACTTTCCCAAGCTTGAGCCGGCAAAGCTCGTTGGCGGGTTTCCAGAATTCAACAATGATGGCTCCAAGTTTTCAGCCAAGAACTACAAAGCCATCCAAAAAGAGGTTCGTCACTCGTCTAGTCTGATTGCCGATAGTCTGGATGTCAGTCTGATTGTTCCACCATACGACGCTGAGGATAAGCCAGTTCAGTCGGATCTTCCGAAGCCTTATGACATGCTAGCCCGGTGGAAGGCGGAAGCTGCTCAACTGAGGGAAGAGGCCGCGAAGAAGAAGGCTGAGGCCGATACTGCGCCTACAACCTCTACGCCGGTTGTTCCTCCTCCCGCGCGCGCCGGTACTGCTGCTGACCCGGACGCTGCTGCCGCGAAGACTGTTGAAAAGCAAGTCAAAGACCAAGACCCGGCTGCCAAGGACAAGGTTGACGACTCGACCTAGTAGGCCGAGTAAACTTTTATCCGCTACCGTCTCAAACACTTCATTCGGCCAATGGGCCTTTAAAACAATTATTCTTTTGATAGTGCGCCTGTGCACTTTTTGATACTACTATCCTGGTTTGTAATACGTTTAAAACCTTAATATCTTTCATGGCCCTTCTGGCCTTTGCGTGAATTTGATATTTCTTAACTTTGAGCTTTTTCATTCCTGGTTTTCCGACTTTCGCTATGGTTCCTTTTGCGAGACTCGGTTTCCGGGTCTCATGGGTTTTGACAAGTGGACTTTTTCTAAGTCCCCAAGTCCCCAAGACTCGGATTTTTGGGTTTTTGAGCTGAATAGCTAGATAATTTGTTTCTTTTTTCAAATTCCCAAGTCCCCAAGGCCCGAATTTCCGAGTCTAGGGTGTTGGATTTTTTCAAAAGAACAAATTGTTTCTGCTAAGGCCCGAAACCTAGAGCTGCTCACGTAGGTTTGAAGTTGTGCTTAATATATCTTGAGTTTCCGGCTATTAACCTTGTACTCCGCATAACTTGTGGTTTAGATGACCCTTTTGACCTTCTTTTACTATAAGCCGGCTTTCGCGTGGATGATCAATGCTGCTATAACTGTATAAAGACAGGGTCAGGCAAGTCCCATTGGGCATCATGACTGATTGTAATTACACGCTAGCAAAGCATGCCACTTTTGTGCGAGTCACATCGAGCTTAAGCAAGAAAAGTCAAGAAAATTTGGCTCTATTGTCCGGTTATAAGCTTGCAGCCGTACTTATTACAAGTAATCGGCCCTTATAACCTAATGGCATCGCGGCCGGGTCTTTGAGTTTGCAACTGTGCTATTCAAGCAATCAGCCCCCAAGACCTAGATATATGCAATTTACTAGAAAAACTAACATATTAAGAACAACAAATAATACTTACCTGAAGAAGAAGTAGAAAACAACAGGAATATAAAAGCTTTGACAAAAAACACACAAAAAGGAATATTTTGCTTAACCATCTCTTTATTGATATGAGAAAAGTTAGGTCAGCAAGCCGCCTCATTAAAAACCCTCCAGTCCCCTTAGGTACCCTGGATAGGAAAAGAGTGCGTTTGAAACCTGCTGCCTGTTACATCGTGTAATTCCACTTGTGAATCTAGTCTATTCTAGGTGTAGTAGGGACGCAGCTGAGCCACGTTCCATGGTCTTTCTCTTTCTTGCATAGATGAAGTTGTATGAGCGGTGTCATTGACAGTAGCCGACTCTTCCCTTGCATCTACCAAGTAATACGATCCATTATGCAGATTCCGGCTTATGATGAACGGTCCTTCCCATGGTGGGGATAGCTTGTGTTTTCCTTCCTTTGACTGTACCAGGCGTAGGACCAGGTCCCCTTCCTGGAAGACCCGGGTTTTGACTCGCCGGCTATGATATCTCCTCAGGTCCTGCTGGTATATGGCTGATCTTTCCAAAGCTTGTTCTCTGTGTTCTTCTAGCATATCCACGGCATCCTGCCGGGTCTTCTCCTTCTCCACCTCGACGTAAGCCGACACTCGAGGCGAATCATGAATGATATCACTCGGCAATACTGCTTCTGCACCATAAACCATAAAGAATGGTGTCATCTGAGTAGATCTGTTGGGTGTGGTGTTGATTCCCCAAACCACTGATGGTAACTCCTCAACCCATGCGCCAGCAGCTCTGATGCACGGGACTCGCAGCCGTGGTTTTAATCCACGAAGTAACTCCTGATTTGCCCTTTCCACTTGTCCATTAGCTTGTGGATGGGCTACTGAAGCTATGTCAAGCCGGATTCCATTGTTCCCACAGAATTTCTCCATCTCACCAAGGGACATGTTAGTTACATTATCTGTTATTATGCTGTGAGGATACCCAAACCTGTAGATGATTCTTTTTAAGAACTTGACTGCTGTGATTGCTTCGCAATTGGTAACTGGCATAACTTCCACCCACTTGGTAAATTTGTCAATAGCCACCAAAAGATGGGTCTTTTTGCAGGGTGACATGTGGAAGGGGCCCACCATGTCCATGCCCCAAACAGCGAACGGCCAGGTTAAAGGAATTGTTTGCAACTCCATAGCCGGCACATGGATTTGGCGAGCGTACCTTTGACATCCATCGCACCTTGCTACCAAGCGTTCCGCGTCTGCTAAGGCTGTGAGTCAGAAGAAACCGTGCCGATATGCTTTGGCCACAAGGGATCTTGTGGATGCGTGATGTCCACAGTCGCCTTCATGGATCTCTTTCAGGATCTGCCGGCCTTCTTATGGTGCTACACAGCGCAAAAATACTCCTGCAGCACTCCTTTTGTATAACTCGCCATTGATGATAGAATAGCCCTTTGCTCGCCTCAGAATTTGCCTTGCTAAAACTTCCTGTTGTGGTAACTCGCCCCGTGACAGGTAAGCCAGAAACGGCTCTGTCCACTCGGGGACAACATGTATTGTGGCCACGAGCTCCAAATCCGGGTCTTGGTTAGCCACCTCTTCCTCAGACTCGGTTTTGACTGATGGCCGCCATAGCTCGTCCAGGAAAACATTGGGTGGAACCGGCTCTCTGCGCGAGCCGAGTCTTGCAAGTGCATCTGGTGCCTCGTTCTTTCGCCTATCAATATGCTCCACCTCATACCCGGAAAAACACCCGGCAACCCTGTCCACCTCCCTGCGGTATGCTGCCATAGTTGCATCCTTTCTGTCCCAGGTTCCTGAGACCTGCTGCACCACAAGATCTGAATCTCCATAGCATCGTATCCGCCTGATGTTCATCTCCTTGGCTATCCTCAATCCGTGTAATAATGCCTCATACTCGGCCACGTTGTTGGAGCAATCGAAGTGGATTTGCAACACGTAGCTCAGTTTATCTCCTTTAGGTGATGTAAGTACCACTCCAGCTCCTGATCCCTCGTACTGCTTGGAACCATCAAAGTGCATTACCCAAGACCCGGAACTTGGTGTCATTGTGGGCATGCTAGTGTGAGTCCAATCATTAATGAAATCAACTAAAGCTTGAGACTTGATTGCTGACCTAGGCTCGTAGTTAATGTGATAATCTCCCATCTCGATGGCCCACTTGGCTATTCTACCTGTTGCATCCGAGTTTCTGATGATATCCGACATTGGTATAGAGCTAACCACTGTTATGGGGTGTTCCTGAAAATAGGGCTTCAATTTCCGGCTGGCCATGAAGACCCCGAAAACCAACTTCTGCCAATGTGGGTAGCGCTGCTTTGCCTCTGACAATACCTCGCTGACGTAATAGACCGGCCTTTGAACCGGGTGATCCTTCCCATTCTCTTTGCGCTCAACGACAACCACTGCACTAACCGCCCGGGGCCCGGCCGCAATGTATAGTAGCATGGGCTCTTTGGGAACCGGGGCTGCTAAAACTGGTGCCTCAGATAACTGCTTTTTTAATGCCTCGAACGCCTCATCCGCCTCTTGGTCCCAAACAAACTTATCAGATTTCCTCAAGAGCCGGTACAGTGGTATTGCCTTCTCTCCGAGCCTGGATATAAACCGGCTCAGCGCTGCTACGCACCCTGTAAGCTTCTGAACATGCTTTAGGTTTTCCGGCTTTTTCAGACTCTGGATAGCTTTGATTTTGTCTGGGTTTGCCTCGATTCCTCTCTCGGAAACAATGAACCCGAGTAACTTTCCTGCTGGGACTCCAAACACGCACTTCGTAGGATTAAGTTTCATCTGATACCTTCTCAGATTCTTGAATGTTTCCTTTAGATCATCAATGAATGTTTCCGGTTTCCTGGTCTTGATCACCACATCATCCACATAGGCGTGAACGTTGCGCCCAATCTGGTCCTCAAAGCACTTCTGTATGCATCTCTGATAAGTTGCACCAGCATTCTTTAGCCCAAAAGTCATGGTTTTGTAACAAAAAGGCCCAAAGGGGGTTATGAACGATGTTTTCTCCCAATCTTCCTTCTTGAGCTTGATCTGATGATACCCGGAATATGCATCCAGGAAACATAATAGGTCACTTCCAGCCACTGCATCTATGATCTGATCAATCCTTGGAAGGGCAAACGGATCCTTTGGGCAGTTCTTGTTGAGACTCGTGTAATCTATGCACATCCTCCATTCGTTACTCTTTTTAGTACTAGGACCGGATTTGCCAGCCAGTCCGGGTGAAATACCTCCATGATAAATCCGGCTGTCAATAGCCACGCAATTTCTTCTCCTATAGCTTTTCTTCTCTCCTCATTCATTTTCCTCAGGCCTTGCTTCACGGGCCTAGACTTGGGATCAACATGCAACCTGTGCTCCGCTAACTCAGTAGGGATACCCGGCATATCGCTAGGCGTTCAAGCAAAAACATCTTGATTTGAACGAATAAACTCCACGAGTGCTTTTTCCTGCTGATTGTGCAGGTTAGATCCTATGGCAAATTGCTTTGAGGGATCACCCTCGACGAAGGCCACCATCTTGGTACCTTGTGCTGCTTTGAACTTTGCTCTCTCGTCCTCCGTATTCGGCCTTTTTAACGTTGTTCTGTCATCCGGGTCTACTTAAGATCGATAGTACTTGAGCTCTTCCTTTCTACAAGCTTGTTCCGCCATTGCCGCGTCTCCTTCGTCACACTCAGCCGCTATAACCCGGCTCCCATGGATGGTGATGGTCTGCTTGGGACCCGGGATTTTTAGCTGTAAGTATACGTAACACGGCCTGGCCATGAACTTGGCGTAAGCCGGCCTTCCAAATAGCGCATGATAAGGGTTGCGCAACTTTACCACCTCAAACGTGAGCCACTCCACCCGGAAATTATCCTTTGATTCTCCAAAAGCAACCTCCAAGGTAATCTTTCCCTCAGGGCACGCCGAGTGACCCGGCACAATCCCGTGAAAAATTGTTGAACTTTTCTGTAGCTGAGACTCCTTGAGACCCATGCGTAAGAAAGTTTCCCAATATAAGATGTTTATGCTGCTTACGCCATCCATTAAGACCTTTTTCAGCTCATAACCATTAACCTGTGGGGAGACCACCAATGCTAAGACTCCCGGGTGTTCTATTTTTTCCGGGTGATCCCTTCTGCTCCATGTCACCTCTTGATTTGACCACCTCAGGTACCTCGGAACGGCCGAGGAAACCGAGTTTACTGCCTTTTTCAGTATCTTTCTATCCTTGTTGGAAGTTCCCGTGGTGTGAACATGGTACTGGCCCAATTGCTTGGGGTTGGCTTGGAAACCTCCAGCTCCTCCCTGATTGTTACCCGGATTACCGCCTCCTGGGTTGCCTGCTGGGGGTGGGCCGTTGCCCGGGTTACCACCCGGACCCGGTCCTGCTCCCCGGCCTGCGCCTCGCATTGCTTTATGTATTTCCTCGTCCTTCCATCTTTGTAAATCTACGCATTGTTCTAGTGAATGATTTGCCGGCCTGCCGTTCCTGCTGTGGCGCGGACAGGGCATCCTGAAGGCCTCTATATGGTTAGCCGGCCTTGGCGGTCCTTGGTAATTTCCTCCATTAAAGTTTCCTCCGTTGAAATTTCCTTCTGCCCTGGGTCTTGCAAACCCGGCTTCTATGTTGGCGACAAACTCGGAATTTCCCTCGTACGGGCGCTTATTCTGGTTATTTCCGTTATTTCCTCCATTGTTACCCGGCGCAGATCCATTGTCGGGTCTTCCACTGTTGTTTGCGTTGGCTTTGGTTTTCTTGTCATCAACATCCTCCTCTGTTGTATCCGTAGCAGCGTGCTTGTTGCACGCGTCCATCAACTCTCCCATTGTAACCTCTGAAGCATTCCGACTAGATTTCATGCGTGTTAGCTTTTGTACTAAGGGTATATACTTGCATGTCTTTGCCATAGCTTGTAACGCATCCTTCGGCTGAATATCCGTGGATGAGTGAAGTATCTCCATAACCCGGCGCACCCAACTGCGTGCCGATTCTCCCTTCTTCTGGACGCAACGTTCTAGGTCATCGATTGTGAATAACTTCCTGCACGTCCCATGGAAGTGCTTGACAAACGCAACTTTCAGCTCACCCCACGAACTAATAGATTTTTCCGGTAAATGGTTGAACCATAACTCTGCTGCTCCCTCTGACATCATTAAGTACATGAATTTGGCTTGAAGATTTTCAGACGCGTTGCGAATCGACATGGCCATCTCATAACTGTTCAACCAGGTTTCTGGATCCATAGTCGGCTCATAGTTTACCACTTTACCCGGTTCCTTGAACTTATCCGGGTAGGGCTCGGCTCTGATGGCGTCCGATAAACACTTGGGTCCGGCTAAAACCGCCGGTACTGGCCTTACCCGGGAAACATGTGACCCGGCAACGGGTGCGGCGGGGGG
This sequence comes from Alopecurus myosuroides, assembly GCA_028641055.1. Lineage (NCBI taxonomy): Eukaryota > Viridiplantae > Streptophyta > Magnoliopsida > Poales > Poaceae > Alopecurus > Alopecurus myosuroides. The sequence goes on from CM054059.1 coordinate 139,095,787, forward strand.
TGCAACCGCTACCGGCCCTCGTACCGCAGACCCGGCTGCTGCGCGTCTGGCTCTGGAACTGTCCACGATAGCTTGCGCGGCTGATACTGCAGTTGTTGCCGGTCTACGGGGAGGAGGCGGCATTTGCTGCTGCTCTGCCCTCCGTCGTGCTGAGCTTGTCTGGATATTACCGGTGTTTCCATTATGCCGGCTTATATACGGCGTTCCATGCATTCCACTCCTATTATCCGGGTAATTGACTTGCTGAGCCACTGCCGTGCGCAATAAATCTATCGCCCGCCGGGTCTCCTCCGCATGGGGTGACTCTCTTACGGGGATTCGATGCAATGCCAACGTTGCTGCATATACATTATCCATGGGGTTGTTGAGGTGACCTGGTGGCGTACGAAATCATGACGGTGGTGGTGGCGCTGTATTACCAGCAGCAACCCCTGTCTGCAACGTGGGTAACCCGGCTTGCACATTTGTCGGCTGTCCCCCACCAGTCGCGGGCTGATGTACAGTCTCCTGATTCACAGCCGGAATTGGTTGATCTTGGGGTGTGACGAATAACGTGGCCGGGTTTAGAACTCCACCCGTTGCCGGTAGTCTAGTTTGGTATCTCTGATGCATCCTAGTCGTCTCAACCCGGAGCCGGTTCTCCAATGCTTCCAGCTCACGTTGGCGCGTGGCTACTCCTTGCTTATCTGCTTCCACATCTCTCCTTTGCTGCTCCAATGCACGGCGTGCTACATCCAGATCCCTGGCGCGTGCCGCGGCGTTTTCTGGGGTTATCACGGTAGCTAGCACCGTGGGATCCAAGATTAGATTGTTACTGAACAGGGCCGGGTGTTGTGGGTTTGAAGGTCCCGCCCCTGGCGTCCTGTTCGCCATGAATCCAAACAAATTCGCCTGCAACTCGCTATCCGCCGCTCGGCTAGTGACCGAAGCCGATTCTCCGTCGACCCGAGTCAGAACCGGGTTTCCGTCAACCGGATTTTGCTGCTGGGCCAACGCTCGTGCCGCTCCAACCGCGGCCGTAGTCACGTCTCCCTGATTGAGATTGGTTGCAGAGGCCGTGTAGACCGCGACCTGGCGCGCGATGCCTGGTGAAGACTCGTACTCCTCTTCATCACAACTATCCTCCTCGTACCGGTCCTCCAGCAGGTGCAGGATAGACTCGGTATCATCTTCTCTCATGACCCGGCCACGCGGGGTCCATGCCGGCTCCTCCGGCTGTTCCCTCTTCGTGGTAGCCTCTTCTATCGGATCCACCGTTCCGACCGATTCTTCTCCATCCGACTGAACGCAGGTTGCTTCTCGTGACACAGAATCACATCCAAAATCATCAAGGATTGAACCGGACGTACGTACCATGCCGATGAAGACGTTGACCCGGCCGATTGTGACGACAGATCCGGATTCGAGCAGATCCGACTCTGGCCCCCAGCCAAAATCGTCCACCATCTTCTCTCCTTCGGGGTTGGTGTAGATCTCGCCGACTACGAGGTTCTTCATGTTCTCCCGAGTTTCTCCCGTGATGTAAACACCCTTGGACGCAGGCCCCACGGTGGGCGCCAACTGTCGTGGGATAATCATGGCAGACGTTACCAGGGGTAACTTATCTTGGGGCAATTCGACTCTGGTGTTTGGGAGAGGGTTTTGCTCAGGGGAAATCATGGTGGCAAACGATCTGGTAGCCGGCAATCAAGTCGCCGAGTCTCCGATCTAGATTTATTATCTCAACTCTGGTATTACAGGGGATACTCGAATAGCTAGTAAAACTTGTACGTGTCTAATCTAACCCCAGGAGCCGGCTTATATGATATCCGGACCCCCTGGCTTCCTGTCCAAGGCAGACTCAGAGTCCTACCCGGGCACCGCTTACAAACCCTAAGCTTCCTTATCGAAACCCACAATCCGGGTTGCGAGGCCTACACTCTTGGGCCTTCTAGAAACTCCTTCTCCTTAAGCCGGGTCTTGCGCAGCCCCCCTTGGGCCGAGTTACACCTTGGCGTTAGCCTACCGGGTTATCATCCCTCCATCATCCACAGTATAGGAAACAGAAGGATCCTCTTCTTCCATGCACTCTTTAGCCAAGATAAGAAGGTTGCACAGAGGAGTGGTGAGAGCATCATTATTACCTCCACTCGGCACCAAGAAAGATCTAAAGATACGCACCAGCTGATCATAGAGAGGAAGAAGTCCCTCCAATCCCCCAACAGTAAAGCCTGGAGCATATAACTCTGCCATGTACCTCTCCCTCCGAGGTCTCTCCACCTCATGCACACGGCGACCAATAGGAGGATGAGTACTGTAGCGATATCCAAGAAGACGAGCCAGTCTGTGGAAAGGAAGCTCACAAGGAGTAGATGTAACATCCCAAATCTTACATTTGGAATGTTTTGCATTTAGAGCATATGCATAGCATAGCATGGTTTCAAAACTTGCATTTGAGTGTTGCATTTTAAACTCCAAAACAAAATCGTGTTTTAAAAATCTCAAAATCCTCCTATAAGGCGTTTATAAGCTAAAGAATCATTGAATATTTTATTTTGCCTAAAATTACTTAATAATAGTAAAATATGATAGAGTTTTAAATTTAAAATTTTTAGAAATTTGTTTGACTCGATTCTGAGTTATATTTCAAAAGTTATTAGCATTTTAGTTTTGGTTAAAAAAAAAACCTAACGGGCCGGCCCAGCTGCCCGCAGCCGCACGAGGTGACCGTACACAGCACGTACAATGCCATCAAATCCCGTTTTTTTCCGAGTCACCTCCATTCAAACTCGCATATCTCTTCATCGGAGAGTCCAAATTCAATTCCGCTTCTTTCTACTTGTTCCCTACTCCAAGGAGCAACTTTCTACCGACCTACCAGCCTATAAATACCCCAGCCCCGGCCGTGAGGTCGTCCCAAACTCGAAACTCCAATTTCAGATCTGTTTCGTGGTATTTTACTCGTCACGGTCCGTGAGTTGCTCGGTTGACGTTCAAGCCTTCACGAGAGCTCGTCGATACCAATCCATCCCAAGAAACCTCACCTCTTTTCATCCACCACAGCCGGAGAATTTCGCGATCTACTCTTTCAGATCTGAAGCGGTAATTGCTCAATTACTCTTCAACCGTTTGTCCGTTTTCGCTCAAATTTCTACTGTAGTTGCATCTCATCATTATCTACAACTTTCGAACTTTGAGTTTTTCGATTTAAGTTACAGATCTGTTTCTATAATTCCGATCTACTTTTGCCACCGGAGTAACTCGAAATTTCAAATTTATACTTCGTTCTTAGTCATCCATAAAGTTGTCGTTGATTGTTTTACTTGCTTTTTAGATCTTATTAATGTGTTAGGTTTAGATCTACCTTTTTATGAACCTTATTTCGATAAGATCTTGTAGATAGTTAATTAACCCTATTTAATTTGGTTAAGCTGCTTCTTTGCCTCTTGTTGCATTACAAACTTTTTCATGCATCATATATTGTTTAGGCAACCAGAGAACTAGTAAATTAGTTATCTTGCATTATTAAATCATCATGCATCCATATGTTGCATTGTTGTTTTGCCTGGTTTGGTTATTTATTGTGGTATGCTTGAAACGTGTAGATTGCGAGAGTTGTGATTGCTGTTCGTGTGAGGACTGTGGTCGTTACGGTTGCGACTAAGTCAAGTGCGTGAACGACTCCAATTTCTGTCAAGGCAAGTGACACACATGAACCCATTATTTTACTATATGCATTAGAGTTTTATAGTAGTTATGCATGATTAGGAGTTGAGTGTTATAGCTATACTAGTTATTATTAGAGATTGCTCCATTAACACCCAGGTGGAGTAATCACATGTTACCCCTAGATTGTAGCATCCATGTGATAGAAAACATCGTAGTTGTAGATTGCTTAGCCATGCTCTAGCTATCCGTGGATGGGATCATTATCATGTTATGATGAAAATTGTTATTTTAATTGCTTATGAAAACAACATGATAATTAATTAACCACTGGGCGGATTGCTAGAGAGTCATCAGAGTACAAAGTTTGGTGGGGACCGCCGCCCAGTATTCTGAGATCATGTTTACTTTCTCTATGTAGTTGTTATTTTCGTGCAACCATGTTTCATATTAGTATGGGCTAGACATAGATTGTAGGTTGTGGTGACTCGAACCCAACGTGTCCAGAGATGTAGATTAGTGGTAGGTTGGTCCGGCTCGTGGTGGGTTTGGGGATCTACTTCTTATGATTTATGGCTTGATCTTCTTTCCTTCCGTGGTACTAGTGGTGTATCATGGTGTTTGGGGTCGATTAGGCAACATGGGTAAAGGGCACAAACCTCGCGAGGGTTAAAACTAAGATCTTAGCCGTGTTCCATTGGTTAGGGACAATTCAACAACTAGATGGGAAACATGACATATCTCGTTCATTCTTGTTTTATTAATTACTACCAAATTTGACTATGGGTTATTGGAGAGGTGCCTGATGGTGTTTCAGCGCGCTAATCCAAAGGGTAGGAGCATCTTGCTATCAACCAAGGTGTCCAATTACTTAGGAGCACTTTGCTATCAACCAAAGTGTCCAGAATATGTGCAAAACTAATTTATTATCAAAAGATAGGACAAATGCGTTTATGCAAAATAGTCTTGAAACTCTACGAGCCAAATATGCATGTAGATTAGCACTTGCCATTCAAGTACCACCATAGTGTCACTTGCCATCATTGCTCAGAATGATCTGACCTCTATTTGGGGGCTGCATATTCCAACGTGCAGGTTGTTCGTATCCGGAGTGATCGAAGTAGGTCTCGTGACTCCACTCAACTTGTTTGTTCGCCTGTGGCACAAATTGAAGACTGGAGCCCTTATATGCGCTTTGTTATACTTGAATAAGTTTTGAGCTAGCTTCCGCTATGCAATTTGTAAAGAATTTTGTACTCTGGATTATTCGCTAGATATGAGATACATTTGCTTCTTTTGATATCTATCTAGTTGTGTGTGCTGGTGAACGGTCCAGGGGCCAGTACTACACACAAAAGTATAGCTTGTGATGGGCTGTACTACTACAGATGGTATCAGAGCAATATGTTGACTGTAGGAACGAGACCTTAGAAAATGGATTAGGAAAAGCCATATGGTGAAAACTTATTTTTCCACATTCTTTTTCTGACTCTATTCTTGTAATCTTCTCATCTTTATCTCCTACTTCCTTCTCTTCTCTTTAAATCATAGTGGAGATTCCCATCGAGAAGAAGATTCAATTCAATATAAAGGAGATTCACCTCAAGATAGAGAAGATGGCTTACTACAAGAAGGAAACACGATGCAGCTATTGAAGCTATGTGAAGACACTAGGTTGCCCACCATGTAGGTTCCTAGTTATCGAGATCGTGTTAGGTGTTGACCATATCAAATTATATGATGTGGCAATGATAGTCCGAGTATTTTCAACTGTTTTGTTTTCAAAACTTATTGGTATTTTCGCAGGAAATTATACCCTATTTTTGAAAACTATTTTTAAGTGTTTGGTTTGATTATATGTTGATTGCTAAGTGTTGCTTTGTTCATATATAGTATGGGTAGCTATTTTCTTTAGTCCTGTCCGTCTAAACTCACCTATGCTAACCCATAGATGCCTCCCCGTCGCGATCCCAACCGCAACAACGAGGAGGGAGAGAACAACAACAACATGGAGAACGCAGTGACCCAACTAGCCCAACTGATGGCCCAGTACATCGCCCACAACAATAACAACCCACCGCCACCACCACAGGTGGATATGCTCACTCGCTTTCTGAGGTTGAGGCCAGCAAGGTTCTCGAGTGCTCCTGAACCCATGATAGCCCTTGACTGGTTGCGATCGGTGAACAAAGACCTAGTGACTATTGGATGCAGCGAGGAAGAGAAAGTGAGGTTTGCTTCTCACTTACTGGAGGGACAAGCTGCTTCTTGGTGGGACAACTACCAGATAAATCATCCTATTGCGGATGTTACCTGGGAGATATTCGAGGAAGGATTTAAGAATGCACATGTCTCAACTGGAGTGATGAGTCTGAAGCGGAGGGAGTTCCGTAATTTGCGTCAGTACCAGCGCTCTGTCACTGAGTACATTGACGAATTCAGCAACCTAGCTCGCTATGCTTCGGAAGATGTGGACACAGATGCCAAGAGGCGCGAGAAGTTTCTGGATGGACTAAATGATGATCTGGCTATTCAACTCTCAGTAGTTCACATCACCAACTTCCAAGAACTCATTGACAAGGCTGTCATTCTAGAGGGAAAGTACCAACAAGCGGAGAAACGCAAAAGGAAGCACAATGGTGGCACCCACATATCTGGATCACATCAGAGGGTCCGTACTCACCATGACAGTATTGGAAGTTCTGGATCTCATATGCAAGAAGGTAATGGGCATAATCAAAGTGAAGGAAACAAACATAAGCATGATGGAGGGAACAACCACAACCATAGCGACTACAAAGGCAACAATCAAGATGGAAACCAAGACCATCGTAATGGAGGCAATGGCCATAACCGCAACAACAACCATGCAGGAAGGAAGGATCCCAGTCAAGTGGAATGCTTCAAGTGCAAGAAGATGGGGCATTATGCAAACGATTGTTCGGAGAAGATAACTAATGGAGGATCCAAACCAAACCCGTTCCGGAAGGCAACTGCGAACCATACGAACGTGGAGGAAGTATATGATGCAGCAGACCCTATGGCTGGTATGTTCTTTGATGGGGGGGATAATAACCCGGTATGTTAACCTCAAGGTGTAACCCGGCCCAAGATATGCTGCACAGCGTCCGGCTAAGGATAAAGAAGCTTCTGGAAGGCCCAAAGTTTGTAGGCTCTGTAATCCGGATTATGGGTTGCGAAGAGGAAAGTTAGGGTTTGTAAGCAGAGTTCGAGTAGGACTCAAGATGTGCCTTGGAGGTTAAGTCAGGGAGGGGGTACGGGTGCTTTATAAACCGGCCCCTAGGTTTAGCTTGACAGATTCAAGTCATAGTTGTATCGCCGATTATCGAGTATCCAATATAATTCGTATTCGAGATCCGGCGAGTTGCTTTCCGGTCCTTAGATCGCTTTTCGCCATGCCTTCCTTCGAGCTAAACCCTCTCCCGAATACCTGTGTCGACTTGCCCCAAGATCAGTTACCCCAGGTAACATCTGCCGTGATTATCCCACGACAGTTGGCGCCCACCGTGGGGCCTGCGTCCAAAGGTGTTTACATCACGGGAGAAGCTCGGAAGAGCATGAAGAACTTCATCGTCGGCGAGATCTACACCAATAACGAAGGAGAAAAGATAGTGGACGATTCCGGCTGGGAGCTAGAGCCGGGTCATCTCGAATCCGGATCTACTGTGGCGATCGGCCAAATCAGTATCTTCATCGGTATGGTACGTACGCTTGATTTAAGAGGACAATATCACGTGCATGTTACAGGGACTTCTAGCAGGGACAAAGGAGCATTAAATCAAACGGTGAATTCAACTTCTGCGGCCGTTCCGAGATACCTAAGATGGGCGGAGCAAGAGGTAACGTGGAGCAGAAGGGATCACCCGGGAGGAATAGAGCGCCCCGGAATCTTGGCATTGGTGGTCGCTCCGCAGGTCAATGGTTATGAATTGAAAAAATTCTTGATGGATGGAGGGAGCAGCATCAACATCCTGTATTGGGAGACCTTCTTGCGCATGAACCTCAAAGAATCACAGCTACAGAAAACTTCGACAGTTTTTCATGGAATCGTGCCGGGTCATTCGGCGCGCCCCGAAGGAAAAATCACATTGGAGGTCGCTTTCGGAGAATCGGTGGATAATTATCGCGTGGAGTGGCTCACGTTTGAAGTGGTCAAGTTGCATAGTCCTTATCATGCGCTGTTCGGAAGGCCGGCTTACGCCAAGTTCATGGCTAGGCCGTGCTATGTGTATTTGCAGCTAAAGATTCCGGGCCCCAAACGGACCATCACCATCCATGGGAGCCTGGACATAGCAGCTGAGTGCGATGAAGGGGATTCAGTGATGGCTGAGCAAGCTTGCAGAAAGGAAGAACTCAAATATTACCGGTCTCAGGTAGATCCGGATGATGGCACAGCATTGAGAAGACCGGACTCCGAGGACGAAAGAGTGAAGTTTAAAGCAGCACAGGACACCAAGAAAGTAGATTTCGTGGAGGGAGATCCCACCAAGCAGTTCACTATAGGGTCTAACTTGAAAAGCGAGCAAGAAAAGGCTCTTGTGGAGTTCATTCGTTCAAATGCGGACGTATTTGCTTGGACGCCCAGCGACATGCCGGGTATCCCCACTGAGTTAGCGGAGCACAGTTTGCATGTGGATCCCAAGGCTAGGCCTGTGAAGCAGGGTTTGAGAAAAATGAATGAGGAAAGAAGAAGAGCCATAGGCGAGGAAATCGCGCGGCTATTAGCTGCAGGTTTTATCATGGAAGTATTTCACCCGGACTGGCTAGCAAATCCGGTTCTTGTGATGAAAAAGACAAACGAGTGGAGGATGTGCATCGATTTCACAAGTCTCAATAAGCATTGCCCAAAGGATCCGTTCGCGCTACCAAGGATAGACCAAATCATAGACGCGGTAGCCGGGAGTGACTTGCTGTGTTTCCTGGACGCATATTCGGGATATCACCAGATTAAACTCAAAAGGGAGGATTGGGAGAAAACGTCGTTTATAACCCCTTTTGGGGCCTTCTGCTACAAAACCATGACATTTGGATTGAAGAACGCGGGTGCAACTTACCAGCGGTGTATTCAGAAGTGCTTCGAAGATCAAATTGGGCGCAATGTGCATGCTTATGTGGATGATGTGGTTATTAAGACCCGGAAGGCAGAGACATTTATCGATGATCTAAAGGAGACGTTCAAAAACTTGAGGAGATACCAGATGAAGCTTAACCCAACCAAGTGCGTGTTCGGAGTTCCGGTTGGGAAATTACTCGGCTTTATAGTCTCCGAGAGAGGAATCGAGGCAAACCCGGATAAAATCAAGGCCATCCAGAATCTGAAAAAACCGGAAAATTTGAAGCATGTTCAAAAGCTCACGGGCTGCATAGCAGCCTTGAGCCGATTCATATCCAGACTTGGAGAAAAGGCAATACCTTTGTACCGGCTCTTGCGGAAATCAGATAAATTCGTGTGGGGTCAAGAAGCAGATGAGGCGTTTGAAGCACTAAAGAAGCAGTTATCTGAAGCACCAGTACTAGCGGCGCCGGGTCCTAAAGAGCCTATGTTACTATACGTGGCAGCTGGCCCCCGGGCCGTTAGCGCAGTAGTTGTCGTGGAACGCAAAGAGGATGGGAAAGGTTACCCGGTTCAGAGGCCGGTTTATTACGTCAGCGAGGTATTATCAGAAGCAAAGCAGCGCTATCCACATTGGCAAAAGTTGGTATTCGGGGTCTTTATGGCCAGCCGGAAGTTGAAGCCATATTTCCAAGAACATCCCATAACAGTGGTTAGTTCAATACCAATGTCGGATATTATCAGAAACTCGGATGCGACGGGAAGAATAGCCAAGTGGGCAATAGAGATGGAGGATTATCATATCAGCTACGAGCCCAGGTCAGCAATCAAGTCCCAGGCTTTGGTCGATTTCGTTAACGATTGGACGCACACTGGAATGGCTACCATAGTTCCAAATTCCGAATCATGGACCATGCACTTCGATGGATCAAAGCAATACGAGGGATCAGGAGCTGGAGTGGTGCTGACATCGCCCAAGGGAGACAAATTGAGTTACGTACTGCAGATTCACTTTGACTGTTCAAATAACGTGGCCGAGTATGAGGCCCTATTGCATGGCTTGAAGGTAGCCAAGGAGATGAACATTAGAAGGATACGATGCTTTGGAGATTCGGATCTTGTGGTACAACAGGTATCAGGAACTTGGGATAGAAAGGACGCAACTATGGCAGCGTACCGCAGGGAGGTTGATAGGGTTGCCGGGTGTTTTTCCGGGTATGAGGTGGAGCACATAGATAGAAGAAAAAACGAGGCAGCAGACGCACTCGCCAGACTCGGCTCGCGCAGAGAGCCGGTCCCACCTAATGTTTTCCTGGACGAGTTATGGCGACCATCAGTTAAAACTGAGTCTGAGGAAGAACTGGCAAATCAAGACCCGGATTTGGAACTCGTGGCCACAGTACGTGCCGTTCCCGAGTGGACAGAGCCATACCTGGCCTACCTATCACGGGGCGAGTTACCAGAACAGGAGGTATTAGCAAGACAAGTTCTGAGGCGAGCGAAAGGATACTCTATTATCAGTGGGGAGTTATACAAGAGAAGTGCAGCAGGAGTCTTTTTGCGCTGCGTAGCACCAGAGGAAGGCCGACAGATTCTTAAGGAAATCCATGAAGGTGATTGCGGGCATCACGCATCCACAAGATCCCTAGTGGCCAAAGCCTATCGACATGGGTTCTTCTGGCTCACGGCTCTAGCAGACGCGGAACGATTAGTAGCAAGGTGCGACGGATGTCAAAGGTACGCTCGCCAAACCCATGTGCCGGCTATGGAATTACGAACCATCCCGTTAACTTGGCCATTTGCTGTATGGGGTATGGACATGGTTGGCCCTTCCATATGTCACCTTGCAAGAAGACACATCTTTTAGTGGCTATTGATAAGTTTACCAAGTGGGTCGAGGTTATGCCAGTTACTAATTGCGAAGCAGCTACAGCAGTCAAGTTCCTGAAAAGAATTATCTACCGGTTCGGGTACCCTCACAGCATAATTACCGATAATGGAACCAACATGTCCCTTGGAGAGATGGAAAAATTCTGTGGCAACAACGGAATCCGGCTCGATGTAGCGTCAGTGGCTCATCCACAGGCCAATGGGCAAGTAGAGAGAGCAAACCAAGAGTTGCTTCGTGGATTAAAGCCGCGATTGCGAGTTCCTTGCGTCAGGGCCGCTGGAGCTTGGGTCGAAGAACTTCCTTCAGTGGTCTGGGGTATCAACACTACACCCAACAGATCCACTCAGATGACACCCTTCTTCATGGTCTATGGGGCAGAAGCGGTATTACCAAGCGATATTATTCATGATTCACCAAGAGTGGCAGCTTATGTTGAAGTAGAGAACGAAAAGACCCGGCAAGATGCCGTGGATATGTTAGAAGAGCAAAGAGAACAAGCCTTGGAAAGATCCGCCATATATCAGCAAGATTTACGGAGGTACCATAGCCGGCGTGTGAAAACCCGGGTCTTCCAGGAAGGAGACCTGGTTCTGCGCCTGGTTCAGACAAACGAAGGAAAACACAAGCTATCACCACCGTGGGAAGGACCTTTCATCATAAGCCGGAATCTGCATAATGGGTCATATTACTTGATAGACGCAAGGGAAGAATCGGCCATAGCTAATGACACTGCTCATACCACTGCACCTATGCAAGAAAGAGACAGACCATGGAACGTGGCTCAGCTACGCCCGTATTATACTTAGCAAGGACTATGTTGGTGCACGGAATTAAGCGATGTAACAGGCAGCAGGTTTCAGACGCACTCTTTTCCTATCCAGGGTACCCTTGGGAACTGGACGGATTTTTGATGAGGCGGCCTGCTGGCTTAATTTTTTCATATCAAATAAAGAGGTGATTATCGAGAAAAGAAGTGATTATTATCTATGCGGTGTGTATCTTTAGGTCTTGAGGGCTGATCGCTCATATAAGCGCAGCTAACTCAAAAAGACCCGGCCTTGATGCCAATGAGTTATAAGGGCCGGTTACTCAAAAACGAGTGCGGCTACAATCTTATAACCGGACAAAGAAGTCCAAATTTCTCGGCTATTCTTACTTAAGCTTGATGTGACTCGCATCAAAGTGGCATGATTTGTTCGCTTACGATCACTGTCAGCCATGAAGCCCAATGGGACTTGCCTGACCCTGTTTTCGTATAGATGTAATAAACATGGTATCCACGCGAAAGCCGGCTTATAGTACAAGATAGTCGAAAGGGTCATCTAAACCACAAGTTATGCAGAGTATAAGGCTCATAGCCGGAAACTCAACGACTACTAAGCATAACTTCAAATCCTATGTGAAATTATCCTGGGGCCCTTGTGAATCTAGCAGCAGGTAATTCGTTCTCCTTTAAAAAAATCACGTGTCTTAGGCTCGAAAATTCGGACCTGGGGACTCGTGAATTTTAAAAAAGAAAAGCGTTGTTCAACTGTTAAGATTCCAAGGAGCCAAGCGTCCGGGTCTTAGGGGCTTGGGGACTTGGAAATAAGTCCGTTCGCTAAGCACCCATGTAACCCGGAAGCCAGGTCTCACAAAAGGAAAAATAAAGCAAGTTGGATATCAAGAACAAATGGATGTAAAAGCATATAAATCAAAAGCCCAAAGAGGCGCAAGATGCATCGGGAGTCTATTACAAAGTCTTACTAAAAAATCAAAGGAGCACAGGCGCCCCATTCAAAAGAAATATAAGTTCTTTTAATAGCATTTCGGCCGACTGATGCATATGAAGTAGTAGACGACACTTGGTATTTTAAGCTGCAGGGTCCATCTTGGCTTTGCCCTTGCCGTCACTCGTGGTAGCAGCGCCACTCGGGTCAGTAGCAATCCCGGCTCGTGCAGGTGGAGGGACGACAGGAGTAGAAGTAGTAGGAGCAGAGTCGGTTTCGGCCTTCTTGGCAGCTTCTTCCCTTATCTTGGTTGCTTCCTCCTTCCACCGGGCAAGCATGTCGTACGGCTTGGGGCGGTTTGCCTTGATGATCTTATCGTTAGCATCATACGCAGGGAGAATTACATCAATCTCCAAACCATCAGCAATAACGCTAGCCGGATGACGGATTTGTTTTTGAATAGCCTTGAAGTCCTTAGGCGAAAACTTGGATCCATCCGGGTTGAACTCCGGAAACCCGCCCATCAGCTTGGCCGGCTCTAGCTTAGGAACATAAGCTTTAGCCAGCGCGAGTCCTCGGGTCACACCAAATCGGCAAGATGAACACTTCCAGTGCCAAATCCACTCAGGGATAGTGGAGCAGAATTCTAGCAATTTCTTCATGTTGCTTGGCCTGATACCCGGCAGTCGCAGCTTGTCAAGAATCCAACCAATTCCGGCACTAAGCTGCCAGATAGTGTCCTTGATAAGTTTCAACTTGGTAGTGTCATCTTCTTCAGGGGCTACGTCACACGGGCCTATTAAAAAGACAAAGGAAAAGTAATAAGTAAAGGGATACGGTTGTCCATCTAGAGCGAATCCGGATCATGAGTGCTAAAATTCAGAGATCATACCAGTTGCAACGCGATGGATATCAGCAATCTGCACTGAAAGAGTCGTCAGCCTATCTTCGGCCACGTGAGCTCTTTTCCGGTATTTCCTCATGATCTTTTGGCTCCTACGAGTGTCAGTTTCAGCTGCTTCGCGAAGGGCCGTTTCCTTTTCGATACGCTTGGTGGCCTTGGCTAGCTTTTTCTCAGATTGCGCAACGAAGTCCTAGGAGAAAAATCGAAGAAGGGTCAGTCGGAAATATCATGCAAAGTTCCAAGCAAATTACTTAGTAATTCACTTCGAACTTGGGGACTATATGAGGAAACAGATGATATTACTCGGGTTTACTTTGTGTTTGGTTATCAAGGCATCTAGGATATTTTCTTCATTGGCCCTCAAGGTGTAGAGGGCATCAAGCATTTGGGCAAACGTCATGTCTTCAGGGCGAAGTCTTGAAGGGCCGGAAGATTGGCCTTCCTCTTGAAGGACCTTTCCGGGTCTTGGGGTTGGAACCCGGACTGTCTGAGTGTCCGGGTTAGGAGAACCCGGCTTGGTCTCCAAGATGATATCTTCGTCTACTTCTTCAGAGGACTTGGGTGATGCGGTTTCCGGTGGAGCTGGGTCCTTAAAGGGGTCTTGATCCTGTCCGTCCTCAGCCTCGTCATCAGCCGCAACATTCGTGTTAATATTTGGCTCCTCCTCTCCTTGCTTTTCTGCTTCAGGAATATCCGGGTCACTAAGGGTAACTTGGACACTAAAGGAAAAGAAGGAGACAATGGTTAGTGGCACGAATAAACGAAAAGGGGGACAATAAGTATGAAAGAATATCGATCAAGAGTTGCTTACCCGGTGTTCACGGCATAGTCTGGGGGGAGTTCGCAGCTGGAGGCAGATGATGTTGGCAAAGGTATTGGCTGCGGTACCCGGAATTGCCCGGCTAGTGGATGATTAGGGGATGGGTGACGTTGAAGAGATTGGGGAGGCTGAGGTGGAGGAGTACTAGCTCGGTGAGCAGGTGAAGTGGGGATACCCGGGTTAAGGGGATCATCCCCCGGGGAACTCCGGGTCACCCTGCGTTTAGCCGGGAGGGGATCCTTCAAGAATGGAGCATGTGATAATCGTTTATTAAGTTTATGCATAGTGTCAAAGGAGTAAGGCTCAGAAGATATGGAAGAGAAGGGAACCTTTGCGACTACCCCTCTGGCCTTCCTCTTGGTTCCAACCATGGGTTCCTGGTCGGATTCGGTGGCTTCCGGGTCATCTTCCTCTTTTTCCTCCTCGTCTTCTGACCCTGAAAGTCAAGTATATGCCAGTTGAGGAAAGATGAGTGATAAAAAAAATAGTACAGGTAAAAGACGAGTATAAAATTAAGGAAACTACCTTCGTCGTTGTCAACCGGCTCATCTTCCTCTTCAGGGTCGTGGGAAGGAGGAGAGGTTTCAATCCTCCAGAAGGGATCGTCAGCCTGTGATCAGAGAGATGAATGCAAGAATTAGAAACTGTGACTGGTAAAAGTGCTGACACAAGCGAAAGAAATCAGGTCTCACCGCTGGGGCCGGGTTTTCCCGAGTAAACGGGGGTAACCCGGTAATGTTCCTTATCACCTCCAGTTTCTCCGTCAGAAAGCCTTTGATGGTCTTGTTGGTATCACCAGCGGCGAAGTTTTTGGTGGAGTATCGGAGAGAGTCTGTGATGTGCCCCGAGTATTCGTATAGCAATTTGGAACGGATGGAGTTGGGCTGAACCCGGAAATCCACCCATGTTTTCACTAGGTTAAGCCCAAGAAGGCCTTGGGCCGAGAGAGCAGCTAATTTAGACAGCCAAGGCTGGATTGTCTCCCTGTCAGGATCAGGGGCAAAGGCGCTGAAAGACTCGGAGGGCTCGAGGAGGCTCTCCGAGTAACCTGGCAACTTCCTCTCGCCATCCGGGGAAGTGTCGTGGCAATAAAAGAAAGATAGTTGCCAGTTTTTGACGTGGGAATTCAGGTTAAGGGTTGGCATTGGTGAGTGCTTGCAGCGTTGGATAGATACCCCGCCGCAAGTAAGAAGCGCTCCGTCACCACTCTCGCGGCACGGTTTGCACTGGAATAATTTGATGAAAAGAGCCAGACTTGGCGGAACGCACAAGTAAGACTCGGATTAAACTATGAAGTGGGTAATGTTCAACATAGAGTTGGGCCCTATGTCGAACACCCGGAGGCCGTAGTGGCTTAAGATTTCTCGGAAGAAAGGGTGACCCGGAGGACGGAATCCCCGGGTCACGTGCTCGGTAAAGCAAATTACCTCATTTCCGGCAGGAGTGGGCCGGGTCTCGTCGCCTGGTGCTCTCCAGTGTATATCCTTTTGGGAAGGGAGGATTCCAAGCTCGGCCATCCCATCCAGCTTGGCCTTTGTTGCTGTAGACCGACCCCAGTTTGCAGATATGGTCTGGGCAGCCTTTGCCGGGGCCGGCTGTTTCCCTTGCCTTTTTGGGGCCATAGGGTGGACCTGCAGAGCACAAGAGGAACAAGAATTAAAACTCGGAGGTATTAGAGTATCCGAGTATAAGATATCAGGAAAGTATGAAGCTAAGAATTATCCGGGTGTTACGCTAGGAAGTGGAAATTACAAGGTATCCGGGTGTTGAGTATGATTGTGGAAATTGTGAGTTACTTACATGTGGGAAGGCATTTGGGGATGATGGGTGGTTACCCATGTATCTATGGCAAGTAAAACAGCTGGAAGAGGAGGATTTGCCGAGTATTAATGCAATGAGCGGAAAATCGAGGAACGGATCTAGATGGGAAAGTTTGTGGGTGATCTTACAGAAGATTTGATGATCAATAACGGTAAGGGGATGAGTTGCGGTTACGTAGCAGATGGCTAAAAGAGTAGGGGAGCGTTGAATTGGTCTAATTTGATGACATCGGAAAAATGGTCTATGGGTTGACTTAGATCCGATCCTGGGTAAATTGAAAAATTGCGAGGCTAAAGTGGATAATTGCGAGAGGCTTACTGAAGAGATTGAAGCCTGGAACGAAGGTGACGTGTGGCGTGGCTTGAATGCCCCTTCGCAGTTCTTGACGAAAGAAATGAGAGCGCGACGGTGACGCCCGATGGCGGCACGGAATGGCTCGAGGGCGAGCGCGGCCGGTAGCGATCTCGCCTCCGGTGGTGCGCACGAGTTTCTGGCGGCGGTGTTGCGAGGAAGTAAGGGACAAGGAGAAAAATGGAATGCTGAGGCAAAGTGATGGGCCTAGGGTTCTCCTCTGGCCACTATTTATAAGGAGGGGGTGAGTCTGTCATAACGGCCGGAAATCGGAAATTATGGGGTAGCAATTATCCACGCGGATTTCGCGATGCATGCGTCAAATATAGGAAAGTGTTCTGTTAATGGAGGGAGTGCGATTTACCCCGAAGTATCAGGGATCAGTATTGAGTGTAGAATCTTAACGTTTGGAAATTCGGATCTGGAAGGATAAGTTATGTATCCGGAGAAAGGCCGGGTCATTATACGGCAGCCATGGAGCTAGGCTTAGCTGTTATCAAAGCAATCTAACCCGTCCTCCATGAGTTGGTACGTTTTATATTTTTTCAGGGAATAGCAAGCGCTTCAAGGAGGAGTCCGCGAAGCCCATGATATTCTGGGGACTACTGATGGGGGGATAATAACCCGGTATGTTAACCTCAAGGTGTAACCCGGCCCAAGATATGCTGCACAGCGTCCGGCTAAGGATAAAGAAGCTTCTGGAAGGCCCAAAGTTTGTAGGCTCTGTAATCCGGATTATGGGTTGCGAAGAGGAAAGTTAGGGTTTGTAAGCAGAGTTCGAGTAGGACTCAAGATGTGCCTTGGAGGTTAAGTCAGGGGGGGGGGGGTACGGGTGCTTTATAAACCGGCCCCTAGGTTTAGCTTGACAGATTCAAGTCATAGTTGTATCGCCGATTATCGAGTATCCAATATAATTCGTATTCGAGATCCGGCGAGTTGCTTTCCGGTCCTTAGATCGCTTTTCGCCATGCCTTCCTTCGAGCTAAACCCTCTCCCGAATACCTGTGTCGACTTGCCCCAAGATCAGTTACCCCAGATAACATCTGCCGTGATTATCCCACGACATTCTTCATCAGATCATAGCCCACAATAGTACTTATTAATACCGGTGCATCACAGTCATTCGTATCAATTGCTTCCACGGATAAGTGTTAGCAAGCTACTCCACACATATTGTTGAAGATACTAAGAAGATTTCTCTTAACGGGGTTAGCCTAGATATTGACCGTGGAAAACCATCCACACCTATTTGCTAGCCATTCCGAATCTCGGGACGAGATTCATCTTAAGGGGGTTAGTTTGTAACATCCCAAATCTTACATTTGGAATGTTTTGCATTTAGAGCATATGCATAGCATAGCATGGTTTCAGAACTTGCATTTGAGTGTTGCATTTTAAACTCCAAAACAAAATCGTGTTTTAAAAATCTCAAAATCCTCCTATAAGGCGTTTATAAGCTAAAGAATAATTGAATATTTTATTTTGCGTAAAATTACTTAATAATAGTAAAATATGATAGAGTTTTAAATTTAAAATTTTTAGAAATTTCTTTGACTCGATTCCGAGTTATATTTCAAAAGTTATTAGTTAAAAAAAAAAACCTAACGGGCCGGCCCAGCTGCCCGCAGCCGCACGAGGTGACCGTACACAGCACCTACAATGCCATCAAATCCCGTTTTTTTCCGAGTCACCTCCATTCAAACTCGCATATCTCTTCATCGGAGAGTCCAAATTCAATTCCGCTTCTTTCTACTTGTTCCCTACTCCAAGGAGCAACTTTCCACCGATCTACCCACCTATGAATACCCCAGCCCCGGCCGTGAGGTCGTCCCAAACTCGAAACTCCAATTTCAGATCTGTTTCGTGGTATTTTACTCGCCACGGTCCGTGAGTTGCTCGGTTGACGTTCAAGCCTTCACGAGAGTTTTAGATCTCGTCGATACCAATCCATCCCAAGAAACCTCACCTCTTTTCATCCACCACAGCCGGAGAATTTCGCGATCTACTCTTTCAGATCTGGAGCGGTAATTGCTCAATTACTCTTCAACCGTTTGTCCGTTTTTGCTCAAATTTCTACTGTAGTTGCATCTCATCATTATCTAAAACTTTCGTTCTTTGAGTTTTTCGATTTGAGTTACAGATCTGTTTCTATAATTCCGATCTATTTTTGCCACCGGAGTAACTCGAAATTTCAAATTTATACTTCGTTCTTAGTCATCCATAAAGTTGTCGTTGATTGTTTTACTTGCTTTTTAGATCTTATTAATGTGTTAGGTTTAGATATACCTTTTTATGAACCTTATTTCGATAAGGCAAGTGACACACATGAACCCATTATTTTACTATATGCATTAGAGTTTTATAGTAGTTATGCATGATTAGGAGTTGAGTGTTATAGCTATGGTAGTTATTATTAGAGATTGCTCCATTAACACCCAGGTGGAGTAATCACATGTTACCCCTAGATTGTAGCATCCATGTGATAGAAAACATCGTAGTTGTAGATTGCTTAGCCATGCTCTAGCTATCCGTGGATGGGATCATTATCATGTTATGATGAAAATTGTTATTTTAATTGCTTATGAAAACAACATGATAATTAATTAACCACTGGGCGGATTGCTAGAGAGTCATCAGAGTACAAAGTTTGGTGGGGACCGCCGCCCAGTATTCTGAGATCATGTTTACTTTCTCTATGTAGTTGTTATTTTCGTGCAACCATGTTTCATATTAGTATGGGCTAGACATAGATTGTAGGTTGTGGTGACTCGAACCCAACGTGTCCAGAGATGTAGATTAGTGGTAGGTTGGTCCGGCTCGTGGTGGGTTTGGGGATCTACTTCTTATGATTTATGGCTTGATCTTCTTTCCTTCCGTGGTACTAGTGGTGTATCATGGTGTTTGGGGTCGATTAGGCAACATGGGTAAAGGGCACAAACCTCGCGAGGGTTAAAACTAAGATCTTAGCCGTGTTCCATTGGTTAGGGACAATTCAACAACTAGATGGGAAACATGACATATCTCGTTCATTCTTGTTTTATTAATTACTACCAAATTTGACTATGGGTTATTGGAGAGGTGCCTGATGGTGTTTCAGCGCGCTAATCCAAAGGGTAGGAGCATCTTGCTGTCAACCAAGGTGTCCAATTACTTAGGAGCACTTTGCTATCAACCAAAGTGTCCAGAATATATGCAAAACTAATTTATTATCAAAAGATAGGACAAATGCGTTTATGCAAAATAGTCTTGAAACTCTACGAGCCAAATATGCATGTAGATTAGCACTTGCCATTCAAGTACCACCATAGTGTCACTTGCCATCATTGCTCAGAATGATCTGACCTCCATTTGGGGGCTGCATATTCCAACGTGCAGGTTGTTCGTATCCGGAGTGATCGACGTAGGTCTCGTGACTCCACTCAACATGTTTGTTCGCCTGTGGCACAAATTGAAGACTGGAGCCCTTATATGCGCTTTGTTATACTTGAATAAGTTTTGAGCTAGCTTCCGCTATGCAATTTGTAAAGAATTTTGTACTCTGGATTATTCGCTAGATATGAGATACATTTGCTTCTTTTGATATCTATCTAGTTGTGTGTGCTGGTGAACGGTCCAGGGGCCAGTACTACACACAAAAGTATAGCTTGTGATGGGCTGTACTACTACAGTAGACTGGGTCATCCACTTAAGAATGCAAACATCATCCTTACTGAATACCAGAGTAGACATGAACTGAGTAATGAGCAGGGTGTTGTACGGGCACTGGGTCTCCATGAGCTTCACAAGCTTGAACCTCTCAACAATACTCGCGGCATCAGCAAACTCCTCCTTCTCCTTTAACATAGCAAGCTCAAACGGGTGCATCTCACGGATAGGGTACCTGAAGACACAGTAGATATCTTCATAGATGTATGACTGCTCCAGGTTCCAGAAACGAGAATCACAAGCAACATCTCGTGGAGAGAGAGAGCAATCCTTCTGCCTTATCACAGTGAAATCAGGAACACTAATATCGGTCTTATAGTTGGGCCGAGTCTTCTTCTTCGTCTTAGATGACACAACTTTCTTCCCACTGGATTTCCTTGGAGGGCGTTGAACACCTTGATCCTCATCACTAGTCTCCTTGTAGGAGGGGAGCTTGCGGGAACCACTTGTGAACGAGGCAATAGATGGAGAGCAATGGGGATGAGTGCACATATGTCAAGCAAGGAATGAATCATGCATAAAAACAATAGAAAAGATTCCAGGTATTAATCTAATAAGAATTCTAGCAAGGATTAATTTTGGGCTGTTCTCAAATGGTACTGCACTCAGACGGATATTCCGGTTCAGATCTGAACCGGATATTCCGGTGCACTCGGATATTCCGGTTCAAACATGGACCGGATATTCTGGTACTGCGAAAACATCACAAAATCAATTCTAATCTAGAGTTCAAAACTAGATCGGTGACGAGTGAATATAGACTATTGTATCTAGCATGCATAGGGTATCCTAGGGAACAATTCCTACCAAGCATTGTCAACAAAAACACAAATCCATGGAGTGGTATGGTTATGGCACCAAGATTCAACGAGATTGAACTTTACCGGCATCCATGGATGAAGATACTTGGATGGAAATGCTCCCGAGGACGAGGGGAACCAGATCTGAGCCAAAGCTTGAAGATCCCGCGGAGGAAACGGCCCGGGAGGGCAAGAATCAGTGCGGCGGCGTTTGGGGGTGGAGGAGAGGAGTTGGGGAAGAAAGGGCATGAACTGCCCCTTCCCCGTCCCTGTCCTGGTTAAGTGATTTTCGCCGGACCGGATATTTCGGTTCAAGTTTGAACCGGATATTCCGGTACAACCGGATATTCTGGTCCAGAACTGGACTGGAAATTCCGGCTGCCTTCTGATTCGAAATTTCCTCGTTTCAATGGACGACACATGTGATAGAAGAAGATGGCTTTGTGGTAGAATGGCTTAGGATAGAAACACCAAACTGAAAGTAGTACTTATCCCCCTCAAAAGTAAGAATCAAACAAACAAAAGACCAATTGAGTGAGACTTTCCTACGAACGAACACTTAGAAGGGAAAACACCAAGAAATGCAATGAAATATCAAATAAATCCCTACTAAGATCCAACTCTTCGAAAAGAAGAGGTTGGTGGCCTAAGCCACCATGTAAGAGATCATGGTATGCCACCGCGAAGATATATCTTGGGTGCATTTCCAATTCTCGACATTGAAGATCACAATTCAACATTAGAAAAAGAGAGATAACAATGAATATTTCCTTTCGGCATAATGGGGGGAGGGAGAACCCAATGTGTTAGGATAACACCCCCCTATGTCGATGCCTACACCTAAACCAAAACACGTTTAATCTATAGGGGTGTGTGCAAGATACTCAAGTCAAACTCCTAGAATCAATGACATTTAGTTCATTCCTCAAGAACAAGAATCTTGCATCGTCAAGTGGCTTCTTGAAGATATCTGCAAGATTGTCCTTGGTGGGCACATAAGATAGTGCAATATCCCCTCTTGCCACATGGTCTCGGATGAAATGATGGCGAATCTCAATGTGCTTCGTTCTTGTATGTTGCACGGGGTTGTAGGCGATCTTGATGGCACTTTCATTATCACACAAAAGTGGCATCTTATCCAAGTGAACGTCATATTCCTTGAGAGTTTGCCTCATCCATAGCAATTGAGTGCAAGCACTTGCGGCGGCTACATACTCGGCTTCGGTGGTGGAGAGAGATATGCAATTTTGCTTCTTGGAAGACCAACTCACCAAAGACCTACCAAGAAATTGGCAAGCCCCGGAAGTAGACTTCCTATCATCTTGATCACCCGCCCAATCGGAATCCGTGTAGCCCTTGAGAGAAAATTGAGCCCCCTTTGGGTACCACAAACCAAATCTTGGGGTATGAACCAAATAACGAAAGATCCTATGGACCGCCATCAATTGGATTTCCTTAGGAGCCGCTTGATACCTTGCACACACACCTACACTCAAAATGATATGGGGCCTAGATGCACAAAGATAGAGCAAAGAACCAATCATAGAATGATACAACTTTTGGTCCACGTCTTTACCCTTCGGGTTACGTGATAGGTGACACTTGACTTGCATGGGAGAAGACTTGATCTTTGCATTTTGGAAGTTGAACCTCTTGATCATATCTTGGGTATACTTGGCTTGAGAGATGAAAGTTCCACGAGCCAATTGCTTGATCTCAAAACCAAGGAAGAATTTAAGCTCCCATCATAGACATCTCGAACCTGTCAGTCATAATCTTAGATGACTCATTATTGAAAGCTTGGTTAGTTGAGCCAAAGATGATATCGTCCACATATAGTTGGCATATGAAAATCTCTCCCTTTACTCTCTTGGTGAAGAGAGTGGGGTCAATCTTCCCAACTTCGAAACCACGGTCATCTAACAACTCCCTAAGGTGCTCATACCAAGCACGAGGTGCTTGTTTGAGACCATGGAGAGCCTTGTCAAGTTTGTAGACGTGGTTAGGAAAGTTGAGATTCTCGAACCCCGGAGGTTGCTTAACATATACCTCCTCTTTTAGTGGACCATTCAAGAAAGCACTTTTAACATCCATTTGTTGCAATTTGAAATTATGCGAAGATGCATAATCAAGGATGATACAGATGGACTCAAGGCGAGCCACGGGTGCATAGGTTTCATCAAAGTCAATGCCTCTAACTTGAGTGTAACCTTGAGCAACCAATCTTGCTTTGTTCCTTATGACAATGCCATGCTCATCTTGCTTGTTCTTGAATTTCCACTTAGTGACAATAACATTGTGGGAATCTTTGGGCTTCTCAACCAATCTCCAAACTTTGTTGCGCTCAAAATTATTGAGCTCATCATGCATAGCTTCAACCCAATCGGAGTCCTCAAGAGCTTCAAACACTTTCTTAGGTTCCACCATAGAGATATGAGCTTGATGCTCACTAAAATGTGCCAATTGCCTTCTCGTGGATCTTCTAGCTTGAATATCTTCCAAGACCTTGTTGTCTTGGGCATCAATTTGCTTCAAAGCTCTTCTTATCCTTTTAGCACAACGGGCTTCGATCTCCGCAGTGTTGCACGGAGGGATCACTTGATCATCTTGATCATTTGGGTCCCCATCTTAACCAACTTGGCCTTGATCATCATCATCAACATCATCATCATCAACAATATCTTCAACACTAGCTTCAACTTGAGGAGAGGATGAAGAGGATGGTTGATCTTGGACTTGACCTTGACTAGCATGAATGATAGGAGTGGTTGCATCTTGCGTAGTAACTTGGTCAATACGAGGAGGGTCTTCAACATGTTCTTGGTTAGGTGTAGCACTTGGCTCCTTGGCTTGTTCTTCTATTGTAGAGGAGGGCTCCACTTGGGTAGAGCATAGTCCTTCTCGAGTCGCCATAAGGTGTCCCTCAATGGGGCGGAAAAATCCCACACCCATCCTTCCTATGGCTTCTTGAGCTATTTCAACATCTACATTAGAAACATGAAATTGCGCCACTTGGGAGCCATCATTTTCCTCGAAAGCCACACTACAAGATTCTATGAAAATCCGTGAGGCTTTGTCAAAGACTCTATAAGTGTGGGATTCGGCACCGTAACCAACAAATATACCCTCAATAGTTTTGGATTGAAATTTAGACAACCTAACACCCTTGATCAAATAAAAGCACTTACAACCGAATACACGGAAGTAGGAGACGTTGGGCTTGTTGCCGGTGAGGATCTCATATGGAGTCTTGTCCAAGCCTTTGCGGATGTAGAGGCGGTTGGAGGAGTGGCATGCGGTGGATATGGCCTCGGCCCATAAATTTTGGGGAGAAGTATACTCCGCCAACATGGTCCTTGCCATATCCAAGAGAGTGCGATTCTTCCTTTCGGCAACACCATTTTGTTGAGGAGTGTAAGTGGCGGAGTATTGGTGACGAATGCCTTCTTCACTAAGGAATTCATTCAAAGTGTAGTTCTTGAACTCCGAACCATTATCACTCCTAATAGCCATGATTTGCACATTGTGTTGATGTTGCACTTCGTTGGAGAAGTCGATGATGGTTTGTTGAGTTTCACTCTTTCACTTGAAGAAATAAACCCAAGTGTATCTTGAATAATCATCGACAATCACCAAGCAATACTTCTTGCCACAAAGACTTGCCTCGGGAACGACACCAAAGAGATCAACATGGAGAAGCTCCAAGATCCTCTTTGATGAAATAATAGTCTTGGCCTTGTGTGCCTTATCATGCATCTTTCCTTGAACACACGACCTACAAACGCAATCCTTTGATAAGGAAACATTTTCTTTTAGTCCGACAATAAGGCCACCTTTGTGAAGACTTTGCAAAGTTCTCATGTTGACAAGGGATAAGCGGCGATGCCACAACCATCCCACGTCCGCCTTTCCGAAAAGACACATTGTTTGAGAGTTGGTAGACTTCGAAAAGTCTACCACGAACAACTCATTTTCAACATGTCCCACGTAAGCGACGTCAAGAGTCTTGCTCCTCAAAAGGACCACAATATCAACATAAAAAAAAGACAGAGAAACCCATCTTTCCAAGAGAGCGGACGGAAAGTAAATTGTAACCAAGGGATTCGAAAAGCATGACATTCACGATAGTGATATCGGGAGCGACCACAACCTTGCCGAACCCGGATACCTTAGACAAGGACGAGTCTCCATAAGTGACGGTTGCTTGTATGTCATTTGGGCGCAACTCCATCACAAGTTCTTTGCTTCCGGTCATATGGTGTCGGATATATACCAACTAGGGGTATATCAGATGGTGGTCTAAAGTGCCGGATTGCCAGGGTGACCTAAATGGTAATGGGCTATGGTCCATTGGGCGGCCCAGTAAGCCGACGCGCAGAAGTCGGATTCTAGAAGAACCCGGATCACGGCCCACGTGATCTGGCTTGGAGTAGAAGGCGAATTCCTTACTTTCCAAGTTAATAGTTATCGTAGTCTTCTAGGTTTCCATCTCTGTATGCCCTAATCCGGCTATTATATAAAGCCGGACGAGAGATAAGATAGATAGACAAGAAGCAAAAGGCTAACTCGCCGAGAGGTTGATCCTTGATGAGCAGCTAATAGAACCTCACATTGTACTTTGTATTCCCAGGCTTTAGTCCTGAATAGTGAGTTTGCAGGAGTAGGAACGCCGCGTTACCGCGTCGTACCGAACCTGGGTAAAAACCCTGTGTCCTTGATCATCGTACAATCACGTCCCGCCACGTCTCTATCGGTAGTCTCGTGGCACCCCCGTCTATGAAATCTACCACGATGTCTCGACAGTTGGCGCCCACCATGGGGCCAGCGACGTCAGGCGTTATGTTTAGATCGGGGATACTCGGCGGAATCGGCAGTACTATAACTGTCGGAAGCCTGGAATTCGACAACGACGTCGGGCGCTTCATCGACAACGGATCGTACATGCCAGCGCGGAATCACCTGGTAAGTGCTTGCGTTTTACCGATTGGATCTGCAAACATCTTTATAGGATTAAATGCAGAAGCAATGGGATTCTGTGGTGGGAGCAAATTTATACCACCCGCCCTATACCCAGTCGAAGACGACTATGATGTCGGATTTTGCTCAGATCGTCGATATACTGCTAAATCGCACTTTATCGGCATGGTGCAGTCCGAGATCGCCGAAAACATGGATGAAAGTAATCCCGTGCAAGAGGCAGAAAACAACACTCCCACAACAGGGGTGGAAGATCCGACATCCGTCGACATTACGACGCACTCGGAAGCTGACTCTGTACTAGCCGCCATTGAGGCGAGATTAGAGTCGGAACCCGGATCGGATCACTTCGATACCGAAGACGAAGACGAAGACGCTTTCGAAAGAAAGGTCAAATCCTTCCAAGAGGGATTCCATGAAGTACTGATGGCAAAACCGGCTGAAAATACGGATGCTGACAGTCAGGAAAGCCCTAGAACGCCTCCGCCAGAGGAAGAGAGAGAAGAAGGACAAACCTCTCCAAAATTCCCCGACGCCAAGGAATTGACAGAGGAAGAACCCTGCAGGAAACCTCCCTCTTCCAAGAAGAAACACAAAGGTGCTATAAAGCTCCAGTATAAACTCCGGAAGAAGAAATCGGATGATCCGGCCAATGAAAGCCCGGAAGTAGGAGACGCAATGTAACACCTGGGGTGTTACCTGTTTGATTTGATTGCATCATATGCATCACATTGCATTGCACCATGTTTGCATCACCACTGAAATTTCAAAACAATTTAAACTTCCACCCTTGCTCAAAACTTTCAATTTCAAACTTGCAACCAAAACCCCTCCATTGTTTTTTTTTTCAATGGTTGAATTTGTTTTAATCAATTGCCTGTTAATAAAATTTCTTCCCTATTGTTAAAAACCCTAATGGCAAATTCCAAGCATTCAAATCAAATCAATCTTATTTATCATATTTCAATATGGGTTTGAAAATTAAAATTTGGCAAACAAACTAATTTCCATAATGTTGTATAATTGCTTGTTGCTTATTAAATAAAATTTGTTTAAATCCAAATTTCCAACCAAACCCTATTTGAAAAATCACCTAACCATTTAATATCCAATTACTAATTTCAAGTTGTTGAAATTACTTTTAACTACCTTGTTGTTGTTGTTTTGCAAACTAATAAAAATCTAACTATCAACTAAACACCCCAACCTTATTTTGGAATTCAAATAACAAAATAGAAATCAAATCAACAATTTAAATTTTGATTAACATTACTTTTATGTGCTGTTTTGCAAAATAACCAAATGTATTTATAAACCTAAAAAAATAAAACCCTAACCCCTTTTCCATCCCTCTATCTCTTTTTTTCTTTACAAAAAAAAAATCAATCAACTAATACAAAAAATAATAAGAGCAAGGAGAGGACAGCAGCCCATTTTCCCTTCTCTCCCCCAGGCCCACTCTCTTTTCCTTCTGGCCCAACCCCTCCTCCCTGCTTGTCGTCTTCCTCTTCGGTACGATCGCAGCAGAACCGTGGATGATCTCCTCCCCCTCCTGGATGCGCTGCCGTACCAGCGCCAGCCCCCCGATAAAACCACCCCCTATGCTTTCCCTAGCGCTACCCCTCTCCTCTACCCTAGCGCCGCCAACTCCTCGTCCTCTACCCCCGATCACCCTCTGCTCTGAAAACTCCACAGACTGAAACCACCGAAACCCCCTCTGTTGGCCGCCACCTTCCATCCCCCATGGTCACCTCGAGGGGCAACTGATCCTTGGAATGGAACCGTCTAACCACCCGCTCCAAGGTTGGTGTAGGTGTCGTCGGCTGTTACTGCCCGAGCCGCCGCCGCCGTGAAGCCTCTGTCGCCGGCCAAGTTCTGCCTGCACCGACCGCTGGCCACCCGCCTCGTACTGCATCGAGGTGAGCATTCCCTCCTGGCCTAGGCCCACCCCTCCCTCTTGCTCTGCAATGTTTGGCCTCATCCGTCGCCTCGCCGTCGCTGGGTTCTGGTCGCCGGCGCTATCGTCGCGTGCCTGCAGTTCGCAGAGGCAGTGCCCTGTCCGTCAGTTTCAGAGTTTCAGAGAAAAACGCATCGCGGTGTTGCCTCTTATTCCCACTCGACTGACTACCATCACAACATCCGCATCACCTCAGTGGTTCCGTTCCTTGCATCCGCGCGACAGGTCCTGGGGTCGAATCCCTGGGACGCCCCCTTTTTTTCTCGAATTTTCCCACAGCGCGCGCGTGACCCCACCTGTAAGCCCCTCGTGCGCCACGTGAGCACAGAGAGGCCCTAGGCCCCCCTGGCAGTGGCTGTGTGTAGATAGCAGCCCAGTGAGAAAAGGTTTCTGCGAATTCCTGTTTTTCCTAAATCATTTTAATTAGCAGATTTGAATATTAAACTTCAACCCTTAATATCTTTTAATCTCTACATCCAATAAATAAAAAGTTTATATGTTTTCTGTTCCAAATTTCATAATCTTTCCAAATATTCAATTTGTGCACTGTTTTGACAATTCCAAATGTATTTAAAAATTCAAACTTCAATAATTCAATTGCTAATTTATAAATTCAATAACTAATTCTTTATTAATCCAATAAATGCACATAAAATATGTTTTCTATACCATTTCAACTCACCTTTTCAAATATAAATTTTGTTTCATGGTTTGAATAATTTAATTTGCCCAAATAATTTAATCCTTGTTTAATTCATTTAAATTTGATAAAATCATAACTTGCTTAATATAAAATATTTTTTAACATGCAAAATATGTTTTCAAACCATCAAAGTGTGAACTTTTCAAATATGAATTTGAATTTATGTTTTGAATAAATAAAATTCAAATAATATTCAAACTTGTTTTAAATTCAATTAAAACTTGTTTAATATTGTTTAATTCATAATTAAATAATCCAAATTCCAATTTCAATATTTGAAACATGTAATCCAACTAAAATTTGATGTTCTTTTCAAATATAAACTTTGTTATTTGTTTTGAACAATTTAAATGGTTGAAAACAACAAATACTTGTGTGTCACCTTTAAGGCACCCAAAAATTCCCTAAATTAATAATAAAATTCTAAATTGCTACACCCTATCTTAAATTGATTCTAATGTTGTTATTTTGTTGTTTCCCTTTTTCATGCATCATACTAAACCACTAGCACCTGTTGATTAGTTGGAAAACAAATAATTTAACCATAATTCATGGGCTTTTTATATGCAACTCAAATTGCATATGGGTCCCTTTAAATCTGTTTATCTTGTCAACTAGTTTACCTTGATGCATCTTTAAACCTGTCATGCATCCATATCTTGATCATGCTGGATCTTTTGCCGTAGTAGTAATTGTTGCATCCGTTGTTTGTTCGAGGTTCGTTGCTTCTTCCCGGATAGGACGTTGAGATGATGTGAGCAACGACAAGTTCTGCTACCTTGCGGGATCTCAGGCAAGTATACTCACTTGCTGCCAAATGGCTGCCTTTCATCACTTGTTACCGATACTTCCCGTTGTTCTGTTCTGCTAGCCTTAGTAGTAGTTGTTTCTGTTACGAACCCATCACATGAATCCCGTAACCTTGATATTGCCTCACCTCCCTACCTATAACCTTTTGTTTGAGCCCGTGTCTTATTAGCATGCTTAGGTTGTTTTGCTCGAGTCTGTTACCCGTTACTTTCTGTTACTACTCTATTATGTTCTGGGGGCTCAATGTTTAATCAATCCATCAATCATGCTACTGTTATTGATTAATAATAAATCTGATGATAAGGCACCGGCAGGAGGCCCTTTGTGGTTTTGAGGCCTGCTAGTGTCGACCCCCCTAATTAGGAAAAGGGTCTTGTCTACTGATCCATGATGAGCGCACTAACCGCATGTGGGAAGCGAGTATGGGCGCCCCCCTCAACTGACTCGATTCGCATCTCGTCCAAATCGCCGTACTAGTTCGGGTGTTCCATTTGCTGCATCATATGCAGGTACGAACCCTTGGCGCCAGGGTGGAACTTTCGTAGTCGGCATTTAGGGCGGCGTGGTCTTCCAGTGCTATGAGGGTCCTCCTTTTCTTCGGGGGGCTCGATTAGCCGCGCACGCACAGCACGCGGTGCTTTGGGCGTGATGCGAAGAAGGGTTGGTTGTGTAGATTACCCCGCTTGGTGGAAGTGCATTTCCATCTGGCGGGATATTCTTGCGTGTACGGCCAAATTGGTGCAACCCTGCAGGGATAATCTTCTCGAGAAGCCGTGTTTTCCGCGGTTATGGATTACTTGGTGAAAGTACTGGCTAACAAGTACTCAGGACAACTTAAACCTAATGATTAACAATCTTTCACCCAATGATTAACAACTTGACTAGTAATAGGCTTATTGACACAATAATCTGAACCACCATTAATCCAACTGTGTGAGTTATCCTCGGATTGCTTCTTTGGATAAGGGGCGAGATCCAGGATGGGTTTGTTTGAAGTTATCTTTCAGTTGGTTACAATCCTTGATCTTATCTTCTTTCTGTTAGCCGGAAGTTGTAGTATCTCTCTGTAGTTGGTTAGTGCAGCCTGCTGTCGCTTATTTGCAATAACCCCCTGCCCTTCCGTTGATCCTAAAGTATTTGTATCTTGTGATGACTGGCTACGCCGGTAACTTGTGAGTATGGGTTTTATCCCCCTTGCCAGTACTTAACCGTACTGACCCACGAATCTCTTTCGTGGCTGCAAATTCCAAATTGCAGTCAACAGGTTTGAAGTCTGACGACGTTAGCTTGGGAATCCCTCCGGCTTGGCCTGGGCAGGGATTGGACGCTCTCGGTTATCTTCAGGACTCTTAGTCCACTTTGGATCTTGTCCGTAGACGGACGATGTGTTGTTTCTTCCGCTGTTATTTTGGATCTTTGTAATGTATCAGTTGTATCCCTGGCTCGTCTGAGTCATCTTGTATCTACTTGATTCTGTTGTAATTGTGGAATATTCGTGAACTATTGTAATGTTATCATAAATGGCAACCTGGAATCGGTTATTATGTGGACTTTGGCGGGAATGCTGAAATCTGCATAGTGCCCGATCTAGGGGCGTCACACGCAAGCGGAGTAAAACCCGCGGAGAAGAAAACAAAGGAAATCCTTGTTCCGCCAATGACAGAACAGGACGAACATGAATTACTCCAAACACCAGTGGGACCAAACGAGCCCCCTGAAGTGCTGGAAGCCCGGAGGCAGGCTCTCCAAAGGCAACAGCAACATCTATTTCGAACTCGAGAACACGTCCAACAAACCCAGGCTGACATCAAGCTCATGCGGGAAGAAATCGAGGAATACGAGAGAAAGACTAGATCTGCCATTATACCTACGCGGTTACCCGAAATCGCAAAACCGGAAGTACTGCCGCCAAAAGAAAGGTTCCATAACCCATCTTGGCAAAAGCAGGTAAGCGACAAAGATGCCAGAGGCGAGCCAATATACAAAACCGCAGCAGAAAACGCAGAAGCGGCGTTCTCCATCCTCAACAATGATATGTACTCCAACGGTGAAAAACTTCAAGGGGTGTACGCTTTCCTAGGAAAAGCGTTGCAACAGCAACAGCGAGCGCAAGAGTGATCAGGGAAATTACATGAAGACTCTGCCCTATGCAAGACAGCTACATGCGTCGCTGGAGCACCTGGACCTTAAGAACCCGGGGATTCAAACAATTCAAAAGAGAAGAAATAAGATCCGAGAAAGGACAAGAAAAAACCCGATAATAGGGATGAAGCGTCCAGAACCGGATCCCATCTCCCGAAAGATGGAATTAATCCCCGTGATCGGGAAGAGAAAAACAGGAAGGACGAAAAATCAATGCCGCCTCCGAGACGCCCGGCAAAAAATGCCGGAAGACAGGATATGCCTCACAGGCGTGAGAGATTTCGGACGCCCCCCAGGAATAAGGAAAGATACAGGAGTAGAACTCCACCTTATACCAAAGGGCGCGATCACGGAGTAAACAGAGACAATCCCGGAAAAGCGTGTCCGCGCCACAATGGAAAAGAAAGGAGCAGATCCCCTTCTGTCCATTCAGCCGGCAGATACTCCGCACATATAGACAGAGCGGAAAGAGATGATTTATACTTTGGACCCAAGTGTTTCACTGATAGTATCCGAAGAATAACTCTGCATTCTGGCTTCGCCAAAGTTGGTCCAACATACCAAAAGTATACCGGTAGCACAAACCCGGATACCTGGCTCTCAGACTATTATACAACCATTCAGATTAACAATGGGACAGACCTGGAGGTAGTCAAATTCCTCCCCCTAATGTTACTGGATGGAGCCAGAGATTGGATCAATGGATTACCGTCAAGGACTATTGATAGCTGGGATGACATGGCAAGAGTATTTACTCAGCATTTCAGGGGAACTTACAAGCTCCCAAACAGCATCAACCAGTTAAACCGCTGCACCCAATTTGAGGATGAACCATACGTGGATTTCATCTCAAGATGGACTGCAATGAAGAATAGTTGCTCTGGAGTAACTGACATTCAAGCAATGCATGCTTTCGTCAATGGCCTAAAACCCGGACTTGTACCGTTCATGATCGGTTCCAAAAAGCACAAAGATCTCGGATCTATGCTTACAACCGCTAATGAGCATGCAGCGGCCGAAGACGACATCAGAGCGAGAGGCGGCAATATCGACACACTGATACAGGCCAAAAAGACCCCTCGCCCTGAAAAAAAAGGAACTCCAGATACAACGCAAAAGCCCAAAGAAGTTAACATAGCCTTTGGAAGAGAAAATAGGAACAAGTGGAAAGGACGAAACGCAAAGCCGATAAACTACACCAAAGAAGAGTGGGAAAAAATAAAGTCGGAAAACTGTGTCCACCACTCGCAATTTGGGAAGCCTACCCATACTAACGCACAATGCCGCTTGAACAAGCATATGAAAGGCAGTGCAGGATCCGGAAACAAAGGGAAGACCTCTAAGAGGAAATTCTCCAAGAAAAAGGCAGAAGCTGAAAAAGAAGACAGTGAAACGGACACTGACGAAAAAAATCCAGGAACAGCAGCGGAAATGCGAGCCTAAGTTTCTGAGAGTTGATGGAGAATGCAACCTAACTTTCCTGGAAACTCCCTCAGCAAAGGTGTCAAAGAGAACGCTTTGAGAAATAAATGCGGTTGTCCCTGCAACCCCGAAATTATTGAAGTACTCAAATACACCAATTACCTGGGATCAGTCCGATCATCCCGGGAATATCCCTGAACCCGGCACGCAAGCTCTAATCGTAAGTCCTATTGTTCAAAACATTAGGCTAAAAAGAGTGCTGATGGATGGAGGATCCAGCATTAACATAATGTACCTGGATACACTGAAGCATCTGCGAATCTCGGAGACCCAACTCAATCATAGCAACATACGTTTTTACGGCATCGTCCCTGGCAGACAAGCACGATCCCTACTAGAAATTTCCCTGGATGTAACCTTTGGAGACAAATATCACTTCCGTCTGGAAAAAGTATCCTTCGAGGTTGTGCCGTTCGAAAGCGTGTATCACGCAATACTCGGACGTCCAGCTTCTGCCAAATTCATGGCAAGATCATGTTATATTTATAACAAGCTGAAGATGCCAGGGCCCAAAGGAGGAGTAATTACAATAACAGGAGACTTCAAGCTGGCAAACGAGCTGGAAAAAGAAAACGCCCTTTGCGCTGAAAAAGTGATAGCAAAGGAACAATTGAAAGAGCTG
This sequence comes from Alopecurus myosuroides, assembly GCA_028641055.1. Lineage (NCBI taxonomy): Eukaryota > Viridiplantae > Streptophyta > Magnoliopsida > Poales > Poaceae > Alopecurus > Alopecurus myosuroides. Next base: position 139,129,200 of record CM054059.1, read on the forward strand.
GGAAAAGAAGTATCACCGACAGAAATGCCGGCAGGAAAGGAAAGCCGGAAGCCTGCAGACAGCTTCAAAGCTTCCGAGAACACAAGACAGGTAATCCAAGATCCTAAAGATCCGACAAAGTTTGTCGTAGTAGGAACTGGGATGACCGACAAATAGGAAGGCAAGCTCATCAAGTTCCTCCGTGAGAACTGGGACATTTTCGCATGGTGTCCTGCAGACATGCCAGGCGTACCCAGGGAACTTGCTGAACATCAACTTAAGGTGATTCCAGGATCTAAACCCGTCAAACAAGGTCTCTGTCGATTTGACGGAAGAAGACGGAAGGCCATCGGCAAGGAGATTATCCGACTTTTGGCAGCATATTTTATCCGGGAAGTTATACATACCGAATGGTCAGCAAACCCAGTATTAGTCCCGAAGAAAGACAGTACTGCCCTTAGGATGTGTATAGATTATACTGGTTTGGACAAATTGTGTCCAAAAGATAGGTTTCCGTTACTGCGAATCGATCAAATAATAGACACCACTGCCGGCTCTGAGCTCTTATGCTTTTTGGATGCATATTCCGGGTATCATCAAATACGCATGAAGGTAGAAGATCAAATCAAAACTTCCTTCATAACCCCATATGGGACGTACTATTACATAACCATGCCTTTTGGCCTGAAGAACGCCGGTGCAACTTACCAGCGTTGCATGCAACAATGTTTGCATAGTCAGATAGGCAAAAACGTCCACGTCTACGTGGACGACATTGCTGTCGTTTCCAAGGAAAAAGGCACTTATAAAATGAAGTTAAATCCATTAATGTGCGTATTGGGGGTTCCCTCAGGAAAACTTCTGGGTTTCATCGTTTCTCATAGAGGGATAGAAGTAAACCCAGAAAAGATCAAAGCAATCTTAAACATATCCAAGCCTACGTGCGTAAAAGATGTACAAAGATTGACAGGTGCTGCAGCAGCCTTTAGCAGGTTTATTAGCCGGCTAGGGGACAAAGCTCTGCCACTATACAAGTTGTTGAAGAAATCCGACAAATTTGAGTGGACAGAAGAAGCAGATGCAGCATTAACCCAGTTGAAAGAAACTTTGATGAAAGCTCCGATTTTGGCATCCCCAAAAGACGAAGAACCTATGTTACTGTACCTTACAGCTACAAACCGGGTTATTAGTGCGGTAATAGTGGTGGAAAGGAAGAAAGACGAACAAAGCATACCAGATCAGCATCCAGTATACTATGTAAGTGAAGTTTTCTCCGAGTCCAAACAAAGGTACCCACACTATCAAAAACTGGCATATGGCGTATTTTTCGCATCTCGGAAACTTCGTCATTACTTCCAAGGACATTCTATAACAGTGGTATGTAAAGCACCGCTAGGGGATATAATAAACAATGCGGAGGCAACTGGCCGAGTAGCCAAATGGGACATCGAGCTAGCAGCATTCGACATTACCTACCAACCCAGGACGGCAATAAAATCCCAGGTTCTGGCAGATTTTGTCGCCGACTGGACGAAAGCAATGGAAAAAACTCCAATGCCGGAATACGAGTACTGGATCATGCACTTTGACGGATCCAAGATGAAGGAGGGTGCTGGTGCTGGTGTAGTCCTAAAATCCCCTAAAGGAGATACAATGGAGTATGTATTACAAATACATTTCAACGCCAGTAACAACATGGCAGAATACGAAGCTCTGCTTCACGGCTTGCATATCGCAAAGGAAATAGGTGTCAAACGCATCTTGTGCTATGGTGACTTAGATTTGGTACAGCATCAACTCAACCAAACTTGGGATGCCAAAAGCCCCATCATGGCCGAATATCGGAGAACGGTGGACGAGTTTGCAATCTGTTTCTTTGGATTTGAAGTACTTCATGTAAAAAGGGAGGAAAACTGGAACGCGGACGCATTAGCCCGCATGGGGTCAGAAAGGGTAAAAATCCTATCACCTGGCGTGTTCGTCCAACACTTGTATGAACCAGCGATAAAAGGTGGAGATGTTGATTATCCTCTGGCTTCCGAGTCAATTGAGGTCATGCTCGTTAACCCGGATTGGACAATTCCATATTTAAACTTCTTAGTTGATCAGAAGTATCCGGATGGAGCAGACGAAGTCTTGCAAAGACAGATTCAGCGTCGATGCAAAGGATACACGGTAATTAACAATTGCCTATATAAACGCAGTACTACCGGAATTTTCTACGATGTATTTCACCAGAAGAAGGACGAGAAATCCTGCAAGAAATCCATGCCGGAGATTGCGTACATCATGCTCAATCAAAAAGCATAGTCAAAAAAGCATTCCGTGCAGGGGTTTTCTGGCTAACAGCCAAGACAAACGCTGAGCACATAGTGAATACATGTGCAGGGTGTCAATATTACGCCAAGCAGACAAATATGCCAGCCCAAGCACTCAAAACTATCCCCATTACATGGTCGTTTGCGGTCTGGGGGCTAGATATGATGGGACCATTCAAAACTGCAAGAGGCGGACTTACACATCTACTCGTTGAGTGGATAAATATACCAAGTGGGTGGAGGCCAAACCCATCGAAAAACTTGACGGTGTGACTGCCAGAAATTTCATTATTGACATAGTCACGAGATATGGCGTTCCACATAGCATAATAACTGACAACGGGATAAATTTCTCTATTGGAGAGTTGGCAAAATATTGCCGACAAACGGGAATTAGCCTAGATCTCGCATCTGTGACACACCCGCAATCCAATGGACAGGTTGAACGAATGAATAGTTCAATTCTGCAAGGAATACGCCCAAGACTCGAATCTCCTCTTCATAGAGCAGCGGGAGCATGGGTGGAAGAGTTACCCTCTGTGCTTTGGAGCATTCGAACAACGCCAAATAGGTCAACAGGGCAAACCCCGTTTTTCCTAGTTTATGGTGCGGAAGCAATTCTCCCAACGGACATGATCCATGAAAGCCCGAGAGTGCAGGATTTCGATGAATCAGATGCCGAAAGCGCACGACAGGACGTCGTCGATCTCTTAGAAGAGGAACGAGAACTTGTGCTTCAAAGATCCGCCATCTATCAGCAAGGTTTACGACGTTATCATAGTCGGAAAATCAGGCATCGTTCTTTTAAAGAAGGTGGCCTAGTGCTAAGATTGGTGCAGCAAAGAAAGCACAAACTGGCCCCAGTATGGGAAGGACCATTCGTCATCAGTAAAGCCATGAAGAATGGATCATATTATCTTGTAGACATTCGAGATACGGAAGATGATCCCGAGAAGCCGAATCGCAAAAGAAAGAGAAAGATAGATGATGAACTAGGAGAGACAAGGAGGCCCTGGAGTATCCAGCAGTTACGTCCCTTCTATACTTAGTTCAATTTCTATGTAAACATCTTTGAGATTATGAAATAAAGTTGTCAGAATTCTTACATCCATGTTTTTACAAGTTTATTATAGTACAAAGCATGTTTCCGTCTTATCTATTTCCCAATGATCTTACAAAATACTCAATGTTAACCCGAATTGTGACTGCGTGCTCGGCGTTTAAAAAACTGAATGATTTTCAGCCTACTAAAGGCTAAAGGAAACTTGGATTGTGCCTGCGTGCCCGAGTTTCATCCAAAAAGTCCTTATTATTCTCTAAGTATTATCTGATTGTTTACGTGTTGGGTCACTGGAGCTAGTAAGTAAAAATGCCTTTAGTATGATCCATGTTTTCCGAGTTTAAGCTGATCGGTTTTACCCAGTCACTTGGCATGAAGATTAAAATACTACTGAGCCATTTCAAACACTTAGGACAGTTAAAGCACATAAACTAGAGAACTTAGAAGATAAAGGAACATAAAACCCGGAAAACTTGCAAAGGATTAATAATATTAACTGCAAAAGGCGGAGTACTTGTTCGTACAAATGGATAGAAGCATTACAATAAGGTTTACATTCTAAAAGTTCAGTAATGCTCCTATCTCCTATCTTTCCTATCCAGGGCAAGGAAAATTCTTCAAGCATCCGAGTCATCTTCGCTGCTGGACTCCTCGGGGGCTTCTGGAATCTCTTCTTCCGGACAGGTGATGGAGATGTTCACCATAGAGGCAATCTTGGTAGCGTGACCTTTGATCTCATCAAAGATGGTGGTCCGCTGGGTCTCCGTATACCCTTGAGGGATGCCGGACGCCACGCGCCAAGATTTAGAAGTGGGATAGTGCATACGCATAAGGCCTAAAGCCATGCGTGCACCACCCCGTCCTGCGGAGCGCAAGGTGGACTCCTTGGACTCCGCCACCTCCAAGATAGCTTCCGGAAGTTTCTCAACTTCCGAGAATTCCCCAGCTCTTGGGGGAAGGTACTTGTTGATCAGCCGCATGCCTGCAGCTCTGATCACGGTGAATACCTTCCCGAAAGCACGGATTTTCTCAATCCGAGTAAGTGCTGGGTCATCTCCTGTTTTTCAGATAAAAAATCAAAGGGTTAAGGAAAAAGCTGAGAAAGAAGTCAAAACGTGGAAAATCCGGTAAAAGTAAATGACTTACCGAGGATCCTATCCATCTCAGATCCTTCCTCCAGGCGCAGGGTCAAGGCATTCTCCAAATCTCGGATGGTTGCCTTGTCCTTGTCAGCTTGCTGGGAGGCATTGGACTGAGCAATGCCAACAGCCAGTTGGCTGGCCTCCAGTTCTTTCTGAACCTTCATAAGAGTCTTATGAAGGTCCAGATTCTACCGGCGGAGGTTCTCGGCATTGCCGGCATCTTCAGCAATCTGTTTGGCTTTCGCCAAAGCAGCTGAAAAGCGAGGAAAAAAATCCCGAGCTAAGAAAACTCGGAAAAGTACTTAGAGAAAAAAGCATAAAAGTGAAAACCTCAGAGGAATAAAATACCTGTTGTTTTCTCCAGCTGTTGCTGAGACGATGCCAGCTCCGCTTCCTTAACTTCAAGAATAGAGAGAAGGCTTCTAACCTCCTTATTCTTGACAGTTAGCTTGTTGAAAACTTCCATGTTTATGCTTTCAGCGGTTTGCTGAAACACGAAAATGAACCAGAACGCTTAAGTTAGAAACAAGCATGATAAAGTTGAACGCATTAAGTTAAAAGAATGGATTTGACTTATTGCTTGGGGGCTAGAGATATTACCTGGCTCATCCGCTGCAAACCTGCCAAATTTTTGGTGAACTCTTTTGCATAGTCGGCAAAAAGAGTCCCAGCAGCGCTAAGGCCCTCGTTGATATTCTGGAACTCTTTATCAAAGGTGGGAATGGTTTCCTCCTCCGTTATCCGAGAAGGACCTCCCACCTCTGGGACCGTCCTTTCCCTCGTGTCCGTTTTCGGCACAATGGGCTGGCTGGTTTGCTGGGTTTCGACGTTGGGGGCAACAACATGCTCCTCTGTAGCTACTAATGGGGTATCTGGAGTAGTAGCAGGGGAAGGATGTGGGCCTCTGCTAGCCATAGATTTAACCCTTTTTAGCTTCTTGGGCTTCAGAGTTGTGGGAGCCAAGCTAAAAAAGAAGAATGCCAGAAAGTAAAAAATTCTGAGAATGTAGAAAAATGCTCTGACAAATCGAAAAAACCCAGACGAACAAACCTGGAAGTGGCGACGGGAATACCGTCAAGATCAATAATTTCCTGTGAAGAGGAAACCTTCTTGCGCTTGCGCCCGCCAGCAAAGTTGGCACGCAACGTATCCAGATCAGCGTCTGAAGCAATATCTGACTCGGGAAGTTCAAAGATCTGTCAAAGAGGCAAAAGCCGGGTTAAAACAAAATCCGAGATAAACGGAAGGAATACAAGCTCAAGGGGTAAAAGGTGTACCTTGGGAGCCGGGTTAGATGCCGTATACATTTACCGGCTTTCTTCATATTGATCGCGCGAGGCAACCGGTTGGTTTACGCGTTTCCGCAAATCTTTGGCCGACAAAGATTTGCTCGTCGTCCTCATAGCATCCGCGTCACCCGTGTAATTACACAGAAGGCGGGGGCCGTGATCAGCCAAAGGCTGAATCCGCCTATTTAACCAGCATAGGACTGTGTCCATTCCGGTCAGAGGTGGATCGGCAGCGACGAGCTTCGCGATGCGCCGTTTGATCTTGAGAAGGTCTGGTGGCAGAGTTTGCACTGCTTCTGTTCCCCAATTTTCTTGGGGAGTGGCAGCAGTATTGGTGAAAGGTGGAACCCCGGTGGATTTTCCGGGAAAAGGAACGTCGGGATGGTAGAAGAAGGAACCCGTCCAGAATTTGACGGATTCCGAGGTTTCGATCTTGGGGAACCAATCCTCCTTGAATCTGCGCAGGGTAAAGGATATGGTCCCACAAGTCGGAAGCGCGCCCTCGGAAGGGTTCTGCTTAACCCCAAAACAGTACTGCCATAAATCTAACCTAGGAGCTAAACCTAGATACCCTTCGAAAAGAGCTTGAAATCCGGCTAAGTAGAGGATGGAGTTGGGGGGCAGATTGTGGGGTTGAATGTTGTAGTGATTCAAGACTTGAAGGAAAAAGGCGGAAGGCGGCAATCCCATACCTCTTGCGATGTGGGAGGTAAGGAGGACACGCTCCCCTTCTTTTGGCGTTGGCTCGGACTCGTCCTCCGGCCCCCCCATTTGCCTTCAAAGAAACCGATGCCCCTTTGTGCATTCCAATGTCCCTAGCACAGTTGTCAAGAGCATTCTTGGTTTGCACTTGATAAGAGCACACTTCTTGCATCACTTGTGTTGAGGTCATGGAAGAGAAATCATGTCTTCCTTGAATGCTCTTCAAGTCTGTGCCCTCAAATGGCATTAGGGCAATCATGTACTTCCTCTTGATCCAAGCATCATCAATGTACTTGGCACTGACATTTGAAAAGGCGGTGGCAAGAATCTTGAGTCTACGGTACATGTCTACATGATCCTCTCCATCATGCATATAGAACCCTTCGGCCTCATTGGTCAAGGCATCATATCTATTCCTTTGCATACTCTCATTGCCCACAAACATGATGACAAGAGCGTCCCATGTTTCCTTGGTGGTGGAATATTGTTGAAGATGCGGCATGTGGTTAGGACCCACGGCTTGTTGAAGAATTGACAAGGCGGTGTAGTTGACTTGACAATCTACGGATTCCCTTCTTGTGAGGTTCTTGGGGTCATGAGGTTTGTATCCATCACGAGTGACCCTCCAAAGCTCTGTACAAGAAGATTTCAAGTGAGTCTCCATGTAATATTGCCATTCACGAAAGGAAAAGGCATCAATTTTAGGTGGATCTCCCCTAGGGATTATATGAGGATGAGGGACGGGTGGATCGGGAGAATAATGTCCTTTGACGGAATGAAATTCTCCATCTCCATCCGTGCCCTTCTCGGTGGAGTTTTCGGCGAAAGCATTTTTAGATGGTTCGCCATCTACCCCTTTCTTGGCGCCCTCCGGATTAATTTCCGAAGGTGTAGATTCGGTGACCTCCGGTCCTTTGGCTTTGAAGATTTCCGCCAAGGCTTGGTGCAACTCATCAAATTTGGTGTCTATGGATTAGGTCAATGAATTTCTCAATGCATTGAGATCATCCATGGTCACCTTTGCCAAAGGAACCTTCGGGGGTCCGAATCTTCACCCATACTAAAACTCTTAGGCGGTTAAGCCCGATAGAAGAGCCGAGGCTCTGATACCAATTGAAAGTAAAGTATGGGCACCTAGAGGGGGGTGAATAGGTGCTACGACCAATTTTAATTTTTCTTTAACAATTAGGCTTGACACAAAGGTAAATTCTCTAGATAATGCAACTATGGTGAATTTACCTATATGACAAGGATGCAATAAACACAAAGCAAGTAAGTAAAGGGAGTAAGGGAACGAGGTAACCAAATGAAGCACACGGAGACACGATGTAATCCCGAGTTCCTCCTTGTTAAGGGAGTACGTATCGTTGGAGGGGTGTGAGCTCGCCACGAAGGCCTACTCAACGCCACAAAGGCCTCACCCTATTCTCCGATGAACCCCTCCACAAAGGCCTAGTTCACCTTCCACTATTGATCCCCTTTGAGGCGGGAATCGAGTCCTTTACACACAACTTGGGGCACACACCCACAACCAAATTAGGGGCTCCCAACAATCTTGAATCACCAACAAGTAGCAAGATGCCTAGGTTCTCCACAATAGGAAACCCTAGGCTAGATCCCTCGAGCTAGAGAGGGGGAAATGAAGAACGGGTCGGTGAAGATGTAGATCGGGGCCTTCTCCTTCAATCCTCCAAAGATCTTTGAGTTTGGGTGGAGGGATTTGGAATTATGAGGGATTTGGTGAGATCTTAAATGCTATTGAATGCAAGGGGGAAGAACTAGAGCTCAAGGAGGAAGAGGAGGGGTATTTATACCCCCTCCCCAAAACTAGCCGTATTGCAGGAATTTAGGGACCGGAATATCCGGTCCAAGTTTGGACCGGAATATCTGTTCTGATGTTCTGCTCGAGCACCGTTGACTTCAACCGGAATATCCGGTTTCCCATGAAAAATCCGGTACCAATAATCCGGCTCGTCTCTGTCCCGCGCAGGAAACTGTACCGGATATTCCGGATCCTCCGGAATACTACGGTACCAATAATCCGGCCCATCTCTGTCAGTTTTTTTCGAGCAAAAACTCCACAACCGGAATATCCGGTTTGACATGAAAAATACGGTACCAAATATCCGGTCCATGTCAGTACCAAAATGGTCCGAAAATTTCCTGACCGGAATATCCGGATCCTCCGAATAATCCGGTCCAAGCCAGTGTAGAAATGGTCCAAAATTTTCCTGACCGGAATATCCGGCTCCTCCGAATAATCCGGTACCAAATATCCGGCTGACCGATGTCCCGAATCTCTTAGGCCAAACTTCACCGAACTTTTCGGTGATCGATGCCGATGTTAAAAATAACACCTGCACACTAAACATCTCGATAAATAATGTACTTAGTATTGTTAACTAACATACAAAACACCGGGAAAACGAAATGCACTTTCAATGGGGCTCGGTGTGAATGGATCGGCGTCCACCGCGCCCAATGCCACGGCATCCTCGGTGCCCTCGGCGCCCACGCAGCGCCACACAACGACCCTGGGCGGCGGCAACAACGACACGTCGGGCGACACCCAGGGCGACGAGTTCACCGACAATTACTTCCTCGGCTCCATCCCCGACCTCAGATTCCTCGGCTCCAACAACGTCGTCGATGTCGATTGATCCTAGATCGTGAACGAATTTCTATCGTTTTGTAATGGCCCAAACTTTTAAATTATGGCCTAAAGTTCATATTTATGCACAAGACTTTAAATATTTTTGTATTTGCACACTTTAAATTTTGTGGAAAATTTTCTTTGGGGTTTTGCTTTGGGGCAGCGAGTGGGGAAGCACGGCCCCCCAAAGCGCCGAGTCGTCCAGACGAGCCCCCAAAGGACTCCTCCGGCCGCCGATCTGTACGCCTACAAGGGGGCGCGAGTGGAGCTGATCTTAGAGTCGTCTCCAACGCGCCGACGCATTCGGTGTCCACGCGTGGTCGTCTTTATTCGTTTGGTTTGCCAGACAGATAGCCATCCTTTCCATGTTCACACTTCTCATGCGATTAAACCCCACACACCGACCTATTTAGACTGTGCTATATTTTTTTCCTTCATGGCATAAAAATGTAGAGATTGTTGGACATATGTAGCCAAAGTTGAAATAAATATAGCACGTAGTTGTTTAAACAAATAAGTAGCATAATTTAGTACAACCAAATCGAATATAATTGTTTAAAATTTGGCAATGGGGAATTTAAAGGTTGTTCCCCACATGAACCCACATATGTTCTACCAAATCATTTTGAAGTTGAGTGTGAATATCCCGGTCATGCATTTCTTCATGAAATTGGATGAACTGTTCAAAAGTTGTCGTTCTATGGTGGGGCTCAACCAACTCACCCTGAAACTGTCAATGCTAGTAAAACATATCCTGATTGCGATCATCCTCGACAATCATGTTGTGCATGATCACACAAGCAGTCATCATCTCCTACATAGTGTTGAGACTCAATGTCCTAGAAGGGTGCCGAACAATATCCCAGCGAGATTGGAGCACACCAAACGCGCGCTCGACATCCTTCCTAGCACCCTCCTGTTGTTGGGAAAACCTAGCCCTCTTCGCACCCTTGGGGTTGGGATAGTCTTCACAATTGTCGATCACTCACGATAGATACCATCAAGTAGGTAGTATCCTTTGTCATATGGGGTGCCATTGACCACATAGTTCACCTCTGGCGCATTGCTCTCGGAGAGCCTTGCAAACACCAGTGACCGCTAGAGCACATTCATGTCGTTGTTGGTGTCGGTAATGCCAAAGAATGAGTGCCGAATCCATATATCTTGGAATGCCACCGATTCAAGAACGACAATGCACTCTGTGGAATGTACCTTGAACAATCCTGCCAAGCAAAGGGACAGATCTTCCACTCCCAATGCATGCAATCTATGCTTACAAGCATACCAGAGAATCCTATTTGCTCGTTAATGGACAGAAGTCGGGTGTGTCTTCAATATTCGGCTGCCTCAAGTACTCCTCCCCGAACACCGAATCACAACTTTGCAGAATTTGTACATTGAGTCCAGGCAGGTGGACTCACTCATGCGCATGTACTCATCAACAAGATCTCCAGCAAGCCCATATGTAAGCATTCAAACAGTTGCAATGCATTTTTCATACGAGGAGAAGCCAAGCTTCTACGGTGGACATAATCTTTGTAGAGATGGACATGACCCGCTTCTCTGTTCCAGTCCAACGCCGTTGAACGGCCAGGGACTGAACCCCTAAATAATGGTTGCATCCTCGAAATGTGCTCATTAACGAGGAGTGTGGCAATCAAAACCTCGCTCTCATCGTCGGATAAATCAGAGTCGGAAGATGAGTACATCATGTTGTTGTAGTAGTACTCATCCTAGCTATCCATGGACGAGGGGGGATGAGATCGTACGTTGAGTAAACAGCCGAGCAGCTTGGGCACACTCGTGGACAGGGATCCAACCGGCAGGGGACTCGGGGGTGGCAAGGACACAACCGGCGGGGTGTGGCGTGATGGTGGATTTGGCGAGGGCAGCGGTCCTAGCTATCCATGACCGAGAGGGGATGAGATCATACCTCGAGCAAACAGCCGAGCAGCTTGGGCACACACGGGGACAGGGCTCCAACTGGTAGGGGACTCAGGGGCGGCAAGGACATGACCGTCGGGGTGTGGCGTGATGGCGGATTTGGCGAGGGTAGCGGTGGAGAGCTTGGTAGAGGTAGAGGCGGATCCGGCGATGGCGATGGCGGGAGGGTGGAGGTAGGGCTATATGGCTAGGGCAGGACGGGATGAGGCGAGGCGGAACGCGCATATGTGTCCCTAGCGGGGGGGACGTGCTTTGACATACTCGGAACTCCTAGCTCATCCGCGTGCATCCGGCCGTGACCCGAATCCGTCCCAAATTTGGGTCGGGAATGGGTCAAAACGGACAGGAAAAAGGGCAAATGTCCGAATAACCTAAATGGGTCATGCGTCGTTGGGCCATGACTTTGCACCAACCTGAGCTAATCGGACGCGGCCGGACCAAATGCGTCGGTGCGTTGGATATGCTCTTATGCGCATACGTAGGGCCCTTCTTTTGGTCGCGACGCGACATTACTGTTAAGGCATTCTCATTTTTTAAGGTTATGCTAGGGCATCTCATCGATATGTTAGATGTTGATCACAACATCCACATTTGCCCACCCTCGTTTTTCATTTTGCTTTTCCTATAATACACTAGAAGACACGGATGAATTTAAAGATAAATATTGTGAAACTTAAATTCAACAACAATTCAAATGATATAGCGGAAACAAATATTCAAATTCAAATATGTCCAAAACATGCTAAAAATGCATAGTGAGAGTGAAGTAGAAGTTTGATCACGAACGTTTGTGACAGGAGGATCAGTAAGACTGTTGGAAGTGGATCTCTGAGTAACAACTATGACATCACCGTGCTTAATGCTTTCGTCTTTCTTTAGGAACTAAAAACCAAGGCAACTCCGCGAGACAAAAACTATATAGGGCCAAGGTTGAACGAATTACTCTATGTTAACTCATGCTCGGAGGCATAGTGAACTACGGATGCGTTGCCTACATACATCTAAATAGCATATGTATTATTTATACTAAACTGCGTTAATTTTATCTTATTTATCCCATGCTACTAATGCATTTCTGCGGGTGAAACCTTAAGCCCATGTCTACTTTTAATCATTGATAATAACGCACTTTTGACAAACAAGAATTGGTCCGGTAAAACAGGAATTAGCAAGCTTTATGTGGATTCAATAATTGGTCTCATCAAGCACCTACTTCCCGGTTCGATAAAAAACCTTGGGACTCAAGGGAAAAATCTATATACTACATTCAGTAATCCGGATCGAACGTATCACCTATCATTCTTGTTTGGGAGAGAGACATGCTCCTCTCTTTCGTAGAACACTCTAGTTTTTACTCTTATTGTTTTGTGAGTGTTCAGTTTTTGCTACTGTTGTTTTTATCTCTTGTTTTCCTTACTTATTTTTTTCAGAGCTTGTTGGTTTGATTAATTTAGATATGATAGCTATTATTTAATGAATATTTGTCAAGAGATTTGTTTCAAATAATTTGATTGGTGTCTGATGGGGATAGTAACCCGGTAGGCCCACTTCAAGGTATAATCCGGCCCGAGGTGAGCTGATCAATACCCGGATAGGGGTAAAAAGGTTACTAGAAGGCTCAAAGGCTTGTGAAATTCGTAACCCGGCTTGTGGGCTGCGATAAGGGAAGTTAGGCTTTATATGTGGAGTTCGAGTAGGACTCAAGATGTGCCTTGAAAGGCAAGTTAGGGGTGTACGGGTGCTTTATAAACCGGCCCCTAGGTTTAGTTTGCCAGAGATCCAAGTCATAACTGTAACACCTATTATCGAGTATCCAGTATAATCATATCGAGATCCGGCGAGTTGTTTTCCGGCTCTTAGATTGCTTTCCGCCATGTCTTCCTTCGAGCTAAACCCTCTCCCAAATACCTGTGTCGACTTGCCCCAAGATCAGTTACCCCAGGTAACATCTGCCGTGATTATCCCACGACAGTTGGCGCCCACCGTGGGGCCTGCGTCCAAAGGTGTTTACATCACGGGAGAAGCTCGGAAGAGTATGGAGAACTTTGTCGTCGGCGAGATCTACTCCAATGACGAAGGAGAGCAGATAGTGGACAATTCCGGGTGGGAGTTGGAGCCGGATCACTTCGAATCCGGATCCATGGTGTCAATCGGCCAAATCAATATCTTCATCGGCATGGTACGTACGCTCAATTTGAAAGGACAATATCATGTGCATGTTACAGGGGCTTCCAGCAGGGACAAAGGGGCGTTGAAGCAAACAGTGGATCCAGCCTCCTCGGCCACTTCGGGATCCTTGAGATGGGCGGAGCAAGAGGTAACATGGAGCAGAAGGGATCACCCGGAAGGAATAAAGCACCCCGGAACCTTGGCATTAGTGGTGTCACCCCAGGTCAATGGTTACGAGCTGAAGAAAGTCTTGATGGATGGAGGGAGTAGTATCAACATCCTATATTGGGAAACCTTCTTGCGCATGAACCTCAAGGAGTCCCAGCTACAAAAAAGTTCGACGGTGTTCCATGGAATCGTGCCGGGTCATTCGGCACGCCCCGAAGGGAAAATTGCGTTGGAAGTAGCCTTTGGAGAATCGGTAGATAACTATCGGGTGGAGTGGCTCACGTTTGAGGTAGTCAAGCTGCACAGCCCCTACCACGCTCTGTTCGGAAGGCCGGCTTATGCTAAGTTCATGGCTAGGCCGTGCTACGTGTATCTGCAATTAAAGATTCCGGGCCCCAAGCAGACCATCACTATCCATGGAGACCGGGATATAGCAGCCGAGTGCGATGAGGGAGATTCAGTAATGGCCGAACAAGCCTGCAGGAAGGAAGAGCTTCAGTATTACCGGTCGCAGGTGGATCCGGATGATGGTACAGCGTTGAGAAGGCCAGATGCTGAAGACGAAAGAATAAAGTTCAAGGCAGCTCAAGATACCAAGAAAGTAGATTTTGTGGAGGGAGATCCCACCAAGCAGTTCACTATAGGGTCCAATCTAGATGATGCGCAAGAAAAGGCTCTGGTGGAATTCATCCGTTCAAATGCGGATGTGTTTGCTTGGACACCCAGCGACATGCCGGGTATTCCCACTGAGTTGGCAGAGCACAGTTCGCACGTGGATCCCAAGGCCAGGCCTGTGAAGCAAGGTATGAGAAAGATGAATGAGGAAAGGAGAAGAGCTATAGGTGAGGAAATCGCGCGACTATTAACCGCAGGCTTTATCATGGAAGTATTTCACCCCGACTGGTTAGCAAACCCGGTTCTTGTGATGAAAAAGACAAATGAATGGAGGATGTGTATCGATTTCACGAGCCTCAACAAGCATTGCCCAAAGGATCCGTTCGCACTACCAAGGATAGACCAAATCATAGACGCGGTAGCCGGAAGCGACTTGCTGTGTTTCCTGGACGCATATTCGGGGTACCACCAGATTAAACTCAAAAGGGAGGATTGGGAGAAAACGTCATTCATAACCCCTTTTGGGGCCTTCTGCTACAAAACCATGACGTTTGGATTGAAAAATGCGGGCGCAACTTACCAACGATGTATTCAGAAGTGCTTCGAGGACCAAATTGGGCGCAACGTGCACGCGTATGTGGATGACGTGGTTATTAAGACCCGGAAGGCAGAAACGTTCATTGATGATTTGAAGGAGACATTTAAAAACTTGAGAAGGTACCAGATGAAGCTTAACCCAACGAAGTGCGTATTTGGAGTCCCGGCTGGGAAGTTACTCGGCTTTATAGTCTCCGAGAGAGGAATCGAGGCAAACCCGGACAAAATCAAGGCCATCCAAAGTTTGAAGAAACCGGAAAATTTGAAGCATGTTCAAAAGCTCACGGGCTGCGTAGCAGCCTTGAGCCGGTTCATATCCAGGCTTGGAGAAAAGGCAATACCCTTGTATCGGCTTTTGCGGAAGTCAGATAAGTTCGTGTGGGATCAGGAGGCAGATGAGGCGTTTGAAGCGCTAAAAAAGCAATTGTCGGAAGCACCAGTACTAGCAGCCCCGGGTCCTAAAGAACCTATGTTATTATACGTGGCCGCCGGTCCCCGGGCCGTCAGCGCAGTAGTTGTCGTAGAACGCAAGGAGGATGGGAAGGGATACCCGGTCCAAAGGCCGGTTTATTATGTCAGCGAGGTGTTATCGGAAGCAAAGCAGCGTTATCCACATTGGCAAAAGTTGGTGTTTGGGGTCTTTATGGCCAGCCGGAAGTTGAAGCCATATTTCCAAGAACATCCCATAACAGTGGTTAGTTCAATACCAATGTCGGATATCATCAGAAACTCGGATGCAACGGGAAGAATAGCCAAATGGGCAATAGAGATGGGAGATTATCATATCAGCTACGAGCCCAGATCAGCAATCAAGTCACAGGCTTTGGTCGATTTTGTTAACGACTGGACACACACTGGAATGGCTACTATAGTCCCAAATTCCGAGTCATGGACCATGCACTTCGATGGATCAAAGCAGTACGAAGGGTCAGGAGCTGGAGTGGTGCTGACGTCGCCAAAGGGGGACAAACTAAGTTACGTGCTACAGATTCACTTCGATTGTTCAAATAACGTGGCCGAGTATGAGGCCCTACTGCACGGCTTGAAGATAGCCAAGGAGATGAACATCAGAAGGATACGATGCTTTGGGGATTCGGATCTTGTGGTGCAGCAGGTATCAGGAACCTGGGATAGGAGGGACGCCACTATGGCAGCGTATCGCAGAGAGGTTGATAGGGTTGCCGGGTGTTTCTCCGGGTATGAAGTGGAGCACGTAGACAGAAGAAAAAATGAGGCAGCGGATGCACTCGCCAGACTCGGCTCGCGTAGAGAGCCGGTTCCACCTAATGTTTTCCTGGATGAGCTATGGCGACCGTCAGTTAAATCCGAGTCTGAGGAAGAACTAGCAAATCGAGACCCGGATGAGGAGTTTGTGGCTACAATACGTACTGTTCCCGAGTGGACAGAGCCATATCTGGCCTATTTATCACGGGGCGAATTGCCAGAACAGGAAGTATTAGCAAGACAAATCTTGAGGCGGGCAAAAGGATATACTATTATCAATGGGGAGCTGTACAAGAGAAGCGCGACAGGAGTCTTTCTGCGCTGCGTGACACCGGAAGAAGGCCGACAAATCCTTAAGGAGATCCACGAAGGTGATTGTGGGCATCATGCGTCCACAAGATCCCTTGTGGCTAAGGCCTATCGGCATGGGTTCTTCTGGCTCACGGCCTTAACAGACGCGGAGCGGATAGTGGCAAGATGCGATGGATGTCAAAGGTACGCTCGCCAAACTCATGTGCCGGCTATGGAGTTACGGACAATACCACTAACCTGGCCATTCGCTGTTTGGGGTATGGACATGGTTGGCCCTTTCCATATGTCACCATGCAAGAAGACACATCTTTTAGTGGCTGTCGATAAGTTTACCAAGTGGGTGGAGGTTATGCCGGTTACCAATTGTGAAGCGGCCACAGCAGTCAAATTCCTGAAAAGAATCATATATCGGTTTGGATATCCCCACAGTATAATCACTGACAACGGAACCAACATGTCCCTTGGAGAGATGGAAAAATTTTGTGGCAACAATGGAATCAGGCTTGATGTGGCATCAGTGGCACATCCGCAAGCCAACGGGCAAGTGGAGAGGGCGAACCAAGAGCTACTTCGAGGATTGAAACCGCGGCTAAGGGTCCCTTGTATCAGGGCCGCTGGAGCGTGGGTTGAAGAACTCCCTTCCGTGGTCTGGGGTATCAATACTACACCTAACCGGTCCACCCAGATGACGCCTTTCTTCATGGTTTACGGCGCAGAAGCAGTATTACCAAGCGACATCATTCATGATTCACCAAGAGTGACAGCCTACGTCGAAGTGGAGAACGAGAAGAACCGGCAAGACGCCGTGGACATGTTAGAAGAACAAAGGGAGCAAGCCTTAGAAAGGTCAGCCATATATCAGCAGGATTTGCGAAGATATCATAGCCGGCGGGTAAAAAGCCGGGTCTTCCAGGAGGGAGACTTGGTCCTGCGCTTGGTTCAAACAAACGAGGGAAAACACAAGCTATCGCCGCCATGGGAAGGACCTTTCATCATAAGCCGGAGTCTACATAATGGGTCATATTACTTGATAGATGCAAGAGAAGAATCGGCCACAGTCAACGACACTGCTCATACTACTGCACCTATGCAAGAAAGAGATAGACCATGGAACGTGGCTCAGCTACGTCCATACTATACTTAGCAGAAAATGATGTAACAGGCAGCAGGTTTCAGACGCACTCTTTTCCTATCCAGGGCACCCTTGGGGACTGGATGGGTTTTTAATGAGGCGGCTTGCTGGCCCAATTTTTTCATATCAAATAAAAAGGGATTATCAAGAAAAGAAGCAAGTTTTATTTATGCAATGTGAATATTCAGGTCTTGAGGGCTGGTTGCTCATACAAGCACAGCTGTAAACTCAAAAAAGACCCGGCCTTGATGCCAATGAGTTATAGGGGCCGTCACTCGAAAAAACGAGTGCGGCTACAATCTTATAACCGGACAAAGAAGTCCAAATTTCTCGGCTATTCTTACTTAAGCTCGATGTGACTCGCAACGAAGTGGCATGATTCGTTCGCTTACGATTAAATGTCGGTCATGAGACCCAAACGGGACTTGCTTGACCCCGTTTTCGTATTGATGTAACAACATGGTATCCACGCGAAAGCCGGCTTATAGTACAAGATAGTCGAAAGGGTCATCTAAACCACAAGTTATGCAGAGTATAAGGCCGATAGCCGGAAACTCAACGATTATCAAGCATAACTTCAAACCTCATAAGAAGCTGTCCTGAAGTCTTGGGCATTCAGCGACAGGCGATTTGTTTCCTTGAAAGAAAACAATCATGTGCCCTAGACGCAGAAACCCGGACTGGGGACTTATGAGCTCTAAGGAAGAAACAGCATCATCCAGCCGATAAAATTAAAACAAGCCACGCATCCGGGTCTCAGGAGCTTAGGGATTCAGGTCTAAAACTGGTCCCTAGACGCCAACGACACCCGGAGGACGGGTCTTGCTAAGGAAAGTATAAGGAAAAGTATAAGGTATCGAGAATAAAGCAAGTGGATATCAAGAATAAGTAAATGCAAAGACACATTCATCAAAAGCCCAAAGGGGGCGCAAAGTGCATTGGGAGTTTAAATAAAAGTGTTACAAAAACCATAAAGTATCAAAAGAGCACAGGCGCTCTGCTTAAACGAATAGTAAAGACTGTTTTAACGATGCTTTGCCGGCTGACGTGTGTGAAATGATAGGCATTACTTCAAGCTGCAGGATCCATCTTGGCCTTGCCCTTGTCGCCACCAGTAGTTGCGGCGCCACTCGGGTCGGCAGCAGTCCCGGGTTGTGCAGCAGAAGTTGCAGGAGCAGAATCGGCCTCGGCCTTCTTGGCGGCTTCTTCCTTCATCTTGATCGCCTGCTCCTTCCAACGGGCAAGCATATCGAACGGCTGGGGGCGGTTCGCCTTGACAACCTTGTCATTAGCATCATAAGCAGGGAGAATCTCATCAATCTCCAAGCTGTCAGCAATAACGCTAGCCGGATGGCGGACTTCTTTCTGAATAGCCTTGAAGTCCTTTGGCAAAAACTTGGACCCATCCAAGTTGAACTCTGGAAATCCACTCATAAGTTTGGCAAGTTGTAGCTTGGGGGCGTATGCTTTAGCCAGTGCGAGCCCCCGGGTTACCCCAACTCGGCAGGAGGATCGTTTCCAATGCCAAATCCACTCGGGGATCGTGGAGCAGAATTCCAGTAATCTCTTCATATTATCTGGCTTGACATCCGGCAGTCGCAGCTCATCAAGTATCCAGCTAATTCCGCCGCAAAGTTGGCGAAGAGTATTCTTGATGGTTTTAAGCTTGGCAGCATCATCTTCTTCGGGGGCAGCATCACGTGGGCCTGCTAAGAAAGGCAAAAGGAGTAAAGATAGTAGGCAAGCAAGTGCAAGTGTTCAAATCAAAGCAATCCGAGTCATAAAAAGGTGAAATTCAAAAATCTTACCAGTCGCGGTACGGTGAACATCAGCAATTTGAGCAGAAAGAGTTGTAAGTTTTTCCTTAGCCCTGTGAGCTCTCTTCCTGTACTTTTTCGTCATCTTTTGGCACCTGCGAGCCTCAGTCTCAGCAGCTTCACGAAGGGACGTTTCTTTTCCAATACGCTTGGTGGACTTGGCCAGCTTCTTCTCCAACTGTGAAACATAATCCTGTAAAGAAGCATGAAGAGGGATCAGCCAGAAACATTATGCAAAGTTCCAAGCAAGTTACCTAGTAAATTACTCGGAACTTGGGGACTAGGCATGGAGACAATTGATGAATGGCTTAGGGTTACCATCGGCTGATATTTATAAGGAAGGTGGTGAGCTCGCCCGCGGCTGGAAAGCCGGAGGTTACGGAGCAATAATTATCCGCACAGATTTGGTGTTGCGGGTGTTTGGAACGCGATTTGTCCCGAGATATCCGGGATCCTTATCAAGAGTAGGGCCTTAATATCTTAGGGTTCAAATTTGAAAATGTTCGTTGGGCATTCGAGGAAGGATCGAACTGTCGAATGACTGCTGCGGAGCTATGTCTAGTCATATGTTAAAGTAACTTGACCCGGTTCACGTAAGCTTGGGTGTTTCATGTCTTTTTAAGGAATAGCGAGCACTTCAAGAATGGATCTGTGAAGCCCGCGCTATCCTGGGGACTACTGATGGGGATAGTAACCCGGTAGGCCCACTTCAAGGTATAATCCGGCCCGAGGTGAGCTGATCAATACCCGGATAGGGGTAAAAAGGTTACTAGAAGGCTCAAAGGCTTGTGAAATTCGTAACCCGGCTTGTGGGCTGCGATAAGGGAAGTTAGGCTTTATATGTGGAGTTCGAGTAGGACTCAAGATGTGCCTTGAAAGGCAAGTTAGGGGTGTACGGGTGCTTTATAAACCGGCCCCTAGGTTTAGTTTGCCAGAGATCCAAGTCATAACTGTAACACCTATTATCGAGTATCCAGTATAATCATATCGAGATCCGGCGAGTTGTTTTCCGGCTCTTAGATTGCTTTCCGCCATGTCTTCCTTCGAGCTAAACCCTCTCCCAAATACCTGTGTCGACTTGCCCCAAGATCAGTTACCCCAGGTAACATCTGCCGTGATTATCCCACGACATGTTTGTTGGGAGAAAAATATTTCATGCATATAGTGGTGCAAAGGAAGCTTGTTTAGACTGTAGCTAGGTTTTGAGATGTCATTTTAGATGTTATTTTAATTGTGTGATTAGTAATTTATGATTTACCATGACTAGTTTCAAATAACCGAGAGTGTTTAATGTGCCATTGAAATTAAATCATGGGTTGTTCTTGATCGTAACGCGGCATAAATTGTGGTATTCTCCTTTGAAGATTTATTTGGATTGACTTGGCGCATGCTCACACCATGTTTTGACTATAAAAAAAATCACTTTTAGCCTTGATGATCATTAATTTTTAGATTCTTAATATAACTTTATGCTTTGATCATTGATGTTTTTTTGCTATGCATGATTATGGCCGTTATTGCTCTCTTAGTTGGTCACTGTCAGTCTCTTACTAGCCTTCACATGTACTGAGTATGAGCTCTACTCGGGAATCCAACTCCCTTAAACCAAAATTATTCAGATGTGTACAATACCAACCTATACATGGTATTTCCCTGCCATTCCAAGTAAATTGCTCGTGTGCTACCTTTAAAACCTTCAAACTTATTAAACCTTGTTTTGTGTTCCTGTTTTAGCTCATGAGAAAGTATTAAATGCTTTATTAGTTTTTCATGTTGGATGGCTTCACCTCTTGACTTGCATTCATAATGTGCTTGTCCCTAATACTGCAAAAAGAGTTGGCAAATGGGTGCCCAACCCACGGAAGAGAAATTACAACAATAATAATTAATCTCTATCACACATTGTTCCTGGGAAATCAGTCAAACAACAGTTAGTGATAAACAAAGGAGAAGAGGAATATTATCGTTCCTCAATGGGAGCCTCTATTAGAAGCCATTTGATAGGAAAATATAAAAAAACATTTATTAGCATTTGTTTATATAAACATACACCTCCTTCAAAGTTATATTTTTCAATATGCTCTGTTTTATAAAATAAAAAGCTCTAGCACATGACTGATCCCTGCTTCCCTCTGCGAAGGCCCTTCTTTGGGATATAGGATGATCTTTCACCTTCTTACATTATGCCACCAATTAGGAGAGCATAATTCTCATTCTAAGTATAATGTGCGTAGTCCCAAAATTTATATTGATTAAAATATGATTATGGTATTACTTGTTCTAAAATTGTTTGCATCTAGTCACCACTTGAACTTTGAAGGTGTCCTGACATTTATGTTTTGCTATTCCACAAAGGACAATCGAGATACCGCTTTACTATGTTTTTATTATGATCAAACAAACATATACCTTTCAATGCGTTATTGTTCATTGTTAATTATTTGTGCTACTTTTCATGTTGCAACATAGTGCTAAGTTCTCATTTGATAAAAGAACATGTATAATTCCTTTGTTAAAGGGTTTACATCTCATCTTATAATGTTTTTTACATAATAATTAATCAAGTTTGTGTTGGCATTATGTCACCTCAATTTTTTATCACTTACCTACTCGAGAACGAGCATGAGTTAAGCTTGGAGATGCTAATATGTCTCAAACGTATCTATATTTTTTTATGATCCATGCTTTGTTTTCTACATGTTTTCCCATGTTTCCCTATGTTTTCTATCATATATTGGAGTAACCTATTAATCCAGTGTCTAGTGACAGTTTTTGTTTATTTTGTTTGTGTATTGCAGAAAAGTTAAAAAAATGAAATTGCTCGGAATGAGCTAAAAATTTATGAGGAATTTTTATTCACTGGAAGACTCCCGGAGCCAGAAGGACACCCGGAGAGGAGTCCCACAACCACGATAGGGGTGCTAGGCGCCCCCCTTGGCTGCGCCTGGGGGTCATCTCGTGCCCTCGGGCACCGCCTCATGTCGCATCTTCGCGCATAAATACCTCCTTGACCTAAAATGGAAGACACCTGGAGGATTTTTGAACTGATAGTATGGGCACCTACAGGGAGGTGAATAGGTGCTACTTCAAATTTTAATTCTTTTTCGATTTAGGTTTGACACAAAGGTAAATTCTGTAGATATGCAACTGCGGTGAATTTACCTATACGACAAGAGAAAAAGTAAGCAAGATACAGATACAAAGTAAAGGTAAAGGATCGAGGTAACCGATACCGTAAGCACGTAGAGACAAGGTTGTATGCCCGATTTGCTCCCTTTGAGGGGAGTACGTCTCGTTGGAGGGGTGTGTGTTTTGCCACAAAGGCCTCACCCTATTCTCCAATGAACCTCGCCACAAAGGCCTAGTTCACCTTCCAGTATTGATTCCCTTCGAGGTGGAAATCGGTGCCTTTACAAAGAGCTTGAGGCACACGCCCACCATCTTGCTACAATCAACAAATGAGAAACAATGGAGTCTAGGTTTCCATCAAGGAAACCCTAGACTTGAATCCCTCAAGTGAATGAGGGGGAAATGAAGAACTAGTTGATGAAGTTGTAGATCGGGGCCTTCTACTTCAATCCTCCAAACTAGAGCTCTTGGAGAATAAGTAGGGGCATTTATACCCCCTCCCGAAATGTGGTCGTTGGAGTGCAGAAATGAACCGGAATTTCCGGTTCAAACTTGAACCGGATATTCCAGTTGCCTTGACAACTTCATATCTGGCTCTTCGCAGGGAGTTGACCAAACTGGATATTCCGGTTGATGGAAATTTCCGGTTGAAATTTCTTGTTGACTCCAGTGCCAAATAGTTTTTGGGGCTTAGCAAAATTTCGAGTCCTTCTCCACAAACCGGATATTCCGGTAGCCTAAAAATTTCTGGTTGGAAATTTCTGGCTAGATTTTATACCGAAAATGCTGGGTCCTTAGTCGTTTTCTCCAGGCCCTAGAAGTAACCGGAAATTCCAGTTTGCCAGGAATTTTCGGCTGGAAATTTCCGGCTACCTCCAGTGCCAGAGAGTTTACTTTCCTTAGCCTTTTAGTTGTGCTTCTCCAAAACTGGATAATCCGGTTACACAGAAATTTCCGGTTGCCTTCTGAATCTGCAACAGCCGATCTATACACTTTTTGGTGTTTGATGCAAAGGATAAATTTAACGACATGCATCACTTAACACCTGATTAAATATATCACTGGTATTTTTAACTAACATCAAAGCACTAGGGATCAAGAAATGCTCTTTCAATCCCCCCTTTTTGGTGTTATATGACAATACTAGGATTTGCAAATAAAACCATACCAAGATCATTTTTATAATGGAAATGGAAGTTGTTCCCCATAGAAGTGCGCATAATTTTTGTTTGACTTTGGAATGCAAATACAAACTTACGAGGAGAGAAAATTACACAAGATAACAACATGATACAAAATGAGACAAGGGCAAAAACTATATTGAGAGATTTTGAGTTGGATACCATACCTTGCGCATACAATAGATGTGTAGATAATATCAGCGCACAATATAAGATAATCCTCAATATATATAACCATAAAGATCCTAAATCACCATAGTCTCACAATAACATAAACATAGTTCCACAAACAAAATAACAAATAGTTCCAAAAGAGAAACATAAAAGGGACACAAGCTCTCAAAGAATGGTAAAAGAACATGCTTGTGCCTAAACCCATGCAAATCCCACGTATACCTAATAGACTAATTCTCCCTTTTTGGTATCGAAACAACAAAAAGGAGACAGGTAGTGATTCTAGCATCCCAAGACAAACTAGTCGTCGGACTCCTCGGAAGCCTCCTCAGCAGAACCATCGCCCTGCCCATCCTCATCATCATCAGCAGGAGCGCTAGAAGTAGTTGTAAGGCGAATAGCAGCCTCGATTCTTGGCCCAAGGGGTGACATCACTAGAGGACCACTGATCATAGGAATTTTCAGCAATAGCTATGGAAGGAGTGCCGATAGCACCACTCACATGGTGAAGGGTCCGCTACTGGGAGCTAGACATGACAACATCTCTGCGGTACACCTGGTATTGTTCCTTGTGGATGTCCACCTTCATGCACAATATGTTGCGCTGAAACCAGGAGAGCTTTTCTGACTTGAGGCACAAAAGAGGTATCCACAGGAGGAGCACGAGGAGCAGCAGTAGAGGTAGTGCGAGCATCCCTCATGAATCCACTATCCGGGGCAGCAGAAGAAGCAATTGGGTGTTTCTCCCTGATGATTTAGAGCTTCTTGAAGTGATGATCCTACACGGGCAGCCTACTGAAATCTTGATTCTTCAAGGTGTCCTTGATAAACAACATGATGTATGGAACATAAGGATGGTGTTCCCACCCAACATGGCATTGTTCATCTCATTGAAGATGAAATACATAACATCCACACGGTACTCCTTCTCAAGATCAGGATCCTCAAAGCATTGCTTAGCCAAGATCAACTGTTTGCAAAGAGGACTAGTGAGGGCATCATTGTTACCTCCACTCGGTGGAATGAAGGACCCGAAGATGCGCACAAGCTGACAATAGAAGGGGTAAAGTCCTTCCACCTTGCAGTGACACCATCTGGGTGATACATATCAATAATAAGCTGCTCCCGATTGGGCTTCTCGTCATGCATACGATGACGAATAGGAGGGTGATCTTGAGTGCGATACCCAAGCACCTTACCAAGCTTGCGGAATGGAGCCTCATAGTATGTTGATCCATATATCCACTTCAACATCCTATGCATGTCGATGCCAATCACCAAGGTAGACATGAACTGCAACACTAATGGAATGTGTAGGGGCATCGAGTCTCCATGAGATCATCAAGACCAAACCTTTCCACAATAGCAACAACATGAGAAAAAGCTTCCTTGACCTTGAGCTACTGGAGCTTTGTTGGGTTCATGGGACGGATAGGGAACTTGTAGTCATAATAGATGTCCGAGTAGATGTAGGGCTGCTCAAAGCACCAAAATATGTCATCCTCAAGATCAACATCCCTCTCATGAGAATACCAGTCTTTGTGATGAATCATGATGTAATCTGTAGTGCTAATATCATGCTTGTAATTATGCCTCTTTGCCTTGCCCTCCTTCCTAGGAGCGGCCTTCTTTGCAACAATGGACTTTCGCTTGATAGTGGTCTTCCTTGGGGGCCTATCACCCTGCTCTTCATCACTGGATTCGCGATAGTTAGGGCGCTTGCGAGTGCCTGACTAAGAGTCATCATTGGAACCACATGTGAAAGTAGAATAATAGATGGATAGCATAGATAAATATACACAAGTCATAGCATAGGAATCATACTAGGAACAATAGAAAAGCAGCCACAACGCGATAACGAAAAATTCCTAGCAATATCACGAAAGTTCTAAATTCTGGAAGAGAGACAGAACCCAACCGAAATTTTCGGTTCACTAATGAATCGGATGATCTAGTTCCACGAAATCAGAACTTGGGTGATTTAAATCTAGGTCTAAAACTATATCAGGCTAAGGGGATGCTAACCTATTGTTTCTAGCATGTAATGGGTCATCCTAGGAACCTCTACCACCAAGCGTTCACAAGAAAAACGAGTCTCCAAAGAGGAAAAGGTGGAACACCCTACATTGGAAATAGAGGGAGTTACCCGCGTCCATGGAGGAAAGTGCTTGGAGAAGATGGTTCCCGGAGAGGAGGAGCGCCAGATCCGGCCAAAACCAATGGAATCTGGTGGAGGAAGTCGTCGGTACGGCTAGGGTTCTTTGAGGTGGTGTATATGGAGGAGAGGGAGGTTGGGAGTGGAAGAAAAGCAGGAAAACTGCTCCTCACCCCCTCCTCCCATATTTAGGTATTTCGCCAGGCGGATATTCCGGTTCAAGTTTGAACTGGATATTCCGGGTCCAACCAGAAATTCTGATCCAACTTTGGACCGGAAATTCCGGCTGACTCCAGAACCGAACTTCCTAATTTCAAAACAAATACTTGTGTGCTAGATAGAATTTTAGGCTTTGGATAGGAAGGCTTAGGATTAGATAACCAAACTGAAAATGGTACCCCTCATTCTTGCAAGAATCAAACAGCAAATGCCAAGATAGAGAAAGTTTCCCACAGAACACTTAGCTAGGAAAACAAATGAAATGCGATGAAATCAAAATAAAATATTTACTAAGATCCAACTCTCCGTAACGAAGAGGTTGGTCTCCTAGGCCACCATGTTAGATCATTATGGAATGACATTGCGAAGATATATCTTGAATGCACTACCACTACTCGATATTTTAGCTCACAATTCAATATAAGAAATAAGAAATATAAATGATTTTTTTTTACTTTCGGCATAATGGGGGGAGGGAGAGCCTAATGTGTTAGGACAACACTCCCCCTATGTCCATGCCTACTCCTAAGCCCAAACACGTAGTCAACTATAGGTATGTGTGCAAGATCCTCAAGTAAAACTCCTTGAATCAATGATATTTAGCTCATTCCTCAAGAACACAAATCTTGCATCATCAAGGGGCTTCATGAATATATATGCAAGTTGATCCTTGGTTGGCACATAGGCTAGTGCAATATCTCCACGGGAAACATGGTCTCTAATGAAGTTATCACGAATCTCAATATGCTTCATTCTTGTATGTTGCACCGGGCTTTAGGCATTCTTGATGGCACTCTCATTGTGACATAGAAGAGGCACTTTGTCACAATGAACACCATATTCTTTGAGGGTTTGTGATACATCATAAATGTATCCATAATTTCTGATGTTCCATGTTGTTTTCAAGCCATATGCTACATGTTTCCTTTACACTTTATGCCATTTTTATCGATTTCCTGGGACTAACCTATTGACAAGATGCCACAGTGTCAGTTCCTGTTTTCTCCTGTTTTTAGTTTCAGAAAAGTTCTTCTGAAAATATTCCTGGAATTGGACGATTCGAAGCCCAGAACTATTAGAATTCCCGGAGGATCCACGGAGTACAAAAGAGACCCGGAGAGGGGCAGAGCGGTGCCCACACCATGGGTGGGCGCGAGTCCCCCTTGGTCGTGCCTAGGGGTGGTGTGGACCCCCTGGCTGAACACCGAAATCGCCCTCTCGCCTATATATTCTCCCCGAGGCATAAACCCTAAATATATCGGCCCCCTTCCACTAAAAGTTCTCGTAGCTCCTCCGCCGCTGCCCAAAAGTTTCGGGGGACAGAAATCTCTGATTCGGCGCCCTGCCGGGACGGGGAAGTTCGCCCGGAGCCATCTCCATCGACTCCACCGCCATCTTCATAGTCGTTGTTGTCTCCCATGATGAGGAGGGAGTAGTTCTCCCCCGGGGCTGAGGGCTCTACCAGTAGCTATGTGTTTCATCTCTCTCTCTCCCATGGTGTGATCTTTATGTTATCATGAGCTTTGTAATCTAGTTGAATAAGTAGATGTTAGTCTTCATTTGTTATGCTACTCAAGTGGTTTTGTTATGAGATCTCCGTAGACACTTTGATCACGGTGTAAAGGTGACAGTGTGTGAACTGTGTGGTTTAGCATGATATTTATATTTTATGTTGGATGACCCTATGAAATTGTGGTGTTTGTTTGGAACCATATAGGTCTCATGGTTATAGCGTGGGGATTACCTAGATGGGGAAATGCGAACTCTAAGGAGTGTTCTTATAGCCCGACGCAATGATTGGTGTTTGTTATCCGACCGGAGAGTGGTTCGGAGTAGCGTAGTGAAGAGATGATATTTATGCATTCAATTATGTTATTATTGTTGAGAGTGTTAACTAGTGAAAGTATGATCCCTAGGCCTTGTTTCTAAGGATTGAAACACCGTTTACAATCAGTACTGCTACATGTTTTCTTGCTGCCATTTTTATTTCAGATTGCAACTACTACTTATAATCATCCATATTACTTGTATTTCACTATCTCTTCGCCGAACTAGTGCACCTATACAACTGACAATTGTATTAGGTGTGTTGGGGATGAAAGATAATTCTTGTATCGTAATTGCAGGGTTGTTTGAGAGGGATACCTTTGACCTCTATCTCCCTAAGTTCGATAAACCTTGGGTAATCCACTTAAGGGAAACTTGCCGCTGTTCTACAAACCTCTGCACTTGGAGGCCCAACACTGTCCACAAGAATAGAAGCGTGCGTAGACATCAAGATATTTTATGGCGCTGTTGCCGGGGAGATAAGGTAAAAGGCACTAGGCACTCACATCCTCTGTGAGTTCTTGAAGTTATTTCCTTTAGATTTTGCAATTATATCATTTTTTTTCTTGTTTTTATTTTCACTAGTTAGGCTTATTTCTACTTGTTCCTTGTTTTAATCTTTCGGCTTAATGAAAAACAAAAAACAAAATATGAGAGAGATTTATTTTCATGCTAGTAGCAATGTTATTAGCATTAATTCTTTGGATACCACTATTTCTAATGCTATGGACAAGTCTAAGCTTGGGGAAGCTAGTTTTTATAATCTTTTTTACTTCCCCAGCTTTAGAGGAGAAAATTTGCCCTGATAATACTTTATCTCCCATATGTGATAAATCTAATGATGCTTGTGATATTTTAAATCCTCCTGCTGAAAGTGTTCCCTTTAAAATACCTATGAAAATTGTTGAACGAGTCATGAACAACTGCTATTTTGGAGATGGAACTGTCCATCCTAGTGATCATTTACTCTTTATACATGAATTATGCGGGTTGTTCAAGTGTGCAGGTATTTCAATGGACCAAGATAAGAGGAGGTTATTCCCTTTCTCACTTAGGGACAAAGCAAGGGAGTGGTATAAGCTACTAGATGATCCTCATCATTTGGAGTGGAAGGAGCTTGAATCTCTATTTTATACTAAATTTTATTCTTCTCATGAACCGTATTTAGATAGGAATTACATTTATAATTTTTGGCCTCGTGATGGAGAAAGCATTGATCAAGCTTGGGGAAGACTGAAAACATTAATACTCAAATGTCCTAACCATGATCTTCCTGAGGAAATAATTGTTACTAATTTTTATGCAAGGCTTTCAGGACATTACAGGGATTATCTAGATGCATGTTCAGAGGGTTCTTTCTCAAGTAAGAAGGTTGAAGATAAATGGGATCTTCTTGAAACAATTCAAACCAATAATGAAGGTTGGAATAACGACAAAAGTAAAAAATCAGGTATAAACTATGAGTATGATTGCATTAAGTCTTTCACTGAAACTGCTGATTTTCAAGAGCTTAGTGCTAAATATGGTCTTGATCCTCAAATAATTGTTGGTTGGTATAGATCCTTTGCCTCTTATATTAATGTTCCTAAAGAAAATGGGTACATATATCATGAACCTTTTAAAAACACTTGCATGAAAAATGAAATTGTTATTAATGATTGCAATGAACATGCTCAAACTTCTGAAAGTACTATTTCTTATAAGCATGTTAATTTTTGTGGAGCACTTAGACCTTGTGAAAAGAATCAAATCGAAGAAGAATATTGTATCTACCATAGGAATGAAAAAACTAGAAAGGGGTACATGGCTTTAGATGATCTTGGTAAAAAAGTTTGTGCCCCCTTTTATTTGTGAACTTTGATGTAAAGTGGGCCATTTAAATTTTCAATGCTCAGGCTGTAATAATAACCATTCGAATCCTATGAGTACTGTAAGTTTGTATTGTGATGAAACGATCACTCTTAAACAACATGATGAACTTACTTTATTTTTGGGGTGTGATGAGTTATCAAGAAAAACTTCTTTGGTAGATATGAGTGCTCTTGATATGAATAGTGTCCTGCATGGTTGTCATCTTTATTTTTTTAATAATTTCCAGGAAAATACTTACATACAAAATATTGTAAAAGAGGAGACTTTACCAAAATATGACAGGACTAATATTTGTTTTCATCTTATTAATAAAGAGGAGGAATCCTCCAAGGTTTTTTCTATTGTTTCTGACAATAAACCAGGGTATGTGGAGAAGCTTCCTTTCAAGCCTCTCCCTCCTATATAGAGGAGGAAGAAGAAGAAGAACAGGAGTAAAAGGAGAGAGGTAACGGTATCTCCCCCTAAGCATGTTGCTCCTATTATAATTTTTGATGAATCTGAACTCGATGATTTTCCTATGCCTGTTATTTATGAAAGTGGTCATGATTGGGAGAAACACACTATTTTGATATTGAAAATCTCTTTAGTACCAATTCTGAAAATAATGATAATTGATATACTATTAGTACCATCCATGTTCCTTCCAATGATGATATAGAAAGCTTTGAGCTTGTGGATGATGTGTTTGAAAATCCTTTTGCTAGTGATGATTATATGTTTGATACATCTCTTTCTAGTAAAAATGATGATATGTTTACAAATGAATGCACTTTGGAAGATAACTATTCTATTGCTTATGATGATACTATGCCTCCAGTCTTTGATAACTATTATAAAAGATGCTATAACATAGGCTATGATTACAATTATCCTCATGAAACTTTTCATAGTTATGGAGGGATTACCCAAAACCATCTCTCTAATATACAACTTGTCTATCATGTTGAAGTTTTCTATGATGATTACAATGATGAACATGCTATTTTCATTCCACCTACTACTGAGGAGAAAATTAATTATGATTACAATATTCCTCCTATATTTGATGATTATGGTGATGAGAATAATAATGATAGCTATTTTGTTGAATTTTCTCGCACTACTATTAATAAGAATGACTATGCTTATGTGGAGAGTATTAATTCTTTTATGCATGTGTCTCATGATACGAATGTTTTATGTGACAGCTATATTGTTAATTTCATTCATGATGCTAATGGAAGTTATTGTGAGAGAGGGAAACATAATTTTATGCATCTCAACAATATCAAGTTTCCCCTCTTCATGTTGAAAATTTTGAAGTTGCACTTATTTTGTCTTCCTATGTTAGCTACTTTGTGCTTTATTGACTTGTTTTTCTACAAGATTCTTTTTCATAGGAAGTGGGTTGGACTTAAATTTGTTTTGCATTTTCTTCTTGATGCTATCTTTTGCTTCAATTCATATTTCTGATGTGAGCATCTTCTCAAATTATCATGCCTAGCTAAAAGGCTTTAAAGAAAAGCACTTCTTCGGAGATAGCCCATGGTTTTATTTTTTGCTTTGGTTTTCTATGTTTTCTTTGAGTCAAGGTGTTGTTTCCTTCTATAGCAACTCCTTTGTATTTTTATTTTCATGTATTAGTTGTGCCAAGTAAATTTTCTAGCGAAAGTTGGTGTTGGTTTTTGATTTCTGCGCAGGAAACAGATTTCTGCTGTCCACCGTACAAAATCGCATAATTCACAGAAAGATTAAAATGGCCTGAAATATTTTGTGCTTATTCCACAGCAAATTCCAAAACTTTTTGTTCTTTACGTTTTTCTTTTCTTTTATTTTCCTTGATGAAATAATATTGTTGGAACCTAGCATTCTTTGTGTGGGAGAGAGACACACTCCATTTTTTCATATGAATACTCGTTATGCTCGTATTCTTATTTTTTCTTCTAGCTGCTGCAAATCCTTTTAGCTCATGTTTTTCATGCATCTCTTATTCCGAGCTGTTAGTACTCTCTTGTTTTGTTGCTATATGAGTTGGAGATTTTTTGTTTTTGGTGTTTTATGGAAATAGAAAATGCTACGTGTGGTAGATGGTATGTCAAAAAGCTTGCATATTCTTGTAGATTACTAAACTGTTTCACTTGATTATTTGTTGTTGTTTTGAGATATTAATATGCTTAATGGCAAACTTGCTGGTTTAGTAGAGTAAAAACAATTAATGGTTTAAACTGTGCCACACTCAAATAAACAGTTGATGGGATAATGGTATATGACTTCCTTTGCTGATAGCAATCGTAATGGCTTTTTGTTACGTGCTACGGTCAGGGTAGCTAACAGCGACTTGTCACTGTCATGGACCCTCTTGGAGTGATTTTCATTATGCCTTGTAAGATCAAAATTTTAGTTGTAATATTTTAACTTGTGAGTTCTATGTTACTGTTTTCTGGCACTTCCACCATCCATATTTGCTAGCCTCTTTGGTACTGTGCATTGCTTATTCTCACATTAAGAGTTGGTGCAAACTTCACCAGTGCATCCAAACCCCGTGGGAGAACTTTCTTCTTCTACACATAAGCCAAAATTTATCTTCCTCAAAACAGCCACCATACCTACCTATCATGGCATTTCCATAACCATTCCGAGATATATTGCCATACAACATCCATCATCATTATGTTACTTGTCATGCTTCATTGTTATTTTGCATACTGCTACACTGGTAGAAGCATTTAGTTTTACATACATAAGAGATATTTGAGTTTGATTTATGAGTACTAAAAGTCTGATGATTCATTGTAAAATAGAGTGTTGCCCCTACCAGTGAGGTTATATATCAAAAAAGAAGAAGAGAAAAATCCCAAAAAGAAAAAAGGACAAAAGAGATATAATAAAGAGAGAGAGAGGGGGCAACACTACTATCATTTATTCCACACTTGTGCTTGGTTAGCATCATTACTTCAGTTTGGAGAGAGTTTTCATATTATGACTTGCGTAACTATGTGGGGAACTTACATTATAGAACATGGCTTGTATATTCGAATGATGAGCCTCCTCAAAAGAGTTTTAGGTCTTCGTGAGCAAGCAAGTTGGATGCACCCCCACTAGTTCCATTAGAGAGCTTTCATACACTTATAGCTCTATTTGGATCCGTTGTGTGGCAATCACTACTCCTTGCATAACTTCGATTATAAGACTTCCTCTTGTCTAATGATCACTTTCAGTTGTGTGAGACTTTCTTCCATTGACCATCCAATCCCCCCCCCCATAATGTTCTTTTAGAAATAACATCCTAGTGCCAGGGACCAATACAGAACGCTTGCTTGTTTTAGTGCACAAATATTTTAATGATTTTCCTACGTGCATATTGTTGTCACTTGACTTGATCCTAATAGGAGTTGTTGTGAGAGTTTGATGCCTTGGATGATTATATCATCTTTAATAAACCTTGCACAGTTGATTGTATTTTAGTATTGATTCATTAAGAAGTTTTACTTTGTTCTTCCTAATTGTTTATACACTATTCTATTTGATATCAACTACAAACCAAAACCTTTATTCATTTGATCCTAGTTTACATACTTTACATTACTATGATGATCAAGTTTATGTTGGTAGCATGTTGCCTCAGAAATTATTTGTTTTTATCGTTTACCTACTCGAGGACGAGTAGGAACTAAGCTTGGGGATGTTGATACATAATAAAGTATCCATAATTTCTGATGTTCCATGTTGATTTCATGCCATATGCTACATGTTTCCTTCACACTTTATGCCATTTTTATCGATTTATTGGGACTAACCTATTGACAAGATGCCATAGAGCGAGTTTCTGTTTTCTGCTATTTTTAGTTTCAGAAAAGTTATTCTAGAAATATTCTCGAAATTGGACGATTCGAAGCCCAGAAGTATTAGAATTCCCGGAGGATCCACAAAGTTCAAAAGAGACCCGGAGAGGGGCAAAGGGGTTCCCATACCATGGGTAGGCGCGGGTCCCCCTGGCCGCGCAAAGGGGTGGTGTGGCCCCCCTAGCTGCCCACCGACATCGCCCTCTCGCCTATATATTCTCTCCGGGGCATAAACCCTAAATATATCGCCCCTTCCACGAAAACTTCCGTAGCTCCACCTCCGCCGCCGACAAGTTTCGGGGGACATAAATCTCTGTTCCGGCGCCCTACCGGGACGGGGAAGTTCCCCTGGATCCATCTCCATCGACTCCACCGCCATCTTCATCGTCGTTGCTGCCTCCCATGATGAGGAGGGAGTAGTTCTCCCCCGGGGCTGATGGCTCTACCGGTAGCTATGTGTTTCGTCTCTCTCTCCCCTGGTGTGATCTTTATGTGATCATGAGCTTTGTAATCTAGTTGAATAAATAGATGTTACTCTTCATCTGTTATGCTACTCAAGTGGTTTGTTATGAGATCTTCGTAGACACTTTGATCATGGTGTAAAGGTGACAGTGTGTGCATCGTGTGTTGCAGCATGATATTTATATTTTGTGTTGGATGACCCTATGAAATTGTGGTGTTTGTTTGGAACCATCTAGGTCTCATGGTGATAGCGTGGGGATTACCTAGATGGGTAAATGCGAACTCTAAGGAGTGCTCTTATATCCCTACACAATGATTGGTGTTTGTTATCCGACCGGAGAGTGGTTCGGAGTAGCATAGTGAAAGATGATATTTATGCATTCAATTATGTTATTATTGTTGAGAGTGTTCAATAGTGAAAGTAGGATCCCTCGGTGTCGGATATATACCGATTAGAGGTATATCCAGCATTGGTCTAAAGAGTCAGATTACCAGGGTGGCCTGTTGGTAATGGATTACAACCCATTAGGCGGCCCAGTAAGCTGATGCGCAGGAAGCCGGATTCTAGAAGAACCCAGACCACGGACCAAAGTGGTGCGGCTTGGAGGAGAAGAAGGAGTCCTTACTTTCCAAGTTAGATACTTTCCGTAGTCTTCTAGGTTTCCTTTCTATAAGCCCTAACCCGGCTATCTATA
The DNA here is from genome assembly GCA_028641055.1 of Alopecurus myosuroides. Classification (NCBI taxonomy): domain Eukaryota; kingdom Viridiplantae; phylum Streptophyta; class Magnoliopsida; order Poales; family Poaceae; genus Alopecurus; species Alopecurus myosuroides. Next base: position 139,163,856 of record CM054059.1, read on the forward strand.
TAAAGTCGGACGGGAGAGACGAAAGACACAGACAACTAGATAGAAGCCAACTCGCCGAGAAGTTGATCCTCGCCGAGTTAGCAAAACCCTACTCACATTGTAGTTTGTATACTTCAGGCTTTAGCCCTGATTTAGTAAGATTGCAGGAGTAGGAACGTCGCCTAGTTGCGCCGTACTGAACCTGGGTAAACCTGGTGTTCTCAATTGTCGTACTATCACGTCCCCCACGTCTTTACCCATAGGCTCATGGCACCCTCGTCTATGATCCTTACCACGATGTCTCGACAGTTGGCACCCACCGTGGGGCCAGCGACGTCAGGCGTTATGTTTCGACCGGGGATACTCGGCGAAATCGGCAGTACCAGAACTGTCGGAAGCTTGGAATTCAATGACGATGTCGGGCGCTTCCTCGACAACGGATCATACATGCCAGCACGGAATCACCTGGTAAGTGCCTGCATTTTACCGATTGGATCTGCAAACATCTTTATCAGATTAACTGCAGAAGCAATGGGATTCTGTGGTAGAAGAAAATTTATCCCACCCTCCCTATACCCATTTGAAGAAAACTATCATACCGGGTTCTGCTAAGATCGCCAAAACCCTGAATTTGTTGCCTTTTCGGAGCTGACCGCAATCAGATCTCACTTTATTGGCATGGTGCAGTCCGAGGTTGCTGAAAACACGGAAGTAAGCAATCTCGTGGAAGAAGCAGAAAACAACGATCCCACATAACAAGTGGAAGATCCGATACCCGTCAGTGAAACGACGAACTCGGAAGCCGACTCTGTATTGGCTTCTATAGAAGCAAGATTGGAGTCGGAACCTAGATCTGAGGACATAGATTCGGAAGACGAACATGAAGACTCTTTCGAAAGAAAGGTCAAATCTATGAAGGGGAGCTTCCATGAAGTACTTATGGCAAAACCGACTGAAGACTCGGATGCCGAGGAAGATGAAGACCCCAAAACACCTGCACCAGAAGAGGAAAGAGAGGACGGCGAAACCAGCCCCATCTATCCTGATGTCAAGGATTTGACAGAAGAAGAACCTGGAAAAAAGCCACCTCTTCCAAGAAGAAAAAGAAGACTGCCAAGAAACTCCAGTACAAACTCCAGAAGAAAAATTGGCACATACTGCTAATCAAAACCTGAAAGCAGGAGGAGGAAGCGGAGTCACACCTGTGGAGAAGGAAAAGAAAGAAATCCCTGTTCCCCAAATGTCGGAACAGGACGAGATCGATCTGATCAAAACTCCGGTTGGACCGTACAAACCACCGGAAGTGCTGGAAGCCAGAAGGCAGGCCATTATGCGGCAGCAACAACAACTATTTCGATCTCAAGAAAATCTCCTCAAAGCCCAAGCTACTGTAAAAGCAAAGCAGGAGGAAATTGAAGAATTCGAAAGACGGAATATGTCCGGGATAAAACCCACGAGATTACCCAGAATTGCAAGGCCGGATGTGCTGCCATTAATAGAACAGTTGCAAAACCATTCTTGGCAAAGACAGGTCAACAACGTAGACGCTAAGGACGAACGCATCTACAAAACCGCAGCTGAAAACGCGGAAGCCGCGTTCTCCATCCTTAATAATGATCTGTACTCCAAAGACAAAAAGCTTCAGGGAGTGTATGCTTTCCTGGGAAAATCATTACAACAGCAACAACGAGGAAAGGCAAGATCAGGTAAGTTGCACGACGACTCGGCCCTATGCAAAACTACCACCTGCGCCGCTGGAGCACCTGGACCTGGCGAACGTGGAGATTCAGGCGATTCTAAGGAAAATAAGGGAGATCCTAAGAAGGACGAGAAAATTCCGGACAATAGGTGTCGGATATATACCAAATAGGGTATATAAGATGGTAGGCCAAGTGCCGGATTACCAGGGTGGCCTAAGTGGTAGTGGGCTTAGGTCTGTTAGGAGGCCCAGTAATCCGACGCGCAGAAGCCGGATTCTAGAAGAATCCGGATCACAGCCCATGTGATCTGGCTTGGAGAAGAAGACGGATTCCTTGCTTTCCAAGTTACAAGTTACCGTAGTTTTCTAGGTTTCCTATTCTGTAATCCCTAATCCGGCTATTATATAAAGCCGGACGGGAGATAAACAAAACAACGAACAAACAGAGAAGCTCGACGCCAACTCGCCGAGAAGCTCATCCTCGCCGAGTGGTTTAGATCTAAAACCCTCACATTGTAACCCTGTTACGGGCTTTAGTCCCAATTAGTGAGAAGTGCAGGAGTAGGCACGTCGTACTGTCGCGACGTATTGAACCTGGGTAAAATCCTGTGTTCTGTGTTACTACGCTATCCCGTTACCCCACGTCTCTACCGTAGTCTCATGGCACCCCCGTCTATGAAAACTACTACGATGTCTCGACAGTTGGCGCCCACCGTGGGGCAAACGACGTCAGGCGTAAGATTCCGATCTGGGATACTTGGCCGAATCGGAAGATCAATCACTGTCAGAAGCTTGGAGTTCGACAACGACGTCGGGCGCTTCCTCGACAACGGATCCTACATACCGGCGCAAAACCACCTGGTAAGTGCCTGCGTGCTACCGATAGGATCTGCTAACATCTTTATCGGGCTAACTGCAGAAGCAATGGGGTTTTGCGGTGGAAGCAAATTTATCCCACCCGCCCTATACCCAGTCGAAGATGACTATGATGCCGGATTCTGCTCAGATCACCGACAAAAAAGTGACACACACTTTATCGGCATGGTGCAATCCGAAATCGCCGAAAACACGGATGATGGAAATCCCGTGCAAGAGGCAGACAACAACGCACCCGTCATGGAGACGGAAGATCAAACACCCGTCACAGAGGCGGAAGATCCGACATCCGTCAACAAGACGATGAACTCGGAAGCAGAATCCGTGCTTGCCGCCATTGAGGCGAGGTTGGAGTCGGAAACCGGATCGGATAACTTCGACTCTGAAGACGAAGATGAGGACGCCTTCGTAAGAAAGTTTAAATCCTTTCAAGAGGGATTCCATGAAGTCTTAATGGCGAAACCGGCTGGTACCACGGACGCCGGCAGCCAGGAAAGCCCTAAAACCCCTCCGCCAGTGGAAGAGAGAGATGACGGAGAAACTTCTCCGATATTCCCCAGTGTCAAGGAGATGACAGAAGATGAGCCTGTCAAAAAACCTCCCTCTTCCAAGAAAAAGCACCGTGCTTCTAAAAAACTCCAATACAAAATCCGGAAGAAAAAATCAGCTGATCTCGCTGATGAAAACCTGGAAGTTGGAGATGTTAGCGGAACAAAGCCTGCGGAGAAGAAATCTAAGGAAATCACTGCTCCGCCAATGACAGAACAGGAAGAGCAAGAGCTATTGCAAACACCAGTGGGACCAGATGAACCCCCTGAGATGCTGGAAGCCAGGAGACAAGCTTTCCAACGACAACAGCAACATCTACTCAGATCTCGGCAACATCTCCAACAAACCCATAATGACATCAAAGTCATGAAGGAAGAAATAGAGGAGTACGAGAGAAAGAATAGATCCGCGTTAAAACCTACTAGGTTACCCGGAATCGCAAGACCGGAAGAACTGCCGCCAAAAGAAAGGTTCCATAACCCGTCTTGGCAAAAGCAGGTAAACGGCAAAGATGCCAAGGGCGAACCAATATACAAGACCGCAGCAGAAAACGCGGAAGCAGCGTTCGCGATTCTTAACAACGATCTGTATTCCAACGGGGAAAAACTCCAAGGAGTGTATGCTTTCCTAGGAAAAGCATTGCAACAACAACAGCGCGCTCAAGAGCGATCAGGGAGGCTGCATGATAATTCGCCCTATGCAAGACAGCTACTTGCGCTGCTGGAGCACCTGGACCGGAAGAACCCAGGGATTCAGACAACTCAAAAGATAAAAAAGAGGATCCGAGAAAAGACAAGAAAAACCCCGACAACCGGGATGCAGCGTCTAGGACCGGATCCCATCTCCCGAAAGATGGGTATAAACCCCATGATCGGGAAGACAAACACCGGAAAGACGGCAAAATAATGCCACCTCCGAGAAACCCAGCTGAGAAAGCTGGAAGACACGATACACCTCACAGCCGTGAGAGATCCCGGACACCGCCTAAGGACAAAGAAAGGCACAGGAGTAGAACTCCGCCTAATCCAAAAGGGCGTGATCACGGAAGAGATAGAAACAATCCCGGAAAATCGCGTTCGCGCAACAATGGAAGAGAAAGGAGCAGATCCCCTTCTGTCCATTCAGCCGGAAGATATTCTGCACACATTGACAGAGCAGAAAAGGATGATCTATACTTTGGTCCTAAGTGTTTTACTGACAGGATCCGAAGAATAACGTTGCATTCCGGCTTTGCCAAAGTCGGTCCAACATACCAGAAATACACCTGCAGCACAAACCCGGATACCTGGCTCTCGGATTACTATACAGCCGTCCAGATCAACAATGGGACAGACCTGGAAGCTGTCAAGTTTCTTCCCCTAATGCTGCTGGACGGAGCCAGAGATTGGATCAATGGATTACCGTCACGAACAGTCGACAACTGGGACGATATGGCTAGAGTGTTTACTCAGCATTTCCGGGGAACATACAAACGCCCGAATAACATCAACCAGCTAAACTGTTGCACGCAATTTGAGGATGAACCATACGTGGATTTCATCTCCAGATGGACAGCAATGAAGAATAGTTGCTCTGGAGTAACTGACGTACAAGCAATGCATGCTTTCGTCAATGGTCTAAAACCCGGACTTGTACCGTTCATGGTCGGTTCCAAAAAGCACAAGGATCTCGGATCCATGCTTACAACCGCCAATGAGCATGCCGCAGCCGAGGATGACATCAGAGCAAGAGGAGGCAATATTGAATCATTGATACTCGCCAAGAAAACCCCTCATTCTGACAAAAAAGCCACTCCAGAAACAACGACGAAGCCCAAAGAGGTGAACATAGCCTTTGGAGGAGAAAAGGGAAACAAGTGGAAAGGACGCAACCCAGATCCAATCAATTACACTCCAGAGGAGTGGGAAAGGATTAAGTCGGAACCTTGCGTTCACCACTCGCAATTTGGGAAACCCACCCATACAAACGCGCAATGCCGGCTGAATAAGCACATGAAAGGCACTGCAGGATCCGGAAATAAAGGGAAGGGTTCCAAAAGGAAACCCGCCAAACAAAAGCCAGAAGCTGACAAAGAAGACAGTGAATCGGACACTGACGAAAAAATACAGGAACAACAGCGTAAAGGCGAACCCAAGTTTCCGAGAGTTGATGGAGAAGCAATGCTAACTTTCTTAGCAACCCCATCAGCAAAGGTGGCAAAAAGAACACTTCGAGAAATAAACGCGGTTGTTCCGGCAACCCCGAAATTCTTGAAGTACTCTAACACACCAATAGTCTGGGATCAGTCTGATCATCCCGGAAATATCCCTGAACCCGGCACACAAGCTCTTGTTGTAAGCCCTATTGTTCAAAATACTAGGCTAAGAAGAGTGCTGATGGATGGAGGATCCAGCATTAATATAATGTACCTGGATACACTGAAGCACCTGAAGATTTCCGAGTCTCAGCTCAACTACAACAACATACGCTTCCATGGTATCGTCCCTGGCAGGCAAGGACGATCCCTAGGAGAAATTTCCCTAGATGTCACCTTCGGAGATAAAGATCACTTCCGGCAGGAAAAAGTATCCTTCGAAGTAGTGCCGTTCGAAAGCGTGTATCACGCAATACTCGGACGTCCAGCTTTCGCCAAATTCATGGCAAGATCCTGTTATATTTATAACAAGCTGAAGATGCCAGGACCCAAGGGAGGAGTAATCACTATAGCTGGTGATTTTAAGCTGGCAAATGAGTTGGAGAAAGAAAACGCCCTTTGCGCTCAGAGAGTTATAGCAAAAGAAGAACTGAAGGAATTAGCCAAGGAGGTATCGCCGTCAGAAATGCCGGCAGGAAAAGAAACTCGGAAGCCAACAGACAGCTTCAAGGCATCCGAGAATACAAGACAGGTAATCCTAGATCCCAAAGATCCGACAAAATTTGTCGTCGTAGGGACGGGGATGACTGACAAATAGGAAGGCGAGCTCATCGAGTTCCTCCGTGAGAACTGGGATATTTTTGCCTGGTGTCCAGCGGACATGCCAGGTGTACCCAGGGAACTTGCTGAGCACCAACTTAAGGTTATTCCTGGATCAAAACCCGTCAAACAAGGTCTCCGTCGATTTGACGGAAGAAGACGGAAGGCTATTGGCAAGGAAATTATCCGGCTTTTAGCATCGGATTTCATCAAGGAAGTGGTCTATACTGACTGGTCCGCAAATCCAGTATTAGTACCGAAGAAAAACACTACTGCTCTTAGAATGTGTATAGATTACACATGCTTGAACAAATTGTGTCCGAAAGATAGGTTCGCATTACCGCGAATCGATCAAATAATAGACGCCACAGCAGGCTCTGAGCTTTTGTGCTTTTTGGATGCATACTCCGGGTACCACCAAATACGCATGAAAAAGGAAGATCAAATTAAGACTTCTTTCATAACCCCATACGGGACGTATTATTACGTAACCATGCCGTTTGGCCTGAAGAACGCAGGTGCAACCTACCAGCGCTGCATGCAACGTTGTTTGCATAGTCAGATTGGAAAAAATGTCCATGTCTATGTGGACGATATTGCTGTCGTAACCAAGGAAAAAGATACACTCCTTGAGGATTTGCGAGAAACTTTCGAAAACTTACGCACATACAAGATGAAGTTGAATCCATCTAAGTGCGTATTCGGGGTTCCCTCAGGAAAACTTCCAGGGTTCATCGTTTCTCACAGAGGAATAGAAGTTAACCCGGAAAAGATCAAGGCAATCTTGAACATCACAAAACCTACCTGCGTCAAAGATGTCCAAAGATTGACGGGTTCCGCAGCTGCCGTTAGCAGATTTATTAGTCGGCTGGGGGCTAAAATCCTAACACTATACAAGTTGTTGAAGAAATCCGACAAAGTCAAGTGGATAGCAAAGCTTTGGAATACATAGCAGTTATGTCTCTTCTATACTTAGTTCAATATCTATGTAAACATCTTTTGAGATCATGAAATAAAGTTGTTGGATTTCTGGTATACATGTTTTTTACAAGTTCATTATAGTAAAAGCATGTTTCCACCTTCTCTATTTCCCAATGATCTTACAAAATACTCAATGTTAACCCGAATTGTGCCTGCGTACTCGGTGTTAAGAAACTGAATGTTTTTTCAGCCTGCTAACGGCTAAGGGAAACTTGAATTGCCTGCGTGCCCAAGTTTCGGTCAAAAAATTCCTTGTTTCTCTAAGCATTATCTGATTGCGTATGTGTTGGGTTACTGGAACTAGTTAGTAAAAATGCCTTTAGCATGGTCCATGTTTCCGAGTTTAAACTGATTGGTTACGCCCAGTTACTCGGCATGACGATTCATATTGCTATTTGAGCCATTTCAAACACTAAGGACAGTTAAAACATATATGCCAGATAACTTAGAAGATAAAGGAATAGTAACATCCGAAAAACCTTGCAAAAAATTTCATAACTAATAATTGCAAAAGGCGGAATTTTTTCATTCATACAAATAAAAGCATTACATTGCAGATTACATTGAAAGAACAGTAATGCTCCTATTGTCTATTTTTGCTATCCAGGTAAAAGGTAGCCCTTCAAGCATCTGATTCCTCCTCGCTGCTGTCGTCTTCGGGGATTGGAGGGATCTCTTCTTCTGGATAGTTGACGGAAATATTTACCATGGAGGCAATCTGGGTGGCGTGGCCTTTGATTTCATCAAAGATGGTATTTCGCTGAGTGTCCGTGTATCCCTGAGGGACACCGGACGCCACGCGCCAGGATTTAGCACCAGGGTAGTGCATGCGCATAAGGCCGAGTGCCATACGCGCACCACCCCGTGCAGCGGAACGCAGGATAGAATCCCTGGATTCCGCCACCTCCATGATGGCTCCCGGAAGTTTTTCAACCTCCGAGAACTCCCCAGTCCTTGCGGGAAGAAACTTGTTCACCAGCTGCATTCCAGCAGCACGGATCGAAGTCCACATCTTCCCAAAGGCTTGGATCCCTTCAAGCCGTGTACCATCTGGGATATCTCCTGTTTTTTACGACAAAACAATCAAAAGTGTTAGGCAAAAAACAGAGAAGAAAAACAAGATATGGAAAAATAAAAAAGGTAACGGAAAATTACCGATAAGCTTGTCGATCTCGGAGATTTCCTCCAGGCGAAGGTTCAGAGCATTTTCTAAATCCTGAATGGTGGATTTATCCTTCTCCGCCTGTTCAGAAGCCTTGAGTTGGCAACTCCAAGGGCCAAGTTGCTGGCCTCCAGATCCTTTTGAGCCTTCACAAGATGCTTGTGAAGCTCCAAATTCTCCTTCCGGAGATTCTCGGCATTGCCGGCGTCTTCAGCTATTTGCTTGGCCTTAACCAAAGCAGCTGGAAAGCAAAGAAAATTCCGGGTTTAGCAAATTTTCGGAATAAGTACTTAGACAAAAAATTGAATCGCAAACCTCAGAGGAAAAATGTATACCTGATGTTTCCGACAAAGCGAGCTGAGACGATACCAGTTCCGCCTCTCTCTCCTCAAGAATAGAAAGGAGATTTCTAACCTCCTTATTCTTGATGGTGAGTTTGTTGAAAACTTCCATGTTTATGGTTTCGGCGGTTTGCTGCAACATAGCAAGGAAAAGAATGGTTACAAAAAGCATCAAAGCAAAACAGGCATACAATTTTGTTTAATGCTTGGGGGCTAGAGTTACATACCTGGATCATTCGGTGCAAACCCGCCAAGTTTTCCTTGAACTCCTTTGCGTATTCCGCAAAAGCAGTTCCGGCCGCGCTTAGGCCGTCGTTGATAATCTTGAAGTCCTTGTCAAAGGTGGGAATTTCTTCGTCGAAAGTCCGAGAAAATTTCTCCACCTCTGGAGCCGCCCTTTCCCTCGTGTCCGTGTCCGACACAACGGGCTGGCTGGGCTCTGACGGCCTGATCGTGGGGGCTGCAGTTTGCTCTTCCGCCAGTGTGGACGGCGTGTCCGGGGCAACGGCGGGAGAAGGTTGACCGCCTCGGCTGGAAGCAACCTTGTGTTTCTTCAGCTTCTTTGGTTTTAAACTGGAGGGAGGCAGGCTAAAAACAAAAAACCCGGAAAAGTTAAAAAACCGAGAATGGATGAAAAGTTCTCATGAAAGAAAAAGAACCCAGATGAAAGAACCTGGAAGTGGCGACGGGGATTCCGTCAAGGTCGATAATTTCCTCAGAGGAAATAATCTTCTTGCGCTTGCGTCCACCTGTAGCGGCGGTGCGCAGCGCGTCCAGCTCAGCCTCGGAGACCAATTCCGAATCCGGAAGATCCGCGAACTGTCGGACAAACAAGATCAGAATCAGAAGCTAGAAAATCCGAGAAAAAATTAAAACTGTACCCAAATGACTGAAAAATTACCTTGGGAACCGGATTGTCGGCCGTATACATTGGCCGACTCGGTTCGTATTGGTCGCGTGATGCGACCAACTGGTTGATGCGCCGTCGAAGCTCCTTTGCGGGCCAATCTTTGGTGGATGTCCGCATCGGATCCTTGACTCCCGCGTATTCGCACAGGAGACGGCCACTGTGGTTGGCCAATGGCTGAATTCGCCTAGTCAGCCAGCATAGAACCGTGTCCATGCCGGTTAGAGGCGGATCCATGGAGGTGAGCTTGGCGATGCGCCGCTTGATCTTTGGTAGATCTGGCGGCAGAACCTGGACGGCTTCCGTTCCCCAGTTGTCTTGGGGAACTGCGGCAGAGTTCACGAAAGGAGGAACCCCGACGGCTTCCTTAAGGAAAGGCACGTCGGGGTGATAAAAGAAGGAACCCGTCCAAAATTTGACGGATTCCGACGTTTTTATCTTGGGGAACCAATCTTCTCGGAATCTCCGAAGAGTGAAAGATATGGTCCCGCAAGTCGGGAGTGCGCCCTCCGAAGAGTTCCGCTTAACCCCGAAGCAGTAAGTCCAGAAATCTAACCTAGGTTCTAGCCCTAAGTAGCCCTCGAACAAAGCCTGGAAGCCGGCCATGTAGAGGATGGAGTTGGGAGGAAGGTTATGGGGCTGGATGTTGTAGTGAGAAAGGATTTGGAGGAAGAAGGAAGAAGGTGGAAGTCCCATACCTCGAAGAAGGTGGGAACAAAGAAGGACCCTTTCGCCATTTTTTAGCGTTGGCTCGGTCTCGTCTTCTGGAAGCCGCCATTTCTTCTTAAGAACCAGGCCCTCCTTTTCCAGGTTTGGAAGGAGAGCCGGAGGAATGCTGCAGGCAATCCAATTGCCTACAGACTCCGCCTCTTCGTCTGCTCCGGCGGCGGCAGAGGCGGCGGCCTCCGCGGCGGCGAGCTCGTCGCCAAGGAGTTGGATCTTTTCCTCCGCCGTTTCTGGAGCAAACGGCGGGGAGGCTGCGGAGCTCGATCCCGCAACGTCCGCGGCGGTGGAAGAATTCGCTTCACCCACCGCGGAGGCCGCGGTCTTCTCCGGCTCGCCGCCGGTGTGCTTGGGCGATCCCAGTTGCGGATCTAAGTCGCTGATGAGCTCGTTGATGGCGGCGTGGGTCGGCGAGGACGGCGAGGAGGCCATCTCGTGGTGGCGCGATGCGTTCCGGCGTGCTTGGAGGCTAAGTGCGCTTGGGACGGTGCTCTGCTCTCGAGCTCGTTCGCGTCAATGGCGTGGACAGTGAGGAGTGTGGAAAGTTTTCGTTGAGGACGAGGACGGCTATTTATAGCCGGAAAACCGTTTAGATGCGTGCCAACGGCTATTTTGACCGTTGGATGTTTGCCGCGTGTCGCTCGCCGGAAAATCCGGGAAATGAAACGACGGAGTAATGATGATTATCTCCTCGTTTCCCGCGAGAATCTGTCAGAGATATGTTTCTGGGTTTTTTCCGAGTAAATCCCAAACGTCGCTTACGTCAGCATGGTTGAGTGCACTGACGTAGGAAGTTTCTTCTCCGCGAAGGATCGTGAGAGGAAAGCCGGATTTTCAGGATTCCGAGTTTCATGCCACCATCTTTTTCAAAGTGAAGAATAAGAAGAATCAAGACTGCTGAATCAATATTTCTCGGACAAAGAATATTTGGCGAACGGCGGAGAATCAGAGTTTTGATCCTTCTTGGGGGCTACTGTCGGATATATACCAAATAGGGGTATATAAGATGGTAGGCCAAGTGCCGGATTACCAGGGTGGCCTAAGTGGTAGTGGGCTTAGGTCTGTTAGGCGGCCCAGTAATCCGAAGCGCAGAAGCCGGATTCTAGAAGAACCCGGATCACAGCCCATGTGATCTGGCTTGGAGAAGAAGACGGATTCCTTGCTTTCCAAGTTACAAGTTACCGTAGTTTTCTAGGTTTCCTATTCTGTAAGCCCTAATCCGGCTATTATATAAAGCCGGACGGGAGATAAACAAAACAACGAACAAACAGAGAAGCTCGACGCCAACTCGCCGAGAAGCTCATCCTCGCCGAGTGGTTTAGATCTAAAACCCTCACATTGTAACCCTGTTACGGGCTTTAGTCCCAATTAGTGAGAAGTGCAGGAGTAGACACGTCGTACTGTCGCGACGTACCGAACCTGGGTAAAATCCTGTGTTCTGTGTTACTACGCTATCCCGTTACCCCACGTCTCTACCGTAGTCTCATGGCATCCCCGTCTATGAAAACTACTACGATGTCTCGACAATAGGGATGAAGCGTCCAGAATGGGATCCCATCTGCCGAAAAGGTGGAAATAAACCCCGTGATCACAAGGATCGGGAGGAACAAAACCGGAAACACGGAAAAATGATGCCGCCCCCGAGACGCCCAGCTGAAAAAGCCGGAAGATATGAAAATCCTCACAGACGTGAGAGATCCCGTACTCCTCCTAGGAACAAAGAAAGGCCAAGGAGTAGAACTCCGCCTTATTCCAAAGGGCACGACAACAAACAAAATAGGGATAATCCCGGAAGAGCGCACTCGCGCAACAATGGGCCAGAAAGGAGCAAATCCCCTTCTGTCCATTCAGCCGGCAGATATTCCGCTCACATCGATAAGGCGGAAAGAAATGATCTATACTTTGGACCTAAGTGCTTCACTGATAGGATCCGAAGAATAACCCTACATTCTGTCTTTGCCAAAGTTGGTCCAACTTACCAAAAGTATACCGAAGGTACAAACCCGGATACATGGCTCTCAGATTACTATACTGCCGTTCAGATCAACAAAGGGACAGACCTGGAAGCAGTAAAATTTCTCCCCCTAATGTTGCTGGATGGAGCCAGAGATTGGATCAACGGGCTTCCGTCAAGAACCATGGATAGCTGGGATGATATGGGTAGAGTATTCGCTCAGCATTTTTGGGGTACGTACAAACTCCCTAAGAGTATCAACCAGCTAAACCGCTGCGTCCAGTTTGAAGACGAGTCGTATGTCGACTTTATATCAAGATGGACAGCAATGAAGAACAGCTGCTCTGGAGTAAGTGATGTACAAGCAATGCATGCTTTCATCAATGGATTAAAACCCGGCCTCGTACCGTTCATGGTTGGATCAAAGGAGCACAAATATCTCGGATCTATGCTTACCACCGCCAATGAGCATGCAGCTGCCGAAGATGATATTAGAGCGAGAGGTGGAAATATTGACGCTTTGGTTCAGGCCAAGAAGACACCTCGTTCTGAAAAGAAAGATACTCCAGAGGCACAGGAAAAACCCAAAGAAGTAAACGCAACCTTTGGAAATGATAATGGCAGCAAATGGAAAGGAAGAAGCACAGAACCAATCTCCTACTCTAAAGAAGAGTGGGAAAAGATAAAGTCGGAAAACTGTGTCCACCATTCGTAATTTGGGAATCCCACCCATACAAATGCGCAGTGCCGCCTCAACAAGCATATGAAGGGCACGACAGGATCCGGTAACAAAGGAAATAATTCCAAGAGGAAGTTTAACAAGCAAAAGCCAGAAGCTGAGAAAAAAGAAAGTGAATCAGTCACTGACGATAAAATCTAGGAACAGCAGCGAAAAGGCAAATCAGAATTCCTGAAAGTTGAAGGAGAATGTAACCTAACTTTCCTGGCAACCCCCTCAGCAAAGCAGGCGAAAAGGACACTTCGAGAAATCAACGCGGCTGTTCCACCAACACCAAATTACTTGAAGTATTCAAATACGCTAAATGCATGGGATCAGTCAGATCATCCCGGAAACATCCCAGAACCCGGCACGCATGTTTTGGTCGTAAGTATTATTGTTCAAAACACTAGGCTCAAAAGGGTGCTGATGGATGGAGGATCTAGTATCAACATCATGTACCTGATTACATTGAAACAACTACATATTTCCGAGACTCAGCTCATGCACAACAATATATGGTTCCATGGTATTGTTCCTGGCAGGCAAGCACAATCCCTAGGAGAAATTTCACTAGATGTAACCTTTGGAAGTAGAGAACATTTCCGCCAGGAAAAAATCTCATTCGAGGTGGTACCGTTCGAAAGCGTTTATCACGCAATACTCGCACGTCCGGCTTTCGCCAAGTTCATGGCAAGATCATGTTATATCTATAACAAGCTGAAGATGTCAGGGCCAAAAGGAGGACTAATTACCATAACCGGAGATTACAAATTGGAGAACAAGCCGGAGAAAGGAAATGCCCTTTGCGTTGAGCAAGTCATCGCAAGGGAGGAATTGAAGGAGCTAGCTAAGCAAGTTTCGCCGATGGCAATGTTGTCAGGAAAAGAAAGTCGGGAGCCGACAGATAGCTTCAAGGCCTCGGAAAATACAAGATAGGTTAACCTAGCTCCCAAAGATCCGACAAAATTTGTCGTAGTGGGAACTGGGATGACCGACAAATAGGAAGACACGCTCATCAAGTTCCTCCGTGAGAACTGGGATATTTTTTCCTGGTGTCATGCGGACATGCCGGGAGTACCCAGGGAACTTGCTGAGCATCAAATGAAAGTAATTCTAGGTTCAAAACCCGTCAAAAAAGGTCTCCGTCGTTTCGATGGAAGAAGACGGAAGGCTATAGGCAAGGAAATTATCCGACTTTTAGCAACTTATTTTATCCGGGAAGTTATACATACTGGTTGGTCTGTGATACGTGCATTTTATATCATCATTTATACCCTCCATATAGGCATTATTGGGATGTTTTATCAATGTTATGTCATTGTTTTGCATGTTTTAGATGATTTTATGGGACTTTCCTACAAAGTCCCTATTTTTGGTATTTAATTTCTGGGTGTCAGAAAATACCTGTTTTCATGTTTTTGATGTTTCAGGAGCTACGGGTATCCAAATTGTGAAAGGAAACAAACCTGTCAGTTTTTCTTCGGGATAAAGGCCGTGGGCACAAGACACAAAGGAGGAGGGCCAGGAGGCCCAAAAGGGGGTAGCCCACGCGGCCAGATTCCCTGGCCGCGTGTGGGGCCCCCAAATGGGCCCACATCACCTCCTCCCCGAGGTTTTTTTGCTGACGACTCCGTCCTCCCCGAAAACGAACACCCTAATTTTTCCGGAGACGATACGGAGCCGCCAGGGCGGCGAAACTCTCGAAACTCTCCGTGGGGGAGACAGACCCTGCTGCTCCGGAGCTCCGGAGAAGGGGGAAATCATCCCCATCTTCATCCCCATCTCCTCCTTGGCGTGGGAGGAGGCATCTCCATCACCATCCTCACCACCACCTGCATCTCCACCATCACCATCATCGTGATCCACTCCGTTCCCCTCATAGTTTGATCATTGCTACACCCTAGATACGTGTTATTGTACTCCATTGCATGTTTGGGATTGAGTACTTGTCATTATTTGGTGGTGGATCCATTGTTTCAGATTGTGTTGTACCACATATGTCACCATACATGATCATGTTCGCACGTTGTGAGTAGTTCCCGCATGTTCCTGAGGGCATAGGATGAATTGGCAATGATTTGTTACATAAGATGAGTTGTTATTTGGTCTAGTATTTATCTTTTATGTGATTCTATGATGGTGTTGTACGAACATCGACTGTACAACACTTCACCTACATGGGCTCATAGGAGAACACCGTAGTGTAGTGACGTGATGATGTCTTTAGGTGACAGGAACTTGAGACAGAGTCGTTGAATTGCATTATGAGGGTACTTGTATCGGGGACCTTAGAGCATAAGGCTATGGTGGGACATCATGTCTTAATAATTCTCATGCTGTCATTTAATTGGCCACGTGATCCATCATAAGGGGTGATAGTTTATTTATTTAGCTATTCCTATTTGTGGCTCCGTCCGAAGAAGATTAAAACTAGACAAGGTATACAAACATGTTATGCAATGAACCACTATGCAAGCTAAATCCGTGCAGCCCTCGGGAACGTTTTCCACATATAAGACACAAACACACAATTGAGATTGTCCTCTTGCGCATTAGAGGATTGGGCTTTGTCTCTCATTGAGACCTACTACTTGCTGCAATTTACTTTCCGCATTTTACTTTACTTGCACTACACAATTAAAACACAAAAACACCTGTTCCTTTTATTATTCCTTTGCTATTCTACTTACTAGTTTCTTCTGCTCCTCGTGGGTTCGACAACCTTTCTAATTCGAAAAGTACTACAATTGATCTCCTGCACTTGGGAGCCATCAAGACACTTTTATGGCGCCGTTCCCGGGGAGCGTAGCGCTATTGGTAAGAAGTTTGGTAGGGAAACTTGAAAGCTGAATTTTACTTGTTGTTGCATCCTGTTATTATTATGGCTTTTATGAGAGATGCTTCGCTGAAACTTGATTTATATGAGATTGCTTATGCTATTAAACCTAAAGTTGTTGAAAAAGCACCTCATGATGATGGTTATATTATTCCCCTTGAATTTGTTAAAGCTGTTAGGAATGAGTATTTTGCAGGGGATGGAACAAAGGCTGCAAGTGATCACATACGGGCTATTGAGGATATATGTGGCCTAATTAGGCTCAAGGCTATTTCTGAGGAGGAGGTAAAATGCAAGTTATTGTACCAGTCCTTAACTGGTGATGCTCGAAAATGGTATATGTCCCTGGATGAAGAAATTACACATAATTGGGATACTTTTATGAAGGTTTTCTTTCTTAAATATTTTACTCCTAAAGAGGCTTATGAGAACCGTTGCTTTATATTTAATTTTTGGCCACACCTTGGAGAGAGTATTACTCAAGCTTGGGGGAGGCTTAAGGACCTCCTTCGTAAGAATCCTTGTCATGATCTCACAAATAAACTTATATTGATAAAATTTTATGTGAGACTACCTGTGTAACATCCCAGTGTTTGGGAAGTTATAAGGATCTAAATTTAATATGTGCATTTGCAAAGCATGCATCTAAAAATACGGGAAATTTTGGCGCGAAAGTTTAAACGAATCAAAGTGACCAAAGTTTCACCTGACATGATGATCTAGGTCTAGTTCATCTAGTCAAGAGTGCATTTGGAGTGATCTTTATAACAAGTATCTTAAGAAACCAAATCATCTGGTTACCCAAACCATGATGGGTTGTGACCAACACAAACCCTCAACAACCTTAACCACAAGTCTTTAAGTGACTTGGGATAATTCACTAGGTATATAGAACTCAAAGAGAAGAAGTACCTAATAGATTAAATAAAGATTCTTGACCTACTATTAAACTTGATCATTACATATGATATTTTCACACCTCCAGATCTACTTTATGAATAAGAAAGACAATAGAAGCATGAACTAACTCTTAACTCAAGATCTCTACCTTGTCTAGATCATTCTGTTTTCCAAATCCTCTCCAAGTTATTTTTCAAAAGAAGAAACCTCAAGACAGGAAGAACTACCATATGAAGATCTCCAAGAAGATTGCTTAGAGTATTCTAGAAGTGCTACTTCACCCTAATATAAGGGTATTTGGAAACTCTTATATTTTGTTATGATATTATTAACACTCTTGAAACTGTATGGCATTCCAATGTTAGTGTTATGTAAAAGTATTTTGGAAACAAGACTAATTACCATGTTAACAGAACACTTTTGTATATTCAAACAATTGAGTGTCATACACAAACAAACAGAAGGTTGAATAATCTACTACATCTCAGTCTCCTGGATATGAAAAGTAATTTGGGAACAAGCCCGCAAACTTGTCCACAGATTCTTTTCATATGCTTAAGGCTAAATGAGGCATATAACAATCTCCCATATGTTTATAATCATCTGAGTAAAATATTCTCTGGTAACAATTGGTTGTTATCACCACAAGGATAGGATAGTTGTTGATGGAAGCCATGAGTGGACCTACTTTTCAAGCGACAAAGACCGTACCAGAAGACTAGTGGCAACTGGAGACTTAATTGTAAATACGAGACCAAAGTGATCAAAGTTCTATCGATATTCTAATTGAGAGAGAAAGAGAGAGAGAGAGTGAGACCAATATGGGAGGGGAGTGGAATTTCGACATGACCTATTGATTAAATTTGAATTTGAGGAGTTCAAACTTGACTGATTAGAAACTTGTGAGTATTTGAATTGAATTTGAATTCAAATTTAATAAACAAGAAAATACAATTAATTTAATCAAATGGAAACAATTAAGAAATAATAAATATTGGACATTTCCAATTCCATTGTGTAAAAGAAAAGGAAAATAATAAACCTTATTAATAATATAACCATAATACAAAGTCTTTACAATAATCCAATAAATAGAAATTACAAGATCTATTACAAGCTACTAATTGTAAGATGAAATTCCTAATCTAATTCTTGTAAAGTTCCAGTCTCCAGATTAATCTTTTGATCCTGCAAAATTAACAAGAAAACAAAGAAAAGTAAAAAAGAAAGGTTAGTGGGGATTAGTACCCTCAGATTTGCAGTGTGATGCACTGCTAATCACATCACTGGGTTTAGTAAATTCCAGGTAGTATCTGTTCAAATCAGTAAAATTGCCTCAGACCAGCATCATGGGCAAGTATCAGGTAATACAAGTGGCAAGCCAAAAATAAGTATAGCACCAGGATAAGATCAAGTGCAAACCGAGTATATCCCAGAAAATATCTTCTCAGCTAGCATACCAGCACACAGCACACTCACCAGCACCCTTTGGTGCTGTCAAGACCTCTGCTGGGGTATAAATACCACACCAGCCGCAAGGGGAGGGAGTCACCTCACACTTTCCCTGTTCACAACTCGAGTTGCACAGCTCCAGCAAGAACAGCAAGATCCACCACCAACAAACCACAGCACCACAACTCAACTCATCCATCAAATGTCTGTGAGACTATAGATCCAGTAGTATAACAACAAGGCCAAGCCACTAGCCGGGAAGGTATACCTGGAGCAAGGCAAAGCAAGGCCAAGCCTGGAGCCAGAGGATCAAGAGAGCTGGAACTGCTGAGAAAAGCTAACAAGCCAGCAACACCATCTCAGCATCAACACCCAACAGGTTGATCACTACACACCATCTAGCAAACAATTGCTAGATTATGCACAGAGAGCAGGCTGGGTTATTTTCCTCAGTTAGGCATAGAAGTGCTATGCTAAAATTCATCACAGGAAATTAAAATTATCAAATCTAGCATCTGTTCTTATTTAAACTTGGGCCTCAGGCTTTGCATCATTGGCTAGCTAGGACATCAAGTATAAATCTGTTCTTATTAGTTACACATCCCAAATCTGTCCAGAAAGTAAAGCCAGCAAAGAAACATTATGAAAACACACCAAATACTAGATGCCCGGAGTGCACACCCGAGATACAATATCTGGCAAACAAACCAAGCATCTTTGTATTTGGAGTGCTATTTTTCTCTCAGACTTGGAAACAAGTTCATCACTGAGATTTAAATCCATTTAGTAATAATCTGTTCTTATCAAAACATGTAAAAGCCTCAAGAACATTATCTATCATGGGCTGGGCTAGAAAATTGCTCACAGATGTATACCAACAGCACCAGATCATATTAAGAAGGTTTATATCTGTGCACACTCAATGAGGCACCACAGGGATAAATCCTACTCCACAGATAAGCACATGGGCACAGAACATCAGGAGTTATTGCCCAAAACAGTACATAAGCGTGTCCAGGAGTCAAGCAAGACAGTTTTCACCAAAATGCACATCCACTTTTCCAATATATACCACTGGAGTAAATCAAATAATCATTGGATCATTTTGATCCAACAGTTAAAGCCACCCGAAATCATACACACCAACCAGCCAGCAGCTACTAAGTACTGGAGCAGAGCACCCACAACATTTAACCGAAAATTTTATTAGCTACATAGAGAAGGAATTAGCTGCAGCCACCAAATGACCTAACTGAAGAAAATCTTCAGTTAACCACACTGAGAGAGTCCAACCAAGTAATCACATGAGCACAGGCATGTTTATATTCTGAGGAACGGAGTACATCAGTAAGCACATAGGCATCATAGTCACTCCAGAGCAAAAGGGGAAGAAGGAATCGGGATGAGAGAGAGAGAGATCAGGGGGCAGAGGGAGTGGAGTACTTACAGGTGGTCACCTTCGTGGTGACCACGGCCAGTTGGTGGAGCGAAGCACAGGGACACGCCACGGTTGCCCAGAAGGCCGTCCCGGCGGCGGCGCATCGACACCGCAATCTTCCGCAAACATAGCCACCGAGGAGAAGCAACAGCAGCAGCAGCTCGGTCTCCAAGAGCACCCAGGAGCCACGCCTAGGAGCCACGACCACCGGAGAGGTGGAGGAGCTTCCCGAATACCTAACCCTAGGGTTAGGGTTTGTGGTTCTCCACGGGAGCCACGCGGGGAGAAGAGCAGATCGAGGAGGGGGGCGTGGCAGTGGTCAGAGAGGAGAGGAGGTGGCGCTAGTTCACGACGGCGGGGATGGACGGAGAGAGGTGAAGAAATCGCCGGCGGGGTGGGAGGCGATGGAATCGCCTCGGTGTCGCCTGCGAGGGAGGAAAAGGAGGCAGAGAGAAGGGGAAGCGGATGCGTGTGGGGGTTGGACCCAAGTGGGTTTGACCCAACCCACTGGTGGGTTGGCCCACCAGTCAGTCTTAGGGTTGGAGAGTTTTTTGACCATTCTTTTTCTTTAAAGGAAAATAATAGCAATAAAATCATATCAATAAAATCCTCAAAAACTTGAGAAATTAAAATGAAATAAGATCCTAAATAAATTCACCATTTTAAACCCTCTAATACCCTAATAGTTTAAATTAAATGATATAATACCTAGTTTACCTGAAACTTATAAATTTAAAATAAATTATGATAATATAAATAACACTACTAAATAATTGAAGAATAATGTTATCCTCAAATCTTTGTTATAAATACCAACTTATAAAGCTTTAATACCTTATTCTTTTATAAATTTGCTAATTCCCTGTTTCCTGGTTATTCAAGAAAAATAAGAAAAACAACATAAAACAAGTTAATACAGGAATGGAAAATATTATATTATTTAAGACTTTAAATCCAAAATTATTCAAATCAATTTAGTAATTAATAATTAAATCTTAATCATTCAAAGTGCCTTATTGCACATCATTTAATTATACTTTTTCGATGATTAAAACCTTATCTAGAGAAATGAATATAACTTCATTTTATTATTTGAGGATTGCAAATAATAGTTTCAAAAGGGTTTAATTCATAAATGCAATTCTTACTTAATAGAAGATGATCACTGGTTACACTTAAAACCTAGCATGTGATTTAATTGGGTACTGCAAGAAATTCCATTTTACTTAATTTCTAAACTTGCTTTTATAAGTATATTGAAAATCTATAAATGTTTACTAAGAACCAGAGATGGATATCACACCATTATTTTTCGTATTAGTAAAACCCACACATTTTCATACCTATAAAACCTACCATCACAAGTCATTAGCAAAGTATTATGATGATAGAGTTAGATGTACTAGTTCCACATTTTTCAAATAAACTTGATGTCATTAGCTCTACACTTTATAACCTAAAATCAAATGTGTTTATTGTGTTTATAGTAGTTGTTTTCCATATAATAGTGTTCTCAAGTTTAATCATGTGATAACTATTTATAACCTAAACATAATAACAATGGTGTGGTAAGTGAAACCCATGTAAGTCTAAAACCAGAAATAACAACATCACCACAAGTAATGAAACAACTCTAAGTCACCTAACAATTGTGTGAATACGTTATCGTTTCAAACATAGCTTACACTCGTAAGCTGGGGTACTTTCCAGGGTATTTCACGATTGCATCTCATTATTATGCATGTATCATGCTGCCAGTGTTTCTGTAGTCCTTACCGGGACTACTTTGCTATCTTTCAGATGTCAGGATGTTATACGTGACCCTTGATCCCGAAGACATGGAATATTCTGGTCATTTCAATCTCAGGCAAGTTCATCACTTGCTCATATCCTTTGCAGTACTTCATAACAAACTAATTGCAAAAACCCTATCGTATTATCACCTAATCTCAAAAGAATGCATGATCCTATTTTTATAATAATATGACTAATTGAATGACTACCCGAGTGGTAGTGTTCTGTTTGGTGGGCGGATGGAACCATGGTAAGATGAATAGGTCTAAGGAAGGTTCCATCTGCATGGGAACGTATTACCTAGGAATTAACAACAACTGCCGTCAGGATTCTTGCGCCGTAAATTCGCGTTGACCATGGATCTTCTATGGGGGGAGTAAGTCAACCGTGATACTTTTCTCGTTCGCATGTCAATGGATGCGCCAGAGACGTACGCTGTAGGTCTTGCGAGACTACATGCACATGGGTGGGAGCCCTTACGTCCCACGGACTCTGGGGTCTATGAGTGTCTGCCAGGGGCGCGTAGATCTCCATCGTGAGGGGTGGAATCAGGCGTTCAACCTGCTGGCAGAAATGGGTGGGCATGCGTTGTGCGGAGAAGCACGGTTTGGCTTGGACCAACTACCGGGCCCCACACCTGAGTGGGCGTGGACAGGAACGATCGCCTGGTTGTGCAACATGGTCTTGGTCGTCCATGGGTAAAGTAACGCACCTCTGCAGAGTGTAAAAGGATGTGGCATGTTACCCCTTGTTCCGGGAAGGAGCTGCGAACGCCGCAGGAAAGGCAACTCCATGAAAGTTCTAATCCTGTGAAGATCTGGCGGGCATAGTTTTCAGAATTAAAAGCAACCTCTTGAAGAAAGTTTTATAAAACCTTGCATTACTTTATGACTCTTTCGAGTCTAAAGCTGTAGTTAGTGCATCAACCACCCACTATATATCATGAACTTGCTGAGTAACGCTCGTTACTCATTCTATCCCGTTTGACCCCCTGCTTAGAGTTGAAGCCTATGGAAGTCGTCATCGTGAAGCCATCTTTACCTCATGAAGCTAGGTGGAGTCTTATACTACTTAGGCGATAAAGTATCGTCATCAACAACGCTGGTGGAGGAGAAGCTATCAAGGTGTAGGTAGAGACCACTCGTGGACTTAGCATTTACTAGCCTTAGATTAGGGCTGACATCAGCCGTAGTGATTTAGTTCTGAGCTAGAGTTCTTCTCCGGCTCGGAGCTTCGAATTGCTTCTTCTGATGTTTCTTTTGCAGGAGATCTTCTTGATTCATTAAGGAGATACTCAAGATTTTGTAATGAGGTTTGTATCCTATAGCTTTGCTTGGACCCGCTGTGTTTCTGTTGTACTACCCTGAGGGATGTAATATTCACGGATAAGTTCTTCTGTGAGTATTATGTCATCGACTTGCGCACTACACATGCAGTGGTGTGCTGGGTCATTACAGGTGGTATCAGAGCGAAGCGACCTTAGGTTTAAAACCTTTTAGGAGATCTGTAAGTTGGTAAAGACTATAGGAAGCCATCTTATCTAAACCATATTTCCTACAACTATGATGATTATTCACTTGAGAATGATATAATCATACTTGTATAGAATTATTCTTACTCAACCTGAGTAAATCTACTTATCTATTATCTTTATACCTAGGTATGAATAGTTAGAAGTTTAGTAAGTATTAGTTTCATTAAGAAAAAGAATTCTGCCATAGTCAAAAATAACCAAGTCACACATATGATTACCCCATTCTATGAATAATAGGATGGAGTAGAACGTGGTATAGAGTATGTATAAGAGTCTTTAGGAAGGAATATTTGGGAATTACGAAGAATCATTTGACCATGGTAACTATGGGGTATATACCATATCCTTAGTTATCAGGTACAGAGGTGAATCACCATAGTATAGAATAGAATTAGGAGAAGGCATAAACATTTATGGAAGCTACATTACTACTCCTACGATGTGATCAACACCATGAAGTATCAACAGATACCATGAGAAGATTATCATAATCAAGATGAAATAAATCAAGTACATAATACTTAGTTCTGTATGGGACTAAGTTAGACAACAACTACTATAGGATCATTTTGTCTTGGTTTATTCCGTTGCACTAAGGCATGCAAATGGAGTAACTACCTGGGCAAAGAGTGGTTGTGTAGAATAGGATTACAAGGTAATATATACCTACTTGTAGTGTATAGCATTTAAGAGCCTTGGTACTTGAGATGTTTTACTCTAAGTACTTTTATTTCACAGGCTTTTGATGCATGAGTGATAAGTGCATTTGGGATTTATTGCTTCTTATTTGGATCTTTGATTGACTAGATCTGTACATGAAGATTGAATTTGATGTGCATATGCATGTGCAAACACTGAGTTCTATCTTAATGTTACTGGTCTAGAGGGTATAGGATTAGTATGAGAGCGGACTAAAATCTTAGCTGATTGAAGCAATTATCAAAGTTCTGGAAGTCCTTGAAGTCAAGAAGGCAAAAATCAATAACGCACTGATGGGAATGGACCACATTCCACATCCTGTTTGGAGTGGGAAATATACTTCATCAACACATGGAGATGTATCACAAGTGATGCCAAGATGATAACATCAGTAGTTATATCCATGAAGGGATCATGTAGAAGTTTGATAAATTAACTTATATAGTCACCCTGTAAAAGTCAAAAACCAAGATGTAGAAGAACCATAGGAAGTAACCAGTGGAATATGTTATAGTCACCTATAGGAAAAAGTTAAAACTCGAGGAAACTCGAAGATATTTTCACTAATAATTGAGTCTAAGCCAATGTACACTGTTTGTACAAGTTTCTCGGAGCAGTATTTCTTTTGAGCCCACTAGATTCAACCAAATGGAAATCTAACCATAGACGGTATCCAGTGTACCGGAAGAATCTTATTGGTTAATCATCATCTGGTGTATGTACCAAATGTTCTTCAGAAAGTTGTGAGAGGTAGGAAAACATACCTATTCATCGGAGAATGAAACTTGGTATCCACTACATGGTAATACCACGTGTTCTTCGTGAGACCTTTAGGCAGGTCTAGTAACAAGACAGAGTTGTCCGAACAACCGGCATATTATTAGATTATCATACAAGACGGTGGAAGGTGAACAGTCAAGACAAGAGGGTACACATGCCAATGTCAACACAAGAAACAGATGTGAAGATTCAACGGTCTACAGAAGTTCTCTCTACCTACCTTTACGTGAGAGAGATTGAACTTCGGGACGAAGTTCTTGTTAAGGGGGATATACTGTAACATCCCAGTGTTTGGGAAGTTATAAGGATCTAAATTTAATATGTGCATTTGCAAAGCATGCATCTAAAAATACGGGAAATTTTGGCGCGAAAGTTTAAACGAATCAAAGTGACCAAAGTTTCACCTGACATGATGATCTAGGTCTAGTTCATCTAGTCAAGAGTGCATTTGGAGTGATCTTTATAACAAGTATCTTAAGAAACCAAATCATCTGGTTACCCAAACCATGATGGGTTGTGACCAACACAAACCCTCAACAACCTTAACCACAAGTCTTTAAGTGACTTGGGATAATTCACTAGGTATATAGAACTCAAAGAGAAGAAGTACCTAATAGATTAAATAAAGATTCTTGACCTACTATTAAACTTGATCATTACATATGATATTTTCACACCTCCAGATCTACTTTATGAATAAGAAAGACAATAGAAGCATGAACTAACTCTTAACTCAAGATCTCTACCTTGTCTAGATCATTCTGTTTTCCAAATCCTCTCCAAGTTATTTTTCAAAAGAAGAAACCTCAAGACAGGAAGAACTACCATATGAAGATCTCCAAGAAGATTGCTTAGAGTATTCTAGAAGTGCTACTTCACCCTAATATAAGGGTATTTGGAAACTCTTATATTTTGTTATGATATTATTAACACTCTTGAAACTGTATGGCATTCCAATGTTAGTGTTATGTAAAAGTATTTTGGAAACAAGACTAATTACCATGTTAACAGAACACTTTTGTATATTCAAACAATTGAGTGTCATACACAAACAAACAGAAGGTTGAATAATCTACTACATCTCAGTCTCCTGGATATGAAAAGTAATTTGGGAACAAGCCCGCAAACTTGTCCACAGATTCTTTTCATATGCTTAAGGCTAAATGAGGCATATAACAATCTCCCATATGTTTATAATCATCTGAGTAAAATATTCTCTGGTAACAATTGGTTGTTATCACCACAAGGATAGGATAGTTGTTGATGGAAGCCATGAGTGGACCTACTTTTCAAGCGACAAAGACCGTACCAGAAGACTAGTGGCAACTGGAGACTTAATTGTAAATACGAGACCAAAGTGATCAAAGTTCTATCGATATTCTAATTGAGAGAGAAAGAGAGAGAGAGAGAGTGAGACCAATATGGGAGGGGAGTGGAATTTCGACATGACCTATTGATTAAATTTGAATTTGAGGAGTTCAAACTTGACTGATTAGAAACTTGTGAGTATTTGAATTGAATTTGAATTCAAATTTAATAAACAAGAAAATACAATTAATTTAATCAAATGGAAACAATTAAGAAATAATAAATATTGGACATTTCCAATTCCATTGTGTAAAAGAAAAGGAAAATAATAAACCTTATTAATAATATAACCATAATACAAAGTCTTTACAATAATCCAATAAATAGAAATTACAAGATCTATTACAAGCTACTAATTGTAAGATGAAATTCCTAATCTAATTCTTGTAAAGTTCCAGTCTCCAGATTAATCTTTTGATCCTGCAAAATTAACAAGAAAACAAAGAAAAGTAAAAAAGAAAGGTTAGTGGGGATTAGTACCCTCAGATTTGCAGTGTGATGCACTGCTAATCACATCACTGGGTTTAGTAAATTCCAGGTAGTATCTGTTCAAATCAGTAAAATTGCCTCAGACCAGCATCATGGGCAAGTATCAGGTAATACAAGTGGCAAGCCAAAAATAAGTATAGCACCAGGATAAGATCAAGTGCAAACCGAGTATATCCCAGAAAATATCTTCTCAGCTAGCATACCAGCACACAGCACACTCACCAGCACCCTTTGGTGCTGTCAAGACCTCTGCTGGGGTATAAATACCACACCAGCCGCAAGGGGAGGGAGTCACCTCACACTTTCCCTGTTCACAACTCGAGTTGCACAGCTCCAGCAAGAACAGCAAGATCCACCACCAACAAACCACAGCACCACAACTCAACTCATCCATCAAATGTCTGTGAGACTATAGATCCAGTAGTATAACAACAAGGCCAAGCCACTAGCCGGGAAGGTATACCTGGAGCAAGGCAAAGCAAGGCCAAGCCTGGAGCCAGAGGATCAAGAGAGCTGGAACTGCTGAGAAAAGCTAACAAGCCAGCAACACCATCTCAGCATCAACACCCAACAGGTTGATCACTACACACCATCTAGCAAACAATTGCTAGATTATGCACAGAGAGCAGGCTGGGTTATTTTCCTCAGTTAGGCATAGAAGTGCTATGCTAAAATTCATCACAGGAAATTAAAATTATCAAATCTAGCATCTGTTCTTATTTAAACTTGGGCCTCAGGCTTTGCATCATTGGCTAGCTAGGACATCAAGTATAAATCTGTTCTTATTAGTTACACATCCCAAATCTGTCCAGAAAGTAAAGCCAGCAAAGAAACATTATGAAAACACACCAAATACTAGATGCCCGGAGTGCACACCCGAGATACAATATCTGGCAAACAAACCAAGCATCTTTGTATTTGGAGTGCTATTTTTCTCTCAGACTTGGAAACAAGTTCATCACTGAGATTTAAATCCATTTAGTAATAATCTGTTCTTATCAAAACATGTAAAAGCCTCAAGAACATTATCTATCATGGGCTGGGCTAGAAAATTGCTCACAGATGTATACCAACAGCACCAGATCATATTAAGAAGGTTTATATCTGTGCACACTCAATGAGGCACCACAGGGATAAATCCTACTCCACAGATAAGCACATGGGCACAGAACATCAGGAGTTATTGCCCAAAACAGTACATAAGCGTGTCCAGGAGTCAAGCAAGACAGTTTTCACCAAAATGCACATCCACTTTTCCAATATATACCACTGGAGTAAATCAAATAATCATTGGATCATTTTGATCCAACAGTTAAAGCCACCCGAAATCATACACACCAACCAGCCAGCAGCTACTAAGTACTGGAGCAGAGCACCCACAACATTTAACCGAAAATTTTATTAGCTACATAGAGAAGGAATTAGCTGCAGCCACCAAATGACCTAACTGAAGAAAATCTTCAGTTAACCACACTGAGAGAGTCCAACCAAGTAATCACATGAGCACAGGCATGTTTATATTCTGAGGAACGGAGTACATCAGTAAGCACATAGGCATCATAGTCACTCCAGAGCAAAAGGGGAAGAAGGAATCGGGATGAGAGAGAGAGAGATCAGGGGGCAGAGGGAGTGGAGTACTTACAGGTGGTCACCTTCGTGGTGACCACGGCCAGTTGGTGGAGCGAAGCACAGGGACACGCCACGGTTGCCCAGAAGGCCGTCCCGGCGGCGGCGCATCGACACCGCAATCTTCCGCAAACATAGCCACCGAGGAGAAGCAACAGCAGCAGCAGCTCGGTCTCCAAGAGCACCCAGGAGCCACGCCTAGGAGCCACGACCACCGGAGAGGTGGAGGAGCTTCCCGAATACCTAACCCTAGGGTTAGGGTTGGTGGTTCTCCACGGGAGCCACGCGGGGAGAAGAGCAGATCGAGGAGGGGGGCGTGGCAGTGGTCAGAGAGGAGAGGAGGTGGCGCTAGTTCACGACGGCGGGGATGGACGGAGAGAGGTGAAGAAATCGCCGGCGGGGTGGGAGGCGATGGAATCGCCTCGGTGTCGCCTGCGAGGGAGGAAAAGGAGGCAGAGAGAAGGGGAAGCGGATGCGTGTGGGGGTTGGACCCAAGTGGGTTTGACCCAACCCACTGGTGGGTTGGCCCACCAGTCAGTCTTAGGGTTGGAGAGTTTTTTGACCATTCTTTTTCTTTAAAGGAAAATAATAGCAATAAAATCATATCAATAAAATCCTCAAAAACTTGAGAAATTAAAATGAAATAAGATCCTAAATAAATTCACCATTTTAAACCCTCTAATACCCTAATAGTTTAAATTAAATGATATAATACCTAGTTTACCTGAAACTTATAAATTTAAAATAAATTATGATAATATAAATAACACTACTAAATAATTGAAGAATAATGTTATCCTCAAATCTTTGTTATAAATACCAACTTATAAAGCTTTAATACCTTATTCTTTTATAAATTTGCTAATTCCCTGTTTCCTGGTTATTCAAGAAAAATAAGAAAAACAACATAAAACAAGTTAATACAGGAATGGAAAATATTATATTATTTAAGACTTTAAATCCAAAATTATTCAAATCAATTTAGTAATTAATAATTAAATCTTAATCATTCAAAGTGCCTTATTGCACATCATTTAATTATACTTTTTCGATGATTAAAACCTTATCTAGAGAAATGAATATAACTTCATTTTATTATTTGAGGATTGCAAATAATAGTTTCAAAAGGGTTTAATTCATAAATGCAATTCTTACTTAATAGAAGATGATCACTGGTTACACTTAAAACCTAGCATGTGATTTAATTGGGTACTGCAAGAAATTCCATTTTACTTAATTTCTAAACTTGCTTTTATAAGTATATTGAAAATCTATAAATGTTTACTAAGAACCAGAGATGGATATCACACCATTATTTTTCGTATTAGTAAAACCCACACATTTTCATACCTATAAAACCTACCATCACAAGTCATTAGCAAAGTATTATGATGATAGAGTTAGATGTACTAGTTCCACATTTTTCAAATAAACTTGATGTCATTAGCTCTACACTTTATAACCTAAAATCAAATGTGTTTATTGTGTTTATAGTAGTTGTTTTCCATATAATAGTGTTCTCAAGTTTAATCATGTGATAACTATTTATAACCTAAACATAATAACAATGGTGTGGTAAGTGAAACCCATGTAAGTCTAAAACCAGAAATAACAACATCACTACAAGTAATGAAACAACTCTAAGTCACCTAACAATTGTGTGAATACGTTATCGTTTCAAACATAGCTTACACTCGTAAGCTGGGGTACTTTCCAGGGTATTTCACGATTGCATCTCATTATTATGCATGTATCATGCTGCCAGTGTTTCTGTAGTCCTTACCGGGACTACTTTGCTATCTTTCAGATGTCAGGATGCTATACGTGACCCTTGATCCCGAAGACATGGAATATTCTGGTCATTTCAATCTCAGGCAAGTTCATCACTTGCTCATATCCTTTGCAGTACTTCATAACAAACTAATTGCAAAAACCCTATCGTATTATCACCTAATCTCAAAAGAATGCATGATCCTATTTTTATAATAATATGACTAATTGAATGACTACCCGAGTGGTAGTGTTCTGTTTGGTGGGCGGATGGAACCATGGTAAGATGAATAGGTCTAAGGAAGGTTCCATCTGCATGGGAACGTATTACCTAGGAATTAACAACAACTGCCGTCAGGATTCTTGCGCCGTAAATTCGCGTTGACCATGGATCTTCTATGGGGGGAGTAAGTCAACCGTGATACTTTTCTCGTTCGCATGTCAACGGATGCGCCAGAGACGTACGCTGTAGGTCTTGCGAGACTACATGCACATGGGTGGGAGCCCTTACGTCCCACGGACTCTGGGGTCTATGAGTGTCTGCCAGGGGCGCGTAGATCTCCATCGTGAGGGGTGGAATCAGGCGTTCAACCTGCTGGCAGAAATGGGTGGGCATGCGTTGTGCGGAGAAGCACGGTTTGGCTTGGACCAACTACCGGGCCCCACACCTGAGTGGGCGTGGACAGGAACGATCGCCTGGTTGTGCAACATGGTCTTGGTCGTCCATGGGTAAAGTAACGCACCTCTGCAGAGTGTAAAAGGATGTGGCATGTTACCCCTTGTTCCGGGAAGGAGCTGCGAACGCCGCAGGAAAGGCAACTCCATGAAAGTTCTAATCCTGTGAAGATCTGGCGGGCATAGTTTTCAGAATTAAAAGCAACCTCTTGAAGAAAGTTTTATAAAACCTTGCATTACTTTATGACTCTTTCGAGTCTAAAGCTGTAGTTAGTGCATCAACCACCCACTATATATCATGAACTTGCTGAGTAACGCTCGTTACTCATTCTATCCCGTTTGACCCCCTGCTTAGAGTTGAAGCCTATGGAAGTCGTCATCGTGAAGCCATCTTTACCTCATGAAGCTAGGTGGAGTCTTATACTACTTAGGCGATAAAGTATCGTCATCAACAACGCTGGTGGAGGAGAAGCTATCAAGGTGTAGGTAGAGACCACTCGTGGACTTAGCATTTACTAGCCTTAGATTAGGGCTGACATCAGCCGTAGTGATTTAGTTCTGAGCTAGAGTTCTTCTCCGGCTCGGAGCTTCGAATTGCTTCTTCTGATGTTTCTTTTGCAGGAGATCTTCTTGATTCATTAAGGAGATACTCAAGATTTTGTAATGAGGTTTGTATCCTATAGCTTTGCTTGGACCCGCTGTGTTTCTGTTGTACTACCCTGAGGGATGTAATATTCACGGATAAGTCCTTCTGTGAGTATTATGTCATCGACTTGCGCACTACACATGCAGTGGTGTGCTGGGTCATTACAACCTGATAGGATAAAGCAATATTTGGATGGTTCATCTGGTGGAAGCTTTACAAATAATACTGCAGAAGAAGCTTGGAATTTATTGGAAATTATTTCGAAAAACTCTGAATATTGGGACCTAGACAAAGGTAATGAAGCTTATTTTGATTATGGATATTCATGTGTAGAAAGTTTCTCTAGTTCTATTTCTTTCAAGAATGTTATTAAAGATTTTGGTCTTGATCCATATGTTGCAATTGAAATAGCTAAGAAATTTGCTGAGCACATTCGAATTCCTAAAAGTGGCTTTGATTATTATGTTGAACCTGTTAAATCTTCTATTGTTGTCCCTAAATTTATTAAAGAAACACCAGTGTCATCTGTAGTAATAGAATAATATATTGAACCACCTCCCTATCCTGAAAAAGTTAAAGAGAATTTGCTTATTGCTGTTGCTGACAAAAGTAGAAAGAGATGTTCTCAACCTGAAGAATAGGTGGAAGTCAAGAACCAAGTCTCTATTATTAAGCAATTAAATGAAGAAGATCATGTTGATGTTTATTTATGTGAAGATGCTACCAAAGTTATTAAAGGGAATTCATCCAAAGTTGGTAAGCCAATTATATCATGCTCTATTGGGACTTCTTGTTATCATGGTTTATGTGATATTGGAGCAAGCATTAGTGTCATTCCATATTCTCTCTATCAAGAAATTAAGCCTGATATTGATCCTATCACCATGGAAGAAACAGGTATGACCATTCAGCTTGCTAATAAAGATTATATTAGTCCCTTTGGAATTGTTAGAGATGTTGAAGTATTGGTAGGGAAAATAAAATATCCTACTGATTTTATTATGCTTGGTTGTCCACAAGATTCTTTCTGTCCTATTATATTTGGTAGACCTTTCTTACATACTGTTGGTGCTGAAATTGATTTGCCTAGAGAAAGGGTGTCTATTGAATGTGCTGGAGAGAAACTTGAATTTAATTTTTCTAAATTTGCTGATAAACCTGCTAAGAAAGAACCAAAATCTAAAGATATAATTGAAACTCTTGCTCATATAGCTGTAGCTTCATCAGACGTGGTGGAACGTTATATGCTTAATCAGGAAGAGCCATTTAATGATGCAGAAAAAGAAGCTTTAGAACAAATATTATGGCAGCAACCTCCACAATTACAATTGCATATCCGACCTGATAATCTAGGAGTACTCCCACATCCTAAAGGAGATCCTAGTTTTGAATTAAAGCCTTTGTCTGAAAATCTGAAATATGCATACTTGGATAATAAAAATATATATCCTGTTATTATTAGTGCCAACCTTTCAGCTGAGGAAGAAGAGAAATTACTTGATGTGCTTAAAGCCCACCGTAAGGCTATTGGTTATTCTCTTGATGATCTTAAGGGCATAAGTCCATCTCTATGTATGCATAAAATTAATTTGGAAGAAGATGCTAAACCTGTTGTTGATTTCCAACGCCGTCTACATCCAAAAATGAAGGAAGTGGTAAGAAAGGAGGTAATTTGACTCATAGAGGCTGGTATTATTTATCCTATAGCTGATAGTAAATGGGTTAGTCCTGTTCATTGTGTTCCTAAGAAAGGTGGAATTACTGTGGTTCCTAATAAAGATGATGAACTTGTTGCTCAACGTACTGTTGTTGGTTATAGAATGTGCATTGATTATAGAAAATTAAATAAAGCAACTCGTGAGGACAATTATCCATTGCCCTTTATTGATCAAATGCTAGAGAGATTATCTAAACATTCTCACTTTTGTTATTTAGATGGGTATTCAGGCTTCTCTCAAATTCCAGTTCATAGTGATGATCAGGAAAAGACCACTTTTACTTGCCCATATGGTACATTTGCTTATAGGAGAATGCCTTTTGGTTTATGTAATGCGCCTGCTACTTTTCAGAGATGCATGAATGCTATATTTGCTGATTATATTGAAAAGATAGTGGAAGTCTTTATGGATGATTTTTCGGTGTATGGTACTTCTTTCGATAATTGCTTGTTCAACCTTAACAAAGTTTTGCAGCGTTGTGAAGACCAACACCTTGTTCTTAATTGGGAGAAGTGTCACTTTATGGTAATAGAGGGAATTGTTCTTGGGCATCGTATTTCTGGAAGAGGAATAGAAGTTGACCCAGCAAAAATTGAAGCTATTGAGAAATTACCATATCCAAGAGACATCAAAGGTATAAGAAGTTTTCTCGGTCATGCAGGTTTTTATCGTAGGTTCATTAAAGATTTATCTAAAATATCAAAGCCTCTAACCAATCTTTTGCAAAAGGATGTTCCGTTTTCTTTTAATGATGATTGCATAGAATCCTTTAATGTTTTAAAGAAAGCCTTAATAACTGCACCTATTATTCAACCTCCTGATTGGAACTTGCCCTTTGAAATTATGTGTGATGCTAGTGATTATGCAGTTGGAGCTGTTTTAGGCCAAAGGGTTGATAAGAAATTGAATGTTATTTACTATGCTAGTAAAACACTAGATGGTGCTCAAAGAAATTATGCTACAACTGAAAAAGAATTTTTAGCGGTAATATTTGCATGTGATAAATTTAGATCTTACATAATTGATTGAAAAGTCACTGTGCACTCTGATCATTCTGCTATTAAATATTTGATGAATAATAAAGATGCTAAGCCTAGGCTAATAAGATGGGTACTTTGGTTGCAAGAATTTGATTTACACATAGTAGATAGGAAAGGAGAAGATAATCCCGTAGCTGATCATCTTTCTAGAATGGAAAATATACCTGATGATCCTATTCCTATTAATGATAGTTTTGCTAATGAACAACTTGCCCTTGTTAGTGTTTCTAGTGCTAAAGTTGCATCTCCTTGGTTTGCTAATTATGCAAATTTTATTGTTGGGAAAGTTATGCCACCACAATTTACTTACCAGCAAAGAAAGAAATTCTTTTATGACCTTAGACATTATTTTTGGGATGATCCATTCTTGTATAAGAAAAGTGTTGACGTTGTGTACCTGAGCATGAACAGCAGGCTATTATAAGAGATTGTCATGACAGTCCCTATGGAGGACATCATGCAGGAGATCGTACTGCAGCAAAGGTATTACAATGTGGTTTTTATTGGCCTACTCTATTCAAGGATTGTGCTGAATATATTAAAACTTGTGATAAATGTCAAAGAGTAGGAAACATTGGTAGAAGGAATGAAATGCCTATGAACTATACATTACCACTTGAACCATTTGATGTGTGGGGTTTTGACTTTATGGGACCATTTCCTGCATCTAGTACAAAACATACTCACATTTTGGTTGTTGTTGATTATGTTACAAAATGGGTAGAAGAAATTCCTACTAAGAGTGCAGACCATGCCACAGCCATGCAAATGCTTAAAGAAATTATTTTCCCTAGATTTGGTGTTCCTAGATTTTTAATTATTGATGGTGGATCTCATTTTATGCATGGTGTTCTTAGAAAAACATTGGCAAAATATAATGTTAATCATAGAATTGCATCACCCTATCATCCTCAAACTAGTGGACAAGTTGAATTAAGTAATAGGGAAATTAAACTTATTTTAGAGAAAACAGTAAACAGAGCTAGATCTGATTGGCCACTTAAAATTAATGATGCATTGTGGGCTTATAGAACTGCTTATAAAAATCCTATGGGTATGTCTCCTTATAAAATGGTTTATGGAAAAGCATGTCATTTACCCGTTGAATTAGAACATAAATCTAGATAGGCTATTAAGAAATTAAATTTTGATTTAAAAACAGCGGGGGAGAAGAGATTGCTTGACCTAAATATATTAGATGAATGGAGGAATGAAGCATATGAAAGTGCAAAATTGTTTAAAGAGAAAGTTAAAATTTGGCATGACAAGAAAATTAAAAGAAAGGAATTTAAAGTAGGTGATCAAGTCCTATTGTACAACTCTCGTTTTAAGTTTTCTGCAGGGAAATTAGCTTCAAAATGGCAGGGTCCATTGGCAGTACAGGAGGTATACCGTTCGGGGGCCATCCGTCTTCACGGTGATATGAAAGGTAAACCTCATGTGGTCAATGGACAACGCCTAAAACATTATATTGCAGGAAAGAGCTTCATAGGAACCATCGAGGAGATAAAGTTAATGACACCGGAGGAGGTAATTGTAAGGGATCCTGCAGTTTCAGAAACCCAAATTCAATGTTTTACAATTATTGTGTTTGGAAGTTTCTCAGAATTGTGTGAAAACTTACGGAACTCATTTTTTATGGAAATTAACGTGTGGGACAAGAAAATTGGAAGGAATTGGACCTCGAGGGGGAAAAGAGGACCCACACACGGCCAGATTCCTTGGCCGCGTGGAGGTACCCCTTTTCCACCTCGGAGTCCCGTTCCGTCTCGTTTTCGACTCCGACACTTCGTCTTACCCTAAAAACCATCAATATATACCCCCTTTTGACGATCTAATCCCGCACTGAGAGTTCTCGCGCGATCTTTGTTTCTGCTGTTTCTGTCTGCTAGGGTTTAGCCATGTCAAGCTCCGGATCCAACCTAGGGGGGGGGGAAGATCCACCCAAGGGAGGCATTGTGAACCATTACCTCAACTCCGTGATGACCCCCATGAAAACCCTAACCTTGAAGGATGGTGTGTTGCTCATGGAGGAGGTGAAGGCTCCCAAGACCGAAGGCACGCTGGAAGAGAGGCTGGAGGCTCTGGAACAAACAGTTTTCAGGTATAACTCTATTGTTGAACGCAGCCTTGATGCCCACCACTTCATGAATCTGGAGTGGAAGGAAGATTACGACAAGAGGAAGAAAGAGTGGGAGGCTGAATATGAAAAGGAGATAGCCGCGGAGGACGCAAACTTCTAAGCTTGGGGGAGTTTCACCTATCCCCCGTCTTTTATCAGCTTTATCATGTCTATCTAGTTTTGGTGTGTCTTGCTTTTATTATCTAGTATCGTTTTCGTTTAGGCTTGAGTGAGCTCATTCAGCATTATCATGCATCCCCGTCTTATGGTTTATCAATGAATAAAAGTATGGTGTCATCCATGATTCCCTTGTTTTGGGGATTTATGGGTAACACATGCAAATGAGCATGGCATATTTAGAGGTTTCAATCACATCTTGCCTTGAAATTAATTAACTTGAGTGTGTTGGACAATTGTAGAATTATCTCAATATGACATAAATCCACTATCTATCTATTAGCTTAATGGCTATTCCGAGCATGTTCACCATGTTATAGTTTCATTTATGCTCTAAATTAAGATGCTTATGTTATTAATTGGCATGGGCTGAATTTGGGATAAGACTCTCACGAACTTTTGAATGCACACATTTATTTCTATTGCACTTAACAAACATGACCCATTAATGGGAGCTAAAATTTTTGTGCTTGACAAGGATTTTGGTTGGGAGTTGGCTAACACGTGCATCACGTGAAAAGCTTTCAACATTGCACAAAGAAATTTTATATTTAGTTGATGTCATGTGCTTTTGTTTTTGGACTCCTGCCATGCCGAAATGAAATAGAGGAATAGTAAGTTTTGATGAGTAAGTATATATGACTAGAGAAATTGCATTGGGCCGCTAACCCAAGCCATGCTTGATCATGGTGGAAATTTACTTACAGCTAGAGTGGACTCTACAAACACATCCTACAATAAAATAGGAATCTATGCATATAGTGAATGAAATAAAAAATGATGATGAGTCTACTCCGTTTGTTCATCTTGTTATTGTGACATGGGTTGGTTTCTATGTCATGGGGCAAGAGGTACCTCTTTGCAATTCTCTATGATGTCATTAATACTTATTATGATTGTACAAAGCTTATTAGGAATCTTAAGTTGAGTAATCATGGAGTAGGTTTTCACACTCACGGGGCATGAGACATTCAACCAACACCTTGTCAACCACATTACTTCAACATTCATAAATTAAGATGCTAATGATAAAGGGGCAATGAGAGTCTTAGCCCAATGGATGCCACATTACAATTAGTAATTTAAGCTGAATAGTTTGGAAACTAAATGTGACTTGATCATGTTTTACCTCTACTCATTTATCTTTCTCCAAATTAAAGAGTATAATTCGATTGTCCAACATACAATGGTTATTTGCTTTCAAAAGTATGGGGTGTTTGCTAGAGCTTCGAATATGTTATCCTTATGTGTATGAGTTCTATTCATTCATCTTGCATTATAACTGAACATGATGATGATACAATGCCCGTATTTATTTATCAACCATAAGTCCATTGATGCATGTAATGATCTATGTTCTTATTTACTCAAGGACGAGCAAAGGTTTAAGCTTGGGGGAGTTGATACGTGCATTTTATATCATCATTTATACCCTCCATATAGGCATTATTGGGATGTTTTATCAATTTTATGTCATTGTTTTGCATGTTTTAGATGATTTTATGGGACTTTCCTACAAAGTACCTATTTTTGGTATTTAATTTCTGGGTGTCAGAAAACACCTGTTTTCATGTTTTTGATGTTTCAGGAGCTACAGGTATCCAAATTGCGAAAGGAAAGAAACCCTGTCAGTTTTTCTTCGGGACAAAGGCCGTGGGCACAAGACACAAAGGAGGAGGGCCAGGAGGCCCAAAAGGGGGTAGCCCACGCGGCCAGATTCCCTGGCCGCGTGTGGGGCCCCCAAATGGGCCCACAACACCTCCTCCCCGAGGTCTTTTTGCTGACGACTCCGTCCTCCCCGAAAACGAACACCCTAATTTTTTCGGAGACGAGACGGAGCCGCCAGGGCGGCGAAACTCTCGAAACTCTCCGTGGGGGAGACAGATCCTGCTGCTCCGGAGCTCCGGAGAAGTGGGAAATCATCCCCATCTTCATCCCCATCTCATCCTTGGCGTGGGAGGAGGCATCTCCATCACCATCCTCACCAGCACCTGCATCTCCACCATCACCATCATCGTGATCCACTCCGTTCCCCTCATAGTTTGATCATTGCTACACCCTAGATATGTGTTATTGTACTCCGTTGCATGTTTGGGATTGAGTACTTGTCATTATTTGGTGGTGGATCCATTGTTTCAGATTGTGTTGTACCACATATGTCACCATACATGATCATGTTTGCACGTTGTGAGTAGTTCCCGCATGTTCCTGAGGGCATATGATGAATTGGCAATGATTTGTTACATAAGATGAGTTGTTATTTGGTCTAGTATTTATCTTTTATGTGATTCTATGATGGTGTTGTACGAACGTCGACTGTACAACACTTCACCTACATGGGCTCATAGGAGAACACCGTAGTGTAGTGACGTGATGATGTCTTTAGGTGACAGGAACTTGAGACAGAGTCGTTGAATTGCATTATGAGGGTACTTGTATCGGGGACCTTAGAGCATAAGGCTATGGTGGGACATCATGTCTTAATAATTCTCGTGCTGTCATTTAATTGGCCACGTGATCCATCATAAGGGGTGATAGTTTATTTATTTAGCTATTCCTATTTGTGGCTCCGTCCGAAGAAGATTAAAACTAGACAAGATATACAAACATGTTATGCAATGAATCACTATGCCAGCTAAATCCGTGCAGCCCTCGGGAACGTTTTCCACATATAAGACACAAACATACACTTGAGCTTGTCCTCTTGCGCATTAGAGGATTGGGCTTTGTCTCTCATTGAGACCTACTACTTGCTGCAATTTACTTTCCGCATTTTACTTTACTTGCACTACACAATTAAAACACAAAAACACCTGTTGCTTTTATTATTCCTTTGCTATTCTTCTTACCAGTTCCTTCTGCTCCTCGTGGGTTCGACAACCTTTCTAATTCAAAAAGTACTACAATTGATCTCCTACACTTGGGAGCCATCAGTCCGCAAACCTAGTATTAGTCCCAAAGAAAGACAGTATTGTTATTAGGATGTGTATAGATTACACCGTCTTGAACAATTTGTGTCCAAAAGATAGGTTCGCGTTACCGCGAATTGATCAAATAATTGATGCCATTTCTGGCTCTGAGCTTTTATGCCTTTTGGATTCTTATTCCGGGTACCATCAAATACGTATGAAGGAGGAGGATCAAATAAAAATTCTTTCATAACGTCGTATGGAACATACTATTACATAACCATGCCTTTTGGCTTAAAGAACGCCGGTGCAACTTACCAGCATTGCATGCAAAGATGTCTGCATAGTCAAATCGGCAAAAATGTCCATGTTTACGTGGATGACATTGCCGTAGTTTCCAAGGAAAAGGATACACTCCTTGAAGATCTACGAGAAACTTTTGAAAATTTGCGCACTTATAAAATGAAGTTGAATCCGTTAAAGTGCGTATTCAGGGTTCCCTTAGGAAACCTTCTGGGTTTTATCGTTTCTCACAGAGGAATAGAAGTAAACCTGGAAAAGATCAAGGAAATCTTGAATATCACAAGGCCTACGTGCTTAAAAGATATCCAAAGATTGACGGGTTCTGCAGCCGCAGTCAGCAGGTTCATAAGCCGGCTAGGAGACAAGGCTCTGCCATTATACAAATTGTTGAAGAATTCCGACAAATTTGAATGGACAGAAGAGGCGGACAAAGCATTAACCCAGCTAAAAGAAACCTTGATGAAAGCTCCGATTTTGGCATCCCCAAAAGAAGAAGAACCCATGTTACGGTATCTTACAACAACAAACAGGGTTATCAGCGCAGTGATAATTGTGGAAAGGCGGAAAGATGAACAAAGTATACCAGATCAGCATCCAGTGTACTATGTTAGCGAAGTATTCTCCGAGTCAAAGCAAAGGTACCAACATTATCAAAAACTGGCATATGGCGTGTTTTTTGCATCTCGAAAACTCCCGCCATTATTTCCGAGGACATTCCATAACAGTGGTAAGCAAAGCACCACTAGGGGATATTATCAACAATGAGGACGCAACAGGCCGAGTTGCCAAATGGGGCATTGAGCTCGCTGCGTTCGACATTAAGTAACAACCCAGGACAGCAATTAAATCCCAGGAGTTGGCAGATTTTGTCGCTGATTGGACAGAAGCAATGGAAAACACACCAATGCCGGAGTCGGAATATTGGATCATGCATTTTGACGGATCCAAGATGAAGGAAGTCGCCGGAGCTGGTGTAGTGCTTAAATCTTTAAAAGGTTACATTATGGAGTATGTATTACAAATACACTTCAACGCCAGCAACAATGTGGCAGAATACAAAGCTTTGCTTCATGGCTTGTATATTGCAAAGGAAATAGGCGTCAAGCGCATACTCTGTTATGGAGACTCAGATTTGGTACAGCATCAGCTAAACCAAACATGGGATGCCAAAATCACCATTATGGCCGAATATCGGAGAACTATGGACGAGTTTGCCATTTGCTTCCTAGGATTTGAAGTGCTTCATATCAAAAGGGAAGAAAACTGGAACGCGGATGCATTAGCCCGCATGGGATCGGAAAGAGTGAAAACCCTACCACCCGGTGTGTTTGTCCAACATTTGCATGAACCATCGATCAAAGGTGGAGATGTGGATTATCCTCTCGTTTCCGAGTCAATTGAAGTCCTGATTGTTAAACCGGATTGGACAATTCCATATTAAACTTCTTAGTCGATCCGAGGTTCCCGGATGGAGCAGACGAGGTCTTGCAAAGACATATACAACGTCGATGCCAAGGATACACGGTAAGTAATGGGTGCATGTATAAACACAGTACTATCGGAATTTTTCAGCGGTGTATTTCACCAGAAGAAGGACGAAAAATATTGCAAGAAATCCATGCAGGAGATTGCGGACATCATGCTCAATCAAAAAGCATAGTCAAAAAATCATTTCGTGCAGGGTTTTTCTGGCTAACAGCCAAACCAGACGCAGAGCACATAGTAAACACATGTGCTGGATGTCAGTATTACGCCAAGCAGATGAATATGCTAGCTCAAGCACTCAAAACTATCCCTATAACATGTCCATTTGCGGTCTGGGTGCTAGATATGATGGGACCATTTAAAACTGCAAGAGGCGGACTTACACATCTACCCGTTGCAGTAGATAAGTATACCAAGTGGGTGGAGGCGAAACCCATCAAAAAACTTGACGGTGTGACTGCCAGGAATTTCATCATTGACATAGTCATGAGATACGGCGTTCCACACAGCATAATCACAGATAACGGGACAAATTTCTCTATTGGAGAGTTGGCAAAATATTGCTGACAAACGGGAATTCGCCTAGATCTAGCATCTGTGGCACACCCACAATCCAATGGACAAGTTGAACGA
Organism: Alopecurus myosuroides; assembly: GCA_028641055.1. Taxonomy (NCBI): domain Eukaryota; kingdom Viridiplantae; phylum Streptophyta; class Magnoliopsida; order Poales; family Poaceae; genus Alopecurus; species Alopecurus myosuroides. The sequence goes on from CM054059.1 coordinate 139,205,095, forward strand.
ATGAATAGTTCTATTCTGCAGGGAATATGCCCAAGACTCGAATCTCCTCTTCATAGAGCAGCTGGAGCATGGGTAGAAGAATTTCCTTCCGTGCTTTGGAGTATTTGAACGATGCCAAATAGATCAACTGGACAAACCCCGTTTTTCCTGGTTTATGGTGCAGAAGCAGTGCTTCCTACGGACATGCTCCATGATATCCAAAGAGTGCTAGCATACGAAGACTCAGATGCTGAAAACGCACGACAGGATGCCGTCGATCTCTTAGAAGAAGAACGAGAACTTGTGCTACAAAGATCCGCCATTTACCAGCAGGGACCGCAACGATATCATAGTCAGAAAGTCAAACATCGTTCTTTCAAAGAAGGTGACCTAGTGCTAAGATTGGTGCAGGAAAGGAAGCACAAATTAGCCCCAGTTTGGGAGGGACCGTTTGTCATTAGCAAGGCTATGAAAAATGGGTCATACTGTCTTGTAGATATTCGGGATACGGAAGATGATACTAAAAGACCGAATCGCAAAAGAAAGAGAAAGATAGATGTCGAACTAGGAGAGACAAAGAGACCCTGGAGCATACAACAATTACGTCCCTTCTACGCTTAGTTCAATTCCTATGTAAACATCTTTGAGATCATGAAATAAAGTTGTCGGAATTCATGCATTATTCTTTTATCTGTCCATTTTCATATAAAGCATAAGTCCATCTTTATCTATTTCCCAATGATCTTTCAAAATACTCAATGTTAACCCGAATTGTGCATGCGTGCTCGGAGTTATAAAACTGAATGCTTTGCAGCCTAAGGAGGCTTAAGGAAACCCAGATTGTGCCTGCGTGCCTGAGTTTCATACATTTTCAAAAATTCCTTACTCTTTCCTAAGTATTATCTGATTTTTTGTGTGTTGGGTCACTGAAATTAGTAAGTAAAAATGCCTTAGTATAATCCATGTTTTCGAGTTTTGACTGATAGGTTAAACCCAGTCACTTCGCATGAAGATTAAGAGCTATTCGGCCATTTCAACACTAAGGACAGTCAAAACATATAAACCAGAGAACTTGGAAGGCAAAAGAATTAAAACCCAAAAAACCTTGCGAAGACATAAATTTTACTACAAAAGGGGGATGCTTGTTTATACAAATGATAGATAGCATTACAATGAATATTACATTGAGAGAATAGTAATGCTTCTATTTTTTCCTACTATCTACCCAGGAATCAAGCGGCCTCTTCGGAGTCCGAGTCCTCCTCTTCGCTGCTGGGGTCCTCGGGAGTTGCCGGAATTTCCTCCTCTCGGTAGAAGGTGGAGATGTTCACCATTTGCGCTATCTTTGTAGCGTGGCCTTTGACGGAGTCGAAGTTGCTGGCTCGCTGCGCTTCCGTGTATCCTTGAGGGATACCGTTCTCCACACGCCAAGACTTGGCGGTGGTATAGTGCATACGCATGAGCCCAAGGGCCATGCGTGCACCACCACGAGCTGCGGAGCAAAACCAGGACTCCTTCTGGTTCGCCACCTCCTGGATCGCTTCTGGAAGTTTGCTAACTTCCGAGAGTTCTCCTGTTTTGTTGGGAATGTACTCGTTAACAAGTAACATCCCCGCGGATCTCAGCGCGGTGAAGATCCTCCCAAAATCCCGGATTCTGTCAATCCGGGTAAGCAAGGGGTTTCCCTCTGTTTACATCAACAAAGAAAAGTTAGAAAAAACAGAGGAGAAAAAAGAAACATACTGTAAAAAGTATAAGGAAAAAAAATCCGGTAAAAGACAAAAGATTTTACCGAGAATCTTGTCCATTTTAATGCCTTCTTCAAGGCGTTGATTTAGCGCGTTCTCCAGGTCGAGGATGGTGGCCTTTTCCTTCTCAGCTTGGGCATATTAAATATATCACTAGTATCTAGAAATGCTCTTTCAATTTTTCCAGAAACGCGTCCAAACTCTACCGCCATCCAAAACCCTAATTTGGGGGACATAAGTCTCTATTCTAGCACTCTGTCAGGACGGGAAAGTTCCCCAAGAGCCATCTTCATCGACGTTGTTGCCTTCCAAGATGATACAGGAGTAGTCCCTCTGCGGGGCAGAGGGCTTGTGCTAGTAACTATATGGTTATCTCTCGCTCCCATGGTGTGGTCTTCATGTGATCGTGAACTATGTTGTTATAGTTGAAGTCTATAATGTTTCCCCTTTGTTAAGTAACTGATATGATGTTCTCAACTGATTTTATCTAGTATAATCTTTCAAAGTCACCTTTGTCCCACGATGCCATGGTGACAGTGCGGGTATCATGTGTCACTCTATGGATCATGGATTACAAGGATACTTATCATGAACTTGTTCTTATTTTGTTGGATTGAATTATGGAATCATGAGGTTTCTTGATGCTTGTGTTTAGTATAATCTCTATAGTGCCAAAGTCACAGTGCGGGTGTGGATGTATTAGAAAGAGAATATTCAAGAGATAGATTGTGGTGTTTTTTAGTATTATCTTTGGATGCTCAAAGTGACAGAGTTGGGGTGTCCGTAGATATGGAACGTGAATTTTAAGGTGTGTTTGTGTAGCCCTACGCGATTCTCATCCTATTTGATCCATTAGAAACAATTTCTGAGTAGCATCCATCATGCATAGTGTTAGAGGAAATATCATGGGTTTAATTATGTTAATATTGTTGAGAGTTACCACTAGTGACAGTATGATCCCTAGACCTTGTTTCCAACCATTGCAATATTGTTTTCTCTCAATTTCGCTACTTGTGACCTTGCCACCATTTTTATTACAAATTTACAATACCTCGCTTTACCCTCCATATTACCCGTATTTTATCATCTCTTCGTTGAACCGGTGCATCTATACAATCACCATTGTATTAGGTGTATTGAGGATCCAAGAGAATCATCTCATGACCATGCTACCAACTATTTTCTTCCACCTTTTGTTACTAATATATTTTGTTAAGTGTTTATCAGTTGTGGCTGAATTGACAACTCGGCTGCTAAGACTTATAGGTATTCTTTCACTCCCCTTGTGTTGAATCAATAAATTGGGTTACACTTATGGGTTATCAGACTCTTTGCAAGCTTCCAGCTCCTGGTTCATCACTTTGTTGACTTTCCTTAGATCGAGTTTCTCCTTCCTCAAGCCTTCCAAGTCGCTCGAGGCCTCAATGATTTTCTTGGCCTTGCCCATGGTTTCTGCAAAGCATATCCATCAAAATTTAGGCATTTGATTTCTCATGACATAAAAAGCAAACACATAGGAAGTGTTTGGCTTACCAGTTTTTTCTCTCAAGCTCATCCACCATTTCAATGATGAGGGTGTCTTTATCCCTTATGTCTGCCTACAACGACCACATCTGCTTATTTCTTTCATTCAGAGAGTCGAAAACGTTGTTGTTCATGGAGGCAACCGACTGCTGGCAAGAGAAAACAGTTAATTTGAAGAAAACAAAAAAACTACTTATAACCTAGAGCTTTAACTGAAATAGATACATTATTCTGCCTTAACACGGGGGCTAGCATATGCAAATTAACACTAGAAGATCTTGAGACGACTATGTTCAATAGTTCGGCATAAACTCAGGGGCTAGTGCATACAGAGTAAACCAACTACTACTTAGAACATTCAACTGAATTAATAATTGTTTACCCCTAAAACTAGGCGTTCCCTTGTCTTTGGATTATCGCTAGCAACCCAACCCCAATCTAAAATTTAGATAAAGGGTCTAATACATTAACAATATCAAGTATATCCGCTCCTGCGATAACTTAATACGAAGAGCAATTGAAGACATCGATAATGCACAGATAAAATTATAAATAATAAAATCCAAAATCCAAGATACACCACAACAAACAATGACATGAATCAATATCCTGGCAACACACATGAGCGACAAGATTTTCGAAAAGCAATGCTTTGAGGAAGGGTAATGACATATACATGTCGCCGTCACTGGATTGAGTCAAAACAGATCCTAAGTTTCACTTGTAGAGCATGACTTGGCAAATTTCGTATGGTGTCTTCAACTAGCCAACAATGTCGAAACATTGTCATTGTCGAGTATAACCGATAAAGCTTAGATCAGACGTTTTCACCTCAGGTCACTCCCTCTATTTTTAAATATAAGATGTTTTACATCTTCTAATATGGACTACATATAGAGTGTTTAGATACATACAAATCAAAAAAAGGTAAACATGTTATATTTAGAAACAGAAGGAGTACCTAAGAAGCACCACCAAACATTAACCGTCAACTGCTCTATTCTCCCTAGCATCCAGCCCCAATCTATAAGGTCACGTTTGTTGTAACGAAGGTGATTGTTGTTTCTAAAAAATGCAATGTTAAGTATTGTTTATTGAGCTGCGCAACGGTCAGTGACGACCATAGGGAGTGGTTTCCTCTAACATACGGTACCCTTCAGTCGGGTCACTCACACATGAGCCCACGTCTGACGGACCGTTAGTGACCCCCAATACAGGGTACCATACATTAATGGAGCCTCGTCCCGCGTCCCGGCCGTAGAGCTCAGAAATAAGACCAGAGTGTTTATAGGTGGATTGTAATGTCGGGACAAAGAAAATGATCAGAAAAAAGATCTAGCATTGGATTGAACAGAATAAATAAGTTAATCCCTCCGTTCCAAATCAATCGTGCTGGATTTTGACAAATACAAGACACTTAATTTGAGACGGAGGGAATACTAAAATGATCTTCAATATATTGCAGAAAATTTTGAACTCGATGATCTTCAATATATTGCAGAACTTTTTTGAACTCTAATACAGTAACGAGCAGACGGACTGGCCCGAACAGTAAAGGGCTATACTTAATTAAGTGCACGTGCCCGCTTCGTGCCGTGTCCAACTAGACCCGACGTATTCACGGGCACCGCGATCGACGAGCAAGCATGTGCGTCCTACTCGATAGCGTTGGCTTTTTGTACCCTGCCACGGCATTAGCAGTTAAGTGCATCCAAAGCTTTGCACCACGTCCAAAGAACAACTAGGTTCATGTTCATCCATCCACGCAACGCAAATGTTAGTTTAGTTTGTTCTGCAGAATCGCATCATTGTTACGCCAGTTGCCCGGAAGCTTTTCCTCGACACACGGGAAACGGGAAAGGGACCTTTTTCTGGGGTTTGCTGGCCCTGGGATCCACCACGCTGCCATCCACCATCTAGAAAAAAACATAATCACCTCTCCTAAAAATATAAAAAAAAGTAGTCCGGACAAGGATGACAGCCTCGCAGTCGCAGGGGGCTGCAGCTTGCCTGCTTCTAAATACAGTGATCGAATATGACAATAGTCCTTCCTTCAGATGCACAACGCTCGCAATGGATACGCTCGCACTGTCGTTGATGGAACATTTGGCTGGGTTAGGACAGAATGGATACTTTTGTTCTGCTTTTCATGTACACCTGTGTATACATTTGTGCTGGTCTGGACCTAGGACTATGCAGCATGCCATGCGAAAATTTGAACAGTCCATGCAATGCAGGTGCTGTATTGTGGTAAGCCGGACAGATAAATCGTCATGAATACAACTAGTACTATGCTTACAAGGCTACCACATGAATTTGCCAGTATAAAAGTGTACGTGAGGCGAATCCACAAAGACGAGGACAAACATTAACGGAGGAGGGAGCAAAAGTCAGGCCCATCTGAAGTTTACACCCAGCTAAATTCATTACTGCTCAGGCGTAGTACAGTACAGTGCTTAATAAAACCAACACGTAGTTTCTGATGCGACAACACGTGCTCATGTCCAACACATGCTCCTGGTACGTATGTCCCTCCGAGTCACTCATTCATGAGACGGAGTGTTTATGAATGTGCTATTCAAGATTCGTTTGCAGTCGATTTATTTCGAATACCAGAGCATCTTTAACCGGACTCTAAATTTTCTTCGAAAGGACAACTCAAACACGGGCCACGATAAAAAAAAACCCACACCCAACAAGACTACATATCTCAATTGTGTGCGAACACTCGCGAAAACCCTCGCTTTTTTTGCGCCGCGGCGCTAAACGGCGCTATTCTGGGAACTGGGGGGGCGCGTTTCCCATTCGTGAACCCAGGCCGCCCCCCCCCCCCCCCCCCCCCCCCCCCCAGCGGCGACTCGGCCCAATTTGGGCAATAGAAAAATTGCACACCAAATAAATAGAGTTTTGACATACAAAATAAATAGAGTTTTGCCACACAAATAAATTATTCAACAAATTAAAGGAAAAAAAAATAGACTAGTCGTCCTCCTCAACATTGCCATTTCCCTTTCGCGCCCACAAATGCTGCACCAGGTCATCCTGCAGAGCATGGTGTGTTGCAGCGTGTCGAATCTCCTGTCGCTTGGTGAGGAAGTCTGCCCATGATGCCGGCACCTGGTGATCAACATCTGCAAGAGGGCCCTGCCGGTAGTATGGTGTGTTTGCCTCACTGTCAGGCACCGGGTCATCCCGCTCACTCTCAATGATCATGTTGTGCAAGATCACACAACACTGCATCACCTCCCACATGTTGGACTTCGACCAAGTCATAGCTGGGTACCGGACAACAGCGAATCGAGATTGCAGCGCACCAAATGCCCTCTCAACATCCTTCCTGCAAGCCTCCTGGCATTTGGAAAACCAAGCTTTTGCGCTTCCTGGGATAGGGTTGGAGATGCTCTTCACAAATGTTGCCCACTTGGGGTAGATACCATCTGCAAGATAGTATCCCTTTGTATACTGGTGTCCATTGATCTCATAGTTCACAGGGGGGGCATGGCCTTCGACAAGATCGGCAAAGACATTCGAGCACTGCAAGACATTGATGTCGTTGTGACTTCCAGGCATACCAAAGAATGAATGCCAAATCCATAGATCGTACGAAGCCACGGCCTCGAGAACCACAGAGCAGTCTCCTTCCTTTCCCTTGTACATCCCCTGCCAGTCAAATGGGCAGTTCTTCCATGCCCAGTGCATACAGTCGATGCTGTCAAGCATCCCAGGAAACCCTCTTGCTTCATTCTCTGCGAGGAGACGAGCAGTGTCTTGCGCATTGGGTGATCGCAGGTATATTGGGCCAAAAACTGCAACCACTGCCCGGCAGAACTTGTTCAAGCACTCGATGGCCGTGGACTCGCTCATGCGCAGGTAGTCATCTTGTGCATCTGCGGGAGCACCATATGCAAGCAACCTCATGGCCATCGTGCACTTCTGGATAGAGGTAAACCCTACCGTGCCGGTGCAGTCCTTCTTCAACTTGAAGTAGGTGTCGAACTCCCGGATGGCATGCATGATCTTGAGGAAGAGCGTGCGTTTCATCCTGAAACGACGCCGGAACACCTTCTCGTCGTTGGTAGGATCCTCGGCGAAGTAGTCGGAGTAGAGGATGCAGTAGCCCTCGTACCGCTGCCTCGGCCTGCTCTTCCGGCGACCGAGCTTCGATCCAGCGCGGCGTGGCGCGGCGTCCTGGGCCAGCAACGCGGCCAGGCAGCTCAGGACGACCAGGTGATCCTCGTCGTCGATGGCGGCCTGGTCTTCCTCGTCGAATAGCTCGGCGAGCATTTCCTCGGAGTCGGAGTCCATGGCTCGGACAGAGCGTCGAACACCTTGCGGGCGGTGGACGCGGCTCACTGGGGCGCAGCCTCCTCCGCGACGGAGACGTGCTCGAACGGCGGCGACGACGTGGTGGACCAGCCGGCGGTGGTTTGTCTCTTCGCTGTCGTACGATGGTGGCGACGGTGGTTGCGTGGGCTGCGGGGGCGGGGCGGCGACGGCGAGGGCGAGCAAGTGGGAAAGACGATTCGGGGGGGGGAGAAAGTGGAAAAAGAGCTCTCCCTCGCCGACAGCGCTGGCCCACGCGCGCTTTTCCTCTCGCCGCCCCCCCAGGCCGAACCCAACAGGCTGGGTTCCGCCTGGGGGCGGCGGCGCTAATTTCCGCCGAAACGGCGCTTTTTCAGGTCCTGGGGGGGTCGACTGGTGGAAAAACGACGCTTTTCGCCAAAAACGGCGCTAATTTGCGTCTCTGGGGGGGACGACTGGAGATGCCCTTATATCCAGCTCATATGTGGGGATGATTTAAGGTTGCCGGAACACGGTCAAGAGTGTCCGCCATGTCGGATCCGATTAGCGAGACCCATCCCAAATCCCACTGATTGACTAAATCGATCGCCCTCTCCCGCTTCCGTCCTCCACTTCTCACATCCATATCGTCCTCCTCCTTCGCCCTTGCTCCACCTCCTTCGCGCTTGCTCCACGTGTGTGTCGCTCCTCTATCCTAGTCGTCGTCCGCACGTGACGTAAAGAGCACAGTTCTGCATAAGAAGGATGGCTCGTCGGAGTCCATAGGGTCGAATAAGGCGGAGACCACGGCCCAGAGAACATCGCCCGGAGGGAGCAACGGAAAGGGAAGCTTACTGCAGCGCGCCTGTGTAGCCGTGTCCAAGCCACGAGATGGTATGCGTCCTCAAACGTCCGTGGCCATTCCCGATGCCATTCATCCTCCCTGGTGTCTCCGGGAGGAGAAAATGGAGAAGAAGAAGGATAAGAGATACAAACTCTTCTTGAATGTGCAAAATAGAGGATGGAGTTTGATCAAGACAATTCGGGAGTGGGTGAGCATGAAAAGAGAGATGATGGAGTTGACGAAGAATGTCAAATGGATTAAAAGTAAATACATTTGAGACCATTGGCAGAGCCGAGGGCCGGCTAGCCTGGGTAGCTGCCTCGGCTCCGATTGACAATGCTCCATTTAATTTTACCAAATATAATTTGTTTCCCGTGTGCTCTTATGGGCATCTCTAGCAAAAGTTTACAGTTCGCAGACTTTGCCCATGCTCCACAAATTACCGGCCCGGCCACAGTTTGAGATCATTGAGATTGAGAATAAAAAAGTGAGTCCGGTGAGGATTACAAAGGAATCGAGAATAATGTTGCAAGACGACAGTCTCATGGATAAAGAAGACTAGAAGTGGTTCACTAAAAAAAATGAGATCAATAAGCGCAAGAATGAGAGCGGATGATTCATTTGTGTATCATTTATGTATGAATTGTCGAATTATGGTTTTTTTTGTTTTGAACAGGTGATGAGTTGATTGTGATCCATGTGCCTATGTTTACATGGAAATGAGGATTTGAATGTGAGAGATATGGCTGTCCGAAAGAACAAATGATGGATGGTCTCATGAACAGATCCAGAAATTTAATTTTGTGTGTTCAAATTTCAACCATGACAAAACATAAAGGTGAGAAATGAAAATGTTCTCATGCTTTCACACGAGTAAAGGTATAAATTCTATGCTTCAGCCCGATTTGGAATAAAAACGTCATGTACACATGTTAAGAAATTCTCCAAATGATACATACATGTCCACTATAAAGTATTTTCTAAATATTTTTCAGAAACACCCTTAAACCACTATAGATCCGTCCTGGGTGGTCTGCCACACTATTTATCAACATATAGCAGTCAAATTTAACAGGTCTAATTGTATAGGCTCGTAGCTCTTAGTTAAATCTAAGCATGCCCGAGTTGAATTTGCAATTAGTTCCAAGCGGCCTCCATCCATTGACACAAACTAAAAAAATCAACGAAGGCTTTGCCGTGTTTCAGACACAATACAGTACCTGAACAATTTATGCCTCTTGGAAAAGGAGAATTGTGTGGGCCTTTTCTATTAGGGAAATATTTACGATCACCCGACACATCCCTCGCTAGTATCGGTCGGCTCGCTAGCACGCTCGCGTGGAAGGGTGGGCATGTCATTTAGGGTGTGTTTGGTAGCGTGAGTAGGCTATCTCTTTGCATACAAGTTCAGCCCACCCATGCTGATCATATACAAGTGTGTATTTTTCACTGTGTTTGGTAGGTCGTAGGAGTTGGGCCAAGCTCATTAGAGATCATGTTTGGTAGATTGTATGACTAGAGCCATGCCCTACAAAAATTTAAAAGCAATCGGGTCCCCAAAACCAAACAAAAAAGCAATCGGATCCCTTTACACAAAAAAGCAATCGGGTCCCTGCAATGCTCTCCTCAAGCTCCAACACCGCCGACGGCGGTTCAGCGGCGCAGTGACCGGCCACGTAGGGGCGCGGTGATGGGCGTGTTGGGGGCGCGGTTATGGGTGGCATCGGGGACGCGGTGATGGTTGGTCGGCATCCGGTGCGCAGGGACGTGCAGCTCCTGTGCTGCTCCGCATTGTGGACGGCGTGCGGCGACAGACAGCGTTCGGTGGCACGGTGACGGTCCGCGTCGGGTGCCATGATGCTCGGCGGTGTGCGCCTGTCGGTGGGGGCTTGTGGAGCGCGGCGCCGGTCGGTGAAGAAGGCAGGATGACGACATCGGGTTGGAGGGGGCCGTTCGGGAAAGGGAGAGGGGAAAAGAGTTGGAAGAAATGAGAGGAGAGAGAAGGTGGGGGTCAGGGTCTAGGAGGTGTGCGCGGTGGGTTTCTCGGTCGAAGTAAGCTGGTTGAGGAGCAAAGCTCGATCATGGCTTCTCTTCTCTCCGAGGAGCCTTTTCTCTACGAGATGGTCAATGCCTAGCTCATCGAACTGGCCTACCAAACATCCGAAAGTGAGGCCATGGGAGATTTTCTGAAGCCACGAGGGCTACCAAACACGCCCTCGGTGTTTGAGCCACACCTTTAATACTATTGGGTCACTCATTTATCCGTTGGACCGCTTTTGCACTCCCGTTTATGCTTTTTTGTATGGCCGTTGCATGTACCGCTGTATTTTTTCTTTTCGACTAGATTTTGCCATTAATACCATGCAACAATTTACATGTGGCTTATTTTTTCTTGGTCTAGCTTGTTACGACGAGTCGAGTTTTGTGACCGGCGGTGCCGAATCAGCGAGACGAGGGCCGTTATGGACAAGTTTTTTCGCATGAATTTTTAATATTACAAACGCTAGTTAATATTGTAACAACCACGCATGAGGTTTGTAGAAAAAGAATAAAAAATGTTGCAATTTTTAATTGAATGTTTGACACAAGTTTTTGTCCGTCTCGAATTATTCGAGGTTGTGTAAGTTATTTTAAAATATAGCAAACTCATATATGTTTTGTTAACAAAGCAGACCCATATGATGCAAATGTTTTGATATAAGTTGTGTGTTTTCTCGGAATTTTCAATTCCTACGAATATATTTTTTGCAACAGTTATGATTTTTGTTGAATATGTTGTTGATTTTTGTTGTGAATCAATCTGCATAAAAAATTATTGTTTAACCACTTTTTTAGAAATACATTTTTAATATTTTTTGTAAATATTTTGTTGTAATATTACAATTTTTTTCTATATGCCAAGATGACCGTTTATGTTGCAATACTCTATATCATAGGATAAATCACCAGGGTGGTATGGATGTAAATATCGGTAACATCAGATCCAACGTAATTACTCTTTCGGTTTAAGTGGATAAACTTAGAAGTGTGGGTTAATTTCTCAAAAGCGGAGGGATCAAATAGAAAATACGCTGCAATTAATTTTGTATATTGCTCGCTCTAAGGGTAGCAGAAACAACCGATTTCAGCACCTGATCCTTCCGTCGACTCCTTTTATTATCGAGAATTCAAATTGTATTATTTAGCTTTTTTGCCATCCTGTATTACTCCCTCCGTTTCATAATACTCTTTTCATCCACTTTTATAAGACATTTTAATTTTAGCCATATATATTTTCAAATGAGTGAATTTAGACTCATTTTAGTCATAGATTCACTTATTTTAGTATGTATGTGGACAAAATTAAAATGATAAAAAGTGTGCCTTACAGAAATGGACAGCGGGAGTATAAAATGTTTTAGCGGTTACCCATGTTATCTAGATTCGGACTAAAATAAGTAAGCATATATACTAAAATATGTCTAAATACATGTGTATGTACGTGACGTGGAAAACGTCTTAGAAGAGAGTATTTAGCTTAGGAGTAGGCTGTGAGCACACGTATTTTCCTCCTCCCGTATTGTATGGAAAAAACTACTTGCCGCTTACTTTATTCTAGGGGTCTATTTGCTGCTTACTGCAAGTATTATTCTAGCACCGCGTACCCCTTCTCATTCTGGGCCAGGCCCATTTATTTCCACAGCCTATGTCTTTTTTTTTACATACATGTTGATTCAGATGCTTTTTTCCGCAATCACTATATAGTGCCTATAGCACTACCTAGTAGCGCACGCCCATGTAATTCCCCTAGCTGGGCCGGCCCATTAAGAAAGAGTTAATTAGCTAAAATAGGAGCGCAGCGCGGGTGGGGGGATTCGAACCCGCGCGCCTGTCCCTGCGCGAGACGGGAGCGCTGCCACTGCGCCAACGCTGCGGTTGTGTGTAGCTATAGGTTTTAGGTTTTTATAGTTTGTTTTTTACCTTTTTATCTTTTACCATTTCTGTTTTTATTTTCGTTTTATTTATTTCTTTTCTTTTTTCTTTTTTCTTTTTTCTTTCCTTTCTATTCGGGAATTTTTCGTTTCGAAATATGTAATTTTTTTTTTATTTTGAACAAATTTTGAATGTGAACAAATTTTGAATTTGAACAACTTTCGAATGTGAACAAATTTTGAATGTGAACAATTTTTGAATTTGAACAAATTTTCAATTTGAACAAATTTCGAATTTGAACAAATTTTCAATTTGAACAAATTTCGAATTTGAACAAATTTCGTATTTGAACATTTTTCAAGAAAAAGAGAAAAAAAGGTAAATGGGCCGGCCCATTTAGCGTAGTACATGGGCGCTCCCTACTACGTAGTGCTATAAGCACTACATAGGGGAACCCCTTTTTTCTTGGTGTGTCTGTGAGAGAGAGAACGGTTTTATGAGGCCCACTGGCCCAGCAATCGAAAATGGAGAGGAGGACGTCACGTTACCAATCGGGAGAAGAAAAGAGTTGAGAAGAAATTCGTGGGTTATCTTAAAAAAAATCTTCAGAAAAAGAGATTCGTGGGTTTCCGTGTTATTTTAAAAAATTTATATTAAATCTCATCTTCTTCCTCCGTTTTTTGCACACTTTTTTACTACTCCTTCCGTCCACTTTTGTAAGGGCATCTTCAGCCGTCCCCCAAAGCCCCGTAAGCAGCGTTTTTCGCCGTTTTTTGCGCCGTTTCGTACCAGTCGTCCCCCTAGGATCCCATTTAGCGTCGTTTTTCGCCTTTTTTACGCCGTTTCGCGCCGCCGAACCCAGTCCAAATCCAGCGCGCTGGGTTCGGCTTGGGGGGCGAAATTCGTGCGTGGGCCACAACTGTCAGCGACGGAAGACGATTTTCCTCCCTTTTTCGGCGTTTCCCTCCATTTCCCCCCTCATGTACCTCTCCCCCTACTTCATTCCCGCCATTTGCCACCCAACCCGAGATCCAGACGCCATGGCTCCCGCCCGATTCACAGGACCTCCGATCTCGGCAAGAAACCGCGCAAGCCGAGAGCGCCGAAGGATAAGCCGCACGGCATGACCAACAAGGAGTGTATCGCCGAGAGAGCGCGCCTGGCAACGGCCAACGTCAAGCGCCGGGGGAGGGAGGCGGCGCAGCGGCAGAGGCAGTTGATGGCACAGCTGCAGGCGGAGGAGCAGGCCGCCACCGAGGAAGAGGAGTTGGAGGATGAGGAGGAGGATGAGGCCGCGCCGGACGAGCCGCCTACTCCGGTCGCAGCCACAGCGCCGCTCGTCAAGCGGAAGACCGGCTTCAGCCCCATCTTCGCCGGATGGAAGAACTCGCCGTCGCCGTCGCCACGCCCGTCACCGCACCCGACGCCTGCATGGTTCGTCGAAGGCGACCCCCTGGGCGGTTTCAACCCCAACCTCACCTTTCCCTACCATCCGCGGATGATGTATGGCGCCTCGCCGGGCTACGCAGCTTCCCCGTCCCACCGTCGTGCGATCATGGCCGGACTGCAGGCCCAGGACAACAGCTACATGGAGGAGATCATCGTGGCCGGCACGATGGCGGCGGCGGCGAGCCCTGGCTTCCTCGAGCAGAGCGGGGAGTTCTTCACGTAGGGAGGTGGTGACTACGGCGAAGGGTGCTCTGCCGGCACGCAGGCGACGAAGGTGAAGGGCGATGACCCCCGAGGTGAGAGCTTGGTTCCTGGCGCAGTGCACCCTCATCCCGAGCGACATCAGCACGGCCCCGGCCCCGACTACGTCGTCTGGTGGCACCAGCTACACCACCGCGCCGACGAGCACGCACGTCGACCTGGAGGATGCCGCTACCGTCGTCGACAAGAATGCCGAGCCCGTCGTCGACCTGGAGGATGCCGCGCCCGTCGTCGACAAGGATGCCGCACCCGCCGTCGACCTGGAGGATGCATCGCCCGTCATCGACCTGGAGGATGCTGCGCCGAGCTCGCCGCCTGCTCCGACGCTGGCCGACGCGTCTGCCTGATCGCCTACGTTTGCCCACGCCGCGCGCGCCCGTCTGTGATTCGATCTAAACTATTTGATCGCCCACCTGTGGCTTTTTTGTAATATGATTGCCCAAACTATGGCTGCCGTGATCGCCGAACTCGGGCTCTATTTTTTGGGGCGGGAAGAGGAAGTTTCAAATGATATCGCCGTTCTCTATTCTGGGTCGCCAAACGGCTGGTAAAATCGCCCTCCCCCCCCCAGGTTTTGGTGCGGGGCGACGTTATCGCTAGAAAGCGCCGAACTGAAACCTGGGGAGCCGAACGGCTGGAGATGCCCTAAGACATTTTAATTCAAACACATACATTCTAAAATGAGTGAATCTATATTGATTTTATACATAGATTCACTCATTTTGCTATGTACTCCCTCCGTATCAAAATATAAGATGTTTTAGTCATTTCTAAACAAACATGTATCTAGACATGTTCTCGTGTATAGATTCATATGTATCTTACACTAAAACATGTGTAGATACATATTTGTCTAGAAATGGCTAAAACATATTATATTTTAATACGGAGAGAGTATGTGATAAAAAATTTAATGGTAAGCAGTGTGGCTTATAAAAGTTAAACATGATGCCAGCCAAAAAAAAAAAACACTAGAGAGATATAGACTGGACTAAAGAAGGCCTTCGGAACGATGAAAAGTTGAAAACGTGGCAGCGGGCTTGAATATGCGTTAGGTGCCGCTGATGGCGGCAAATAGGTGAACTTATGTAAACCTATCCAAAAGAATTTAGAGTAGGCTCTATTCTTAGTTTACCTATGAAGCCCAATATCTAGTATAGCTTATTCCGCTCGTTGGTTATTGGACCGCTAACCTTAACAGTCCATGCATCACTCTGGCTTCTTTGGGCCCTGCAGTGTTCATAAAAAACCATACTCTTCAGTTGTAGAAGATTGTGAAATCTTTTAACTGGAAATCGTTAACTTTATACTGCTGAAAGTACTCCAAACGTTTTCTCTACTACAAAAAAAAAACAGCAAACGTTCCAAAATAACACCACATTTTCCTACTATAAACCATCAAACCTTCTAAAGTAGAGCAATGTCATTCCGTTTTCCTTATATTCCCATTGCTCAGTCGCTTTGGAGGTCGTTTTAATTATCTGTAGCAACAAACCCAGCTCTAGCCTGTAGGTTGAAATAATTCACACGGGCGGGGGACAGCGCGAGACAAGGTCCCTCTCTTGAGTCTTGATCAGCGTTCAACAACTTGGCGCCTTATCTGATGAAGTGAGCGCTACGGGCACCAGAAGAGGGCGACCGGCCGGGGGGTGTGCTGGGTGGCTCTCCCGACGTACGGGCCGCCACTCCTGGCCTGGCCGGCCACGTATGGGCCATACGGTATGGTTGCTGTCCCCGCCGGCTCTGGAGTCACTAGCGAGCAAGCTCACACCCCGCTGCACCCGTCTCGATCGCCCGGCCGTGTGATGTGCACGTACATGTGCAGCCGTACGTGGTTGGAGGAGCGGCCATGGGCTTGCGGTTGCGGTGATTCCACGGGCCGGCGAGCACCGCGTGGCGTGGCGTTGGTGAGTGACAACCGACAACTTCTATCGTGCTGTATGTATACTTCCCCAGGGTCAGTGGCTGGCCGGTGGGTGCCTGCAGCCACCCCATAGGTCCAAGCAGCTGCGCGCGGGTACGTGCCGTTGGCGCCATCCGCGCTAGCTTGTCCGTGCATGTGGCCGTATCTCGACGCGCGATCCGCCGGCGTCCTTGAATACATTTTTGGATACCTTCCGCCTCCGTCAGCATGGACATCAGAACATGCCATGTTCTTCTTCTTCCCAGAGGCGATCGAGACCTCATGTTCAATCAAAGAAAATCGGGCGGTAAGTACAGTCGGGCCGGACTTCCGAGATGCTTCGAAGCTTGCCCCTCACGCGATATTCTTTTTTCTTCAACGGGTTGCAGGCAGGTGATCGAAGAAGTTAGGAGTGCAGGACGGCCATGGCCCTATTACATGCATGGCACCCTAGGCCAGGCGGTCGATCATTTACAGATAACTCATTCAATCAACGTCTCGAGTTAGCACACATCGTGCACGCGCTGCCCGGCCTCGTAGCCAGTCACGATCGACAGGGAAAGCACGTACGCACGGCCGCCACTGTTAGAAAACTATCGCCGGACTGCGCGTCAGGTTAGGTGACATGTTTAGTCCAGTCGTCCGGCCAAAACACTATTGACAGTGGAGCCGATCACAAACTCAAGTTAATACTCCCTAATGTTTAGTCCAGTCGTCCGGCCAAAACACCATTGGAGTAACTTAATTCAACTAATAGGACCGGCCTAATGTTATTGTTAGATCGATCGGTTTCTAACATGAGTCGTCGTCATACGCCCCGGTTTAGCGTGTATGGGAAAAAGCAACGTCGTTTTTCTCACCCACGGAAGACGACAGAATAACTTGCTCGTGGACGAAACGGCAGCTGATGCAGGCAGGCCTTCGATAAACAATAACAATTCTTCGGGTTGTCGGTTAGCACTGCATATCCGCAAAATCATCTCATGGAAATGGACTCAAAGATTGCCTCTGGATCCTGGAATCACTTGTAATCAAGGTACACGCGTATATACTAATCGCGGTGGTTGGTCTGCTCATAATCTACTAGAGAACAGATTAGCACAATCTGGTATCATGTGCCACTCGAACGCATATTTTGTCCATAGTGTAGACAGATATGGGAGAATCCCAACGCCAGCGAAACCTGGTTCAAATTCTTTCAGGGCAGCTACAACCTGATAAGTAAACAAAAAATTACCTAAATTTTTTTAATGTACTATCAAAGTTGCAGAAGATATCGAAGTTATGTATGCCTCTTGGCATTCCAGGAATAGATTCTCAAACTGAGACTCTATGCAAATTTCTTATGTTTTAAATTCTGAATATGATAGTCGGTTAGACGTATTTGATAAACTAAGAGTTAGAGGCAATAATAATGATGATATGGTTAGTATGGTTGGTGTGGTTAAATCTCTCGAACAAGTTAGAAAAAAAAAACAATGTTATAGGGATGAAAGAAAGAGAAAATATGCCAACCCTACTAGCTCAGGTGACAGAGGAGACACCTGAGATGGCTTGTAGTAGTGAAATAATGGTGTGGTTTTAGAGCATCTCCATCGGCGCTTCCAATAGCCCTATTGGGACCACGAGACCGAAAGACCCTCTCACGGGGCCTTCCAATAGCGGGAAGTTGTCGGACAACGCCCGACAAGCCCGTTTCGGCCTCACTTTGTGGGGACGCTACCAGGAGTACATACAACCGATGCCAAATCCTAGCCAACGAACCCGACCTGTCATTAACTCATTGACTACAACGGCGGTCAGCATGGTTTATTACAGGCGATGAAAGGTCGGTCAGTGCGATTTAATGGCCGAGCTGTTTCCCTGATGGGCGTAGGATGAATGGACGTCGGTGTTAATGCACGGCAGGGGAACCGATTCTCAGAGTTAATGGCAACAAGCCAACTCCGCCCCCTGGCGGCTTTAAAACGGGACGCAAGCCTATAATCTCTCCTCACACTCTCCACCGCCCACACTTTCCTCTTCCAGCCTTCGTCGCCACAGAGATTTCTGGCCATCGATTGAGCCGCGAGGAGCAGGCGGAGCTTCGCTGACGCGAGTAGAGCGAGGTCCGTGCGCGTCGACGCATTGAGGATCGCACCGACTGTCGTGTTATCGGGAAAATGTTCATGGCATGGGGTGCCATATCCCGGAGGTAGAGGCGCGGGGCTAGAGTATGGGGAAGTTGTCGGTGGCGTAAGACACAAGTTTTACCCAAGTTCACTCTAGGCGATAGCGTCTCCCTACTTCCTGCAATGTCTACTATGAGGGCTCTCGCCGAGTTACAGATTGCAATGTCGCTAGGGCTAGAGAATTCCTCCTTAGGATTTATCCTGTCCGACTTTATATAGAGAACCGGATCAGGGCTTACAGGAAGGAGACCTATTCCCAAAGGCTACGATGCCAGGCTTCTAGTCCAAGCCGGATAAGCCATGGGTTGTCATCTGGATACTTCCATCCTACACATTGGATACTTCCATCCTACACATCGGCCTACTGGACCGCCTCGTGAGACATTCTGCCTCACTGGCTTTAGGCCACCCTGGTAGGCCATCATTAGCTCGATGCCGGGAGGTAAGCCGTTAGAATAATCCCCGACACCAACATCGCCAGAATGAGGCTCAAGCACTCCGTCGTGAGATGCACTACGAGGAGCAGGTGCAACAAGCCAGCGACAACTGATTCCACGAAGAGATGCACCGCAAGGAGGTGGCCTACATGATGCGTCAGCGGTAAGAGCCACTGCGTCCATCTTCACCGCCGATGACGGTCTATAAGGCGCAACAACTTTTGCGTGACTGATGCTACGCACACTTCTATTCTTGTAGACAATGTTGGGTCTCCAAGTGCACATGTTTGTAGAACAGCAGCAAGTTTCCCTTAAGTGGACCACCCAAGGTTTATCGAACTCAGAGAGGTAGAGGTCAAAGATATCTCTCTCAAGCAACCCTGCAATTATGATACAATAAATCTCTTGTGTCCCCAACACGCCTAATACAATTGTCAGCTGTATAGGTGCACTAATTCGGCGAAGAGATAGTGAAATACACGTAACATGGATGATTATAAGTGATAGTAGCAATCTGTAATGAAAATGGCAGTAAGCAAACATGTAGCAGAACTGGTTGTAAACGATGTTTCAATGCTTAGAAACAAGGCATAGGGATCATACTTTCACTAGTGAACACTCTCAACAATAATGACATAATTGAATGCATAAATATCATCTCTTCACTATGTTACTCCGAACCACTCTCCGGTCGGATAACAGACACCAATCATTGTGTAGGGCTATAAGAGCACTCCTTAGAGTTTGCATTTCCCCATCTAGGTAATCTTCGCGCTATCACCATGAGACCTAGATGGTTCCAAACAAACACCACAATTTCATAGGGTCATCCAACACAAAATATGAATATATCATGCTAAACCACACGGCGCACACATTGTCACCTTTACACCATGGTCAAAGTGTCTACGAGATCTCATAACAAAACCACTTGGGTAGCATAATAGATGAAGAGTAACATCTACTTATTCAACTAGATTACAAAGCTCATGATCACATAAAGATCACACCATGGGGGAGAGAGATGAAACACATAGCTACCGGTAGAGCCCTTAGCCCCGGGGGAGAACTACTCCCTCCTCATCATAGGAGACAGCAACAACGATAAATATGGCGGTGGAGTCGATGGAGATGGCTCCAGGGGCACTTCCCTGTCCCGGTAAAGTGCCGGAACAGAGATTTTTTTCCCCTAAAACTTGTGGGCGGCGGCGGAGGAGTTACGGAATTTTTCATGGAAGGGGGCCGATATATTTAGGGCTTATGCCTTGGGGGGACTTTATAGGCGAAAGGGCGATGCGGTGGGTGGCCAGGGGGACCACACCACCCCTGGGCGCGGCCAGAGGGGGAACCGTGCCACCCTATGGTGTGGCCCCTCTGTGGCCCCCCTCCAGGTCTTCTTTGGACTCCGTTGATGCTCCGGGAATTCTAAATCTTTTGGCTTTTGTTTTGTCCAATTCCGAGAATACTTCCAGAACAACTTTTCTGAAATAAAAAACAGTAGAAAACAGGAACTGGCTCTATGACATCTTGACAATAAGTTAGTCCATGAAAACGTCCGGAAAACAAAGGAAAACATAAAGGTATTGGATAGAAAACAAGCATGGAGCATCGAAAATTATTGATACGTTTGAGATGTATCAGTGACACCTTCCCGAAAGAGGAGAAGTGGAAGTTTGGAACGTGACACATTTGCTCGGCAGGCAGGCAGCCATGGAGGACGCACCCGAGCCGTGTTTTCCAACCATCGGCCATCCATTGGAAGAGGAGGAAGTGGAAAGCTAGAACGAGACGCAGTGGCTCGGCCAACAGGAGACCCTTGACGCTCAGATGTAGCACCTCTAGGGCGGCGACCCACTCCGGCAAGGGAGGCAAACCAGATGCATGCAAGTTCCTCGAGTCTTCCCCACAACCAAGCGACGGACGTTTACGACACCTCCATCGTCGGGCAGCGAACTAGCATCAGCTTAACCTAAATCTAGAAGTTAGGGTTTAGTTTAAATATCATTCAAATTGATTAAATTTAGATTGGGTTTATAAGATTTTGTTTAAATTTTAATGACAAATCGCTAGTTCCTTTCCATTCTTTGTTCACAAGTTTTTACATCGTCTCTTGGCGCTCCTAATACAGTCCGACAAGTGCGCAGAACAAGGGATATTGGGAGCGTCGGCACACTTCGCCGATCTATTGGAAACGTGTGCCTGTGCAGGAAAACGGGTATCCTACACTAGCGCAAATCAAAATTTCCTACCGCGTCTACCCTGATTTTTATTTAAGCATTACCGTAGGACAAAACCCATACGATGTGGGGTATTTTACATTAATAAGAATAAATAAGAGTACAATTATATCAAGGGGGCTGAAAGGTGAGCGAGAGATACATCTAAAATTGTAATCCAAAAGTCCACAATAGGAGAGGTTTCACTAGAGATTGCTTGACTCAAAATTGATAAAGGAGTAAATAAAATTTGAAACAGACTTTCTGGCGTGTCAATGATGATGGTATGCCTTGGAAAATGTACTCATTTCTAACCTTCCGGATGTTCCAAGTAACACATGCCAACAGCTCCATAAAACATGGTCCAGTAAAAGTGCTCTCAGCATATTGTAGACGCCCCGATAAGGGCATAGATAGGTTCCGTTGTACGTTGACACACTCCCAGCAGCTGGTGGCAAAGGGACAATGGAAAAATAGATG
The DNA here is from genome assembly GCA_028641055.1 of Alopecurus myosuroides. Taxonomy (NCBI): domain Eukaryota; kingdom Viridiplantae; phylum Streptophyta; class Magnoliopsida; order Poales; family Poaceae; genus Alopecurus; species Alopecurus myosuroides. The sequence continues at coordinate 139,226,300 of CM054059.1, forward strand.
ATCATTGGTCTCAAGTTGGTCTTTGCAAAAAATATAATCAGTTCCCCCCTCCGCGTTCCAATGTTTGCGTATCATGAGATCCTTAGAATTGAGCCTACCATGCATCAAGAGCCAAAGAAAAACTTTGAGCTTGGGAAGCCATTTAGATTTTCAGATATAATTTGCCATCTTGTCACATGGAACTTGGGCAAATATCCATTTATAGAACACATCAGCAGTATATCTCTCATTCCCCCACACATAAATGTGACGATCAGGTAAGATGGGTTGGAGTTGTAGGCTTTGGAGTAGACCACTTGCATCCCCAAATTCAGTGAAGGCTTCGACTAGAAGTGGCAAAGCGAAAGAAGCTCCTAGGGTTCTATTGCAAACCATGTCAGCAAATGAGGAGTCCTCATGAAGAACAAACGAATACATATGTGGAAAACGATCACATCAGAGCCCCTCAGAGTGCCAATGGTCCTTCCGATATAAAGTATGTTTCTCCACTCTGGATTATAGATCTGAAAATATTTCTGTATAATGTTAAACATACTGAAAACGACCCACCACAAAAATGAGCCTCTGACTGCTTGTGCATGTGTGGGACCGTGGCTATAGAGTCTCCGGAACAATTTGACCCAAGGGATATCTGCTTTACAAACAAAATTGTGGAGACTTTTAATGGGAATGCTTTATTCTTAATCTGGATATTCATGATCACAAGGCCACCATGCTGCTTTCGTCGACAAACCATAGACCATGATGCTAGCAATGAGGGGTAGTCGCTTCCTCTGTGGCCCAGAGGCAAGTCTGCGATCCCTATCAATTTATTGATAATGGCTTTGGGGAGCATAAGTGAGCAGAGATAGTGTGTATGGGGGAAGAGAGAACAGATTGCACCAAAGTTAATCGACCTCCATAGTCCAAGAAGCGGGCACATGCATTCAATCGGTGCTCAACTTGATCAACAAGGGGAGACAAATCACTCGTAGATGGTCTCATGGTTTCAAGAGAAAGGTCGAGATAGGGAAAGGGGAGAGATCCAACGACACATCCAAACATAGTTGTCAATTCAGGTAAACGCTCATCATCAATGTTTAGGGGCAACATATATGTCTTGTAGTAGTTGACGCTAAGATCCGCAGAAAGAGAGAAAGAGTGCAATAAATGCTTAATCGTCTGGAGCTGCTTTGGACAGGCTTGCATTACAATCCATTTATTCACCAAATCTGGAGAGAAAGAGTGTGTCATCGATGTATTGCACAATTGGGAAATCCGAATCTGGAATCTGAATAGGGGAGACCAATAGTCCATCCACAATCCATTTATTCACCATTGGCTAAAGTAAGTCACCTTCTTCTACAAACAAAAAAGGTGAAAGGGGGCCCCCTTGGCAAACTCCGTGCTTGCAAGCAATTTTTTTACCCACGGCCCCATTAAGAAGGATAGCTTAAGTGCCAGTGAGGAAAATGGAATTGATCCAATCTATCCATCTACCATCAAATCCTTGACATTTAAGAATTTCAATAATCTCTTATATATTATGGAAAGTCCAATTTCAGAATGATCGCTTGTTGTCCCGAAGACTTAACTTGGTGGATGTATTCATATGCCCAAGCAAAACAATCTTGATTAGTACGAGATTAAAGAATTCCATACTAATTAGAATGAAAAATATTTAGGATCTTGCTTTGAAGTCGATTGGAAAGAAGTTTAGTGAGAAGCTTAAAACATGAATTCAGAAAAGAAATGGGCCTATAATAATTGGGATCTGAGGGAGAGTTGACCTTGGGTATGAGAGCGATAAAATCCTCATTAATACTTTGCAAGTTGACAGTTCTGTGCCAAAATTCATCACAGAGTGTGTACAAAATCATACTTAATTATCGGTCAGCACACTTTAAGGAATAAACCATTAAAATCATTTGGGGCCCGGGCTTTATCAATGGGAATGTCAGCAATAATCTCATCAATTTAGCATGCGAAAATGGTTTCGATAGGGAAGCAAGGTTCCCAAAATGCTTGAGATAGGAAGTGAAATCACAAGTAGGATCAATCGCGACCGAGGTCCCTAGTCGGTGAAAGATCGAGAGGGTTAACTAGGGGGTGAATAGGTTAACTATAATTTTTACTTCATTTTCTTTTAAATTGTTATTTCTCAAATATGGATTTTCTAGATTAACCAACCAGGTGAACAATCCTATATGATGAGAAAATACTAATAGAATAAGATATGTAAACGATTAAGATAGTAACAATAAGTAAAGGTAAGTTGAGAAACAACCAAATACAATGAAACAGAGATTTATCACGAAGTTCACTTTCCAATGGAAGTTAATCTCTGTTGGAGCGGTGCGGTGCCACCAAAGTGGAACACCGAATAGTCGTCAAATGGCACATCGTATCTCCTTTGTGACCTACCACCATTATGGAGAGGCACGAATCAGTATATTTCCGTTGAGGTTAAATACTAGAACCTTCACAAGGATGATACGGTCTCCACAACTTGCAGGGTCCTTACCATATCCACCGAGCCACCAAAACTCGATGCTTCAAGGCCGGGGCACACACCACAACTTAATTGGCGGCTCTCTACAATGTCTTTGTGGGTACCAAAGCCTTGAAGAACCACAACCTCCTAGGGTTCTAACAAACCCAAGGAGTAGAAAGTTCCTCAATTAAATCAAGGGTGAAATCAAATCTTTTGGGTAGGAATGTAGATCTAGGTCTTGTCTCTCAAATCTCCAAAGGGAAAAGTGTTTGAGTGGCTAGAGAGAGATATTTATGGATTTAAGCTCTTGAACTTGATTGTTCTTCTAATTTTACCTCGAGGTTGAAGAAGGGAGGGGTTATTTATACCCCTCACAATTCTAGCCGTTGGAGACCTTTGGCAGAAGTTCTGGGGCCGGATTATCTAGTGTATGGCGTCTTCTAAAATATCCGGAAAATAACCCTGGGGAGATCCAATGGCTCACGCACTTGTGTACTTAGTCATTTTGAAATATCCAGTGCCCCAAAATATCCAGACAAATATTCGAGGCACATCCAGTTGCTCGCGCACTTATGTTCTTAGCCATTTGCTCCGAGGGCCGGATAATCCGGTGTCCTGTTACCCCGGATTATCCGGTGTTAAACTAATTTTTTGTCAGTTTGATAGTGTAGGCTTTTTTTCCTTATTTCCTTTGTGGATCGATACAACTATGATAATGATTACAAGAAAATAGACACACAAAACTTAGAGGATTACAAGAAATGTTCTTTCAATATCCTCCCTTTTGGTGTTAGGTGACAACACTAGAATTTAAATATAATTCTAGATACTTCTAACAAATGTTTCCAAAACAGAACATAGGATCTCCTCCTCAACATTTACACACTCCCCCTAAAGGTGTGCATGTAAAGATGATTTAATACTTTTCACAACCTATGTGCTAGAGGGCTGATCGCTTGCAGAGTTGACTTTAAATCCCTAGCAATGGTGCCAGAAATTCTTGCTACAGAAACTATGGATGGTGCGTTGAGAACCCCAAGAGGAGGGTATGATGAGTGCAGCAGTAAGAATTTGCCTCAGTTAAGAACCAAGGTTATCAATCCAGTAGGAGAAACAGGATCTTCGGAAGGTTGATGCCACCGACGGTGGTGATGGCTCACCGGTGTCAGCAACAACGCGGAAGCTGCACACAACACAACCAAAATACTTTGTCCCAACGGCACAGTGAGGTTGTCAATCTCACCGGTCTTGCTGAAAACAAAGATTAGACGTATAGTGTGGAAAATAGTGAATGCTTGCAGTAAGTGAAGAAAGCAGGAAATTGTAGTGGTTTGTTTAACAGTGTAGGAAAATGGACCGGGATTCATAGGTTCACTAGTGGCGTCTCTCCATAAAAGATAGCATGCTGGGTCAACAAATTACAGTCTAGGCAATTGAAAAATAAAGGTTGCACCGTAGTGCACATTCATGACATGATGACTACTATGATATTTAGTGCGGGCATTACATTAATATACATAGACCGTAATCCAACAGCATCTATGACTAATAATCCACCCTCAGGTTATCATCCGAACCCCCTTAGGTATTAAGTTACAAGCAACAGATAATCGCATTAAGCAATGTGTGTAATGTAAGCAATGATTGTACACGCGGTCACTCACACCGTTGTTTTCTCCCTAGTGGCAACATCACATCCTCCCCTGTCACGTTTCTGTCACTCGAGCACAGGCGAAAAGGAGGCATGAACCCACTATCTAGCATAAACACTCCCTCTTGGAGTCACTAGCAACTACTTGGCCAGAGAACCCACTAGCAACGGAAAGCATGCAAGATCACAAATAACATATGCAATAAAAGACTTAATCAACTTGGCATAAGTTCAATATTCATCGGATCCCAGCAAACACAACACATAGAGTTACATAAGAACAATCTCGATCATGTTAGGGAACTCACGAGATCTAAACATGGAGGCATAGGAGGAGAAGACAACCATCTAGCTACTGTTATGGACCCGTAGTCCAAGGATGAACTACTCACGCATCACTCCAGAGGCAGGCATGGTGATGAAGAGGCATCCGGTGATAATCTCCTCTCCGGCAGGGTGCCGGGAGACAGCTTCAGAACCCCCTGATCTAGGGTTGACGACGGCGGCGACTGTGGAACTTTTCGGGAATATTTGATCTGGTGTCTAGGGTTTTCCATCTGGGGGAATAAATAGGCGAAAGAGCAAAGGCGGTGGAGCCCTGGGGCCCCACACCACCCCCTGGCGCGGCCAAGGGGGCGCGCCACCCCATGGTGTGGGCCCCCTATGGCCCGTCTTCGACTCCTCTTCGGTCTTCTGGATGCTTCCGGGGAAAATAGGAACTTCGGATTTGTGGGGTCCAATTCCGAGAATATTTTCAGAACAACTTTTCTGAAATAAAAAACAACAGAAAACAGGGAACTGACACTTGGCATCTTGTTAATAGGTTAGTCCCAGAAAACGTGTAAAAATGACATAAAGAAGGGAGAAAACATGTAGCAATTGGTATAATATCTTCATGGAGCATCAGAAATTATAGATACGTTGGAGACGTATCAAGGGATCCCTAAAATATTTAATCTTTTGAGAAACATGACATATTACAACATATTTGCATATGGGTGACAAGAATAATTTGACTGTGGATTTTTGAGATAGAGATCATACCTTATGCATAATAATGAGGAATTTAAGCCAATGCATAAAGATCTCATCATAGATGATTCGAAACCACCAAATGTCAGACAAAAGATAGTCTCACACATAAAATCATAGTTTATACATAAAAAGCAAATGTACAAAGAAAATGAGTTCAACCTAAGATAAATGGACACAAGATCTAGAGAAATTATAAAAGAGTATTCTAGTGTACGACCCTTGCAAATCCCTCGAATGAACCTAATAGAACTACGTCTTCCCCTTTGGCATCGAGACACCAAAAAGGGAAAAGAGTAATGATACGACCCATACAATCAATCAGAATCGGCATTATCTTTATCTTGTTTTTCCTCGGAAGAACTGTGACATCTCATCGTCCTCGTCATCATCCTCTTTATCATGATCAGTATCATCTTCAACATTGCAAGTTGTGGTACGAGAGGAAGAAGTGGTCCGATGGAGAGAAGTGTTATATAGTTTCTTCTCCACTTCAACCCATGGAAAATGAGAGGTACTCCACTTTATTTAAGGTGTGAGAGGAGCAACATTTGGAGGTGACCCTGGCGTACCACTGAGGTGGTGAAGAATGGGTTGTTGTGTGTGTGACATGTCATGATCTCGGCGATATGCATTGTACTGCTCCCGATGAATGTCCACCTTCATGCACAGAACATTGCATTGAAACCATTTGAGCTTCTTGATCTCAAGAGAAATGTAAGATGGTGGAGTGGGCACCTTATGAGGATCACTAGCACGAGTACCACTAGTGCGAGCATTAGCCATGAAGGAGCTAGAAGTGGATTTAGCAACAGTTAAAGCAACCACAAGCTTTTTGACATAGGGCTTCTTAACCTTGTGTTGCCCACAATCATCATCAGAAAAATACTCCCACATCCTGCTCCCCTTTGGTCCCGCATGGGGGAGCTAAAGGGAGGTGCACCCCTCCTCCTCCTTTATAAGGAGAGGCATATGGGTTTTTTTTACACAAAAAATTAGTTCATTCCCAATAATTAGTCGGTCGAGATTTCTCCATCCACCGACAACCTATCTCTCTCCCGGTGTGCGCCCCCAAGTCTGGGCTGCGCACGTGTGAGAACACTTCACCACCGCACGCCATCGTGTTGCGAGAATTCCTTTCATGAGATCTACTTCCGCAACTTCTGTTGGATCAGATCACCGAGAGTCGACGTCAAACATTGTACGTGTAGGAGTACTTGAGACATCGTACTTTCGGCGCTAGCAACACCGTTGTTGCACCAGGGTCGTTATCAAATTGTCAAGTTCTTCACGACCTTGAGGCCGGCTTCGTCGTCTTCCTCATCAACGCTTGTGCGGGAGCGTAATATCCGCGTTTCGGTCTACAAGAGGTATGTCACCAAAACATCATAACCATTACCGCATTACTAGTAGATACATCATGGCTAGTTTTTAGAGTTCGTCGGTAGGATTTTTTTGTTATTCTGCTACGAACCCCATCAATTCATAACCATGAGCCCTGTCTAGATCCAATCCGTATGCCCTTTCCACCATTCCATTATATGATATCAACTATGGTGCAACCCGAAGCTACTAAAACACTTATTCGGATCAAGCGAGATATGCCAGGGGCAAATCGAGCGTCCTAGGCTTGCCAGAAGTTTGTAAAAAGTCATACTATGGCATCGGTGACAAAAAAACACAACTTATTGGGAAGCAAACAAAGGTAAACTGAATATTAGAGAACTTCCTAAATACTTGCACAAACTAATGCAATACCCGCACAAAATTATGCTCTAGATCAAATCGTATCTGCGTACAAGGAGCTCTGATTCCACTACTGGTGTACACTGCAGAATTCAAAAAAAATCCATAGGTAACCGCCAAGATCACTATGCACATAACGAGGCATACATGCATTAATCAGGATCATGACTCACCGGACAGCGGAATCAATGATGTCGAAGAAGAGTTATGAATAATCGTATATTCTCACAACTAGGCCTACTTGTAAGGCTGTCGCTAAGCTTCCCTCGTCAAGGATCCATGTATAATCCCTCTTATGGTGTGCACGCGTATGCTCATGTCAACCAGTCAGCGCTCCGCCGTCCACGACTCGGCACCAACAAACAGAGACAACCTTTCGGTGTTGCTAATTGGTAGCTCTAATCAACTGTGATTAGAGTTATATTATTTTAGAAGTGTCTCAACACATGAGAGTGTCGGATATGGGTATATCCAACATTGGTCTAAAGAGCCGGATTACCAGGATGGCATATTGGTAATGGATCACGGTCCATTGGGCGGCCCAGTAAACTGATGCGCAGGAAGCCGGATTCTAGAAGAACCCGGACCACGGCCCAAAGTGGTGCGGCTTGGAGGAGAAGACAGATTCCTTACTTTCCAAGTTAGATACTTTCCATAGTCTTTTAGGTTTCCTTTCTGTAATCCCTAACCTGGCTATCTATATAAAGCCGGACGGGAGAGATGAAAGACACAGACAATTAGCTAGAAGCCAACTTGCCGAGAAGTCGAACCTCGTCGAGTTAGCGAATCCATACTTACATTGTACTTTGTATACTTCAGGATTCAGCTCTGATTTAGTGAGAATGCAGGAGTAGGAACGCCGCCAAGTTACGTCGTACTGAACCTGGGTAAAACGTGGTGTTCCCGATTGTCGTATTACCACGCCCCCCACGTCTCTACCCGTAGGCTCATGGCACCACCGTCTATGATCCTTACTATGATGTCTCGACTGTTGGCGCCCACCATGGGGCCAGCGGTGTCAGGAGTTACATTTCAATCGGAGATACTCGACGGAATCGGCAGTTCAATAATTGTCGGAAGCTTGGATTTCGACGGCGACGTCGAGCGTTTCCTCGACAACGGATCATACATGCCACTACGAAATCACCTAGTAAGTGCGTGCGTTTTACTGATTGGATCTGCAAATATTTTTATCGGATTAATAGCAGAGGCTATGGGATTCTGTGGTGGAAGCAAATTTATCCCAGCCGCCCTATACCCTATTGAGGAAAACTACGATACCGGATTCTGCTCAAATCGCCAAAAAACTATATTGAAATTGCCGCCTCTTCGGAGATGCCTGCAATTAGATCACACATTATCGGCATGGTGCAATCTGAAGTCGCGGATAACACGGAAGAAACCAATCCCGTGGAAGAAGCAGAAAACAATATTCCCACAGAACAAGTGGAAGATCCGATACCCGTTAGTGAAACAACGAACTCGGAAGCCGACTCTGTGCTAGCTGCTATTGAAGCAAGGATGGAGGAGGAACTCGGATCTGAAGACATAGATTCGGAAAATGAAGATGAAGACGCTTTCGAAAGAAAGGTCAAATCTATGCAGGGGAGCTTCCATGAAGTACTTATGGCAAAACCGACTGGAAACTCGGATGACGAAGAAGAAGAAGACCCCAAAACACCTCCACCAAATGAGGAAAGAGAGGATGGCGAAACCAGTCCCACCTATCCTGATGTCAAGGAGTTGGCAGAAGAAGAACCTGGAAAAAAGTCTCCTTCTTCCAAGAAGAAAAAGAAGAACGCCAAGAAACTCCAGTATAAACTCCAGAAGAAAAAATTGGCAGATACTGCTAATCAAAACCTGGAAGTAGGAGGAGGAAGCGGAGTCACACCTGTGGAGAAGAAAAAGAAAGAAATCTCTGTTCCCCAAATTTCGGAGCAGGACGAGATCGATCTGATCAAAACCCCGGTTGGACCGTACGAACCACCGGAAGTGCTGGAAGCCAGAAGGCAAGCCATTATGCGGCAGAAGCAACAACTATTCCGATCTCAAGAAAACCTCCTCAAGGCCCAAGCTACTATAAAAGCAAAGTAGGAGGAAATCGAAGAATTCTAAAGACGGAATATGTCTGGGAGAAAACCCACGAGATTACCCGGAATTACAAGGCCAGATGTGCTGCCAGCAAAAGAACGGTTGCAAAACCCTTCCTGGCAAAGACAGGTTAACATCATAAACGCTAAGGGCGAACGCATCTACAAAAGCACAGCTGAAAACGCGGAAGCCGTGTTCGCCATCCTTAATGACGATTTGTACTCCAAAGACGAAAAACTTCAAGGAGTGTATGCTTTCCTCGGAAAAGCATTACAACAGCAACAGCGAGGACAGTCAAGATCAGGGAAGTTGCACGACGACTCGGCCCTATGCAAAACTGCCACATGCGTCGCTGGAGCACCTGGACCTGGCGAACCTGGAGATTTAGACGATTCTAAGAAAAAGAAGGGAGATCCTAAGAAGGACAAGAAAATCCCGGACAATAGGGATCAAGGGTCCAGAATGGGATCCCATCTGCCGATAGGTGGAAATAATCCCTGTGATCACAAGGATCAGGAGGAACAAAACCAGAAAGCCGGAAAATAATGCCGCCTCCGAGACGCCTAGCCGAAAAAAGCTGGAAGATATGATAATCCTCACAGCGTGAGAGACCCTGTACTCCTCCTAGGAACAAAGAAAGGTCAAGAATAGAACTCCGCCTTATTCCAAAAGACATGACAACGGACGAAATAGGGATATTCCCGGAAGAGCGCATTCGCGCAACAATGGGCCAGAAAGGAGCATATCCCCTTTTGTTCATTCAGCCGGCAGATATTCCGCACATGTCGATAAGGCGGAAAGAGACGATCTATACTTTGGACCTAAATGCTTCACTGACAGGATCCGAAGAATTAGTCTACATTCCTGTTTTGCTAAAGTTGGTCAACCTTATCAAAAGTATACCGGAAGTACAAAACCGAATACGTGACTCTCAGATTACTATACTGTCGTTCAAATTAACACAGGAACAGACTTAGAGGCTGTGAAGTTTTTCCCCTTATGTTATTAGACAGAGCGAGAGATTGGATCAATGGGTTACCATCAAGAACTGTCGACAGCTGGGAAGATATGGCAAAAGTTTTCGCTCAGCACTTTCGGGGCACGTACAAACGTTCTAAGAGTATAAACCAGCTGAACCGTTGCGTCAATATGAAGACGAGTCGTATGTCGACTTTATCTCAAGGTGGACAGCAATGAAGAATAGTTGCTTTGGAGTAAGTGATGTACAAGCAATGCATGCTTTCATCAATGGCCTGAAACCCGGCCTCGTACGTTCATGGTTGGTTCGAAAGAGCACACAGATCTCGGCTCTATGTTTACCACCGCCAATGAGCACGCATCGGCTAAAGATGATATCAGAGCAAGAGGTGGAAATATTGATGCTTTGGCTCAGGCCAAAAAGACACCACGTTCTGAAAAGAAGACCACTCCAGAGGCACAGGCAAAACCCAAAGAAGTAAATGCAGCCTTTGGGAAGGATAATGGAAGCAAATGGAAGAGAAGAAGCACATAACCAATCTCCTACTCTAAGGAAGAGTGGGAAAAGATAAATTCGCAAAACTGTGTCCACCATTCGCAATTTGGGAAACCTACCCATACAAACGCGCAATGCCGCCTCAACAAACATATGAAGGGCACTGTAGGATCCGGGAATAAAGGAAAGAATTCTAAGAGGAAGTTCAATAAGAAAAAGCCAGAAGCTGAGAAAGAAGAAAGTGAATCGGACACTGACAATAAAATCCAGGAATAGTGAAAAAGCGAGCCAAAATTTCGAGAGTTGAAGGAGAATGTAACCTAACTTTCGTGGCAACTCACTCAGCAAAACAGGCGAAAAGAACACTTCGAGAAATCAACGCGATCGTTCCACCAACACCAAAGTACTTGAAGTATTCGAATACGCCAATTACCTGGGATCAGTCAGATCATCCCGGAAACATCCCAAAACCCGGCACGCATGCTTTGGTCGTAAGCCCTATTGTTCAGAACACTAGGCTCAAAAGAGTGCTGATGGATGGAGGATCTAGTATTAATATCATGTACCTGAGTACATTGAAACAACTACATATTTCTGAGACTCAGCTCAGGCAAAGCAATATACGATTTCATGGTATTGTTCCTGGCAGGCAAGCACATTCCCTAGAAGAAATTTCCCTAGATGTAACCTTTGGAAGTAGAACATTTCCGCCAGGAAAAAATCTCATTCAAGGTGGTGTCGTACGAAAGTGTTTATCACGCAATAGTCGGACGTGCGACTTTCGTCAAATTCATGGAAAGATCATGTTATATCTATAACAAGCTGAACATGCCATGGCCAAAAGGAGAGTAATTACCATAACTGGAGATTACAAATTGGCGAACGAGCTGGAGAAAGGAAATGCCCTCTGCGACAAACAGGTGATTCGGAAGGAGGAATTGAAGGAGCTAGCTAAGGAAGTTTCTCGAATGAAAATACCGTCAGGAAAAGAAAGTTGGAAGCCGGCAGATAGCTTCAAGGCCTCGGAAAATACAAGACAGGTTATCATAGATCCCAAAGATCTGACAAAGTTTGTCGTAGTGGGAACTGGGATGACTGACAAATAGGAATACACGCTCATCAAGTTCCTTCGTGAAAACTGGGACATTTTCGCCTGGTGTCCTGCTGATATGCCAGGTGTACCCAGGAACTTGCTGAGCACCAACTCAAAGTAATTCTAGGATCAAAACGCGTCAAACAAGGTCTCCATCGTTTCGATGGAAGAAGACGGAAGGCTATAGGCAAGGAAATTATCCGGCTTTTAGCAGCTGATTTTATCCGGGAAGTTATACATACTGATTGGTCTGCGAACCCAGTATTAGTCCCGAAGAAAGACAATATTGCTCTTAGGATGTGTATAGATTACACCGGCTTGAACAAATTGTGTCCAAAAGATAGGTTCGTGTCACCGCGAGTCGATCAAATAATAGATGTCACCGCTGGATCTGAGCTCTTATGCTTTTTGGATGCTTATTCCGGGTACCATCAAATACGTATGAAGGAGGAGGATCAAATAAAAACTTCCTTCATAACCCCGTATGGAACATACTACTACATAACCATGCCTTTTGGCTTAAAGAACGCCGGTGCAACTTACCAGCGTTGCATGCAAAGATGCTTGCATAGTCAAATCGGCAAAAATGTCCATGTTTACGTGGATGACATTGCCGTAGTTTCCAAGGAAAATGATACACTCCTTGAATATCTACGAAAAACTTTCGAAAGTTAGCGCACTTATAAAATGAAGCTGAATCCATTAAAGTGCGTATTCGGGATTCCCTCAGAAAAGCTTCTGGGTTTTATCGTTTCTCACAGAGGAATAGAAGTAAACCCGGAAAAGATCAAGGCAATCTTGAATATCACAAGGCCTACGTGTGTCCAAAGGTTGACGGGTTCTGCAGCCGCAGTCAGCAGGTTCATAAGCCGACTAGGAGACAAAGCTCTGCCATTATACAAATTGTTGAAGAAATCCGACAAATCTGAATGGACAGAAGAGACGGACAAAGAATTAACCCAGCTAAAAGAAACCTTGATGAAAGCTCCGATTTTGGCATCCCCAAAAGAAGAAGAACCCATGTTGTTGTATCTTACAACAACAAACAGGGCTATTAGTGTGGTGATAATTGTGGAAAGGCGGAAAGATGAACAAATCATACCAGATCAACATCCGGTATATTATATAAGCGAAGTTTTTTCCGAGTCCAAACAAAGGTACCCACACTATCAAAAGCTGGCATATGGCATGTTTTTCGCATCTCGAAAACTCCGGCATTATTTCCAAGGACATTCCATAACAGTGGTATGTAAAGCACCACTAGGGGATATAATTAACAATGCGGACGCAACAGGCCGAGTAGCCAAATGGGGCATCGAGCTGGCGGCGTTCGACATTAAGTACCAACCCCGGACGGCAATTAAATCCCAGGCGTTGGCAGATTTCATCGCTGATTGGACAGAAGCAATGGAAAACACACAAATGCCGGAGTCAGAATACTAGGTCATGCACTTTGATGGATCCAAGATGAAGGAAGGCGCTGGAGGTGGTGTAGTGTTGAAATCCCCAAAGGGAGATATTATGGAGTATGTATTGCAAATACACTTCAACGCCGGCAATAACGTGGCAGAATACGAAGCTTTGCTTAATGGCTTGCGAATTGCAAAATAAATAGGTTTCAGGCGCATATTATGCTACGGTGACTCAGATTTGGTACAGCATCAGCTCAACCAAACATGGGACGCCAAAAGTCCCATCATGGCCGAATATCGGAGAATGGTGGATGAGTTTGCTATTTTCTTCCTAGGATTTGAAGTACTTCACGTTAAAAGAGAGTAAAATTGGAACGCTGATGCATATCCGCATGGGCTCGGCAAGAGTGAAAATCCTACCACCAGGTGTGTTTGTCCAACATTTGCATACACCATCGATCAAATGTGGAGATGTTGATTATCCTCTTGTGTCCGAGTCAATTGAAGTCCTGCTCGTTAACCCGGATTGGACAATTCCATATTTAAACTTATTAGTAGATCAGAAGTACCCGGATGGAGCAGATGAGGTCTTGCAAAGGCAAATAAAACGACGATGCAAAGGATACACGGTAATCAATATTTGCATGTATAAACGCAACACTACCGGAATTTTTTAGCGATGTATTTCGCCAGAAGAAGGCCGAGAAATACTGCAAGAAATCCACGCAGGGGATTGCGGACATCATGCTCAATCAAAAAGCATAGTTAAGAAACCATTTCGTGCAGGGTTTTTCTGGCTAACAGCCAAGACAGATGCCGAACACATAGTGAACACATGTGCCGTATGTCAGTATTACGCCAAGCATACGAATATGCCAGCCCAAGCACTAAAAACTATCCCTATCACATGGCCATTTGCGGTCTGGGGGCTAGATATGATGGGACCATTCATAACTGCAAGAGGTGGACTCACACATCTAATCGTTGCAGTAGATAAGTATACCAAGTGGGTGGAGGCAAAACCCATCAAAAAGCTTGACGGTGTAACTGCCAGAAATTTCATCATTGACGTAGTCATGAGATACGGCGTTCCACACAGTATAATCACAGACAATGGGACAAATTTCTCTATTGGAGAGTTGGAAAAATATTGCCGACAAACGGGAATACGCCTAGACCTTGCGTCTGTGGCTCGCTCACAATCCAATGGGCAGATTGAAAGAATGAATAGCTCAATCCTGCAGGGAATACGCCCAAGACTCGAATCTTCTCTTCATAGAGCAGCTGGAGCATGGGTGGAAAAGTTACCTTCCATGCTTTGGAGTATTTGTACGACGCCAAATAGATCAACATGGCAAACCCCGTTTTTCTTAATTTATGGCGTAGAAGCAATGCTTCCAACGGACATGCTCCATGATAGCCCAAGAGTGCAAGCTTTCGATGACTCGGATTCCGAAAGTACATGACAGGATGCCGTCGATCTCCTAAAAGAAGAACGAGAACTTGTGCTTCAAAGATCCGCCATTTATCAGCAAGGATTACGACGTTACCACAGTCGGAAAATCAGGCATCGTTCTTTTAAAGAATGTGACTTAGTGCTAAGATTGGTGCAAGAAAGAAAGCACAAGTTAGCTCCAGTTTGGGAAGGACCATTTGTCATAAGCAAATCTATGAAAAATGGATCATATTATCTTGTAGATATTTGGGACACGGAAGATGATCCCAAAAGACCGAATCGCAAAATAAAGAGAAAGATAGATGACAAACTAGGGAGACCAAAAGACCCTAGAGCATCCAGCAGCTACGTCTCTTCTATACTTAGTTCAATTTCTGTGTAAACATCTTTGAGATCATGAAATAAAGTTGTCGGAATTCATACATCTATGCTTTTTACATGTTTATTATAGTATAAAGCATAATTTCGTCTTATCTATTTTCGAATGATATTTCAAAATATTCAATGTTAACCCGAATTGTGCCTGCGTGCTCGCTGTTAAAAAACTGAATGATTTTCAGCCTAAAATGGCTTAAAGAAACACAGATTGTGCCTGCGTGCCTGAGTTTCATTCAAAAAATTCCTTACTATTCTCTAAGTATTATCTGATTGTTTTTATGTTGGGTCACTGGAGCTAGTAAGTAAAAATGCCTTTAGTACAATCCATGTTTCCGAGTTTCGACTGATAGGTTATAACCAGTCACTTGGCGTGAAGATTAAAATACTATCGAGCCTTTTCAAACACTAAGGACAGTTAAATCATATAAACCAGAGAACTTAGAAGATAAAGGAATAAAACCCGGAAAACTTGCAAAAGATTTAATAATATTACTGCAAAGGCGGAGTACTTGTTTATACAAAAGAATAGAAAGCATTACAATAAGTTTACATTGTAAGATCAGTAATGCTTCTATTTCCTATTTTCTACCCAGGATCAGGAAACTTCCTTCAGGCATCCGACTCTTCTTCGCTGCTGGATTCCTCGGGAGTTCCCGGAATAGCTTCCTCCGGGTAGAAGGTGGAGATGTTCACCATGGTGGCAATCTTGGTGGCGTGGCCTTTGATTTCATCAAAGATGATGGCCCTCTGCGCCTCCGTGTATCCTTGAGGGATGTCGGATGCTACGCGCCAAGATTTGGCAGTTGGGTAGTGCATGCGCATGAGCCCTAGAGACATGTGCGCACCACCACGTGCCGCGGAGCGAAGGGTGGACTCCCTGGACTCCGCCACCTCCACAATGGCTTCCGAAAGTTTTTCAACTTCCGAGAATTCCCCAGTCCTGGAAGGAAGGCACTTGTTGACCAGCAACATCCCCGCAGCCTTGATTGCGGTGAATACCTTCCCGAAAGCTCGGATTTTTTCAATCCGAGTAAGCTGGGGGCTATCTCCTGTTTCAGTAAAACACACAAGTGTTTGAGAAAACAGAGAAAGATATAAACATGGAAAATCCGGTAAATGACAAAGAACTTACCGAGAATCTTTTCCATCTCAGCGTCTTCTTCTAGGCGCTGGTTCAAGGCATTCTCCAGGTCTCGGATGGTGGCATTTTCTTTCTCGGCCTGGCTGGAGGCCTTAGATTTGGCGATGCCAACAGCTAGTTGGCTGACCTCCAGGTCCTGCTGTAACTTCACATTGAGCTTGTGAAGGTCCGGGTTCTCGCGGCGGAGGATTTCAGCGTTGCCGGCATCTTCAGCAATTTGTTTGGTTTTCGCCAAAGAAGCTGAAAAGCAAGTAAAAGGAAGAGTTGAAACTCGGAAAACTACTTAGAAAAAATTCACAATTGAAAGCAGAGGAATATTTTACCTGCTGAATCCTTCAGCTGTTGCTGAGTGGATGCCAGTTCTGTCTCCTTACCCTCAAGAATCGAAAGAAGGGATTTCACCTCCTTGTTCTTGATGGTAAGTTTGTTGAAAATCTCCATGTTAATGTTTTCAGCAGTTTGCTGAAACACGGAAAAGAGACAAAAAATGCTTAAGTTAAAAAACAAGCATAAAAAGTGAAAAAAGCATTAAGGCAAAAATATGCATTTTACTTATTGCTTGGGCGCTAGAGATATTACCAGGCTCATTCGCTGCAAACCCGACAAGTTTTCGTTGAACTCTTTTGCATATTCTGCAAAAAGAGCCCCGACGTTATTAAGGCCATCCTGGATGACCTTGAAATCCTTGTCGAAAGTAGGAATGGGCTCCTCCTCAGCTGTCCGAGAAGGACCACCCATTTGCGGGTCCGCCCTTTCCCTCGCATCCGGCTCGGATACAAAAGGCTGGCTGGACTGCACGGTTTCTTCCTCTCTAGCAACAACATTTTCCTCTGCAGCTGCGACTGGAGTTTCGGAAGCAGTTGCAGGAGAAGGCTGTGACCCTCTTTGGGCAACAGACTTAAGTTTCGTAGCCTTTTTGGCTTCAGTGTTGTTGGAGCCAGGCTAGAAAGAAAAAATCTCGAGAAATCAGAATTCCGAGACAAAGGAATAAAATTCCGTGAAAACAAATAAAACCCAGATGACTAACCTGGAGGTAGCGACGGGAATTACGTCAAGGTCGATTACCTCCTGGGAAACGGAAACCTTCTTGTGCGTTTCCGTCCACCTGCAAAGTTGGCACGCAGTGCGTCCAACTCCGCATCAGTCGCGAGGTCTGACTCAGGAAGATCGAAAATCTGTCAAAACAGACAAAGTCCGGGTTAAGAAAATTATCCGAGAAAGAAAATAACGCAAAACCCGAAATGTAAAAGAGGTACTTTTGGAGCTGGGTTTGTCGCCGTATACATCGGCCGGCTTTCCTCATATTGGACGCGTGCCGCGACCAACTGGTTCACACGCTTTCGTAAATCCTTTGCCGTCAAGGATTGTTCGTCGTCCGCATGGTGTCCGCAGTTCCCGTGTAATCGGATAAGAGCCGGGGATTGTGGTCAGCCAAAAGTTGAATTTGCCTCTCTAACCAGCATAGAACTGTGTCCATGCCGGTCAGAGGTGGATCGGAAGTGACGAGTTTAGCGATGTGTCGCTTAATCCTAAGCAGATCTGGCGGCAGGGTCTGCACTGCTTCCGTTGCCCAGTTTTCCTGGGGAGTGTTGGCAGTGTTGGCGAAAGGTGGAATCCCTTTCCAGGAAACGGGACGTCTGGGTGGTAGAAGAAGGAACCCGTCCAGAATTTGACGGATTCCGAAGGTTTTATCTTAGGGAGTCAATCTTCCCTGAATCTACGTAGGCTAAAAGATATGGTCCCGCAAGTCGGGAGCGTGCCCTCAGAGGGATTTCGCTTAACCCCAAAACAGTACATCCAGAACTCTAACATAGGGGCTAAACCTAGATACCCTTCGAAGAGGGCCTGGAACCCGGCTAGATAGAGAATACAATTTGGTGGCAAATTGTGGGGCTGGATATTGTAATGATTGAGTACCTGGAGGAAGAAGGTGGATGGCGGAAATCCCATACCTCGCGAGATGTGCGAGGTGAGGAGAACCCGCTCTTCGGCCCTGGGTGAAGGCTCGGACTCTTCTTCCTCGTACCGCCACTTTACCTTCACAATCAACCCCTCCTTCTCCATTGTCGGAAGAAGGGAGGGGGTGTTGTTGCACCGGCTCCAATTGCCAGAAGTCTCGCCCTCATCCTCGGCTCCGGCAGCGGCAGCCGCGGCGGCGAGCTCCTTCCCAACAAGGAGGATCTTCTCTTTCGCCATTTCGGGGGCGGGTGGCGGAGGCGGCATAGAGGAAGCGGCGGCCAGGTTCTCGGCCGCGAGATGTAGATTCTCACGGGCGTGGCCGCCGGAAATGTTCTCTGGTGTGCCGGCGGTGGCGTGGCTTGGCGAATCGAGCTAAGGGTCCACCGTATTGATGATTTCGTCGATGTTTGCAGCGATGGAGTGCTCTTCGGAGGCGCGCGGTGAGTCCATGAACTGGCGGCGCAGTGAGGACTTCGAGCTCCCGATGAGAAGTTCCGGGAACGGTGCTAAGATGAGCACGGGCTCTGCTCTGCTCTCGCTGGAACTGTGGCTCGGGGGCTATGGCGCTTGGAAGCTTGAAGGTAAGGAGAGAGCGGAAGGTTTGCCAGAGGGCACGAAGAAGGCTATTTATAGCCGGAAATCCTTTGCGATGCGCGCTAACGGCTCTTTAGACCGTTGGATTTTCAACGCGTGTCACTCGCCGGAAAATCTGGGAAATGAGGTGGCAAGTGATTACTGTTATGTCCTCGTTTCCCGCGAGAATCTGTCAGAGATACGTTTCAGGGTTTCACACTCGAAACCCAAACGTCCCTGACGTCAGCATGATTTTATAGCTGACGTAGGAAGTTCCTTCTCCACAAAGGTTCATGGAAGGAAAAGCCGGATTTCCCGAAATCCGACTTTCGCGTTAAAGCATGATTTGAAGGAAAAGAAGAATCGAGACAAAGAGCCGACATTTCTCGGAAAGGTTACAAAAATTGACGAAAGACGGCGAATTGGAGTCTCGATCCTTCTTGGGGGCTACTGTCGGATATATACTCATTAGGGGTATATCGGATAGTGTCCTAAAGAGCCGGATTACCAGGGTGGCCTGAATGGTAATGGATTATGGTCCATTAGGCGGCCCAGTAAGCTGACACACAGAAGCCGGATTCTAGAAGAACCCGGACCACGGCCCATGTGGTGCGGCTTGGAGTAGAAGGTGGATTCTTGCCTTCCAAGTTAGAACTTACCGTAGTCTTCTAGATTTCCTTTCTGTAAGCCCTAACCGGCTATCTATATAAAGCCGGACGAGAGAGAAGAAAGACACACAAGAAGCTAGAAGCCAACTCGCCGAGAAGCTGATCCTCGTCGTGTTAGCAATCCAACTCACATTGTACTTTGTATGCTTCAGGCTTCAGCCCTGATTTAGTGAGATTGCAGGAGTAGGAATGCCGCCTAATTGCGACGTACCGAACCTGGGTAAAACTTCTGTGTCCCTGGTTGGTCGTACTACCACGTCCCCCTCACGTCCTTACCCGTAGGCCTCATGGCACCCCCGTCTATGAACCCTACTACGATGTCTCGACAGCGTAAGTCAAAAAACAAGCAAGAACAGGAAGAAAGAATTCAGTAAAAAAAGAATACAATTGGCTAAATGCTTGGGGGCTAGAGATATTTACCTGGCTCATTCTTGTAAGACTTGCCAGATTTTTGTTAAATTCCTTTGCGTATTCGGCAAAGAGAATTCTGACGTGGCAAAGGCCGTCTTGTATGACCTGCCGAGGCGAGAACATGTAATTATTCCTAACTATAAGCCCGCCTTGCGGCCAGGGACAGATTAAAGGAGCTTGAGCGAAGTATTTTGTCGCCCACGGATGAATGTATCTGTGACCGTCAAAAGGATCTTCTTTTATCTTGAAGTCATTGTCAAAAGTCTTGATCGGCTCCTCCTCTGGAACGTGCGAAGGGCCTCCCACTTCCGGCTCCGCCCTTTCCCTCACGTCCGACTCGGGCGCAATGGGCTGGCTGGATTGCAAGGGATAATCTCACTCCCTTGCAGCCGAGTTTTCCTCCCCCGCAACTGTCGGAGTGTCTGGCGCAGCTGCGGGAGACGGATCTTTTCTCCTCTTTGAACAACAACCTTGTGCTTCTTTCGGCCATTTACCTTTAGATAGGTAGGAGCAAGGCTAGAAAGAAAAAAGGAAGGAAAAAATCCGAGAAATAAGATTCCGAGAAGTGAAAAACATGCGATAAAAAACATAGAAAAGAAAGAACCCGGGATTTTTACCTGGAAGTTGCGACGGCGACGCCGTCAAGGTCGATCACCTTCTGAGTCGCAGAGGTATTCTTCCTCTTCCGTCCGCCTGATTGGAAGTTAGCAGCAGCGCGTCCAACTCGGCGTCGGTTGCAAGTTCCGCCTCAGAAAGTTCGAGAAGCTATGAAAAGAAGCAAAGTTTGAATAAACGGAAAATCCGAGAAAAGGCAAAAACCAATAAAATGCCCAAAGAGAGACTTTTACCTTTGGAGCTGGACTGCCAGCATGATACATTTGCCGGCTTTCTTCATACTGGTCCCGAGTGGAAACCAATTGATTCAGCCGTTTCTTGAAGTCCCTCTTTGTCAAAGCCTTGTCTGTCGTCCTCATTGTGTCCTCCAGGCCCGAGTAATTGCACATGAGCCGCTTTCCGTGGTGGGCCAAAGGCCGAATCCGCCTTCCGAGCCAGCACAAAACTGTGTCTGTGCCGGTGAGAGGAGGATTGGCGGATACAAGTTTGGCAATTCGCCTCTTGATCCTCATTAGATCTGGAGGCAGAGTCTGGACCGTGTCCACTGCCTAGTTATCTTAGGGAGTGGCCGCGGAATTCACGAAAGGTGGAATGCACATCTCCTTTTCAGGAAACGGGACATCCAAGTGATAAAAGAAGGAATCCGTCTAGAATTTGACGGATTCCGAAGTTTTGGTTTTCCGGGAACCAATCCTCCCTAAACCTACGTAAAGTGAAGGAAATGGTTCCGCATGTGGGGAGAGCGCGCTCAGAGGGGCTGCGCTTTACTCCAAAGCAGTATTGCCAGAAGTCTAACCTAGGCTCTATTCCTAAGTACCCCTCGAAAAGGGCTTGAAACCCGTTAAGATAAAGAATAGAATCGGGAGGAAGATTGTGCGGTTGGATTTTGTAGTGATCGAGGACTTGAAGAAAAAAGGCGGACGGTGGGAAACCCGTACCTCTATTTATGTGCGAGGCAAGGAGGACCTGTTCGCCGGATTTTGGGGAAGGCTCCGAGTCTTCTCATCGTACCGCCACTTCCCTTCCGGCACGAATCCCTCCTTCTCCATTGCCGGAAGGAGGGTTGGAGCCATGTTGCAGTGGCTCCAATTCCTGGAGTTTTCCGGCGACCTCCTCGCCACCGAGAGAGATTTCCTCCGTGGGCTCAGTGACGAGAGGCGGAGGAGGAGCAGATGACGACGACAGCGCGTTCTCGGCCGCGAGAGGAAGATCTCCGCGGGCCGAATCGCCGGTGTTTCTCTCCGGCGTGCTTGCAGTGGCGCGGACGGGGGAGTCGAGTTGCGGGTCGACGTCGTTGATGATAGAATCTATGTCCACTGCGGAGTTCTCCAAGTCCGAGGCGCGAGGAGAGTCTCCGGCAGCCATTTGTGTGCGGCGCAACCGTGAATATGAGCCTCCGATGGTGTTTTCCGGGGAAGGCTAGGAGCTCGTTCTCTGCGCTCACTCGCTCGGGCTTTGGCTCTGGCTCTTCGTTGGCTATGGCACTGGGGGCTTGAGGAAGGAGATGGTGCAGAAGAGTAACCGAAGGCGCCGAGGCGGCTATTTATAGACGAGGCGTGCTGAGATTCTTTACAACGACTATTTTAGCCGTTGGGTCATCGACGCGTGTCCCGCCCGAGATTTCCGGGGAATAAAGGGACGGAGTGATAACAGTTATCTCCTTGTTTCCCGCGAGAATCTGTCAGAAGATACGTTGCAGGGTTTTGAATGAACCCCAACGTACGTGATGTCAGCACGATTTCATCGCTGACGTCACGAAGTTCCTTCTTCGTGAAGGCTCGTGGAAGAAAAGCCGGATTCTGGCAAATCCGAGTTATGTGTTATGATTTTTTTTGGGAAAAGAAGACACAGCGGCAACATTTCTCAGAAAAAGAATGCAAATTAACAAAAGGTGGCAAAATGAAGTCTCAATCCTTCTTGGGGGCTACTGTCGGATATATGCCGATTAGGGGTATATCCGGCATTGGTCTAAAGAGCCGGATTACCATGGTGGCCAGTTGGTAATGGATCACGGTCCATTGGGTGGACCAGTAAGCTGATCCACAGGAAGCCGGATTCTAGAAGAACCCGGACCACGGCCCAAAGTGGTGCGGCTTGGAGGAGGAGACGGATTCCTTACTTTCCAAGTTAGATACTTTCCATAGTCTTCTAGGTTTCCTTTCTGTAATCCCTAACCCGGCTACCTATATAAAGCCGGACGGGAGAGATGAAAGACACAAACAATTAGCTAGAAGCCAAATCACCGAGAAGTCGAACCTTGCCGAGTTAGCGAATCCATACTCACATTGTACTTTGTATACTTCGGGCTTCAGCCCTGATTTAGTGAGATTGCAGGAGTAGGAACACCGCCAAGTTGCATCGTACTGAACCTGGGTAAAACCTGTTGTTCCCGATTGTCGTATTACCACGCCCCCACGTCTCTACCCGTAGGCTCATGGCACCCCCGTCTATGATCCTTACTACGATGTCTCGACAGAGAGAAAATAGAAATTATAGCTACATATAATAGGAAAAGCACACTTCAAAACCCCAATCAGAAGAAGCTCTAATCCAATTAGAGGGATCTAATTAGAAGCTCTAACTAGACCCTCTAATTATACTAGAGAGAGGGGGAGGCTTGAGAGCCAATTTTTATCTTTGATATGTTTTGCCTCAAGGCCTTAGAGTCCTTTATATAGTGGGAGCAATGGTGGACTTGCCTTGGGGAGAGAGAGAGTCCTACTCCCACTAGGAGGAGGGCTTGGCCGCACCAAGGGAGTCCAACTCCACTTCTTCCTTCTCTTTTCCTTTTCCTTTGGGTTTTCCTTTTTATCTCTCAGCCAAAATAAGGAAATTACAGAAGTGGGTGTCAATGCGCATTGTGGTTCCTTGGGGCCCACCTGAGAGTACTTAGTGGGTGCCGCCATGGGGGCAATTCTGCCCCCCTTCTCGTCTTTTGCCCGAAACTCTTCCGGAACCGTATCGAACTTATCTATTAATGTTATAAACATATTTATTACAACCCGAGATATCTCATGTCCTCTGTTTTCTCTCATATAAAATCCTGCCTACAACCAACATTATTTCTCTCTTATAGTAACTTCCCCGAAACCTCTCCGATTGACACCGTACTTGTTTCCGTGACATTGTATCGACATCTAACATTCATACAACCAATGGAAAAAATGTATTCCTCCAATTAAAGGTTGGTGCGTCTTAAGCATATGACCCGTAAAAGCTCGATAACACACAAACAATAGCCAACAACGGAGACATGGACGGCCATGATAACTCTTGTGTGTTCACGAAGATCGAGGGAACCTTACAAGTTACTCATTGCACTTATTCCCTTAACTTCACGATACTAACGATATCACGAGGTGCGACTATGTGATATAATCTGATCAAACTCTTTGATCATAACACATATAAAACTCGTCACCGATATCATCCTCTTTTCCCATCCATATCCCCGATGTTCTTGTGATAAATCACACTGTGTCTGGCCAGACGATTGTTTGACATCGGTGATGCTTAGAGGGCCAGAGGATGTATCTCTCTACCATCTAGAGAATGGAAGTACTAGTCTTGAATGATCTTAGTTCCTTTACACACTCTAGATTATATTCACACGTCAATGTTATGATCCCCGATTACAGTGGACGGTTGAAGACATCCAAAGCATAACTTTTGATTGTGCGGTCACTAGATATTCGCATAATATAGAAATTATAGTCAACAACAACTTCATATGTACTTTGGTAAATACATCACAATTGTTTAGTCTCGTTTAGCAAGATCATATAGTTGGGTCAATTCGGTACTATTGTTACCCTAACAATAAACTCTTATGTTTTGTTAGACTTTAACTAAGTTCATGATCAGGAAAACATGATCATCTCACAAATCATAAGATAATCTTAGAGAAAAGATTAGGAACTCTTATTTGTTTATGTATTCACACCCGTACATAGATTTTTCTTTGAAAACTCACTTTTCAAGTTTTGTAGCGGTTGTAGCATGATGGCATAAAATTAATTCTAAACTTGGAGACAAAATAATAACCTCCATAGCTAAATCTCCGTCCTGGAGCTGTTATCGTGGCCGATGCGACTAACATCGGGGAGCCTATGGTATTATATTCCCATAGATCGTTGGCTCTAAATCAGTCGGTTTATCTTCCGGTGTTTCCGTCAGAATTGACGGGATGACAACAATAGTAGTCTCAGGTTTCAAGGTTTTGTGCTCGTGGAGTTCTTCTGAAGAAACCGCATTGCAAGGTCTGTCCCCGGCCCTAACACGTTCAATGATATTACGTTCTCACCTATTGCGGTGCACGATAAACCGGATCTTTAAAACCTTTGAGGTTAGTGAAGTATGTGCAGGTTTAGGGTGTGTTTGGTTCAGATGTGGGCTCCAGAATAGCTGATGTGAGCTATGAGCTGAGTACTATGGCAAAGTAGAAAGTTGTTTGGTTGAAACAACTGTGTGAAATTGTGGATTTGATGGAAGTTGCGTGTAATGCCGCCAACACTGTTTATACGATGATTGGCCATTAAGCACCAATCTGTATACACTTATTTGACATATAAATTAACATTTTGAGAATAAAAATATCATTATAACTTGGTTGGTGTTGATGTTCTTTTAAAATAAAAATTTAAACCAAATAGTTATAATGATATTTTTATTCTCAAAATGGTTGGTGAAAAAGGAAACAACCCGGTATTTTCACTTATCAGAGCAGTGGTGGGTAATTTTCAATTTTTTTTTGATAAAGAGAAATGTATATTAATATCGCGGAGATACAAATTACACCCAGCCTCTGCAACAACGCAATAACCATAGCCATTACGGATGCACACAGCCAAAAGACAATAAAAAGAAGAACTAAAAAGAAAAGTCCCGCTAAAGAGTTACAGTCCTTGCAGCAGCCGCACAATCACCATCTAAACAACACCTGATGTCCAGCTCTTCAAAAAACAACGTCTTCAACAAGAATGGTGCCAGACACAACCAATTAAGGCCAGACCTTAGGTTTTCACCCAGAAGATAATTCTCGCTCTCAAAACAATGTCTCCAACAAGACCAGTGCCAGGCACAACCAATTAAGGCCAGACCTTGGGTTTTAATCCTGAAAGGTAGGACTTTGTACTTCACGCATGCTGTCGCCCCCTCTTACATACCGCTGCCACGAATCTTGTAACTCGTAGCTAGTTCCCCATCGATGCAAAGACTCCGAAAGCCATTGCTAGTCCTCAAATCTCACCTTCGATGACCGTGCATTGCGACCGAATTCCACCGATCCGGCAATCTCCAGGCATCGCCCATGGGAGTTTGCCGGCGGAGCCTTCCGGGTCGACACCCCGGCTTGATCAAAGAGGACCTACATCAGGCAGATCTTCGTCCTCGCGCGATGAGCAGAACCCTACGACCACCTCCTTTATTCTGATGTCTCGCAGCCCCGACGCTGCGAAACGACTCCCAGCAGGGACGCTTGCGGGAGGGGAAAACCAGTGCACGAAAAAGACAAACCCTGGCTGGGCCCAACCGGCCCAGATCCGAGCCGAAGCCAGATCGGCCTAGAGGCCCATCCCCCACTGGCCCATCCTAGAGCAGGCCCAGAACAGATCCGATCGGAGGCTCCCGATCGATCAACACCGCCGCCGGGAGCCCTGCCACCGCCGACCCGAGCAATGCCGCCTCCCACGCCGGAGACGGGTCAGGCCGTCGCGCCGCTTCGAGGGCCGAACCGGCAGCGCCGCTGCCGCCAGAACGCCGCACCTTGCGCCACCAACCGCCACATCTGCCCCGCTCACAGAGCCACGACTGGCACGCCTGCATCCCCGCCAACCAGCAGGCAGGGTGCCGCTACCGCTGCCGGCAGGCGACGGCAGCAGCCGTTGGGATCGATGGGGGGGGGGGTCTCGCTCGCTAGGGTTAGATTCGCCCCTGGAACCGTCTGAGGGGAGGCGGCCCGAGGGGTTTCTCGTAGAGACAGGGAGTTGTTAACAAGCTGCACCTGATGAAATAAGAATGCGCTTTTGGGGGGTAATTTTCATGAAAACCTGGAATGCACCGGCAGTAAAAGTAGGGTCCGACCTACTGTAGAAATTACACTATCAAAAGTTGGCTGCTTCCTAAAATATCCTCAATAAAATTGGAGTATCTTTATTGTGAATTAAAGCCGTGGTTTTGTGGAATTCACCGTAGCTAGAGAGCAGAGGGGATGAAAGCGAACATGACTTAACGGAGGAGTATTTCCATCGTTCCGTGCTCTCCTTGCCTGCTCACGGAACCACCATTTGCCAAAAGAAAGTTTGAATGCGGTAGCAGGAGAGCCGTTAAATTCCAAAGTATTGGCCAAAATTCGCTGCTCTCGGCTTTCCAAGCCATGGCTGTAGACAGGCCTACTGACAAGTAAAACAAAGGTGATGGGTCATCTATGAAGACCCGTCCTCGTCAGGCTAGCACGGAATGGACAGAACCATTCGGCGAAGCGGAACATTTGGGCCCGCCCGTCAGCTTTGGTCGGGGTATAATAGAGCTGTTAAATTCGTCTCGATGCAGATTGCAAGGCGAAAGTAGAGGATTCGATCTCTCTAGAAGCTACAAACCAGACGTCGCAAGCCCCGACAGAGTATTCTTCACACCACACACAAAGGAAAAGTGGAACACGACGCACCGGCGCATGCCATTCCCGTGGTGCAACGAAGAACGAGAGTGTGAGTACAACTTATTAAGGTTTACAAGCCTGTTGATACTCCCTCCGTCCGGGTTTGTTAGTCCTCTGCTAATTTGCAGCGCGACCAAAGCGTGAGACTACTGGCCTATTTAATCGATGCGAAATCTACTTAACAACCAATCAAGGGACGGTAATAAAAGCTTAATTATGTTTGCCATGCAAACCGTCACGTACAAACAGGAAGCAAAACCGAAACGAAAAATTGCCTAGCGCCTTTTCCGTGCATGCACTGGTCCGTTGCCTTTTCCACATGCAAACAACCTTGTTCACACACGGAGAGAAAACCGGAAACAAACTGACGAGGAGAGGAAGGAGCAGCCGAGTGGGACCAGGCCATAAATTTCGCCACGGTTATTTAGGAAATTAAATTTTTACGGGCCTTGTGGGGGCTTAGTTTCCGGACAAATAGATTTTCATTAGAGGACTAACAAATCAGGACGGAGGGAGTATGAAGTTTAACCAGAAAGCAGAGCCAGTCGGTCGGATCAATCATTTACAGGAGAGAGAGACCACACTGCTGCTCGAAGTGAGTGCAACTGCAGGTCGGAGTG
This sequence comes from Alopecurus myosuroides, assembly GCA_028641055.1. Lineage (NCBI taxonomy): Eukaryota > Viridiplantae > Streptophyta > Magnoliopsida > Poales > Poaceae > Alopecurus > Alopecurus myosuroides. The sequence continues at coordinate 139,253,748 of CM054059.1, forward strand.
ACCGGTCACTGCGAGACATAATTGGAATCTTGAAACAGGCCGCCAGGCCCGCCGCGACGTTCAATGTACCATGTGACGCGAGCAAAATTCTCGCCACCTCTCCCCCGTCGATCGCAGCAGATTCAAACCTGTTGTCGTTTTCCCTCGCATTGGATGCACACATTGTACACCTGGCAATCATGCTTCGAACTAGTGACGAACGGAGGAGCACAGGATTTACACTTACGTAGGAACAGCTGCACCATCGATCGAATTATTGGTTGCACAATGCTCGGAGAAAGCGAGGCCTGCGATGTTCCACGTATCGATCGTTAGCTGGCCCGGAGTCCGGAGAGCAATCGGGGCTGTTCCCCTGCCTCGACTATGCTCAACAGCTGAGCTGGTACGAGCCCCGGCGCATGCGCAGTGCCAAGCGGTCGCATCCTCGTCTCCTCTCTCTCCGGCGGCCGATCTACATCTACACACCGCAGACTGCTAGCACCATTCCTCCAGCTGTCCAAGTTGATAGAAAGCAAATGCTGAATCGTACGTACGGCCCGTGATGTTAGCGAGGATCCAGCTGGAGAGGCCAGTACATTTCAGTTAGTTGTGCCTCTATTTTTTTTTATTTTTTTTTTGCTTTTCTCTCTGCGGTGTCCATGACTCGTCGTCGTCAATGTATATACATCCCGGTGCTAGCTATAGCTCCGGCCTCCGGGGGATTAGCGGCATTTTAAAGTACACTCCAGTAGCTGGCAAACCATACAGCTGCTTGCTTGGCTTGGCTCAGTCAGTCCCAAGATAAGAAGGAATCGTCTTTGGCCGTGCACCTGCAGATGTGTGCAGACCAACAACAGGCCAGGGCGGTGGCAAGCAGCTGGGGGGACTGATGATGGGTAGATAAGATAGTTAAGCCTGCACTTGTTCCACCGATGGATTACTTTCCTGCCCAACCTCGTGACAACCGACGCTTGGCTCTGCCAATAGCCAGAGAGCAGCGTGCCGACGCTCTAGCTCTTTGCACGTCGGCTCGAATAATTCTCCCAACCTATTCAACACAGGGGGATCCACCACTTCTACCGGCAAATCTGGCGTACCGAAATATCTATCTAGCAATCCTGTCAAAGAAAAAATCAAGAAAAACCGACCTAGTGACATCTCTTGCACATAAATATACATTTTGACCTACTAAAATAAGAAATGGAGTAGCCAATATTTTTGCTGGCGGTGTTTCAAAGTTGTACCAAAACTTGTACTCGTAAGTGAAAAACATTGTAATATGGTTATTAATGTCAAAAACAAAAAATTCTAACAAATATACATATTGCATGCCCATTTTATAGTACATGTATTTTTTCATTAAAAAAAACTATCGCTTACAAACAACACGTTCGGTCATTTGAGGTATGTAAATAGCGTAATGCAAATCAACTAAAGAGTTAAGCGTAATCAATTATAAATCTATCTATCTATCTATACTTCTTATAAAGCAAAACCTCACTAACATGTATTAATTATTTTTCTATCTCAACATGCAAGCTATCCACATCATCCATCCTATTAGCCAATCAATAGTCCATGTCATCTCCACTAATATTTATTAACCATTACATGCAACCTGCACATCATCCATTTATTAAATCATCCAAATTTTCAAATTAACAATTTATGATGCATACCCATCACATGTCTATTAAAATTTACCATCACGAGATCAACTATTTTTACATGTTTCTTTAGACAACATAATATGTCATACATGTGTTTATAGAAAATGACTTTGAGACCCCCGCCCTTTGCATTGAAATTGTGCATATGAAATTTAATATAGTTCCTAAGTGGACCCCGCTGCAACGCACGGGGTATCTTCTAGTAGAACTAATCCGTAAGCTTAAGAACAGGTGGAGCGTAGAATAAATTTGAGATAAATTTACGACCTATTCTACATATATAGTTTAGAGCGGAAGTAAGGCGTGAAAAAATTCGTGGAAGCCGATACAGATTTGGATGGTTTGATCATACATACAGAACCAATAAGAATATCTACATCCTGGAAAAAGAATGCTTAGACGGTTATTCGTGATAAATAAAACCATATGCCATACTCTTAAGGATTAGCGTTTAGTGCAAAATCAGTTCCAGTAGTAGTGTGACCTAGGAAAGTACCTAATTTATTTGCAATCATCTGTACCATATAAGCTTAATTTTAAATTTTGTAAAGTTAAAATATGTATGTATTTTTTTTTTTGCGAAAAGGCCTATTGCCATATATCTACAGTAGTTCATGTAAGTTAAAAATTAGTTTTTTTGCAAGACAATAAAATAATCGTTAATACAATTTCATTGAGCTCAATATGCTAAAATATATGAGTATAATCTATGATTTTTTTGATTTTCTGCGAAGGAGAAAGCACCATTTGCATCTATAAAAAAAATGTGTGTGCTCTATTATAGAAAAAATATGCTTCAAAGTTCATTCCAGTGGCGGAGCTACAGTATAACATTGGGTTCACATGAACCCAATAAAACATGTGAAATCCTTCACTAAACTAATCTGCGTCACTTCTTAATTGAGAAAAAAATACACCACAAAAACCACACTGAACCCAATGGATTCATGATCAAGCTTCTCCACTGGTTCATTCGAGCTTCGTTTAAGCCCATATCATATACCTAGGCACTCGTACTTCATTTTTGTTATAGATTTTAGCATAGCTGATTAAATCGGTTTCATGGGGAAGGGGAGCAGGCTGTTCTTAGTTTCTTGGTATGTCCATTTGTTACCCTCTTTTACAGAATTTATAGTAAAATTGAATGAATTGTGTCTCGTCATATTCCATTTATTATAGTACAAAATAGTAAATTTGTGATATGAATTGTATAATATGTGTACTTATACTCCCTCCGTCTTTATATACAAGGCCACTACCAAATATACAATTTTGCTTCTTTATAATGCCACAAACACTAAACGAGGCAAACTAATGATGTTTTTCTCATGCAAGCTACAACATTAATTACTCAACCCAATAACCAAGCATGCATGGATACATGGGGACGTGACATGTTGTTGTGCTCCCCAAGAGCCCAATGGAGGAAGAGGAGTTGCATGCACTTATTTATTAATCTGGTAAACAAGGTTACTCCCTCCGTCCTCGTGTATAGGACACAATATCAAAAACATGCAGTCTCATCTATTAGGCACATTTTGCATTAATTCTCTTCTAATTAGTGGGTGGTTGCCTCTCTCGACCCCTCTCCACCAATGCATGTAATGTTTAAATCCCAATGAATGAATACCTAGGGTCTAGAGATTTGCTATGTGTGCCCTATACACCAGGACGAAGGGAGTAAATAAGTTGGCTTTGAGATGCATTAATTTGTTTACCTTGGCATCTGTAATACTCCCTCTTCACAATCTTTCTCTTGGGGTTTACCAACAACGGCGTCAAGGCTCCATCACACATCCTCCATCCGTCACGTTTCTGTCACTCGAGCACAGATGCAAAGGAGGCATGAACCCACTATCGAGCATAAATACTCCCTCTTGGAGTTACTAGCATCTATGGCGAGAGCATATACTAATAACGGAGAGCATGCAAGATCATAAATAACATAAGCATGAAGATAACATAATAGATTGATAATCAGAATACATATCATTCAACATTCATCGGATCCCAGCAAACACAACATGTAGCATTACATAAAGATGATCTCGATCATGTAAGGAAGCTCACGAGATCTAAACATGAGGTACAAAGTGGAGAGAACAACCATCTAGCTACTGCTATGGACCCGTAGTCCAGGGATGAACTAATCACGCATCACTTCGGAGGAAGGCATGATGGTGTAGACCCCTCCGGTTATGAATTCCCCTCCCGACAGGGTGCCGGGGAGAGCTCCAGAACCCTCGCGATCTCGGGATGACGATGACGGTGGCCTTTGGTGTTTCTCGGGACGAAGTGGTATATTTTTAGGGTTGATATGTCGGGGGGGTATAAATAGGCGAAAGAGCAAAGGCGATGGAGGCCTGGGGGCCCCACACCACCCCATGGCGCGGCCGGGGGCGCGTCGCCCTATGGTGTGGGCCTCCTGTGGCCCCCCTCCGGGTCTCTTCGGGACTCCGTGGAACCTTCGGGAATTCTAGGACCTCCGGACTTCAAATTTTCCAATTCTGAGAATATTTCCAGAACAACTTTTCTGAAACTAAAAACAACAGAAAACGGGGAACTGGCTCTGTGGCATCTTGTCAATAGGTTAGTCCGGAAAATCGATAAAAATGACATAGAGTTTATAGCAAACATGTAGGAAACAACATGAAAACAACATGGACCATCAGAAATTAAGGATACGTTCATGATGTATCAACATCCCCAAGCTTAGTCCCTACTCGTCCTCGAGTAGGTAAACGATAAAACACATAATTTCTGAGGTGACATGCTACCAACATAAACTTGACCATCAATAATGTAAAAGCATAAGTAAGCTGAGATCATAGAACTTCAACACAAGCATGATAAATAGAATTTTAATAGTAAAGCATAGTAATCACCTTTCATCATGAGAAGTAACACAAATAAAAGATCATGAATAACAATGCAACGAAAGATATATGTTTGTTTCAAGTATAGAGAAAACATGGCAAAGTGATATTTCGATAGTCCTTAAGAGTGGGGCAAGTCATAAATGCGAGGACACCTTCAAAGTTCATGAGAAAGACTAGAACCAATAATTAGAGAACAAGCAATAACACAACATGAATCAATTCATAATGTTTCTGGGACAAATGCACATAAAACTCAGAATGGCAACTATGCTCTCTCAACTGTGCATAAGGTTAGAAGATGGAGACTCAACATAAAAGTAAAAGAAAGGCCCTTCGCAGAGGGAAGCAGGGATCAACTCATGTGTTAGAGCTTTTATTTTATTAAACAGAAGTGTAAAAAGCTTTTTAGAGAGGTGTATGCTTATGTTAACGAATGGTAAAAAGAAAATACAATACGTCACAAGCCAACTAGACATCACAAGAGCGGCTCCCGTAGAAGTACGCATATGGGTAGAAGGTCGTCCCTCTTTCTCTTCTGTTTACACAATTATGATTTGACTGATAAATTAGGGGCAAAAATAGTGAAGAGAGTCTGTTGTTATTAATTTGGGGCTGGGCACCCCGCTGCCAGCTCTTATATCATTGGATAAGCAGATTAAGCCACTTGTCGAGGGTGTGAAATTCCAATCAACAAGTGAGATAAAGATTCTCTATTTACGTCCTCATGACCTAAAACAGGAGTAATTTTGAAAGTTTTAAAGGTAACACATGAGCAATTTACTTTGGAGTGGCGGTTAAATACTACATGTAGGTAGGTATGGTGGACACATTTGGTAAACTTTGGTTTTGGGAGTTGGATGCACGAGTAGAGCTCATACTCAGTACAGGTGGAGGCTAGCAGAAGACTGAGAGCGACAAATCAAGAGAGCATAAGAGTCATAATCATGCATAGTGACATAAACATCATTAATCAAAACATAAGTGGTACCACAAGTTCAAAAACTAAATGATCATAGAGGCTATAAGTGATTGGTTCATAGTCATAAACATGGTGTGAGCATGCGCCAAGTCAACCAAATAAAACATTCAAAGGAGAACACCACAAATTTATGCTTCAATATGACAAGAACAACTCATGATTCTTTCAATGGCACATTAAACACTCTAAGCTATTTGAGGCTAATCATGGTACTAAATAAACACAAGGTTTTAGAATTAAAATAACATCCAGCATGATATGAAAAAGTCTAGCCACAGTCTATACAAGCTTCTACTTGCACTGCTATAAATTCTACTACAAGCATCAGTTTCTTTTCCCAACAAGTACTATACAAAACATGATTTAACAAAAACTCTCTAAATGCTACAGCAAGAAAACATGAGAGTACTCACATAACACTACTAAAACTAACAGCTCCGAACAAGAGATGCAACGAAAACAAGAGCTAAACAGGAATTTTTTTAGCAGCTAGAATAAAAACTAAAATACTAGCATAACACGTATTCAAACGAAAAAGCGGAGCGTGTCTCTCTACCAAACAAGGAATCCTAGGGTCCAACTATATTATTGCAGCAAGGAAAACAAAGGAAAACAAAAGAAAAACAAACATATGCTCCAAGTAAACTTCATACGATGTGACCGAATAAAAATATAGTTTCACTAGAAGTGACCTCATAGATTGTTGATGAAGAAGGGGATGCCTTGGGCATCCCCAAGCTTAGATGATTGATTCTTCTTAAAATATTCTTGGATGAAACATGGGGGCATCCCCAAACTTTGACCTTGCACTCTTCTTGATCACATATATCACCCTCTTCTCTTGACCCTTGTAAACTTTCTTCACACCACACTCAAAGAGTAATCGCATTAGAGGGTTAGTGAAACAATAAAAATACATGGGTTCTGTAAGGGAAAAAGTGATATTGATACTTATAAACATTAGCTACAGCCACTGATGTTTTTTGAAGCAAAGAAATCCAATTGACATCGCAAAAGGGCAAATGCAAGAAAAATGGCAGAATATATCAAAACTAGAACAATCAATAAAGACGAATTTTTTCTAGGCACCTACATGGCTCAGATCGAAACACTTAAAGAAAAAAAGTTGAGGAATGATCCGAGTAATAAGCACAAGAGATCTCAGGTCATTCTGATTTTTCTGTGAATTATACGATTTTTCACGGTGGACAGCAGAAATCCAAAAACCAACTCCAACTCTTGTCAGAAACTTTACTTGGCACAACTAAACATGAAAATAAAGATAAAAAGGAGTTTCTACAGAATTATACAACCCCTTGACTCAAATAAAATAGAGAAAAATAAGGCAAAAAAATAAAACCATGGGTTATCTCCCAACAAGTGTTTTTCTTTAACGTCTTTTAGTTAGGCCCAGAAAAGTGGAATCAAGTGTTTTCAAGTGAAGAACCATCCAAATTGTAACTTGTTCGTATAATAGAATCAGAAGGCAACTTCATTCGCTTTCTAGGAAAGTGTTCCATACCTTTCTTGAGTGGGAACTGAAATTTAATATTCCCCTCTTTCATATCAATAACAACACCAACAGTTCTAAGAAAAGGTCTTCCCAAAACAATTGGACAAGAAGCATTGCATTCAATATTCAAGACAACAAAATCAACAGTGACAAAATTATTATTAACCATGATAAGAACATCATCAACTCTCCCAAAAGGTTTCTTTCTAACATTATCAATAAGACAAATATCCAAATAACAAGGTTCCGATGGTGGTAAATCAAGAATATCATAGAGTTTCTTGGGCATAAAAGAGATACTAGCGCCAAGATCACATAGAGAATTCCAATCAAAATCATTCACTTTCATTTCAATAATAGGTTCCCATCCATCATCTAGCTTCCTAGGGATAGAGGCTTCACACCTTAATTCATCCTCTCTAATTTTCATGAGAGCATTTGTAATATGTTTTGTGAAAGCCATATTCATAGCACTAGCATTAGGAAAAATAGAAAGCTTTTGTAAGAACTTAATCACTTCAGTTATGTTGCAATCATCAAAGTCAAGATACTTTTTTATCAAAGGTAATGGGACCATTGTCTCCCATATTTCTAAAAATTTCAGCACTTTTATCAGGAACATTTTTAGCAGTTTCAGGCAGTTTTGCATTTTTAATAGCAGACGTGCGAATGTTTCCAAGACCAATTACTTTACCATTGATAGTAGAAGGTTTTTTTTAGCATGAGAAGCTTCAGTTTTACTAGTGGTGGTGATGGTGCAAACATTAGCTATATTATTCTTTCTAGCTAATTCATCTTCTTTTTCCCATCTAGCATGCAGTTCAGCTAACATCCTAACATTATCATCAATTCAAATTTGGATAGCATTCAAAGTTTTGATTTCTTTAACATCATGAAGAGTAACCTTTAGTTTCATAAAATCAACATCAAGAGCAAGGCTATCAACTTTAGAAGAAAGAACATCAATTTTGCCAAATTTTTCCTCAACAGATTTATTGAAAGCAGTTTGTGTACTAATAAAATTCTTAAGCATGTTCTCAAGCTCAGAGGGTACACTTTTATGGTTGTTGTAGGAATTACCATAAGCATTGATATTATTGGGAGGATATGGCCTATAATTGTTGCTACCAAAATTATTCCTATAAGCATTGGTGTTGAATTTTTTTTTAATGAAGTTCGCATCAACATGCTCTTCATGAGCAACCAAAGAGGCTAAAGGAACATTATTTGGATCAATAGGATCATGGACATTCACAAGCATAGACATAATAGCATAAAGTCTATCATTCAAAGAGGAGGTTTCTTCAACAGAATTTACCTTCTTACCAGTTGTAGCTCTTTCTGTGTGTCGCTCAGAATAATTTACTATCATATCATCAAGAAGTTTTGTTGTTGATCCCAAGGTAATGGACATAAAGGTTCCTCCACCAGCTGAATCCAGAAGGTTTCTTGAAGAAAAATCTAGACCTGCATAAAAGGTTTGGATGATCATCCAAGTAGTCATTCCATGAGTGGGACAATTCTTTACTAAAGATTTCATTCTTTCCCAAGCTTTAGCAACATGCTCATTATCAAGTTTCTTAAAATTCATAATGCTACTTATTAAAGATATAATCTTAGCAGGAGGATAATATTTTCCAATAAGAGCATCTTTACACTTAGTCCAAGAATCAATATTATTTCTAGGCAAAGATAGCAACCATTCTTTAGCTCTTCCTCTCAAAGAGAAAGGAAACAATTTCAGTTTAATAATATCTTCATCTACATCTTTATATTTTTGCATCTCACATAGTTCAAAAAAATTATAAAGATGGACAACAGCATCATCAGTACTAACACCAGAAAATTGCTCTCTCATAACAAGGTTTAACAGGGCAGCCTCTATCTCATAAAAATCAGCAGTAGGAGCAGGTGGAGCAATAGATGTGCTAATGAAATCATTGTTGTTGGTGCTAGTAAAGTCACACAACTTAGTGTTCTCAGGAGTAGTCATTTTAATAAGACTAAAAACAGGATAAAACTACACCTAGAATAAGAACTAATTTATTTTTGTGTTTTTCATAAAGAGAAGCAAACAAGACAAAATAAAATAAACTAAGCAAAACAAAAACAAATTAAAGAGATTGGAAGTGAGCGACTCTCCTTGTAGAAATTCTCTTCCTCCCCGGCAACGGCGCCAGAAAACTTGATGGAGCCTTGATGCCCTCGTTGGTAAACCCCAAGAGAAAGATTGTGAAGAGTGCAGCGGCAAGTTTTTCCTCAGAAAAGAAACCAAGGTTGAATCAGCCAGTAGGAGGACAAGCAATCTCTGAAGGTTGATGCAGCTGAGGTGGCAGGGTGCACTACTGGTTCAGTAGCAATGTGGAACCTACACAACACAATCAAATCACTTTGCCCCAACGAAGCAGTGAGGTTGTAAATCTCACCGATTTTGCTGAGCACAAAGAGGTTAAACGCATGGTGTGGAAAACTGTATGAAGCAGTAGCAACAGTATGAAAGCAGTGTGAAAACAGTAGAGGCAGTGTGTGTATTATCAGTATGAGAAAATGGACCGAGGCCCACAGTTCACTAGTGGTGTATCTTCGTGAAAGATAAATAACATGCGTGGTGAACAAATTATAGCTGGGCAATTGACAGAAATGAAGGCTGCACCGTAGTGCATATGCAGGACATAAAGATTACTATGTGATTCATGCGAGCATTACAACAAAATACATAGACCGTCATCCAACTACATCTATGTCTAATAATCCACCCTCCAAATATCATCCGAACAAACGTTGGGTATTAAGTTGCAAGCAGCAGATTATCGCAGTAAGCAAAATGTGTAATGTAATCAATGTAAACTAGGTAAACACCGTTGTTTTCTCCCTAATGGCAATAAGACATCCTCCATCTGTCACGTTTCTGTCACTCGAGCACAGATGCAAAGGAGGCATGAACCCACTATCGAGCATAAATACTCCCTCTTGGAGTTACTAGCATCTACTTGGCCAGAGAATCTACTAATAACGGAGAGCATACAAGATCATAAATAACATAAGCATGAAGATAACATGATAGATTGATAATCAGAAGACATAGCATTCAACATTCATCAGATACCAGCAAACACAACATGTAGCATTACATAAATATGATCTCGATCATGTAGGGAAGCTCACGAGATCTAAACATGAGGTACAAAGTGGAGAGAACAACCATCTAGCTACTGCTATGGACCCATAGTCTAGGGATGAACTACTCACGCATCACTTTGGAGGAGGGCATGGCAGTGTAGACCCCTCCGGTGATGAATTCCCCTCCCGACAGGGTGCCGGGGAGAGCTTGAGAACCCTCTCGATCTCGGGATGACGATGACGACAGCCTCGGGTGTTTCTCGGGATAAAGTGGTATATTTTTAGGGTTGATATGTCGGGGGGCGGTGGAGGCCCGGGGGCCCCACACCACCCCATGGCGCGTCTAGGGGGCGCGCCGCCCTATGGTGTTGGCCCCCTGTGGCCCCCCTCCGGGCCTCTTCAGGACTTCGTGGAACCTTCAGGAATTCTAAGACATCGGGTCTTCGAATTTTCCAATTCCGAGAATATTTCCAAAACAACTTTTCTGAAACTAAAAATAGCAGAAAACAGGGAATTGGCTATGTGGCATCTTGTTAATAGGTTAGTCCGGAAAATCGATAATAATGACATAAAATGTATAGCAAACATGTAGGAAACAACATGGAACATCAGAAATTAAGGATACGTTCATGACGTATCAATGTTCTGTTGCCATTAGGGAGAAAACCATGGTGTTTACTTAGTTTACATTGTTTACATTACACATTTTGCTCACTGCGATTATCTGTTGCTTGCAACTTAATACCCAACATTTGTTCGGATGATATTCGGAGGGTGGATTATTAGTCATAGATGCAGTTGGATGACGGTCTATCTATCTTATTGTAATGCCCGCATGAATCACATAGTAATGTTTATTTCTTGCATATGCACTACGGTGCAGCCTTCATTTCTGTCAATTTCCCAACTGTAATTTGTTCACCACGCATGTTATTTATCTTCTATGGAGAGACACCACTAGTGAACTGTGGACCCCGGTCCATTTTATCATACTGATAATACACACACTGTTTCCACTGCTTTCACACTCCTTCCACTGTTTTCACAGTGCTGCTACTATTTTCATACTGTTCTCATATTGTTTTTCACACCATACGGTTAACCTCTTTGTGTTCAGCAAAACCTGTAAGATTGACAACCTCACTGCTTCGTTGGGGCAAAGTGATTTGATTCTGTTGTGTAGGTTCCACGTTGCTGCTGAACCGGTAGTGCGCCCTGCCATCTCAGCGGCATCAACCTTCTGAAGTTACTACTTCCTCCTACTAGTCGATTCAACCTTGGTTTTTTCTGAGGGAAAACTTGCCGCTGCACTTTTCATACCTTCCTCTTGGCGTCTCCCAACGAACGCGTGTTCACACGCATCAAGCATATTTTCTGGCACCGTTGCCGGGGAGGAAGAGAATTTGTGCAAGGGGAGTCTCTCACTTCCAATCTCTTTACTTTGTTTTTGTTTTGCTTAGTTTATTTTATTTTGTCTTGTTTTCTTATATTTATAAAAAACACACACAAAAATTAGTTCTTATTCTAGCTGTAGTTTTTATCATGTTCTTAGTCTTGCTAAAATGAGTGTTCTTGAAGTTCAAGTTCGTTCTTTTAAGCAATGATTTCTACGCACGCTTCTATTCTTATAGACAGTGTTGGGCCTCCAAGTGCAGAGGTTTGTAGAACAGCAGCAAGTTTCCCTTAAGTGGATCACCCAAGGTTTATCGAACTCAGGGAGATAGAGGTCAAAGATATCCCTCTCAAGCAACCCTGCAATTAAGATACAAGAAGTATCTTGTGTCCCCAACACACCCAATATACTTGATAGGTATATAGGTGCACTAGTTCGGCAAACAGATAGTGAAATGCGAGTAATATGGATGGTCATAAGTAATAATAGCAATCTGAAATAAATATGGCAGCAAGCAAACATGTAGCAGAACAGGCGAAAAACAGTGTTTCAATGATTGGAAACAAGGCCTTGGGATCCTACTTTAACTAGTGGACACTCTCAACAATGATCACATAATTGAATAACTAAACATCTTCTCTTCACTATGCTACTCATAACCCTCTCCGGTTGGATAACAAACACTAATCATTGCGTAGGACTGCAAAAAGCATTCCTTAAAGTAAGCATTCCCATGTCTAGTTAACCCCACGCCGTTGATATGTCCATTTTGCATCACTATTTTATATCATAATTTTATGTTATTCATCGATATATTTCATGTTATGATGCATCCCTTATGTTATTTTATCTTATTTTGCATGTTTCATAATTTTTGGAGAATAAACACCGGGACCAGAAATCTGATGGAAAAAGCACCGTCGAGATACCATATTTCAGAAGATCAAAAGAAGAAGGGGGACACCCGGGGTGTATTAGAAGTTCATAGGAGGAGTCCAGCTAGAACGGGAGACAGAGAGGGGCCACCAGGGGCCCACACCATGAGGTGGCGCCCCTGGCCGCGCCACCAGGTGGTGTGGCCACCCTGGCCCACCCCTGGTGGATATTTTTGGCGTACTTGGCCCCGAGGGAACCCTAAGACTCATACCATAATCGAAGAATTATTCCGCCACCGCCTCGGGGCGGAAAACACCCGAGAGAGAAAAGCTCTCTGTCAAGGAGAAATCTGTCGGGGAAATTCCTCCCCGGAGAGGGGAAATCATCGTCATCACTCTGGGCATCATCAAGATCGTCATCATCATCATCACCGCCAGCACCATCACCCTCATCATCCATCATCATCCCGCTGTAACAATTAGGGGCCTCTATCGTTATTTTACATTATATCTCTCTCCAGATGTGGATTACTTGTTAGTAGTTGATGCTTGTGAGATTTATCAGTGTTTGCACATAATGACCAGATTGTTATCATCCATTATATCACCTCTGATGATGATCCATATGATGTCTTGTGAGTAGTTCGTGTTGTTCTTGAGGACATGGGAGAAGTCAAGTTGTTAGTAGTGAAGTAATGTTGAGTAATATTTGATGGTTTGATATTTAAGTTGTGGTGTTATTCTTCTAGTGGTGTCATGTGAACGTCGACTACATGATACTTCACCATGTATGGGCCTAGGGGAATGCATCGTGTATTTGGCTACTAATTGTGGGGTTGCCGGAGTGCAGAAACTTAAACCTCCGTTAGAAAACCATTACACGAGGGAGCATAGGATCCCGGAGTTTAAAGCTTGTGGTTAGTTTATTTCTTAATTAATTTCTTGTAGTTGCAGATGCTTGTAAGTGGTATAATCACAAGTATGTATTAGTCTTGGAAGGGACGGTAAATTAGCATAGGTTCACCCACACAACACTTATCAAAACACTAAGATTATTCAGCGGCATGGAACAAAAGCACTTGACAGAAACCTCCCATGTGTCCTCGAGAATGTCTGTTGATCATAAGTAAACCCACCGGCTTGTACTTTGCTAAAGAAAGAATTGGGCCACTTGCTGCAATTATTATTACCACATTTTATTTACTCGCACTTTATTTATCTGCAATATCAAAACCCCCTACAAATTTATCTTACAGTATTTACGGTTATTCCTTCATCGAAACTGCTTGTCAACACCTTCTGCTCCCTGTTGGGTTCGACACTCTTATTTATCGAAAGTACTACGATACACCCCCTATAATTGTGAGTCATCAAGACTATTTTATGGCGCCTTTGCCGGGGAGTGACGCGCTATTGGGAAGTGGAATTGATAAAGGAAGTTTCTGTTGTAAGTGTTGTTTTTATTACTGTGTACTTCTTTATTACACTATGTTTGGATCTCCTTTTGAGTCCTTATTTGTGGGAACTGCTGACACTGCTAGGGTAGTAAGTGTCCCACCGCCTGATAATTTGAATCCTTATAAATTACCTACAAAGATTGTTAAACATGTTAGGAATAACTGCTATTCAGGTGATCGAACTGTCCATCCTGGTGATCATTTGCTCTTTTTACATGAATTATGCGAGTTGTTCAAGTGTGCAGGTATTACAATGGTCCAAGTGAAGAGGAAATTATTCTCTATATCATTGACATGACGAGCCGCTGAATGGTTCACACTGCTGAAAAATATCCATACTATTGGATCGGAGGAAATTGTGCCTCTCTTTTATTCTAAATTCTATCCTCCCATTGGAATTCATAGAGATCGGAATTATATATATAATTTTTAGCCTCATGACGGAGAGAGTATTTCCCAAGCATGGGGATATTGAAGTTACTAATGCTCAAATGCCCCATTCCTGAGCTCCCCAGTAATGTTGTTATTAATAATTTCTATGCAAGGCTTCCTCTTCATGATAAGGATTTATTGGATGCTTCTTGTTCTGGATCATTCACACTTATGAAGGATGAAGCTAAATGGGATCTTCTTGACCGTATTCAAGAAAACACTGAAAGATGGGAGAATGAAAAAGGTAGAAATTCAGGTATAAATTATGATTATGAATGCATTAAAACTTTTATGTCATCTGATGATTTTCATAACGTTAGTATTGTTTATGGTCTTGATTCTCAAGTTGCTGCAAACTTATATAAGGCCTTTGCTTCTTATATTAATATTCCTAAACAGGAATGGGACAAGTACCATGCACCTTATAAAGATACCGTTAATTGTGTTCCTGCTAGAGATATAGTAGTTCATACCGTCGATTCTATTTTTCTTGGACCTTATATTGAGAAGATTCCTTTCCCTGCTAAGGTAAAAGTACATTCTATGTTAGCTAGAGTGGTTAATAAAAGTGCAAGGAAACCTGTGGAACTCGAGGAACAAATAACTGTAGAACCTACAGTAGCAATAGTAAAGGACCTTGTTTCTGAAAATGTAGAAGAGGGACACATTATATTTTGTGAATATGCTTCTAATATTGTCTCTCATCCTAGTAAATCTAGGAAACCTAGTGTTCCTGTGCTATCTGTTAGGATAGGTGATCATTGCTATTATGGTTTGTGTGATATTGGTGCTAGTTCTAGTGTTATTCCTTATGAGCTTTATAAAGAAATCATGCATGAAATTGGTTCTTGTGAACTTGAAGACATTGATGTGATTATTCAACTTGCTAATAGGGAAACTATTTACGATTGGTATTGTTAGAGATGTGGAGGTCTTATGTGGTAAAACTAAATATCCTGTTGATTTTCTAGTACTAGGCAGTTCTGCTAGTGATACTTGTCCTATTTGGTAGACCTTTCTTAAACACTTGTGGTGCTATTATAGATTGTAAAAAGGAGAAAATCCTTACAAAATTTTTGATGGAGAATCTTATGAATTTAATTTCTCCAAATTTGCTAAAGCACCTTATCAAGCTGAATTACCTAATGAGAATTATAGAGTTGAACAATTGGCTGCTATTGCTCTTGCTCCTAACAATCCTTTGCAGCAATACATGGAAGACCGCGAAAGTGGTGTCTTTATGGAAGAAAAAAAATGAAATTGACGATATTTTCCTACATCAGCCAGCGATGCTGAAACATAATTTACCGGTGGAAGACTTGGATACCACATTACCACCCAAGGAGGATCTTGTTTTTTATTTAAAGCCTTTGCCTCACAATCTTAAATATGCTCATAGTGACGATGAGAAATTATATCTTGTTATTATTAGTTCTAAACTTTCTGGTAAAGAAGAGGAGAGATTATTGGGAACTAGAACGATACCCCGCGCGTTGCGGCGGGGATCCCTTATAGGTAATGGCATGTTTATTTTTTGATGTAGAGGCCAAGGTTTTAACCTCCTTTTTGAAAAAACAACATAATACGTCTAAAGAAATATGAAAATTCGGTTGATCATACTTGAGATACTAAATTTTATAGACATGCGATGCGTACTATAAACCATTAGTTTGAAAAATGGATGGTTTAAGGAATATATGATATGTAGGTTGCATAAATCATTAAATTGAATTATGGATGGTTAAAATAATGTATGATATGTAGCTTGCATGTAATAATTAATAATATTAGAGGAGATGACATGGGCAATTGATTGGCTAAGAGGATGGATGATGTGGATAGCTTGCATGTTGAGATAGAAAAATAATTAATGCATATTAGTGGGGTTTTGCTTTATAAGAAGTATAGATATTGAAGAAACACAGAGGTGCTATTGGTTATACCCTTGATGATTTGAAGGGCATTTCTCCTTCTATATGTCAGCATGCTATTAATATTGAACCTGACGTAAAGCCAGTTGTTGAACATCAATGCCATTTAAATCCTAAGATGAAGGATGTGGTAAGAAACGAGGTATTGAAACTTCTTGATGCTGATACTATTTATCCTATTGCTGATAGTAGATGGGTTAGTCATGTGCATTGTGTCCCTAAGAAAGGAGGGATGACTGTTTTGCCAAATGAAAATAATGAACTTATTCCTCAAAGAGTAGTGGTCGGTTATAGGATGTGTATTGATTTTAGGAAAGTTAATAAGGTTACTAAGAAAGATCATTATCCTTTACCTTTTATTGATCAAATGTTAGGAAGGTTGTCTAAGAAAACTCATTTCTGCTTTCTTGATGGTTATTCTGGGTTCTCTCAAATTGCTGTTAGGAAGCTTGATCAAGAGAAAACAACTTTTACTTGTCCTTTTGGAACCTATGATTATAGACGTATGCCTTTTGGTTTATGTAATTCTCCTGCTACTTTTCAAAGATGCATGTCTGCTATCTTCCATGGTTTTTGTGAAGAAATTGTGGAAGTCTTCATGGACGATTTCTCCGTCTATGGAACTTCTTGTGATAATTGTTTGCAGAATCTTGATAAAGTTTTGCAGAGATGTGAGGAGACTAATCTTGTTCTTAATTGGGAGAAATTCCATTCTATGGTTAATGAAGGAATTGTTCTTGGACATAAAATTTCTGAAAGAGGTATTGAAGTTGATAGATCTTAAGTTGAAGCTATTGAGAAAATGCCCTATCCCAGGGATGTCAAAGGTATTCGTAGTATTCATGGTCATGATGGTTTCTATAGAAGGTTTATTAAATATTTCTCTAAAATAATAAAGCCTCTTACTAATCTTCTTCAAAAAGATGTACCTTTTGTTTTTGATGAAGATTGTAAAGAAGCTTTTGAAATTTAAAGAGGGCTTTAATATCTGCCCCTATTGTTCAACCACCTGATTGGAATTTACCATTTGAAATTATGTGTGATGCTAGTGATTATGTTATAGGTGTTGTTCTTGGACAGCGGATAGATAAGAAGTTAACTGTTATTCATTATTCTAGTAAAACTCTTGATGCTGCTCAAAAGAATTATGCTACCAGTGAGAAAGAGTTCCTAGATCTAGTTTTTGCTTGTGATAAATTTAGGTAGTATATTTTGGATTCTAAAGTTACTATTCATACTGATTATGCTGATTATGCTAACTTTATTATTTCCAAGTATTTGCCTCCTACCTTTACAGCTCAGCAAAGAAGAAAATTCTTATATGTTTTGAGGAATTATTTTTGGGATGACCCACACATATATAAAGAAGGTGTTGATGGTATTATGCGAAGATGTGTTCCTGAAAATGAACAACGAGAGATATTGAGAAAATTTCATAGTAGTGCTTAGGGAGGACATCACGCTGGAGATAGAACTGCACATAAGGTTATACAATCAGGTTTTTATTGGCCTACTCTCTTTAAAGATGCTAAAAAGTTTATTTTATCTTGTGATCAATGTCAAAGGGCTGTAAATATTTCTAGACGTAATGAAATGCCTATGAATTGTTCTCTTGTTATTGAACCATTTGATTGTTGGGGTTTTGACTTTATGGGTCCTTTCCCTCCTTCACAAGGCTACACTCATATTTTTGTTGTTGTTGATTATGTTACTAAATGGGTAGAGGCTATACCTACTAAAAGTGCTGATGGTGAAACCTCATTAAAAATGCTTAAAGACATTATTTTCCCTAGGTTTGGTGTGTCTAGATATCTTATGACTGATGGGGGTTCTCATTTTATTCATGGTGGTTTTAGAAATACTCTTTCTAAATATGATGTTAATCATAGAATTGCCTCACCCTATCATCCTCAAACTAGTGGGCAAGTAGAATTATCAAATAGAGAAATCAAATCTATCTTGCAAAAGACTGTTAACAAATATAGAAAAAATTGGGCTAAGAAATTAAATGATGCTCTGTGGGCCTATAGAACTGCTTATAAAAATCCCATGGACATGTCTCCTTATAAGATGGTTTATGGAAAAGCTTGTCACTTGCCCCTAGAATTAGAACACAAAGCTTATTGGGCAGTGAAAGACCTAAATAGAGATTTTAAACTTCTGGTGAGAAAAGGTTGCTTGATTTAAGTTCTTTAGATGAATGGAGGAGTGAAGCATATGAAAATGCTAAGCTCTTTAAAGAGAAAGTAAAAAGGTGGCACGATAAGAGAATTATTAAAAGAGAATTTCATGTTGGTGAGAAAGTGCTATTGTATAGGTGTCGTATCAGATTTTTTGCAGGAAAATTACTCTTGAGATGGGAAGGACCTTTTGTTATTGAAGAGGTATATCGTTCGGGAGAAATTAAAATTGTTTCCCTTGAAGACAACTCTTCACAAGTGGTTAATGGCCAAATACTCAAGCATTATATTTCTGGAGATCCTTATAATGAATATGTTGATTGTATTCGAGCCATGATCCCGGAGGAATTTATTAAGAAGCACATTTCAGAAACTACAGAGTCAGTTTTCGAATAGGTATTAGTTTTGGTAAGAAAACTTTCACGAAACATCTTCCAACTTTTATTTTTACTGTTTTTGGAAAATATGAAAAATTATGAACCGGAAACGAAGCCCAGAGGCTCCACACCATGGGGTGGCGCGGGCCCACTCCTGCCGTGCCAGCCCATGGTGTGGGCGCCCCGGAGCCCCTCTCCGACTCGTTTTCAACCCGGAATTTCTTTTGTTATGAAACTTTTTGCTATATAATCCCCCGGACCCCCCCCCCAGGTTTGTATATCGTTTTCTTGTCGTGTTTCTGTTTTGAGCTGTTTCTGCCAGATTACAGCTTCAGATCTAGAGCAACAATAGCCTCTCATGGATCTCCCAAAGACAGTTTCTTTGAGAACGTCGTCAACCCGTACATGAACGAGTTGAAGATGCATCCCAAGGAATTGCTGCTCAAGGACGGGAAGGTGCAGATTGAAAATGTTCGAGGCCCTAAAGGAGAAGGCAGTCTGGAAGCTAGGATGGAAGAAGTGGAGCAAGAAGTTTTTAGGTACAAAAAGATGGGGGAGCGTGAAGTTGATATCATCCACAGGATAAAGACAGAACAGATCGCTGAATACAAGAGGGAGAATTTGAAGCTTTGGGGGGAGATTTTCTCACTCACCAAGACCACCAATGATTTGCAAGCACAACTCTATGATATTCAGAACCAGAACTATCAGTATGAGAACATGTTTAAACGTATAAGCTCTGCTGCTAGTTTCAGGATGTTGGAGACCAGGACATCATTTGTGGATGGAGAGCCTTTACCTTGGAAGACCGAGGATGAGAAGGATTCACCACCACCACCGAAGAATTGATTCGTCATTGGTTTTGGCATCCCCTCGGCTTGTTCCAAGCTTGGGGGGAGTGTCGCGGTATCACATCACTATCTTTCATCTTTTTACTTTTTTAGTAGAGTCATATCATGAGTAGAGAAGTTATCATATAGGATGGTTTGCAGTATGGAAGTATCTCTCCTTAGTTGGTTATCATTGTATCCGTTGGTGTGAGTTGTCGGTTTGAAATATCAATGAGAAGTTTCATCATTTACTTTGTACACACCTTATTTTAGTTTTCAATTTATGTCATATGGTTGAGCTTGTTGTTAGTATTTGGTATAACTCTAGAGACCATCAAGTTAATCTAGTTGGTTTTGGCAAACTTAGCTTGGGTCAGTAGAAATAATATTTTGAGATTCTAGTATAAGAAAGAGGAATTTGCCTGTTAGCTCATAAACTTAGTATTCACAAGTTAAGATTGCTTGGGCTTTTAATGAAGATTGCACGATTGGTTTCATCATATGTATATTTGTTTGTTTTCCCTCAACTCTTATGACTTGCTACCCAACCTTGCTAGCCAAAAACCCTGTACTAAGTATGAGCTCTACTCGTGCATCCAAACCCTGAACCAAAACCTTGCCATTTGTGTCCACCATACCTTCTTACATGTGGTAATTCACCGCCGCTCCAAGTAAATTGCTCATGTGCTACCTTTAAAACTTTTAAATTACTCCTGTTTTGTGTTCCTGTTTTTGCTCATGAGGATGTCAATAGAGAATCTTTATATCACTTGTTGATTGGACTTCAAACACCTGGACTAGTTGCTTCATCCGCTTATCCAAATGCTACAAGAGCTGGCAGCGGGGTGCCCAGCCCCAAACTAATACACAAATTCTCTTCACTATTTTTGCCCCTGATTTATCAGTCAAAGCATAATCGTGTAACTAAAAGAGAACAAGGGATGACCTTCTACACCAGTTGCGTCCTTCATATGGGAGCCGCTCTTATGAAGTTTAGTTGGCTTGTGAGGTACTGTATTTTTTGTTTACCATTCGTTGACACTAGCATACACCTCTCAAAATTAGACACTCCTCCATGGTTTGTGATTGTTGGCAGGCACCCGAGGATTCAGTTAGCCATGGTTTGTGTAAGATGGATGGGAGGAGTGTCATGCATTTTATACCTCTGTTTATTAAAATAAAAGCTCTAGGACATGAGTGATCAATGCTTCCCTCTGCGAAGGGCCTATCTTTAACATTTACGTTGCGTCAGTAAACCAACTTCCTTCTGTCTCCAGCAAGCATTTGAGTTGTTGTGATCTCACCATCTATATGTTGATTTATTCAATCATGTTTTCTATCCTTCTTTGTTTAGCACATGCTTTATTATCTGAATGAATATTACTTTGAAAGCTATGAATCACTGTAAAAGGATTGTTATAATTAAACAAGTTAATCTCTACAATATAAGCCTTGTTATAAATACCTCACCTAAGATAAGTATGATATCATTAAATGTTCTCTGGCCAAGAACAAAGTTTGCCATCACCAATTTTGATTCTCTCCTTTGCATCTTTGTTTGTGACTCCCATTGCTCGTTTCAAGTTAAGTTATATGAGAGGAAGTTGCTGTCTATAATGATTGGTGTATAGATAAATGTGATGCTTCTTGTCCGTATTTTATTTATCGACTCTTCACTCCATAAACTTGTGGTCATGTTTACTGAGTTCAGTTTCTCTTGGGGACAAGCGAGGTCTAAGCTTGGGGGGAGTTGATACGTCCATTTTGCATCACTATTTTATATGATAATTTTCTATTATTCATCGATATATTTCATGTTATGATGCATCCCTTATGTTATTTT
This sequence comes from Alopecurus myosuroides, assembly GCA_028641055.1. Lineage (NCBI taxonomy): Eukaryota > Viridiplantae > Streptophyta > Magnoliopsida > Poales > Poaceae > Alopecurus > Alopecurus myosuroides. The sequence goes on from CM054059.1 coordinate 139,275,206, forward strand.
ATCTTATTTTGCATGTTTCATAATTTTTGGAGAATAAACACCGGGACTAGAAATCTGATGGAAGAAGCACCGTCGAGATACCATATTTCAGAAGATCAAAAGAAGAAGGGGGACACCCGGGGTGTAGTAGAAGTTCATAGGAGGAGTCCAGCTAGAAGGGGAGACAGAGGGGGGCCATCAGGGGCCCACACCATGAGGTGGCGCCCCCTGGCCGCGCCACTAGGTGGTGTGGCCACCCTGGCCCACCCCTGGTGGATATTTTTGGCGTACTTGGCCCCCAGGGAACCATAAGCTTCATACCATCGTCAAAGAATTATTCCGCCGCCTCGGGGCGAAAAACACCCGACAGAGAAAAGCTCTCTGGCAGGGCAAAATCTGCAAGGGAAATTCCTCTCCGGAGAGGGGAAATCATCGCCATCGTCACCGTCAGCACTCGGGGCATCATCAAGATCGTCATCATCATAATAATCACCACCAGCACCATCACCCTCATCATCCACCGTCATCCCGCTGTAACAATTAAGGGCCTCTATCGTTGTTTTACATTAGATCTCTCTCCCGGTGTGGATTACTTGTTAGTAGTTGATGCTCGTGAGATTTATCGGTGTTTGCACTTTATGACCAGATTGTTATCATCCATTATATCACCTCTGATTATGATCCATATGATGTCTTGTGAGTAGTTCTTGTTGTTCTTTAGGACATGGGAGAAGTCAAGTTGTTAGTAGTGAAGTAATGTTGAGTAATATTTGATGGTTTGATATTTAAGTTGTGGTGTTATTCTTCTAGTGGTGTCATGTGAACGTCGACTACGTGATACTTCATCATTTATGGGCCTAGGGGAATGCATCGTGTATTTGGCTACTAATTGTGGGGTTGCCGGAGTGACAGAAACCTAAACCCCCGTTAGGAAACCATTACACGAGGGAGGGTAGAATCCCGGAGTTTAAAGTTGTGGTTAGATTTATTTCTTAGTTACTTTCTTGTAGTTGCGGATGCTTGCAAGGGGTATAATCACAAGTATGTATTAGACTTGGATGGGACGGTACATTAGCATAGGTTCACCCACACAACACTTATCAAATCACTAAGATTATTCAACGGCATGGAACAAAAGCACTTGACAGAAACCTCCCATGAGTCCTCGAGAACGTTTGTTAATCATAAGTAAACCCACCACCTTGTCCTTTGTTGAAGAAAGGATTGGGCCACTTGCTGCAATTATTATTACTGCATTTTATTTACTCGCACTTTATTTATCTGCAATATCAAAAACCCCTATAAACTTATCTTTCAGTATTTACAGTTACTCCTTCATCGAAACTGCTTGTCAACACCATCTGCTCCTTGTTGGGTTCGACGCTCTTATTTATCGAAAGTACTACGATACACCCCCTATACTTGTGGGTCATCAGCTGTCACTATGAGCGCCCTCGAAGGTACTAGACAAACACCACAATTCATAGAGGAGACGCACACGATGTGCACACTGTCACCTTCACACCGCGGGACAAGGTGACTCCAAAGTTCATATTAATAAAACACTTGAGTAGCACAAGATGAAGAGTAACATCTACTTATTCAACTAGATTACAAAGCTCACGATCACATATAGATCACACCATGGGAGAGAGAGATGAACCACATAGCTACCGGTAGAGCCCTCAACCCCTGGGGATAACTACTCCCCCCTCATCATAGGAGACAGCAACGACGATGGAGATGGCGGTGGAGTCGATGGAGATGGCTTCCGGGGGCACTTCCCCGTCCCGACAGGGTGCCAGAGCAGAGATCTATCCCCCGAAACTTGGGTTGACGATGACGGTGGCTGCGGAAGGTTTCGTGGAATTTCTCCGATTCTTTTAGGGTTTTCCCTCGGGGGAGTATAAACAGGCGAAAGGGCGATGCCAGGGGGTGACCAGGGGGCCACACCACATCCCGGCGTGGCCATAGGGAGAACCGTGCTCCCCTATGGTGTGGTGGCTCCCGGGCACCCCTCCGGGTCTCTTCAGGACTCCGTGGACCCTCCATAACTTCTAAGACTTATGGCTTTTGAATTTTCCAATTCCGAGAATATTTCCAGAACAACTTTTCTGAAACTAAAAACAGCAGAAAAAAGGGAACTGATACTTGGCATCTTGTTAATAGGTTAGTCCCAAAAACGTGTAAAAATGCTATAAAGAAGGGAGAAAACAGGTAGCAATTGGCATAATATCAACATGGAACATCAGAAATTATAGATACGTTGGAGACGTATCAAGCAACAAGGTGGAGAAAGTTTGAAAGATGCTTGGTATAGGATAAGTGATGCTCATCATAGATGCACTAAGAAATATTCCATTTTAATACTTCTTAGGAATATTTATGTTGGTATTACTAGCTGGTATAGGTATTTCTTTTAGACAATCTTATAGGCGGTAATTTTCTGGGAACACCTGCTTTGGAAGCCTGTAATTTAATTAAAAGTTTAGTTGGAACACCACCTACTAAGGTTGTTAAAACTGAAATCACTTTAGATGATGTTATTAAAAAGCTAAACTCTATGGAGAAAAATTTACCAAATTTCCTTGATAATGCTAGCAAAGCTAATGAATCAATAGTAAGTATCAACAAGAGAGTTATTGTTTTAGAAGCTAGCAATATCCATGATAGTCAAAATATGAGGATTGGTAAATTAGAGGGGGCTATGGAAACTTTAAAGTAAAAACATTCTTCTCTTAAGTTTAAGAGGGAGAAACCTCCTACAGGAAGAGATAAAAAAATTATGTATGTCCCTAAGGTGCCTAAACCAAAATACCCTAATATACTTAAAATAAATAAAACTTTAAGTGAAACTAAAACTGATTTGCATGTTGATTCATCTTCAGGGGTGTCTAAGTTACCCATTTCTACAATTGGGGTTTTGGAGTAAATTATTGATTTGGATGCTTCTTCAATTGAAAACACTTGATTCCACTTTTCTGGGCCTAGCTAAAAGGCGTTAAAGAAAACACTTCTTGGGAGATAACCCATGGTTTTCTTTTTGCTTTGTTTTTCTCTGTTTTCTTTGAGTCAAGAGGTTTCATACTTTTGTAGAAACTCGTTTGTATCTTTATTTTCATGTTTTAGTTGTGCCAAGTAAAGTTTCTAACGAGAGTTGGAGTTGGTTTTGGATTTCCGCGCAGGAAACAAATCTCTGCTGTGCACCGTAAAAAAATTGTATAAAACACAAAAAGATCAGAATGATCTGAAATTTTGTGTGTTTATTCCTCAGCTAATTACGCAACTTTTTCGTTCTTTAAGTTGGAGTTGTTTTTGGATTTCCGCGCAGGAAACAAATTTCTGCTGTGCACCGTAAAAAAATTGTATAAAACACAAAAAGATCAGAATGATCTGAAATTTTGTGTGTTTATTCCTCATCTAATTACGCAACTTTTTAGTTCTTTAAGTTTTTCGATCTGATCAACGTAAGTGCCCCGAAAAAATTCGTCTTTACAGACTGTTCTGGTTTTGGCAGATTCTGTCATTTTTCTTGCATTTGCTCTTTTTACGATGTCAAGTGGATTTCTTTCCTTCATTAAACATCAGTGGCTGTATCTAATGTTTAAAATTATAAATATAACTTATTCCCATACAAAACCCATGGATTTTTGATTGTTGCACTAGCCCTCTAATGCGAGTTACTCTTTGAGTGTGGTGTGAAGGAAGTTTTCAAGGGTCAAGAGAAGAAGGTGATATAATGTGATCAAGAAGAGTGCAAGATCAAAACTTGGGGATGCCCCCGTGGTTCATCACAGCAAATATTAAGAAGCTTGAAGCATCTAAGCTTGGGTATGCCCAAGGCATCCTCTTCTTCATCAACAATTTATCAAGCCATTTCTAGTGAAACTATATTTTTATTCGGTCACATGATATGAAATTTATTTGGAGCGTATGTTTGTTTTTTTGTTTTTGTTTTTTTCCCTTAATGAAATAATATAGTTTTACCCTAGAATTCCTTGTTTGGTAGAGAGACATGCTTCGCTTTTTTATTTGAATACTCGTATGCTCGTATTATTAGTTTTTCTTCTAGCTGCTGCAAAATTCATGTTTAGCTCTTTTTTGCATTGCATCTCTTATTCAGAGATGTTAGTTTTAGTAGTGTTATGTGAGTACTCTCATGTTTTCTTGCTGTATCATTTAGAGAGTTTTTGCTAAAACGTATTTTGTATGGTGTTTGTTGGGAAAAGAAATTGCTCCATGTAGTAGAATTTATAACGATGCAAGTAGAAGCTTGTATAGACTGTGGCTAGACTTTTCATTTCATGCTAGATGTTATTTTAATTCTAAGGCCTAGTAGTTATTTAGTAGCATGATTTTTCTCAAATAGATGAGAGTGTTTAATGTGCCATTGAAAGAATCATGAGTTGTTCTTGTCATTTTGAAGCATAAATTTGTGGTGTTCTCCTTTCAATGTTTTATTTGGTTGACTTGGCGCATGATCACACCATGTTTATGACTATGAACCAGTCACTTATAGCCTCTATGATCATTTAGTTTTTGAACTTGTGGTACCACTTATGCTTTGATTAATGATGTTTTTGTGGCTATGCATGATTATGGCCATTATTGCTCTCTTGATTTGTCGCTCCTAGTCTTTTGCTAGCCTCCACCTGTACTGAGTATGAGCTCTACTCGTGCATCCAACTCCACAAAACCAAAGTTTGCCAAATGTGTCCACCATACCTACCTACATGTGGTATTTAACTGCCACTCTAAAGTAAATTCCTCATGTGTTACCTTTGAAACTTTCAAAATTACTCATGTTTTGTGTTCCTGTTTTAGCTCATGAGGACGTAAATAGAGAATCTTTATCTCACTTGTTGATTGGAATTTCACACCCTAGACTAGTGGCTTCATCCGCTTATCCAATTGACAGAAGAGCTGGCAGCGGGGTGTCCAGCCCCAAATTAATAACAATAGATTCTCTTCAATATTTTTGCCCCTGATTTATCAGACAAAGCATAATTGTGTAAACAAAAGAGAAAGAGAGATGACCTTCTACCCAAATGCGTCCTTCTATGGGAGCCCCTCTTCTGAAGTCTAGTTGGCTTATGATGTACTGTATTTTCTGTTTACCGTTCGTTGACATAAGCATACACCTCTCTTCAAAATAGACACTCCTCCATTGTATGTGATTGTTGGAAGGCACCCGAGGGTTCGGTTAGCCATGGTTTGTGTAAGATGTTTGGGAGGAGTGTCAAACATTGTATACCTCTGTTTAACAAAATAAAAGCTTTATCAAATGAGTGATCCCTCCTTCCCTCTGCAAAGGGCCTTTCTTTTACTTTTATGTTGAGTCTCCATCTTCTAACCTTATGCACAGTTGAGAGAGCATGGTTGCTATTCTGAGTTTAGTGTGCATTTGTCCCAGAAAAATTATTCATTAATTCATGATGTGTTATTATTTGTTCTCTAATTATTTGTTCTAGTCTTCCTCATGAACTTTGAACGTGTCTTGGCATTTATGTTTTGCCCCCACTCTTAAGGACAAACGTATATATTTCGAGTGCATTATTATCCATGATCTTTTATTTGTGTTACTCCTCATGATGCAAGGTGATTGCTATGCTTTATTGTTAAAATTTTATTTATCATGCTTGTGTTGAAGTTCTATGATCTCAGCTTACATATGATGTTACTTTATTTATGATCAAGTTTATGTTGGTAGCATGTCACCTCAGAAATTATGTGTTTTTTCGTTTACCTACTCGAGGACGAGTAGGAACTAAGCTTGGGGATGTTGATACGTCATAAATGTATCCTTAATTTCTGATGTTCCATGTTGTTTTCGTGTTATTTTCTACATGTTTGTTATACACTTTATGTAATTTTTATCGATTTTTGGGACTAACCAGTTGAAAACATGCCACAGAGCCAGTTCCCTGTTTTCTGCTATTTTTATTTTCAGAAAAGTTGTTCTGAAAATATTCTCGGAATCGGAAAATTCGAAGCCCGGAAGTCTTAGAATTCCTGAAGGTTCCATGGAGTCCCGAAGAGGCCCGGAGGGGGGCCACACCATAGGGCGGCGCGCCTGAAAGCGCATGGTGCCCCCATATGTGGTTTTGGTAATTAATGACAATCCTTAAGGACTAATGTTTGTATTGAGATATTCTTTCAGGACTTGTCCATAAGAATAGTTTGGAGTCCTTGTGTGAATCGAAGAAGATGGTATGATCATGTGATGTCCAAGACAAAGCCACCAAGATTAATATGATCCAGCGGTAGTACCGGGCACCCCAGCGGTAGTACCGTGTTGCACAGCAAGCGGTAGTACCGCGCCCAGTACCGCCAGAGTAAAAATGGCTACTGCATCCAGCGGTACTGGTTCAGTAGTACCGCTGTGGTCTTATTGATCTTGAGCAAAACCTTGCTCAGCGGTAGTACCGCTACTGGCTGGCGGTAGCACCGCTACCTATCAGGAAGCGGTAGTACCGCCCTCAGTACTGGCCCTTGTACCGCTGGCTAAGTTTTGCTCTCGGTATCGCACGGTACTAGAGCGGTAGTAACCTAGTACTACCGCCAGCCACTATGATTTAATTCGAAGATTGTGGCCAGCGGTAGTACCGGTGTGCACTCGCGGTAGTACCGCTGCTGGAGTACCACGGTACTTTGGCAGTTGTACCGCCCGCGCCCTGTGACTGGGACTCTCTAGTACCGCGTGCGTACCCAGGTTGCTGTAGTACCGTTGCACCCAGCGGTAGTACCGTTGTGCTGTTAAGCTTATTGCTTCGATGTCTTGAAGAACAAGATGGGGTGGTCTTTCATGTCTACCTTCAAGACATCAACTTTATGGACAAAGAAAGGATAAAAGATACTAGGTTTATCATGCGTATGATCAACTCACAAAGCTACAATATGTACCTAGTGGGATTATGTATCTCGTGGTAATGGTAAGCAATTGTCCATATAGCTTTGTGAACTAACCCATGATATGTGTGTGTGCTATATCTATGTGTGGTTAGGTATCTTTCCATGGGCATGCTTCACAAGAAAGATTTCATATAGCCCATGGTCTTTGTCGTCAAGCGGTGTTTGTCATCGAGCTTGACGTGGAAGCTCAAGTGAAGCATATCGAAGAAATCATATGCTTGATGATTTCCACCCATTTGGAGTTTGTGGCCTTTTGAAGATGTTCTGAAGGATCTCTCCCATAATGGTGCATGGGGGAGCAACTTGCAAGTCTTCATCCAGCGGAGCAAGTGCTAGCGATCACAATCAAAAAAGAAGATCCAACTTGAGAGAGTCAAGATCGTCATCATCTAGCTCAAGTGGAATGCTTAATGCAAAGGTATGATCTTGATAGGTTTTCTATTTTACAATACATTTGGGAGACCGGGTTATAGGATCGATAGTCGTGCTATCAAGAGGGGCTCTCAAGTGAGTAACTTGATCGAATAGTTGTGGAGAGCTCAAACCATTGCACTCTTGCATATCATCTTTCTTGGTTCTTAGTTGGCTTTTATCTCTATGGGTTTTGGTGCTTGTTGTGATCTTCATGACAAGCCCAAGTTACTCAAAAACGGTTTTTACATGAAACACCTATTGAGTTTTTGATGTTGAAGGTTTTCCCGGTTGGTCATTTTCAAGAGGTCTTTCCTTTCCCCTTGTGGTTTTAAGATTTACTATTGGACAATGATGTTTCTATGCAGAATCTTGTAGAGCTCGTCGTTGCGGTTTCAACGAGCCCAAGATCATCGAAAACGGAGTCCGGACGCAAAAGTTATGACCGTTTTTGTATCTGGTGTTTTTGCAGTTTTTGGTCCAGCAGTAGTACCGACCCAGTACCGCCCGAACCAGTACCGAAACGCCCCGTAGCGGTAGTACCGCTGTGCCTAGAGGTAGTACCGCTGCTGGGCGGAAAAAACTCATAACGGTCATATTTTGGGTCCCCTATTTAAGGGGGTCTTCTTCCCCCTTGACGCTAAGGCTGCCCAACACGTTTTTCTCCTCTCTCCACACCATTGTTGACCTTGGAAACCTTCCACCTCTCTCAGTCCCTCCAATGATTCTTGCGTATCTTTGAGGGAGAAGTTAGAGGAGATCTAGATCCACATTTCCACCAATCCATCTCTCCTCTTAGTGAGGGGAACTTAGTGAATCTAGATCTTGGAGTTCTTTGTGTTTCTCCTCCATTGTTCTTCCTCTCTTATTCCCCCATAAGCATTTGTTGCTTTGTTGGAATTTGAGAGTGAAGGATTTGAGCACTTGTGCTCTTGCCATTTGCATCGGTTGCATCGGTTTGGTCTCTCCACGAGGATTCGTGGAAGCGAAAGTTTGTGAGCTTGTTACTCTTGGGTCTTGGACCCTAGACGACTTGTGGTGTTCTTGGGAGCCTCCAATTGAGTTGTGGATGTGTGCCCCAAGATTGTGGTGACATCGAGAGCCTCCAATTAAGTTGTGGATGTGTGTCTCGATCGAAGGTTGCCAATAGTGGAAGGTGAAGTAGGCCTTTGTGGCGGGGTTCATCGGAGAATAGGGTGAGGCCTTTGTGGCGAGCTCACACCCCTCCAACGAGACGTACTCCCCTTGTGGGAGGAACTCGGTAATACATCATCGTCTCCGTGTGCCTCGGTTATTTTTATACCTCTACTTATTCAATTTACATTGTGATAGCCTTCGTGCTTGAAGTTATATATCTTGCTACCACCTTGTTACTTGTCTTGCTTAGCATAACTTGTTGGTGCACCTAGTTGACCCTAGAATATTTAGGTTGTGTGCTTGTTAATTTAAACACCTAGTTTATTTTCGCATTTAGCAAGCCTTAAAGGAAAAGTTTTAATCGCCTATTCACCCTCCCCCTTCTAGGCGACGTCGTTGTCCGTTCAGCGCCCCCTGGCTGCGCCTGGGGGTGGTGTGGGCCCCTCGGGCGTCCATCGCCATCGCCCTTTTTCCTATTTATTCCCCCTGATATATCAACCCTAAAAATATACCACTTCGTCCCGAGAAACACCCGAGGACGTCGTCATCGTCATCCCAAGATCCGGAGTGTTCTGGAGCTCTCCCCGGCACCCCGTCGGGAGGGGAATTCATCACCGAAGGTCTACACCACCATGGCCTCCTCTGAAGTGATGCCTGAGTAGTTCATCCCTGGACTACGGGTCCATAGCAGTAGCTACATGGTTGTCTTCTCCACTTTGTGCCTCATGTTTAGATCTCGTGAGCTGCCCTACATGACCGAGATCATCTTTATGTAATGCTACATGTTGTGTTTGCTGGGATCCGATGAATGTTGAATGATATGTATTCTGATTATCAATCTATCATGTTATCTTCATGCATATGTTATTTATGATCTTGCATGCTCTCCGTTATTAGTAGATGCTCTGGCCAAGTAGATGCTAGTAACTCCAAGAGGGAGTATTTATGCTCGATAGTGGGTTCATGCCTCCTTTGCATCTGTGCTCGAGTGACAGAAACATGACGGATGGACGATGTGTTGTTGCCATTAGGGAGAAAACAACGGTGTTTACTTAGTTTACATTACATACTTTGCTTACTGCAGTGATCTGTTGCTTGCAACTTAATATCCAACGTTTGTTCGGATAATATTCGTGTCATAGAGTGGTGAAGACAGATGCCATGGGATGGCTAATTGTTGGGGCCGATGGACGTTGTAGGTATTCGGGGAGGGATCGCACGTCACGTAGACGCGCTCAGAAACACTGCAAACACCTCGATCTACCCAGGTTCAGGGCCCTCGTGTGGAGGTAACACCCCTACTCCTGCCTATCTCTCTGTATATGATTTTACCGAGTAGCCACAGTACAAGTTAGTCTCTCATCCGAGTAGCCAGTCTCTCGTTCTCTCTGTCAGTGTAGTACTAAAGAGCGCAATAAATGCTCTCAGGGCAACGTTCCTCGCGCAGGAGGGGGCTGGGCACCTTATATACTGGTACCCAGCGAGAAAATAACGATTAAAGGTACACGATAAGACAACGCCACTGTGACAGCAGCAGCACGCTTCCGTGTTCCTGCTGACGCCGTTGCGAGAAGTCGCCGCGCCGTCCGGCTGACAGGACTTCTCCACCCTGTCAGTCTCACAGAGTAGCCTCCTGACATGTCCTGTCCCCTCTGTAAGTGACAATACACGACAGGCGCCCACCCTCACTGTACCCACGCCGTAGCGCAGATAATCATGCTTCTTGTAAGGTGAACCGCACGCCTGTACGGCTGTGGGATACGCGGGATCTCGTCAGAACGGCTCCATTGACTTCGTGCCCGAGTAGGATTGATGCCCATCTACTCGGACCACCTGATCTCTATCCGGATGATTCCAATCTTCCTCCTTATCTTCTCGTGGCCTTCAATACTTATCACCGAGTATCATCTACCGGATACCAGATACCCGGGTAGCCGCCTACCCGGTAAACAATACTCTGATCTCTGTTTTATCACTTGTCTTACCCCTACTCGGGGGTAGCCCGCCGACATTAGTCCCCGAAGCTGGTAGAGTCTAGTGAACTTGTTCGTTGGGCCCTGCCAGCTTAAACCAAATTGCCTTCGTGAAGCAGTCTGGCCGAGTTGCTCCTCAACTCGGACACTCAAAGTCCTTGCTCGGACTTCTCTGATTAATGTCTTGAGAGAAATCTTCTAGGTGCCGAGTAGACCACGCAACGCAGAGCTCTGCCGAGAACTCAACACATAGCGAAAATTTCCACGCGCTCCCGCTCAATCCAGAGCAAATCCATCTTTTCATGTCCAGGGAGGGCACGTGCCACGCACCGCGCCTCCGACGTCTTGGTTCTGGCGCTACAACGTGCCACGCACCAGCCACTGCACCTGGGGCCCACGAACCGTTATGTCACTTCGATCGTGTACTCGAGAGCCCACGACCCACGTCGTGGGATTAACTGTGCCCGTTACGCGCGCATTTTGCGCTGTGTGTGTTTCTAACGGGCAGTTAAGCCCCCACGCCGCACGATCTCAGCCACGTTCAATCCAGCTAGTAACTAAAATCCGTGGACGAAATAAATACCCCCGCGCCGCCCCAGTCTTCTCTTTCCTTCGCACTTTCCCCATCTCGCACCTCTTCTCCTCGCCTTTGCCTTCGCCGTAGAGCGCAGCGCCGCCGCGAACTCGCCACGCGCGGCCGCACTGAGAGCAGAGAGAAAAGGTTCCCGCGCGCCTCCGTCTTTGCCGTTGTCCTCAACCTCGACGCGGCCGCTCCCTGGTCGACTGCACCGCCATGGAGCTCGACAACCTCGCCGAAGACCACGAGGAGGAGATGGCGCCCGTGCGCGCCGGCTGGGAGGGATCGGACGTCACCGCCGCCGACTGCCAGTGGCTGGTGAACACCCGCCGCGTTCCTCCCGGCGTCATCTGCCGCCCTCCCGGCGACGAGATCGTGGCTGCTCCCAAAACCGGTGAGTATGTCGTCTTCCTCTCCCACTTCAGACGCGGATTCAGACTCCCATTTCCAAGTTTCTCCAAGATTTCCTCCGCCACTTCGGCCTTCAGCCACACCACTTGCCCCCAAACGCCATCGTGATGTTGTCCACCCACGCCGCTGTCTGCGAGGCATTCCTAGGAGTGTACCCCACCGTCCAAACCTGGGCTCGCTACTTCTTTCTCCGCCAACAAAGTGTTCCCAATCCAAACAACCCCTTAGTTCCTACAGCCATGACCCAGACGGGTAGCGCTATGATGCTGCAGTGTAGCATAGGCCATCACCCACGAGTACTCGGATTGGAGACCGTCCGCAAGTGGCAGAGAGGTTTCCTTTATGTCAAGAATGCTCCTGCTGCCAAAGCAGAGAAGGCCGTGGACAGGATTGGGCTCCCCGAGTTCCATAACGCCCTGCCCACTAGACATAATTGGGGGTATAATCCCAAGAATACGGTGTCTGATGCCGTCCAGGTAGACAAGCGCCTGGAGCAGCTGGTGAAGGAAGGGCTCCTTCAAGATGATCCCATAGCCTGCTGGGTGGAGCGCAGAGTACTCCCGCTGCAGAGCCGGGTACACAAGATGTGCTACATGGGTGGCCCTAGAGACTGCACCCGGATGACCACCTTTGAGCTTAGCAAGGCAGAGGTGGCCATTTGGGCCAAGTCCATCATGCGGACCACCCTCACCGAGAACTGGGCTTATGGCCTCGTGCCGTATAGCCGCACCAAGCCCATCTCCCAGGTTGGTTTTCTTCTCTGTATGCTCAATATTTGTATTCGATGCTGAATAGACTTCCTCTTAGCTTTATATGCTTTATGTTTCCATGCTGCGCCGAATAGATTTTCTCTTAGCCTTATATGCTTTATGTTTGCATGCTGTGCCGGATAGGGCCTTCTCTTTATATTTTTCCTATGATCTTTAGTATTTTGTGCTTAGTGTTTGCACGCTAAACTGAGTAGCACCTCTACCCATTTTATCTCCTCTGGTCCTTAGCATTTTGTGCCTTATGCTTGCACGTTAAACCGAGTAGGATACCTACTCTGCTGAAATTCAACTTACTATGCTTTATGTTTGCATCAACAGTACATCCATCGCCAGAAGACTGAGGACCAACCAATCTTCGAGGCCAACTGGGAGGCAGATAGGACAGAGGATGACGCAACGGCGTACGATATCCAGGACACCTTGTGCATCCCTCTTGCTGGTCACGACGGTAAGTCCCGAGTCGCAGGTTCTATCCGGGACTGGTCAGAGGATGAAGAAGGTGACCGGGTTCACCTCTTTACTTGCCTGCAGTGTACCCGAATCCATCTTTTTTATTCTGAATTGTTCCTTCTTTCCTTCTTTCCACTGCAGAGGAACCTGACCTGCACGAGGTAGAGGAACTTGTGGACGCGGTTCCGGTGTCCTTGGCCGCTCCCACCACCACTAGGAAGAGGACAGGTAGCGGGGCACTGGAACCCCCTACCAAGAAGATCAAGAAGAAACCGGGAATCAAAACGGGAAACAAGCCCAACCTGCGCAGGAAGCGCCGCACTGTTGACGGGTAAGTCCTCCCGGGTTGCTCTTGGTCCTTTGCTGTCTACCTTGCTTTCTCCCTGGCCTTCTTCCTTGCACATTTTCTGATTCTTTTCCTCTTCTGTTTATTTCTTTTCAGTGAGGCCCTTGATGCCGATGCCACCAACGTACCAGCTCCCCGGAGGAAGAGAAATCCACCACGAGAACTCGTGGAGCTCTCCGATGATGAAGGGGATCAAGTACCAGAGGACCGAACGCCAGCGTCCTCTCCTCCCCGAAAAGAGCGAGATCTTTGCGCCCAGAACACAGGCGCCGAGATGGATACAGAACGCATTCCCGAGCAGCCGTAGCCCACCGCGCAGCACGCTGCCCAGGACGCTACCAACACCGAGAAGCCACCAACTCCTTCAGCTGCATCAGCTGAGGAGACCACTGATCACGCTGCCGGGCAGCGGCAAGAAGACACCGCCGCGGAGCAGCCGGATCCTACTGCCGAACAGCAGCATGAAGACACTGCTGCAGAGCAGCCGGACCCTGCTGCCGAGCAGCGGGTAGAAGACCCTGGGAGGAGCCGCCACGACAAGACATAGTGCAGCCGGATGCTGCGCCGGCTAGCCAGCCACAGGCGCCGCCAACTCGCCAAGCGCCTCCGCCATCCTCCAAGAAGCAGCCAGTGCCTCCCACCGCCAAGAAAGCTCCAGAACCAACCAGAAAGCAACCTCCACAAGGCGCATCACAGGCTGGTGCGCAGCCAACCGGGCAGCGGCAAGCTGGGCAACAACAGCTGTCCCTCCAGCCATCAGGGGCCCAGCGGTCAGGCAGCCAGCCAGGTGGGCAACTCGCACAACAGCAGCCACCACTTGAGAACGCTAATTGGCCCCTTAACAAACCCCAGAAAGCCCCCAACCCGAACACCAGGTTGGTGCAGACTAACATCCAGTTTGGTCCTTCAGAGAAACAAGCTCCCGGCGCAGGCGCCAGCGAAGCCGAGGAAACTCCTACCTTCCCAGAGTACTGGACTCAGCTGCAGGAGCGCCACAAGGTCAAGATGTCCCAGGAAGCTGAGCGAATAGCCGCTCTGAAAGAGCGAAGAGCCGTGTCCCGCTCCAAATCCAAGGGGAAGAAAGACTCCCTGATCATCAAGGAAATTACTTCCCGCGACGAGGATGAAGAGGAGCTCCTGAGGAAGGCGTCGCAGCTATCCTTGACCTGGTAGGCTTCATTGAGAAGTTCTGGGATAGCAAGAGACTTGGCCACGCCGAATGGGACGGTATCGAGCTGCGAAACCTCGACAACTACCGGACAGAGTGGAACAAGGCCGACATCGGTCTTGTTGGTATGGCTGTAGCGGGACCTTGCAGTACTCTGGCCAGCAAGCTGTTTGTTCTTCGCAAAAACATCGAAGACATCGAGCAGATCTATGTGGTAAGTACCTTGTTTTCTTTTGATCTTTCCGAGTTCCCAGATTTCTTCTTCACCTCTCTTCTCTTATCCACTACCCAGTCCCCGAGATTCGGGCCGAGTAGGAAAAGCTCCACCGAGTTGCCATCTACTCGGGCCAAATCTTCAAACTCATCAAATTTCTTTCTTCTCTGCAGGATAGCATCCAGGAGACCAAGGTCTTCCGTCAGCTCCTGTGGTCTCATCGCCAAATTCAAGACAGGAACCGGGAGCTAGAGTTCAAGAAGAGAGAGATGGACGCTATGGAGAAGAATTCCATGGACATCGCTATCAAACTGTCCGCTATTAAAAGTAATCTTTTAGCATTTCGGTTTGTGAGTTTTTTGCTTACGCCCGTTTTTTGCTTTTTTGCTTAGTCATTGTCATCTCTGTAGGTGAGCTCAAGGCGCTCGTTGATAGGCACCAGGACTGTGAGGTCATGGCTGCCTCCACGCAGAGCGTGATCTCTAGACTAGAAGGTGAGCTACTCCTTCTCTGTTCCCTTCACCTAGATTGCTACTGCTTGCTCACTTGCCTAACTTGCTATTGCTTGCTCACTTTCCTAAATTGCTGCTGCTTGCTCACTTGCCTAACTTGCTGCTCTATCCGCAGAAGAATACAAGAAATTCCGAGAGGAACCTCTGCAATGCCTCACTCCAGCTGAAGCGCATCACCAAGTGCAGGTCCGTGAGGCCGAGTTGCAGAAGGAGCGGGAGGCCGAGAAGGCGGAATTCGAGAAACTCCAGGTTGAGCTTACCGAAGCACTCCAAACTGCAATCGATGATGTCACCGAAAAGAACGATATGGAGAAACGAGCCGATGCCGAGAAGCAGGAACTTGAGAGAGAAATCAGAACTCTGAAAGAGAGAAACCAAGCTCTCGAGGGCATAGTCAACGACTCGCGCCGCATACAGGACAAGCATATCCGGGAAGCAGACGACTGGAGGACCAAGGTGGGAGCCCTTGTGCTGGAAATGGCTTGTGAGTTGCCGCTACCCTTCACCTTGTTTAGTTTTTTTACCCTTCTATCTTCTTCTACTCAGTCTCTCTTCTTCTCGGTTACCCTTTCTGACCCAAACCAGCATTTCCCGATCCAGATATCTTCCCGGACCTCAGTGTTGCCGCTGAAACCGCTGTGGAGAAAGCGAGAAGGGCCAGGGCAGCAGCTGGTCTGAGTGTTGATGACACTTCCAGCATCGATGATCATCTCGTCAACCTCAAGACCCGGGTACACTCCCTCAAAGGCTTGGGTACCTCCATGGTGTCCACTGTAATGAAGCTGCACAAACTGTTCTGGCCAGAACGAGACGTCCCGAATACCATCAGCGACATGGCAGCCAACCTGGATCATGTCAAGGAGGAGCTGAAGAAATGGCGCACTTCCGCAGCCTGGGCTGGAGCTGACGAGACCCTCCACTTCATCCTATCCTGGTATGAAAATCTAGACCTTGACAGGATCGGCACCTGCAGAAATGGCTCCAAGTGGACTGGGCGTCCCGAGTGCGTCCTACGCCAAAAGGAAGTGGCGTACGAGATTGCCTCCTATGCTGAGACCAGCCAATACATCGACGACCCCACCGAGCCAGATACCAATGTTGATGAAGAGGAGGAGGAGGGGGAAGCCGAGTTCGAGGAAGATGTCGGTGAAGATCGCAGCCATGGCGACGGAGAAGCTGAGCAGGAGGAGGCCGAGTATGAAGAGGCCGAACAAGAGGAGACCGAGCAGCACGGCACCGCGGAGGACTCCGGGATGGGAGCCAATCCGGAGACCAGGCAGCCGCAACCCGCCGCGCAGGAGGCAGTTGTCACCACCGAGATGGTGATTGATGACCCCGCTCCCGAGTTGGGTGCGACCAGGGCTGCGACCGGGACCGCCACCTCCGAGCTCTACCCTCTTCCCAGTGCTTCCATCACTCAGGCCTCCAACTCTGCATCGGAGCCAATCTCCGCTACTCCAACTTCTTCTGCGGCCAAGCCTGCGTCTACAACTGCTGCCTCCGAGCCAGTGGCGCCTACCAGCACCAACTCGGATACCACCACCTCCACCGTCGTCTAAATTCCTGCAGTTTTTATCCTAAAACACTTATCAGATTCCCGGGATGCCGGGTGCAGATGTAATCAATACACCTATGTTTTCTCTCGAGACTCAGTTTTATTTGATTCACTTTTAGCAAGACTGGCTTTATGCCGGATTACGTTATAATGCAAGTCCCCGTGTTGCATTTCTCTTCCACTCGTCGTTTTGTCTTTGCGCTTACCTGCCACTTGTGGCTTTTTGGTAGTCGAGTCACAAGATTTCAAAAACCAAGTTTCAGATACTCAACCACCTTGAGATTTGGATTCTAACGCTGCCCACCATTTAGCCGAAAAGAAAATAGAGAAGTAAAAACACCCTACTCGGTTACTACACTTCTCTTTTCCTTAGCCATTTTTCATTTGTTTATTGACCTTTGGCTTGTTCTCTTGCTTGCCATGAAGTCAGGTTGCGGACAGCAGCAGAGTCGAAGAGTTGGCCCTTGGGTATAAATACACTACTAGATATGCGCATGAAATTCTAAGTAGACCAACCGAGTAGACAAAGGAAATAAAGTAAACAACACAAGGCAAGTTTTAGCACAGGCAGTCCCCGAGTCTGAATTCGGAGTGCCAACTTGAATTTTAACTCGGTTAAGGAGATACATACAATGTTTGCTCATGAATGAAAACGGCGGAGTAGAGCTACATTCCAGGGACGTTTGGATTTCTCTCCGGCTCTATCCGGCCTGTTCTTCTGCGGTGCATGTGCGTCAACTAGATAGTAGGCATCATTGTGCAGAGCCTTGCTCACAATGAAAGGCCCTTCCCACGGAGGGGATAGATTGTGCATCCCGGCCGTGCGCTACACGAGCCTAAGGACCATGTCTCCTTCTCGGAAAACCCTTGGGTTTACTTTCCGGCTATGATAACGCCTCAGACTTTGCTGATATATGGCTGAACATGACATAGTTAACTCTCTTGCTTCTTCTAGCAGGTCAACGTCATTTTCTCGAGCTTCTCTCGCCTCTTTTTCAGTGTAGTGTGTTACTCTGGGCGAGTCATGCTCTAGGTCAGTGGGCAACACGGCCTCAGCTCCATATACGAGGAAGAATGGTGTGTATCCGGTTGATCGGTTCGGGGTAGTCCTTAGACTCCACAACACCGTCGGCAACTCGTCCATCCAACAACCAGGGGTTCGCTGTAATGGCTCAATTAGCCTTGGCTTTATCCCGGATAGGACCATGCCATTTGTTCTTTCAACTTGCCCATTTGAGGCCGGATGCGCAACGGACGCAACATCTAGCCGGATTCGCTTCTCCTTGCAGAATCTTGCAAACGCACCCTCAGAAAAGTTTGTGCCATTATCAGTGATGATGCTGTGTGGGTAGCCGTATCTCAGAATGATATCCTTCAGGAAGCTCACAGCTGTGACTCCATCACACTTCCGAATAGGCTTGACCTCAATCCACTTGGTGAATTTATCAACCATGACCAAAATGTGAGTCATGTTGCCTCTAGCCGGCTTGAAAGGCCCTACCATATCCAAACACCAGACATCAAATGGCCAAGTAATAGGAATGATCTTCAACTCAGATGCTGGCATATGAATCTTGTTCGCAAACCTCTGGCACCCGTTGCACTTTCTCACTATATCTTCAGCTTGCCGCAAGGCAGTGAGCCAAAAGAATCCATGCCGAAAAGCCTTGTTGACCAGAGCCCGAGAAGAGGCATGGTGCCCGAATTCTCCCTAGTGTATTTATCTAAGAATCTCTTCTCCTTCTTCTGGCTCGACGCAGCGTTGCAGCACGCCAGTAGGACTCCTTCTGTGCAACCCCTTGTTGACGATGGTGTAGCCCTTGGATCTTCTCTGTATTTTCCTGGGCATGACCTCATCACTCGGTAATGAGCCATCCGTTAGAAAGGATAATATGGGAAGAGCCCAACTCGGTGTCTCCCGGATGGGAAACACTGGTTCGTCCACTTCCATTGGATCAGCTACCATGACCTCTTCCGAGTTAGAGACGAGTCCCCGAGTACTGAGAAATGATCCCCTCGATGAACGCAACAGTCCCCGAGTTGAGTGAAGCAGTCCCCGGGTTGGAAGTGCCAGTCCCCGGGTTGCAGACGACAGTCATCGGGTTTTCTTTTGCAGCTTCCCAATCAATCTCCATGGGAACAGCTTCCGATCCTGGCAGAGATGGAATGAAGATGGATTCCGAGTTGGGGGATGGCTTGATGGACGGCTTTCTCAAATGCTCCAAGGCAATCCCAGCCGGGATAAACTGCCGAGAAGACCCCAACTTGGACAGTTCATCAGCTGCATCGTTCTCAGCTCGGTGTATGTGATGAAACTCACACCCCTCAAAGAACCCAGTCATAGTTTGCACCAGAAACCGGTAGGACGCCATGTTGGCATCCAAGGCATCCCAATTGCCGGAAACTTGCTGAACCACCAAATCCGAGTCGCCATAACAGACAATGCGCTGAACTCTGATCTCCTTGGATACCCTCAGGCCATGTACCAATGCCTCATATTCCGCCACATTATTGGATGCCTTTAAATGGATCTGCAGCACATACTTCAGTTGATCTCGCTTGGGTGACGTGAGCACCACGCCAGCACCGAGCCCTTCTTTTACTTTAAAGCCATCAAAATGCATCTTCGAGAAGTTGGTTTCCGGCAAGGGAGGGTCGTACTGCATCTCGGCCCAATCCACCAAGAAATCTGCCAGAGTTTGTGACTTGATTGCTTCTCTTCTCGCGTACAGAGGGGTGTACGCGGCTAGCTCAATTGCCCACTTGGCTACCCGCCCGCTTGCATCCTTGTTTTCCATGATCTCCGAGATGGGATGCTCTTGGAAATAGTGCTTGAGCTTTTTGGCACCCAGGTACACGCCATATGTCATCTTCTGGTAGTGCGGGTAGTTTTGCTTGGAGCTAGATAGCACCTCGCTGAGATAGTATACTGGCCGCTGCATAGTCTTGCCTTCCTCTTCTCTTTCCACCACTATCACCACGCTGACTACCTGGTTGGTAGCTGCAATGTACAGCAACATTGGCTCCTTGGGCAGGGGGCTTGCCAGGATGGGAGCGCTACCCAGCATGGTCTTGAGTTCTTTGAAGGCCACATCAGCTTGTGGCGTCAAAACGAACTTGTCACTCTTCTTCATGAGCTGATAGAGAGGCAATGCCTTCTCACCCGTTCTTCCCAGGAAGCGGCTAAGGGAATCCAAGCATCCGGTAAATTTATGCACATCCTTCAGTGATCTCGGCAAAGACATGCTCTCTATAGCTTTTATTTTTGAAGGATTGGCCTCAATGCCCCGACTGGATACCAAGAAGCCGAGCAGCTTGCCAGTCGGGACGCCAAAAGTGCACTTAGTCGGATTCAATTTCATCCTGTACTTGCGCAAGGTGGAAAATGTTTCCTCAATATCACTAAGCAGAGTATGTGTTTCTTTCGTTTTGATGACAATGTCATCTACGTACACCTGCACATTCTTGCCGATTTGGTCATGCAAACATTTATGCATGCACCTGTGATAAGTAGCCCCAGCATTCCTCAACCCAAAGCACATAACACGATAGCAATAAGCCCCGTACAGGGTAATAAAAGCAGTCTTTATTTGATCTGCCGGGTTAAGAGGTATCTGATGAAAACCAGAGTAGGCATCAATGAAAGACAAAAGCTCGCACCCGGAAGTGGAATCGATCACCTGATCTATGCGGGGTAATTGGAAAAGGTCCTTGGGGCAGGCTTTGTTCAAGTCGGTGTAGTCCACGCACATGCGCCATGCCACCTCGGCCTTGGGGTCCTCCTTCTTCTTCTCAACCATGACCAGATTGGCCAGCCAATCCGGATGCAGTACCTCCATGATGAATCCACTTATCAGCAGCTTGGTGATCTGATCCCCGATAGCTTTCCTTCTCTCTGCCGCAAAGTGGCGCATTGCCTACTTAATCGGCTTGGCGTCTGGGCGCACATGTAGCGAGTGCTCAACCAACTCCCTCGGGACACCTGGCAAGTCCTCATTGGACCATGCAAAGACATCCCGATTCTCACGGAGGAAGTGGATGAGCTCGCTTTCCTATTTCTCGCCCAACCCGACGCCAATGATGGCAACGCGGTCTGGGAATTCAGGGTCCGCCTACACCTTCTAGGTTTCCTGGGAGGCCTGGAAAGTCGCTCCATACTGAGAACTCGGCATGCCAGGCATACCGACTTGAGTTGCTTGAGCCATAGCCACCACCTCGTGTATCTTCTTCTTCTCAGCAGTGATGACCAAAGACTCTGCCAGCAGAGATCCAGCAGATGCGCAATCCAGGGAGCGCTTGTAATCACCTGAGATGGTGATGACACCATTGGGACCAGGTAGCTTCATCTTCAGGTAGGCTGCATGGGTTGAGGCCATGAACTTGGTGAGTGCGGGCCTACCGAGTAGAGCATGATAGGGGCTCTGAAGATCAACCACTTCGAACTGCAGGCACTCGGTGCGGCAGTTCTCCCTGGTGCCGAATAGCACATATATCCAGATGCGGCCGATTGGAGCGCAAGACACTCCCGGCACAATGCCATGAAAAGTGGTCCTGCTGGGAAGCAGCATGTTCTCGGCAAGGCCTAGCTTATCCAGGGTATCTCGGTACATGATGTTGATGCTGCTGCCATTGTCGATCAGCACCTTTCTGAACCTGACATTCTTCTTGGTTCCCAGGAAGGTGGGATCCACCACTAGTGCATATGTACCCGGTTTGGGCATCACCTTGGGATGATCATCTTTGGACCAAGTATTTTCTTGGTCGCACCAGTGCAATTAATGCAGCACAGCTGGTATCACTGCATTCACCTCCATCGCACGCCTACGCTGCGACTGCTTGTCATCCGGCTCGGTGGTGAACACCATGTAGCTCTCATGATGCTCCTGATACTGGTTCCGGTCTCCACCACCATTATTGACGTTGTTGTTGTTGCCATTGTTGTTGTTGTTGTTCTGGTTGTTGTTGCGGGGGTAGTAGTTGCGGTTGCAGTCGTTGCGGTTGTTGTAGTTGCGGTTGGCTCCCTGAGCCACTTGATTCACATTCTCCCTTCTCAGATTCATAGCCGGCCTAGGAGCAGCTGCCCGGATAGGCTGCACATTGGCATCCGCAGGCGGCAGAGGAGGAGGAGGGGGCAGTTGACCAAAACCTTCACTCTTGATGCGGTCCCACCAGCTGCATTGCCGGGTAGTGTGGTTGGCCGGCCTACTCGGATGCCGAGTATGGAAGCTGCAAGGTCCATCCTTCATGTTCTCAAAGATAAATCTCTGAGCATCTCAGGCTTCCGGGTTGGTGTTGCCTTGCCGGGGAGCATTGTCCGGCTTCTTGAAGCCTTGGCCCTGATTCTGGTTCTGCCCGTATTGGGCTCCAGCAGTTTTTTGCCTTTGGCTGCTCCCAGCAGCCGCAATGTCTTGGTTCACAGCATTCACTTGCTCAGAACCGTACCGAGTATCGGGACGGTCATCTCTGCGCTTGTTGCGAAAGTCTTGGCGTCTATTGCCATCTTGGTTTCCTCTTCTTGGATCGAAAGCGTCGAGAAGAGGCTGAGTAGGGTCACCGAGTGCATACATATCAGCTATCCTTATTGTCTCGGCGAGCGTACTCGGCATGTCTCTCTGCAGCTTCTGCCACAGCATGCTGCCATGCCTGCAGCCTTGAGCAAACCAGGCGATTGCCTGTGACTCATTCACACCCTCACAGGTGTTCCTCAATGTGCTCCACCGAGTAAGGTATTCTCGGTCAGTCTCCTCTTCCCGCTTCTTGCAAGCCGAGAGCTGCTGCGGCCTATTCGGCCTCTTGTACGTGCCGGTGAAGTTGCTGATGAAGGCTTCCAAGAAGTCGAGCCAGCAGTTGATACTATCCTTCGGCAAGTTATTGAGCCAGATCTGGGCAGGGCCCTCCAGCATCTTGGGACGTATCTCACAGCCCATCTCCGGTTGCCGCCTGCAATATGCACGGCGGTGACATAGTCATTCAACCAGTCATCTGGCTTGGTGCTCCCATCATATGAATTGGTCGCTCTGGCCAGCTGGAACTTGGTCACGGCAGGCTCTCCCATAATTCTATGACCAAAACAGCTTGGGTCGGGTGGCCCCCTCTCTTCTATCTGCTCGGACCGGTGAATCCGGTCCAACTTGTACCTTGCATCGCTGGGCTCTAGCATCATTCCATCGAGACGATCAGTGATATCTCTCGGATCAGCGTACCCGGTTTGCTCCATTGCCGAGTACCCATCATCATAGCGGTCTTGCTACACAGGACCGGGTTGAGCAACCGGGTTGGCCGCTGCCACAACTGCTTGCGGCTGCGCAGCTGCATGCGGTTGTACCCTCTGCTGAACCGGGTTACAGCCTGATGCCGAGATGGGCCATCTCGGTTTCCTCCTTGTCCCTTGCTGCGAGCTTTGGTGGCTTGATAGCCGGCTCCTGCAGAGTTGTGTTTCTGGCCGGGCTGCCGCTCTACAGCGTGCTGTTTTCCGTCGACAGCCGGGTCGTACACCTGCATCTGTTTGTTTTTTCCAGAGTTCACACTCTGAGCCCTCTCAGTGCCGGGAAGCGGCGATGAGGCCTGATCCACCGATCTACCCCATGCGAGTGAACAACATGGGAAGCACCGGCTCCCGGATTGGCTTTTCGGAAAGCCTCATTCTGTCTGCCAGCTTCTAGCACCAGCTCATTAAGCCTATCCTGCTGCCTAGCGCGAGCATCGCGAGTGAGATGCGGCAACTCGGCAGCGACTGCCTCTGCAGCCCTAAGAGTTTTGGCAGGGGAACTATAATTTGGCCTACTAGCAGTGTTCAAACTAGGAGATAGACTAACAGCCCTACCATCTCTAGCTAGCTCAGCGCCCAGGTTGCGACGAATAACGCCTATCTTGCTAGGCAGCCTAGAAACAGGAGTAAAGTCATGCGCCCTATTGCACTCATTTTGATCCAGGTTAAGCTCAAGCCTAACCTTCTCCAGCTCCTGGGCCTCCACGAGTAGCGCTTGACGTTGCTGCTCGAGTTGCACCCTCAACGCCATGAGGTCCGCGTTGGTGGGATGAGGCATGCCCAGCTGCTCGGTGGCGCCGACGCGAGCAGCCGGTATAGCCATTGACGTGGAAGGAGCCACGTAGCCCGGAATGTTCCGGGGCATCTCGTAGGGCTTGTGACCCCTGGCCGCAGCCGGCTCCTCGATGACCTCAGCCGCAGTGGCCGCGCCTTTCCTGGCATCGATAGTCGGTCCCGTCATCATCACCTCCACGATGTCCGCAGAGCAGCCAGTTGGCTTCCCGCGAGCAGCGAGTACAGCAGGAGGATCATCCGCGGCGATCACCTCCTCCGGGATCTCGCGGATGACGGTGGTGGCGACATACACCAGATGCGTGCCGAAGGAGAGGACCGAGCCGCCTGCAGGCACGGGCCTGCCGCCGAAATTGCCTGCGTTGTCGGTGAAGAAGTCGAAGGAGCCAAATCTGTGGACAAGGCCACAGACCACGCGCTCTCCCGATGCAGAAATCGGTCCCGTCCGAATATGAACCCCAGCCAGCGCCGCTGCTGGCCCCACGGTGGGCGCCAACTTTCGTAGAGTGGTGAAGACAGATGCCATGGGATGGCTAATTGTTGGGGCCGATGGACGCTGTAGGTATTCGGGGAGGGATCGCACGTCACGTAGACGCACTCAGAAACACTGCAAACACCTCGATCTACCCAGGTTCAGGGCCCTCGTGTGGAGGTAACACCCCTACTCCTGCCTATCTCTCTGTATATGATTTTACCGAGTAGCCATAGTACAAGTTAGGCTCTCAGCCGAGTAGCCAGTCTCTCGTTCTCTCTCTCAGTGTAGTACTAAAGAGCGCAATAAATGCTCTCAGGGCAACGTCCCTCGCGCAGGAGGGTGCTGGGCACCTTATATACTGCTACCCAGCGAGAAAATAACGATGAAAGGTACACGATAAGACAACGCCACTATAACAGCAGCAACACGCTTCCGTGTTCCCGCTGACGCTGTTGCGAGAAGTCGCCGCGCCGTCCGGCTGACAGGACTTGTCCACCCTGTCAGTCTCACAGAGTAGGCTCCTGACATTTTGTCGTGGGATAATCACGGCAGATGTTACCAGGGGTAACTGATCTTGGGGCAAGTCGACACAGGCGTTCGGGAGAGGGTTTAGCTCAAAGGAAGACATGATACAACTTGATCTGACAGCCGGCAATCGAAGTCGCCGGATCTCTGTTCTTGATATAATAACTCGATTAGGTTTTACACTGGATACTCGATACCACTCGATGTTGTTAGGATTCTTAGATCTCTGTCTCAATCTATACCCGAGGGTCGGTTTATATAGTACCCGTACCCCCTAACTTACTTTACAAGGCACACCCGGGTCCTACCCAGACACGGCGTGCTAACCCTAACTTTCCTTTACAACACCCACAATCCGGGTCACCAGGCCCACGAGCTTGGGCCTTCACAAACATCTTTATCCCTAGCCGTATCCTACTCACTGTCTCTGGGCCGGGTTATTCCTCGGATCCTGACATACCGGGTTAGCATCCTCCCATCAGTAGTCCCCAGAATAGCCTGGGCTTCACGGATCTCCTTGAAGCGCTTGCTATTCCTGAAAAAATATCAATCACACGGGCACATGGAAACCGAGTTAAGATGCTTTGATATTCTGCTAGGCCTTGCTCCATGGTGGCCATACAATAACCCGGACCTTTCCTCCATATACTTGGGTCCAAATTCCTGAGTCCAAACTACAATAAGAAATGACAAGATCTCATGCTTGATAACCAGTCATGTCATTACGGACGAACCCCTTCCTTCCCCTGTCACGATGCCTTGCCCAACACTTAACGCACATCTTGCGAAATCTTCGTGGATAACCATTACCCCGCGGTTCCCGGCTCCTAGCCGTTAAGATAAGCTCTCCCTTGCCTTATAAATAGCGCTTGGAGGGTAACCCTAAGCCCATCACCACGCCACAACTTCTCCTCTCCCCCATTGCTCCTAATACCTTCGCAGCACCATCGTGAAGAACTCGCGCCTGTTACTGACGCAAGATTAACAGCGGCCGCGCCCTTGAATCGCCTCGCGCCGCCGTCAAGCGCCACCTTTGTACCTCCATTCCTCCCATTCGAGCTGCACCGCTCGTCGCCATCACACTAAGCCCCAATCTTCTCGGTAAGCCCTTCGCAACCAATTAATTCAGCCCCGCAGCTTTTAATCCATCCAAGATCAGATCTAGGTCATCCCGCAAATTACTTGTCCGATTGCACCAGATTAGATCGATTCAATGCTCGCCAACGCCTTTAATTGCCTGCCTGATAGTCACAAGTGATCCTTCAACCATTACTGATCACCAATTTTACTTAAAAGCCATCCGCGAACCTTTCCATCTAGATCCGTTCCTCCGCTGTTTTCCGCTTATTGCATTAACACCCGGAAAAACCCTCCTTTTCCAGCTATTTCATTTGCGGTATAAATATGGGCAACCATCCGTCATCCCCAAATACCTTTTCCTACGTAAGTGACCAACAATTTCCACAAGTGTGCTCAATACCCGGACAGTTCTCAACTTCGCACCTTCTTGATACCTTATACTCGGATATTTCAACTTTCCCGGGTCTTATTTCATACATCTTTTTCTTTTTGTGTTTCGCAGGCTGACCCCATGGCTCCCAAGCGACAAGGAAAACATCCTGCTCAAGCAAGGACCACCCAAGCCATATCCGCCAATTGGGGGCGCTCCACAACCACTAAGGCCAAGTTGGACGAGCTAACCGAGTTAGGCACCCTCCCCTCTCAGAAAGACATCCACTGGAGGGTGCCAGGTAACGAAACTCATCCCACCCCCGCAGAAGACGAGGTAATCTGCTTTGTAGAGCACGTGACCCGAGGATTTCGCGCTCCGGGTCACCCTTTCTTTAGGGAGGTCTTAGATCACTACGGACTCCGGGTGTTCGACATAGGGCCTAACTCTATGTTGAACATCACCCACTTCATAGTTCTATCTGAATCGTATTTGTGCATGCCACCGAACCTGACTCTTTTCACTGAGTTATTCCAATGCAAACCGTGCCGCGAAAGCGGCGACGGGGCGCTTCTCACTTGCGGCGGGGTATCCATCCAACGCCGTAGGAATTCTTTAATGCCAACCCTCAACCTGCAATCCTGTGCCAAACATTGGCAGTTATCCTTTTTTTTACTGTCGCGATACCTCCCCCGACAGCGAGAAGAAGCTGCCGGGTTACTCAGAGACCCCCCTCAAACCCTCCGAGTCCTTCAGTGCCTTCGCATCAGACTCGGACAGGGAAGCAATCCTTCCTGCACTAGCCAAAATAGCCATTCTCTCGGCCCAAGGCCTCCTAGGGCTCAATTTGATAAAGACATGGGTCGACTTCCGAATCCAACCTAATTCCATCCGCACCAAATTAATGTGCGAGTATTCGGGTCACACTACAGATGCACTTCGCTATTCCTCCAAAAGCTTTGCTACTGGTGACACTATCAAGACCATCAAGAGCCTCTTGGCAGAGAAGCTGGATGTGATAAAGGGCATCTCCGGGTTACCTCCGTTTACTCGGGAAAATCCAGCTCCAACGGTAATACCCGGCACTCATAACTTGTCTCCACATTTCAACTCGATACTGCTTCTAAACATTAACTTTATCTTTTTACCTTAGGCTGATGACCCCTTCTGGAGAGTGGACCCACTCCCCCCCTCCAGAGACCCGGAAGAGGAGGACGAGACGACTGACGACAGCGAAGGTACTCACCCAGGATCTACATGATTTTGCTTGTATTACTTTCCTTTCGTCTGTCTTTTTCCCAATGAATACACATCTGGCTCGCAGGGCTGGAGGACGAAGGTGGAAACAACGAGGATGACCCGGAGAGAACCGAGTCTGACCCAGAGGCAACAGCCGGGGCCAAGAGGAAAAGCAGGGGGACAGTATCCAAGGTTCCTTTTTCCTCACTATCTTCCGAATCTTACTCCTTTGACGCTATGCGAAGACTTAACCATCAATTATCAAATTCGCCGTGCTTGAAGGAACCTTTCCCCGCCAAGCGCAGGGTAACTCGGAGCTCCCCGGGTGAAGATCCCCTTAACCCGGGCATCTCCGCCCCTTTAGTCCCTCGTGGCAGTGCTCCTCCATCTCGTTCTTCCAACTCCCCTCAGCGCCACCCTTCTCCTAACCACCCACGTGCCGGGCAATTCCGGGTTCCATTAGTGGTTCCTGCGAATACCTCATCTACTTCAAGTGGCGAGCTCCCATCGGATTACACCGTAAATGCCGGGTAAGTTTTTGCCTTAATATTTCTTTTTGCCTCTAGCGAACTTTCATCCGAGCCACCGTCATCATCAATAACTGCCTTTTTTCGTCTTTCTTTCAGTGCTCAGGTCACCGTCAGTGACCCGGAAAACACAGAAACGGCTAACATTCAGGTGGAGAAGCCGACTGACGACGCAGACGCCGCAACTGGAGGTGATGCAGCCACTAACCGGGAACAAGGCCCTCTAAACAATCCACTTTCCCAAACCGTCGGATCTCCTTCCTTATCGGAACCAGTAGACGAAGAGATAGAAATTCTAGATACGAAGATGAGCCCTCCCAACCCGGACACTCAGACTGTCCGGGTCTCCACTCCAAATGCAAGGAAAACCCCCCTGCCTGATGACCAAGCTGCCGGCTCTTCCCGGACTCATTCCGATGAGTTAACGTTTGCCCAGATGCTGGAAACCCTGCGCACCTTACGAGCTAACGAGGAAAACATCCTGGGAGCCTTAATAACCAAACATGAGGTAAGTTGAACTAATGTTGCTTGTACCTTTGTCCAGTCCCCAAGTTCCGAGTGAGTTCATTCATGACTTGCTCGGGACTTTATTATACCATTGACTGATAACCGTGCTCTTCTATCCGACTAACACTTTTTAACATCCATGCAGTCTTTCGTGACTCAATATGAGGAGAAACTTGCAGACGCCACCAAGCTCATTGAAAAAGAAATATCTTTACGCGAAGCGGCCGAGACTGAAGCCAGAAGGAATAGGCAATTAATGAAGAAGTACCGAAGAAGGGCTCACCGAGCCGAAGACGACCTGACAAGCCTTTCTGTCGAAATTTCTGATACCTATCGTTCTTTGCTTGGTATGCTTCCTTCTCCAGGTTTATCCTTTTGACCAACAGCAAAAAATGCTTAGCTGATATATTCATTTTACTCCAGGCCCGGATGAAACCATGCCGGATGAGGATGATATTGCCAAGCTGAAGACCATGAAGAATGTTATCCGGCAGCTGTGTGCCGGAACCAGATGGATTTTGGAAGAGTTACGGTGGCCAGGTAGAGGACATGTTGACCTGAAGAGGATGCTGGACGCCTTTTCCACGATTCCTGAGTGGATTTGGCACTGGAAGCGCTCGTCCTGCCGGGTTGGAATGACCCGGGGGCTATCACTCGCCAAGGCCTACTTCCCCAAGCTCGATCTGGCAAAGCTCATGGGCGGCTTCCCCGAATTCAAGCTTGATGGTTCAAAATTCTCGCGGGAGGATTTTCAGGCTGTGCAGAAAGAGGTCCGTTACCCGGCTAGCGTGATCGCTGATGAACTGGACGTCAATACTCTTGTCCCTGCTTATGATGCTGCTGGTGTGGCAATTAAGTCAGATCTTCCCGAACCATATGACATGATGGCTCGGTGGAAGGAGGAAGCTGCTGCGATAAGGGCGGAGGCTGCCAAGAAACAAGCTGAAGCCGGCTCTGCTCCTGCTGCCTCAACATCAGTCATTCCGCCTCCTGCGGGAGCTGGCGCCGCCGATCCGGGTGTTGCTACTGCCACCCATGATGGCAAGGGTAAGGCCAAGATGAGCGCCGAGTGATATATGGTTTCCGATGCCTCTTCTTAAGCGTCAGTCGGTCGACATACTTTTTGAAACAGTCATTTTTTAGGCGGTGTGCCTGTGCACCTTTGATA
The DNA here is from genome assembly GCA_028641055.1 of Alopecurus myosuroides. Classification (NCBI taxonomy): domain Eukaryota; kingdom Viridiplantae; phylum Streptophyta; class Magnoliopsida; order Poales; family Poaceae; genus Alopecurus; species Alopecurus myosuroides. Next base: position 139,304,572 of record CM054059.1, read on the forward strand.
TTTTTTCACCAGTATTTTGTAATGCACACTAAGGCCTTGATATACTCGATGCCTGTTCCAACCTTTGTAAGTTTAAGCTCATCTGTTCTCGATATCTGGTTTTATTTATTGCTCCTTTTGTGAAAACTCAATTTCCGGGTCTCATGGGTATTGACAAGCGGATTTGCTTCGAAGTCCCCAAGCCCCCAAGACTCGGATATTTGGATTTTTGCAACTATACAAGTAAGCCAGTTCTTTTCAAGATTTCAAGCTACCGGGCCCGAATTGCCGAGCCTAGGACATTTGATCTTGAAAAGGCAACAAAATACTTATTGCTATTCTCACAAAGATCCATGAGTTGTTTCACATCGGATTTGAAGTTATGCTTAATAGTCATTGAGTTTCCAGCTATTCAGCCTTATACTCTGCATAACTTGTGGTTTAGATGACCCTTTTGACTGTCTTGTACTGTAAGCCGGCTTTCGCGTGGATACCATGTTGTTACATCAATACGAAGACGTAGCCAGCCAATCCCCGTCGGGTTTCATGACTAACTGCCATCGTAAGCGAACAAATCATGCCACTTTAATGCGAGTCACATCGAGCTTAAGTAAGAGTAGCCAAGAAATTTGGACTTCTTTGTCCGGTTATAAGATTGTAGCCGTACTCGTTTGCGAGTAATCGGCCCTTATAACTCATAGGCATCATGGCCGGGTCTTTGAGTTTGTAACTGTGCTATTTAAGCGATCAGCCCCCAAGACCTAGATATACGCATCGTACTGAGAATACATAACCTGATAACAACCATCTCTTTTCTTGATAACCATCTCTTTACTTGATATGAAAAACTGATGACAACTATCTCTTTTCTTGATAACCATCTCTTTACTTGATATGAAAAATGTAGGTCAGCAAGCCGCCTCATTAAAAACCCGTCCAGTCCCCAAAGGTGCCCTGGATAGGAAAAGAGTACGTCAGAAAACCTGCTGCCTATTACATCGTGCAATTCCACTTGCCAATATAGTCTTTACTAAGTATAATACGGACGCAGCTGAGCCACGTTCCATGGTCTATCTCTTTCTTGCATAGATGAAGTGGTGTGTGCGGTGTCATTGACTGTAGCCGACTCTTCCCTTGCATCTATCAAATAATACGATCCGTTATGTAGGCTCCGGCTTACGATAAATGGTCCTTCCCATGGTGGTGATAATTTGTGTTTTCCTTCGTTTGACTGTACCAGACGCAGAACCAAGTCTCCTTCCTGGAATACCCGGGTCTTCACACGCCGGCTATGATACCTCCGTAGATCTTGCTGATATATGGCTGATCTTTCCAGGGCTTGTTCTCTTTGTTCTTCTAACATATCTACGGCGTCCTGCCGGGTTTTTTCGTTCTCCACTTCGACGTAAGCTGATACTCTGGGCGAATCGTGAATAATATCACTTGGTAACACTGCTTCCGCACCATAGACCATGAAGAAGGGTGTCATCTGAGTGGATCTGTTAGGTGTAGTGTTGATACCCCAAACCACAGAAGGAAGTTCTTCGACCCATGCACCAGCTGCCCTGATACAGGGGACTCGCAATCGTGGTTTTAATCCGCGAAGCAATTCTTGGTTTGCCCTCTCCACTTGTCCATTGGCCTGCGGATGAGCCACTGATGCAACATCAAGCCGGATTCCATTGTTGCCACAAAATTTCTCCATCTCGCCAAGAGACATGTTAGTTCCGTTGTCGGTGATTATGCTGTGGGGATACCCAAACCGGTAGATAATCCTTTTCAGGAACTTGACTGCTGTAGCCGCTTCGCAATTAGTAACTGGCATAACCTCAACCCACTTGGTAAACTTGTCAATGGCCACCAAAAGATGCGTCTTCTTGCATGGTGACATATGGAAGGGACCAACCATGTCCATACCCCAAACGGCGAACGGCCAAGTTAATGGGATGGTCCGTAATTCCATAGCCGGTACGTGTGTTTGGCGAGCGTACCTTTGACATCCGTCACATCTTGCTACCAAACGTTCTGCATCCGATAGAGCCGTAAGCCAGAAAAATCCGTGTCGATAAGCTTTAGCCACCAGAGACCTTGTAGATGCATGATGCCCACAGTCGCCTTCGTGTATTTCCTTGAGAATCTGTCGGCCTTCTTCTGGCGCTACGCAGCGCAAGAAGACTCCTGTTGCGCTTCTCTTGTATAATTCTCCGTTGATGACAGAATACCCCTTTGCTCGCCTCAGGATTTGTCTTGCTAATACCTCCTGTTCTGGTAACTCGCCCCGCGATAGGTAGGCCAGGTATGGCTCTGTCCACTCGGGGATGGCGTGTACTGTGGCCACGTACTCCAAATCCGGGTCTTGATTTGCCAGTTCTTCCTCAGACTCGGTTTTAACTGATGGTCGCCACAACTCGTCCAGGAACACATTAGGTGGAACCGGCTCCCTACGCGAGCCGAGTCTGGCGAGTGCGTCTGCTGCCTCGTTTTTTCTTCTGTCTATGTGCTCCACCTCATACCCAGAAAAGCACCCGGCAACCCTGTCGACTTCCCTGCGGTATGCTGCCATAGTTGCATCCTTTCTGTCCCAAGTTCCCGATACCTGTTGTACCACAAGATCCGAATCTCCGAAGCATCGTATTCTTTTAATGTTCATTTCCTTGGCTACCTTTAAACCATGCAACAGGGCCTCATACTCGGCCACGTTGTTTGAGCAATCAAAGTGAATTTGCAGTACGTAACTCAATTTGTCTCCCTTGGGCGATGTCAGCACTACTCCAGCTCCTGATCCCTCATATTGCTTTGACCCATCGAAGTGCATGGTCCATGACTCGGATTTTGGAGCTGTGGTAGCCATACCTGTATGTGTCCAGTCGTTAACGAAATCAATTAAAGCTTGGGACTTGATTGCTGACCTGGGTTCGTAGTTTATGTGATAATCTCCCATCTCTATTGCCCACTTGGCTATTCTTCCCGTCGCGTCCGAGTTTCTGATAATATCCGACATTGGTATTGAGCTGACCACCGTTATAGGATGTTCTTGGAAATACGGCTTCAACTTCCTGCTGGCCATGAAGACTCCGAACACCAACTTTTGCCAATGCGGATAGCGCTGCTTTGCTTCTGATAATACTTCACTGACGTAATAAACCGGCCTCTGAACCGGGTAACCTTTCCCGTCCTCTTTGCGTTCCACGACAACCACTGCGCTAACGGCTCGGGGGCCAGCTGCCACGTATAGCAACATAGGCTCTTTAGGACCCGGCGCCGCTAGTACTGGTGCTTCAGATAGTTGCTTCTTTAGTGCTTCAAACGCTTCATCTGCCTCTTCGTCCCATACGAATTTATCCGATTTTCGCAAGAGCCGATACAAGGGTATTGCTTTTTCTCCGAGTCTAGATATGAACCGGCTCAAGGCTGCTACACAGCCCGTGAGCTTTTGAACATGCTTCAAGTTCTCCGGCTTTTTCAAACTCTGGATTGCCTTGATTTTATCTGGATTTGCCTCAATTCCTCTCTCGGAAACTATGAAGCCGAGTAATTTCCCAGCCGGAACTCCGAACACGCACTTAGTTGGATTAAGCTTCATCTGGTACCTCCTCAGGTTTTTGAATGTCTCCTTTAGATCATCGATAAATGTCTCCGCCTTCCTGGTCTTGATGACCACGTCATCCACGTAAGCATGGACGTTACGTCCGATTTGGTCCTCAAAGCACTTTTGAATACACCGTTGGTAAGTTGCACCAGCGTTTTTCAACCCAAATGTCATAGTTTTATAACAAAAGGCCCCAAACGGGGTTATGAATGATGTTTTCTCCCAATCCTCCCTTTTGAGCTTAATCTGATGATACCCGGAATATGCATCCAGGAAGCATAACAGATCGCTTCCCGCTACTGCGTCTATAATCTGATCTATCCTTGGGAGCGCGAACGGATCCTTTGGGCAATGCTTGTTAAGACTAGTGAAGTCAATGCACATCCTCCACTCGTTGGTCTTTTTCATCACCAGAACCGGGTTAGCCAACCAATCCGGGTGAAATACTTCCATGATAAAGCCGGCTGCCAGTAGCCGAGCGATTTCTTCGCCTATAGCTTTCCTTCTTTCCTCATTCATTTTCCTCAAACCTTGTTTCACGGGCCTAGATTTGGGATCCACATGCAAACTATGCTCAGCCAATTCTGTAGGGATACCCGGCATGTCGCTGGGTGTCCAGGCAAACACATCTGCATTCGAGCGAATGAATTCCACGAGCGCTCCCTCCTGCTCTTTTCCCAGGTTAGACCCTATGGTAAACTGCTTAGTAGAATCCCCTTCGACAAAATCTATCTTCTTGGTGTCTTGCGCTGCTTTGAATTTTTCTCTCTCATCCTCAGTATTCGGCTTTTTCAAGGCTGTTCTATCGTCCGGGTTTACTTGAGATCGGTAATATTCGAGTTCTTCCTTCCGGCATGCCTGCTCGGCCATAACTGAATCCCCTTCGTCGCACTCGGCCGCTATATCCCGGTTCCCATGTATAGTGATGGTCCGTTTAGGACCCGGGATTTTCAGCTGCAAATACACGTAGCACGGCCTAGCCATGAATTGGGCGTAAGCCGGTCTCCCCAACAGCGCGTGGTAAGAACTGCGCAACTTGACCACCTCGAACGTGAGCCACTCCACTCGATAATTATCCGTCGATTCCCCAAAAGCAACTTCCAAGGCGATCCTTCCCTCGGGGCTCGCCGAGTGACCCGGTACGATCCCGTGAAAGATTGTTGAACTTTTCTGCAGCTGGGACTCTTTGAGGCTCATCCGTAAGAAGGTCTCCCAATAAAGTATGTTGATGCTACTTCCACCGTCCATCAGGACCTTCTTCAGCTCGTAACCATTAACCTGTGGAGCGACCACCAACGCCAAGACTCCTGGACGCTCCACCTTTTCCGGATGATCTCTTCTACTCCACGTTATCTCTTGTTCTGCCCATCTAAGGTATCCCGGCGCGGCCGATGAAACCGAATTTGCCGCCTGCTTTGATGTCTCTTTGTTCCTGCTAGAAGTTCCTGTAGTATGCACATGATATTGTCCTTTTAAGTTAGTCGTTCGTACCGTGTCGACGAAGATACTGATCCGGCCGACCGTCAATATAAATCCGGACTCGAGGTGATCCGGTTCTGGCCCCCAGCCGGGATCGTCCACCAACTTTTCTTCTTCGTGGTCGATGTAGATTTCGCCAATGACAAGATCCTCCATGCCCTTCCGAGCTTCTCCCGTGATGTAGACGCCTTTGGACGCAGGCCCCACGGTGGGCGCCAACTGTCGTGGGATAATCACGGCAGATGTTACCAGGGGTAACTGATCTTGGGGCAAGTCGACACAGGCGTTCGGGAGAGGGTTTAGCTCAAAGGAAGACATGATACAACTTGATCTGACAGCCGGCAATCGAAGTCGCCGGATCTCTGTTCTTGATATAATAACTCGATTAGGTTTTACACTGGATACTCGATACCACTCGATGTTGTTAGGATTCTTAGATCTCTGTCTCAATCTATACCCGAGGGTCGGTTTATATAGTACCCGTACCCCCTAACTTACTTTACAAGGCACACCCGGGTCTTACCCAGACACGGCGTGCTAACCCTAACTTTCCTTTACAACACCCACAATCCGGGTCACCAGGCCCACGAGCTTGGGCCTTCACAAACATCTTTATCCCTAGCCGTATCCTACTCACTGTCTCTGGGCCGGGTTATTCCTCGGATCCTGACATACCGGGTTAGCATCCCCCCATCACATTTCCTGTCCCCTCTGTCAGTGACAAGACACGACAGGCGCCCACCCTCACTGTACCCACGCCGTAGCGCAGATAATCATGCTTCTTGTAAGGTGAACCGCACGCCTGTACGGCTGCGGGATACGCGGGATCTCGTCAGAACGGCTCCATTGACTTCGTGCCCGAGTAGGATTGATGCCCATCTACTCGTACCACCTGATCTCTACTCATATGATTCCAATCTTCCTCCTTATCTTCTCTTGGCCTTCAATACTTATCACCGAGTAGCATCTGCCGGATACCAGATACCCGGGTAGCCGCCTACCCGGTAAACAGTACTCTGATCTCTGTTTTATCACCTGTCTTACCCCTACTCGGGGGTAGCCCCCGACAATTCGGCGGGTGGATTATTAGTCATAGATGCAGTTGGATGACGGTCTATGTATATTGTTTTAATGCCTGCATGAATCACATAGTAATCTTTATTTCTTGCATATGCACTACAGTGCATCATTCATTTCTGTCAATTGCCCAGCTGTAATTTGTTCACCACGCATGTTATTTATCTTCTATGGAGAGACACCACTAGTGAACTGTGGACCCCGGTCTATTTTCTCATACTGATAATACACACATTGTTTCCACTGCTTCCACTGTTTTCATATTGTTCTCATACTTTTTTCCACACCATACGTTTAACTTCTTTGTGTTCAGCAAAACAGGTGAGATTGACAACCTCAATGCTTCGTTGCGGAAAAGTGATTTGATTGTGTTGTGTAGGTTCCATGTTGCTGCTGAGCCGGTAGTGCGCTCTGTCATCTCAGCTGCATCAACCTTCTGAAGTTACTCTTTCCTCCTACTGGTCGATTCAACATTGGTTTCTTTCTGTGGAAAAACTTGCTGCTGCACTCTTCATACCTTCCTCTTGGGGGTCTCCCAACGAACGTGTGTTCACACGCATCAGCGACGTCGAAAAGTTTGTGGGAGTGGTGTGGTTCTCAAGGACTTCTTATGGCTTTGGAGATCTTCGGATCGTCAAGGAGCTTCATCGATGGTTCTTCCTTCTTCTTAGTTTTCGGGCCTGATGGGGTGTTTTAGACCTGTTCGTCGACTTCCCATCCGCGATCAACAACGCCATGCCGGCTCTGGAAGAAGCGGCAGCGGTGACACGGTCTGGAGGTTGAAGACGAAGGGTATCTCAAGGATCTTACTGTAGTTTTCGTTTTTGTTGAGGTGCTTTGTACGATTTGATGTTTCTTCTTATGTTAGGGTCCTTTAAAAAAAAGACTTATCTTTAATCAGAGACCTGCTGCTCTCTCAATGTCATTTTCGGAGTAAATTTCGAGCACGGAAAGTGGGAACACGATCTTAATCGACAAGACTTGTAGACCTTCCATGTCGGGTTATCTCGTTGGTTAGACCAAACAGCACGGCATGGTTGGCAATCACACTCAGTTAAGCCGTGTCAAGAATGCCAACACACTTCACCTAATTAAGCAAGGAGATTGCGGAGATCCAAACCATACTCCGTATATAGCAGTTCCCCGTATGTTTTAGAGTAGTATATAGGCCTAGAAATCGAAATAGAAATCAGTCTATCCGAGCAGAACAGCTTGGTTCGTCGTCTTCCCGCGCGATTATTATTTGCTGGTTTCAATTTCAACGGCCGCCTGCCTGGCATGCACTATACTTCAGTAGAAATATTTTTGTTTGCCAGGTATAGTCTCGAAAGGAATATTTTTTTGGTCGCCGATCGGGCTGGACTTGTTCAACGCGCTCCTGTTGCAGCCTTTGAAAGTCAGCACACTTGACTGTTTGACTAGGGCAGGGCGACCGGTCGACGAACGTACGTCTCTTTCGGTTCGTGCAATGGAGCCATAAAATTTTCCGGTTCGTGCAAAGGAACCTTAAAGAGAAATGTCGCCCTCATACTTTTCGTGCCAAACATTTTCTTTTTCGTCCTTTACGATCGCACCGCTGGGGTGTGGAGTTTGGCATAATTGCATTACATGACCGATGCAAAAAAACGTCCTTAAGGCGCCACAGTACAGAGAGTCAGGAGTACTACTCGAGTATGGACACCCAAAATTAGGCGTCTCTCTGTACTACATCAACAGTGAAACAGTGTTGTCAATCGTACAAACTCTGTCCATTCGTATTCAAGCCGCCAACCCCCTGGAGTTTATTGCGTACAGGCACGCGATCGAGCTGGCCGATCGACGCATTCATCGGGAGGTCCAACTGGTCACATCAGCCGATCAGTGGCACGATTTTCCTTTAGCCGCCCCGCTCACTGGATCGCCATTGTTTAGCTCTGGAAAGGACACTACTACGTATTAATCTACTTATATTATTCAGCTCATTTCAGGCCTTTTGGATATGGAAACGGAATGCGCTTTGGATTAGGACATCTCCAGCGGGGCTGCTCATTTGGCCCGGACCGGTCTGATTTGAGCAGCCTGGGCCAAAACCAGGCCCCAGCGGCGCTGCTCATACGGACCGCGGTCCGTTTTTTTGTCCGCGGATGCTCAAATCTGACCCAAATTTGGTCCAGTTTTGAGCAGCCTCCGGACACGTTGGGACAACAATTTGTGTCCCGAACCCCCCGTCGTGGCCCACACAAAAGTTGAGAACATTTGCCCTTTCCCCTCCCACCCCTCATCCACTCCCGCTGCCCTAGCCATGGCCGACGAAGAAGGAGCCGCCGCCGCCACCGCCACCGCCACCGCCACCAACACCTCCGTGACCCTGGACCAGCTGGTCCCGGCCCGGACCAGGGCCGCGCTGCCGCCGCAGAAGCCGAAGGTGAAGAAGACGAAGGACGCGGCCGAGCTGGCGCGGACGGCGGAGCAATCGGCGAAGAGAGCGGACCGGAGGAGGAGGGCGAAGGAGGCGCCGCCGCACCCGATGGAGGACGAGCAGAAAAAGCTCGCCCAGATGGCGGCGCAGGCGGCCATAATCATGCTGGGCCTGCAGCCGGCACCCACCATGAACGCGACGGGATCGCCCGCGCCGGCATACGGCTTCTTGCCAGGCCGTGACCCGACGCCGCCTCCCTTCTTCTCGGTGGACATGGAGGACTCCTCGCCGGCCAGGGTCTCCATCGACCTGAACACGGCGCCCATGTCCTGCTTGTCGACTGCCCCGTCGAGCAAAGCCGCTGGCCGCCCCCCGCCGTCCGTTCGCCCGGTGCCCCGCAACCTGTTCGAGGAAATGCAGGACATGGAGACGCAGCCCACGGAGATGACAACGGAGGAGGTCGAGGGGCTCATGTCGAACATGATAGGCGAGGACGGCCAGGCGAGGTACGTCCACCCCGGGGACGAGCTGTACGAGGAAGAGGAGGTCCCCGTCGACGACGTGCCCCACATCGACGACATGCCCATGTTCATGGACGAGCTGACCCAGCAGGCCAAGGCCGCCAAGAGGACCGTGAAGCGGGGCATTGGGTTCACGGAGGCGGAGGACGAGTGCCTTTGCGACACATGGATGGAGGTGGGGCAGAACACCATTACCGGGGCCGAGATGAAGGGCAACGCCTATTGGAGGAGGATGCACCGGAACTACCAAGAGCGGGCCGTCCTGCCACCGTACTCCATGGTCACCACCCGGAGCGAGCTATCCATCCAAAAGAGGTTCGGGCTCATCTCGTCCGAGTGCAGCAAGTTCACCGGCTCCTTCGAGCACGCCATGGCCCGGCCTCAAAGCGGCGCCACCCTCGGCGACCTGGTGAGTGGCCACACGTCCCTGTCCTTCATATGCATTGCCCCCGTGTCCAACCGTCGAGTGTGTGCAGGTCTTCCAAGCGCTGACCTTGTACAAGGCCGAGCATGGTGGCAAGTCCTTCAACTTCGCCCATTGCTACAAGAAGATGAAGGACAACCAAAAGTGGAAGGAGCTCCACAACGCCATCAAGAAAGGCCAGGTCATGCCGGACGGGGTGCCGCCAATGGCCACGGGCCTGCCGGCCGAAGGCGCGACAACTGAACGACCAAGGGGCCGGAGCAACTCCAAGCTGGACAACAAGCGCGACGCCACGACCATCGCGTTGCAAGAGACCCTCCAAGGGTTCATCTCGCAGAAGGACAAGGTGAGCGACAAGAAGGACGAGAGGGAGGAGAAGAAGCGGCGGGAGCGCGAGGAGATCACAAAGAACTACTTCATCGTGCAAACGAAGAAACTCGAGATCGAGGAGGAGAACGCCAAGACCAGGGCCATGGAGGCCTCGACCAGGGCCATGGAGGCCGAGAACAAGAGGAAGGAGGTCGAGATCGCTCTGGCCGCCCAGGAGGCGCAGATCATGGCCATGGACCTGAGCTGCCTGACCCCGAGGAAGAAGGCCTACTTCGAGAAGAAGCAGCAGCGGTACATGCAGGGCCAGGAGTGATCGCGCCACGCCCCGATCGCGCCCGGCGACGGCCTGAACACGCGGCCGGCGTCGCTTTTGTACATTCTGGCCCTGGGCTGGCATGGCCTCACCTGGCCGCCTGAACCTTGCCCGAACCGTGGCCGGCATGGCCTGAACGTGGCCGGCATGGCCTGACGTGGCCCTTTTTGCATGCGCCGATATTATTTGTTATTATCTAGGGCATTTTGGTACTTTTTTTCGAACCGTGGCCAGCAAATGAGCAGCCCCGCTGGGTGCACGGCCCAAATCCGCGCGGACACGGCCCCGGACGGCTGCTCAAACAGACAAAATGCGGACCAAATTGGTCCGCATTTGAACAGCCCCGCTGGAGATGACCTTAGACCCGGCCGTGTGTCCGTGTGCAAGCGATTGACTAGGAGAGGACGCAATCAGCAGCTTTCTTGAACCGACGGACGTCTTTCTTTCTGAAAGGTGTGAAAGGAATTCCGCACACGGTGGTTAAACAAACAATAAACCAGCATCACTTGGCCGAGGAGTTTGGTCGAGCTTAAAAAAGGAGATTAACGCGTCTGCTTGAAAGTTGGACTACATTGACACTTTCTGTCGCGTCCTAGAACTATATGGCTAACATTTTTTCTCGCAGTTCAGTTTTTTTTTGTCCTTGAACCAGAAACACAAAACAAGCAGGTACACTCATCCTATGAACGAACCTGTGCACGCTCTATTTCTACGTGCGTCTCTTGGACCGAGCCTCATCATGTTATTCTTATGAACGATAGCAAAGAAAACAAGTGATGGACAACCATATCGACACACGGAAAGACGAGATTTTAACGTGAACAATCCTTCCAACCAAAAAGAGAAAAAACCACAGACGTCACTCAGCACAACTTCACTATATCGGGTGCGATTACAAACGCCAGGATTTAGAACTTGCGACTTGTCCTAAACCGGCGGCTTACATGAGATATATAAAGGGGTACAACCCTAAACAAGGTAGAATTCGTATCCAAATCGGTAACAACTTGTATCGTACCGCGGGAGGGGGGCTGCCGCCCCTCGCACCCCCTCCGTGTGCAAGCCACATTGGCAACGCAATATGAATTTGAATCACACCAAAATAACAGTTACCCTCGTGAGGAGCACTAGCCGGTCTACTCCTTCAAGTTAACACCATGAGTTAGTTAGATGAAAGTCGCACCAAATCCGACGGTCAATACAGTCTGTCTAGTGTTGACTGTCTTCCGAAATCCTATCCTTTTCACGTTGGGGTAGTCCTTGATTCGAGATAAAAATCAGTTCGCTCAAACTTTGCAGAAGAAGAGCGATTGTTGATGGTGTATGGGCATTGTAATGGTCCGGTGGTGGCATTTTGGCTATCGGTATCATATGCTCCTGCGATGAACGCTGAAATCATAAAAAAAATACTTAAATTCGAAAAATTGTGTCTGTGACAACATATAAACGTTCATGTATAGCATGTGCATTATAAGTTTCATGAATAGAAGACGAACATCTCGTACTTGGCATGAAAAATAAAATCCGGTGTTAAAGCAAACATCTTTCAAAACACGAATTTCACTATTTTCACATAGGCCACATAATTTATCAATTGCTCATAATTTTTTAAGTGAATTCCACTTTTTACCCCTATTTATAGATTTGTGACATTGATTACCCCATCTAATCAAAATTCATATAGACTACCTATTTTTGAAAAAAAATACCCTCTTTTTCTAATGGACATTTGTTCGATAAGACGTGAGGGGATAATTGAGGTTTAAAAATGTGAGGACCCTCGTGGTTAGATGGAATAGGTTGGACCGGACCCTCGCAGGCACAAGATTTCTAGTAGTCATCTTTTTATTTGGCCTTGGCGGTATCATGTTTGATTCTCCTATATCAATATCAAAGGAAAAGCATTTGCCTTGTTTTGAAAAAAAATGTAATTGTGAGGATGATGATGTGAAATGTAACAAATTGAGAAGAGAACGTTGGATATGATCACCAAGATGTCCTTCTACATTTACATTTTTTTTGCGCCACATCGTACGGACACATCTATCCTACCTAACAATACATTCAAAATTCTGAAATAGGAAAAAAAAACATGCTCAAAATTTCCTACATGAGGTATTTGTTTTATAGAATTCCCACTAAATGGCGTGATATGTGTCACAAACACACAATTATGAGGTGGGTTAGCTCTAAAATTTTACATATCGAAATAAGACACAAACATTTACATGCCATTTTTGCAGAACTTTCGTACATGAGGAACGACATTTTTTCTTTTCTTTTAGGTGCCTCTTTGAATATTTGTGATGTATAGGAGTTGTTGTTTCTCGAGGGAAAATTCAGAACCATCAAGTATGGGGATCTATTAAGGACTTGGACTTTACATACCGTAGAAATCCAACTAGATTAGGCAGGAAAGATAAAATGCCCTTTTAAGGTTTAGAGCAGGGACTGTACTAAAGCAAAACCCATTTGATTTTTATGATGGGTCCCACAAAAGCTTAAACATATAATAACTCATAAAAAGATCCACCACAAAGGTATTACATAGATGGCCGTTATCATGTTCGGCATCTCATACGGTGCTAATTAGTGAAGCTCAAAGAGAGGAGATATACATAAGTTACTTCTACAAACCCATAGTCCAGGGATAGACTACTACTTCTTCATCATGGAGAGGGTGGATAAGTCATTGGAGAAGATGGAGATCACGCCGGCAGCGCCCCGTCGGAGTTTCCCCCCTCCAATTTGCAGCTCCAGGTCTCTGTTTCGTGGTTTTGTGTTTCTGCGGCGCTCTCTTCCGAAACCCGTCGGGGAACTATTTTTATAGTCGTTTTTAGGTCAAAACGAAGGCACGGAGATGAAAACGGACGGCATCGGAGCGACAAGGTGGGAGAGAGGTGCTCTCACACGGCCAGGGAATCTGGTCGCGTGGGACCCTCCAAAATCCTCCTCGGACTTCCTTCTGTGCGCTTCCTTGGCTTCTGCGCTTTGTTTCTCCCGAAAAATGATCCCCGCAAAATATTAGGTCATTTGGATGCCGTTTGGGTCCCTGAAACATCAAAATATAGAAAATAGGGTTTTCTGCCAGTGCAAGGTTAATTCTAGAAAAATAGGAAAACTATGAAATAATCCTAAAATCAATATAAAACAATGATATAACCCTTATATGATGCAAATATGATTGAAATATAAGTAATACAATGCAAAATTCATGTATGTATTTTACATGCATCAGGCCTCTAGTGAGGGGTCTGGGTCAACAATCCCTTATGAGAAGTGTAATTACAACATTGTTGATTGGGGAGCTTTCAGTGAGGTCACATCGCAACCATCCACCTCCAATGTGGACACGAGAAACTAAGTTGCTGAAGATGAGGATGACGGCTCTGATTATGAAGATGACGAGGAGGATGAGAGCGAGGACTCCGAGTGATTCATGGGTTGTAGCGTCGCTATTTTCCTTAGCATGGTTGCATAGTTCAAATCATATACATATTCAATGCAAATCCTTATGTTCTTATCAAACACCAATAAGGGGGAGACTGAAAGGACATTTCTATCCCTAATTAGTTGTGTGTGTTTGTTTACACCAATAGTGGCTGTGGGAAATAGCCCGCAAACTCTAGGGTCCCAAGACCGAAGTCTCTAGTGTAAAAACACCAGAGATTCCGGACTCAGGGCACCCGAATACTCCCTCAAATATTCTTGGACTTCGACAAGTTGATGCGCGTTGGCGTAATGCTCTGGTGCATTGTCCAAATTTGGAGTGTGCCCGGAGAATTGTGGAAGTTTCCCGCAACGGTTAATTTCTGGGAGACACTTTGTAAAGCCTTGTCCTAACTTAGGGAAGCTTAGCATGACTAGAACACATACACCCCCGTTTTTCAAGAGCTCCAGACTCATATATTTCTCTCTCTAGCCACTCAAACACTTTGCCCTTTTGGGATTTGAGAGAGAAGACCTAGATCCATATTTCCTACCCAAGAAATTTGATTTTCCCCTTAATTTCATTGAGAATTGGTTGCTGTTTGGTTTTTTTGAGCCCTAGCAGGTTGTTAGTCCTTTGTGGCTTTGGTAGTCACAAAGATATTGTCGGGAGGCACCAATTGAGTTGTGTTGTGTCCCGTCTTTAAAGCATCGAGGTTTGATGGCTCGATGGATTTGGTGAGGACCCTCCAAGTTGTGGAGTGTGCCTCATTCTTGTGAAGGTAATAGTTGTCAATCTAAACGACAACATAGTGATTCGTGTCTATCTCGTTGGTGGTTTAACACGTAGGACATACGGTGTGTCATTTGATGGCTATTCGGTGTTCCACTTTGCTGGCACTGCACCGCTCCAACGGAGACTAGCTTCCATTGGTAAGTGAATTTTGGGTATAAATCTCCGCGTTATTGTGTTGGTTATCTCTCAACTTATATTTACTCGTTGTTACTAGCTTAGTTGATTTCATATCTAGTGCTAGTGATCTATTGCTCATCATATACGATTGTTCACCTACTTACATTATTTAGAAACCTATATTTGAGAAATTTGTAATTAAAAATAAAAAGAAGTAAAATTTGTGGTTGCCTATTCACATCCCCCTTCCCTCTTTCAACTTCTTCGATCTTTTCAACTAGGAAACTCAAGCCCAGTATAGTCCATATTTCCAGTGGCATGGAGGGACTAAAGAAACTAGTTTCATGTAATTTTCCCAATTCAACTGGCCTAAAATATGGATTGTTTGTCTAACCAGTGCTCTTTTCTTTATTTTAAGAGTCTATGCACAGCTATATTTTCGTCTTTATCTCCACTACTTATAAAAGACCAAACTTCGTGGGAAACTTAGATCTAAACCGTCCGTACATATTAATCAAATGGTGTACACCCATCAGTTCTCCCCACCCAATATTCACGCGTCCATTCCCGAGTAAAAAGAAAAAAGGAAAGGAAAACTGCCTCACACGATGCATATTGCAATCGCCCCCATTATTCTCCAGGCCTCTGCCCTGTTGCGCCATGCCTGCATGCGAGACCGCTGTCCAAACGCCGCCCCCTCACCTGGCATGCGACCTCAACGACGCGCTGCTGCCGTTCCATGCCATGGCGTATGGCCTGCGCCCCTACCATCTTGCTGCCTTGGCCCTTGGGAGCCAGCTCGAGAACGGATGCGCTTACCACTGGCGTCGTCCACAAAATACGCCACATCTTCATCGGCATCCCTGGTCGCTTTCTGACAGCAGCCTCACCCCGTGATGCGGCCTTTACACCTTGCTCCCCGTCGGCGCCCTCCGCCCGAGCGGTTACCCCGACTAGCCATGAACGCGGACTACCGATGCTGCAACCGCACCTGGCCTATGATGCAGCCTACTCCATCCATGGAGTCCCCATAAGGTACGCCTAGGCCTAATTTCAGGTGTTCCTCAATTGCATGATTTTATTTTGAGCTATGCAAGTTTGTGTCTAATCAGACGATAATTGATGTACGGATCACAATTATTGGTCTGTAGGATGCTGTTGGTGGGCTATTTTAGAAACCAGGGAATCGTGCAAATTTGATTCATGTGTCCATT
The DNA here is from genome assembly GCA_028641055.1 of Alopecurus myosuroides. Taxonomy (NCBI): domain Eukaryota; kingdom Viridiplantae; phylum Streptophyta; class Magnoliopsida; order Poales; family Poaceae; genus Alopecurus; species Alopecurus myosuroides. Next base: position 139,320,238 of record CM054059.1, read on the forward strand.
GACTTCCCTGTTTATGATATTGATATGGTTATGTTTCAGGCTATTTCCTTTTATAGTAGAGCTCGAAATTTCAGATCAGGAGACTTTTTATCCTTGCAAACGAAGATAGTGGCATTCATTCACAATTTTACATAATCAATTTCAGCATCCTTTCACTTCAGATTGATAGGAAAAATAAAAACAACATGGTAGATTTCATCAACCGAATTTATTCCTTGTGACTGCAGATGATATGACAATTTAGGTAGTATCAGTTGTCAATGGGAAATTAATGTTCAGGCTTTGGATCAAATGTCTTCCTGGCCTAAAACTAACTGAACATTATTCCTTCTACATTTTATAAACTGATGGAGCACAGATGTATGTTTACGTACTGCAACAGAAGAAAATGGCAAATTTAGACGAAGAGTTGTACTGGATTCTAAGAAAATATAATGCATGTCAGCTTCAATGTGGATCAATTCAATATCATTTCTTCTTCTTACTTGCCAACGTTCCTATTTCTGGACAAAGCCAACTAACAAATTCTGGGAATGAGCTGAAATATTGCCCCTATATAACATCAGTGTTGAACTAGCTAACGATCATGCACTTCCATCACTTGGTCCAACACTCTTGAGTCAATAGAGCAAAGAGACCGTTTCGAAAAAAGTTTGTTGACCAATCTCCTATTTTGAGTTGTAGGTTTACATTAGAAAGAGAAATGCCCCATCTTGTTTCTGTTTCTTTTTTATTGGAAAGTTGTGCAAATCTGATGCTATTATTTGACTCCTAAGTGGATGGGAATATTTCCACCAGGATCATATAAGTGATCTTGACGACAAGGCAATTTTTTTTCATGGGTCTATATGTCGTATGATTTTCAACCAGAATCATATAAGTTACTCTATGCTTTATTTTATAACTTTTAATCTTTGGGTCCGATTGAGAATACTATTTATTTCCGAAAATCAACCTATAAAGGTTCAAACTACAAATACAATTTGATTCAGAATGCCTAACGTTAGTTTATCTAAACCGGTAGTATTGAATTGTACCAAACCAACGATACATACAATATCTCATGATTGGTAAGCATTGCAGATTATCAGACCTGGTGATGAATAAACCTTTACAATGTATGGGCCTCTGATTTCCGAAGGCAGTGGTCTCTTAGAGGAAACGACTTAAACAAGTACTTCCCTCCGTTCCTAAATATAATATGTTCTAGAATTGGACATGTTGACTAGATACAGACTAATATGAGTGAACATATATACAAAAATTGTCTAGATACATGCTAATGTGTAAAATGGCTAAAACATCTTATATTTAGGAACGGAGGGTAATGGTGATTTCGACATACTTGAGTTAGTCTTGAAATGTTTTCTTACCCTCTGCTGGCACGAATGAACATTCCGTGAAGGGGAAATTTGAACCTGATATGGCAGATGACCAATTATTTGATGGTATCATAGCATGTGGTGATTTCGTATGGTTATTGAAATTTTATGAGAGCATCATTGCAGCTGTCATGTGAAGTGTTCAAGTACTTTTAGTTGTTGCTTTCTGTAATTTTGTACTCAATAAATCACATAACACATACACTTGTTATATTGCCAAAGTAGATAAATCATAATGTTGGTCAAGTGAGACATGAGGAGCTGATTCCAGTGAGGAATTAGAAACTTCAAACCATGCTAAAGGAAACAAGGCCTCGCCTATTATTCTATATATATGCTTGCATGTATTGATTTGTATGATTTTGCAACATCTGTTGTAGTATAGAGAATTATATCCATAAGCACAATGGGAGCTCAACTCATTATTTGCATGAAGCATCAATATAGAAAAACCGGGGAGAGAGAATTTATAATTATCAGAAAGCCACCACCTATATCCAACCTGACTATTTTCCTTATAATGCTTTTGCTGATTATATAGATGCTATTTTGATTGTATATGTACTATAAAATAGCCACAAACTACACTTTGTATTGTTCAGCTACATCTTTCTTGCAGCATGTAGTCGTCTTGGGCGTTTGCACCATCATCTTGATCTAGGAGGTTCTTCGTATCTTCATTTGTTCAACATTTTATGTACCAGCCTTTGATTATTTGCATACTAGATTATCATTAACTTGTTCTGAGCAGAAAGGGGATGTTCAAGATGATTTTCCGCAACCATGTTTACATATTTGGAGCATCATGTGGTTATGATGTTGGCGCAAGCTAGGAAGTTGCTTCAACATGATGGAGACTTGTGTTCAATGTCGTGACACTATAATAGCAACTTGTTGAATTTTTTTCCAACATCTATGAAATATTTTGAATCGGAAAATCAACGGTATATTCACCGTAAAAATGACGAGTGAGTAAGTCTTGGAAATAAATGGTGATTAATACAAACTGATGAGCATTTGGGTATGTATATTTCCCTTTGGTCTTAAATTTTCTGGAAAATATCTTATCAAATAAATATTTTTGTTGGTTGGAAGTTACACCGACAAAAAATCAAATCGTGCGTTGCACGTGCACGCTAACTAGCGAGTGTAAGTTGTACTCCTAGTGGTGTGATATGATCTTGATTCTACTTTTATCCTAGGCGCAAATTTCCATGCGGGGACATCCGACGCCGACTTAGACATAAAGAAATCCCCTACCACTTGGATTTAGCAAACCAATACAATATATGTCATCTAGCATATATAAGGATGTTCTGAACTGAGTTTCGTCGCTACGATCAAATCCGTTGTTATAAACAATCATGACATAACTGCCTTGAGGTGGATGCATTTAAATTTCAACATGATACCATAATATCATAGTATTCCACCTAATATGGCGTCATCACACTTGACTCGGTTGTTACCCCTCTTGTGCCGTCTTTGTTTTATGAGGGTTTACTCTTCTATTCCTATCAGGAGCACGAGCGTGAAATCCATCAGTATTGTACTCCCTCCGTCTCATATTAATTGTCTCAAACTTGGACAAAAGTGGATGTATCCGGCACTAAATATGTCTAGATACATCCACCTTTGATCAATTTTGAGACAATTAATATGAGACGGAGGGAGTAGTTGATTTTGGCACCACGGTGGTCAGGTGAGATTATGGTTTTGGTGGCAAATATTATAGTTACAAGAAGCAACGTACTGCAAAAAAAATGAATTTCTTACATTATGTGATTATTGTAACTTAAAATGGTAAACAAGGAGGAACATAGTTTGCACTTGAGGGCCTCTTTGATTCACAGTATTATAAAAAATACATGGATAGGAAAAAACAAAGAATTGTAATATCGTGAACATCCAAACCCTAGAGTCATATAATAACTCATAAGAAGACGAAATGATTCCTTCCACCAAAATTGTTCAAAGGGGAATGCGAATTTTCCTAGGAAATACAGTGTCTTCTCGGGCTTCACCTTGGAAAATGGCAAAGCGTGCGAGAAAATATCAAGCGGAACTATCCTACAGCATAAAGAAGAGCAAAGAACGGTATTCACGAATGGTGAGCTAGAGGCAGCGGCATGGCTCGTGACTCGCGCAGGAGAGGACAAAGCAAGCACTTGACGTCTCGACCCAACTACCTGCGCTTCGCCATCACTTTCCGGCTATGAAAGCAAAAGGATCCAAGAACCTTCGTGCAACCATCCATTTGTTTTTACCAGGATAAGCCAACACGACTCGCAACCTTTTTCTTTCTTTCTTCTTTTCTGAAACACGACTCGCAGCCTGCAAGTTGCAAGGCACGGCTTGTCGTTCGCGACTCTCATCCTTGGTCCAAAAGAAGGCGCGGATCAGTAAAACCCCGGCGCTTTCTTTTGGCCGTAACAATTTCTGAACTCTGTTGGCGATGATAATTTCAGAGAAATGCTACTTGCGGACTGCAGGCAGCGATGGTTAAGGCGTATTGTCAGGTTCGTCACGGACGTAGTAACCTCAGTTGGTGCGTGCGATGAACGTGTGCATCTGCAGGTACATGTACCGGGGGGAGACGTAGGAGAGGTGCACGCACCCGTACGCGCGGCCGGTTCCTTGCCTTGCCGCTTAGCCAACGTGCACCGCACCGACCGTCGAGGCCACAGCAGTTGGGAGGCGGGCGGACCACCCCGCTCTCCCTCCCCTCCGGCGGGCCAGCGGGTGAGTGACACACGGCGCCCGGCGGCGCGGGGCCAGTCCGTCACATGAAATTCCTGCCCGCGCGCACCCGGGTCAGTCACGCCGGGGCGAGTCAGGGTCGCGCCCACGACACAGCACACCGGTGACACCACACGGCACCCAACCGAGCGCTGCCACCCCTGCCCAGACCCAGGATCTTTCCGCGTCACCCCCTCCCGACTCGCCCCCTCGCTTTATATAAACCATGCCCCGCCTCGGCTCCCATTCCGCGCACCACCACCACCACCACATCATCCTCACCTTCCCCGCGGCACGCAGGCGACACCCATGGGCTTCCCGGTCGGCTACTCCGAGCTGCTGCTCCCCAAGCAGCTCCTCCACCTCCTCCTCCTCCTCGGCTACATCCGCCGCTGCCTGCTCTGGGCCTTCGACGCCGTCGGCCTCGGCGACCTGCTGGATCTCGGGGACGACGCCCAGCACCTGGCGCTCCACGACCACGCGCGCGACCACGGCGCCGCCGCCGCCGCGCAGCAGGCGCTGCTGCAGCACCGGCGGTCCGAGTTCCGGCCCGTGCCGCCGATGGTCATCGAGGAGGTGCTGCCGGTGGTGCGGTTCGACGAGCTGGACTCCGCCGCGTCGTGCGTCGTCGGCGGGGACTGCGCCGTGTGCCTCAGCGGCATCGGCGGCCGCGACGAGGTGCGCAGGCTCAGCAACTGCCGCCACGTCTTCCACCGCGGCTGCCTGGACCGCTGGATGGAGCACGACCAGCGCACCTGCCCGCTCTGCCGCGCGCCGCTCATCCCGGACGAGATGGCCGGCGCGCTCTGGGCCACCGCCGCCGGCCTGCCCGACGCCTCCGACTTGGACTTCTTCTACTTCGGCGGGCCGCTCGCGTCCATGCCCACCCAGACGCTGCTGCGGCCGCACGAGCTGCTCCTCAGCGGCCTCGGCGGCTACCAGTGAAACCATCGCCGGCGTCGGGTACCACTGAATCGTCAACCAGCCCATCCCAGAATGCGGCAATTTGACATGGCTGGCTGAATTGGTCGCCCCCCGCGTGCATTCGAGGCCCGCCGGCAAAGAAAGAATAGGAGACGAGGGCAGGCTCCCACTGTGCTGTGTACATAGGCAGAATGAGTAAAGTAACCGGCCCAAAAAAAGGCTAGGAGATTAGATTCTTGGTATGTATAGGTAGATTCCATCTCCCAAGTTTGCGTGGAAGCTGTGAATCTTTGTGCGAATTAAATTTGTTGAGTTAGGCGTTTCGATCGGGCGCAAAGATTCGCTCCTTTTCTTTCCCCTGTCTTGCCCCGTCCCCGGCCGTGTTGCTCAGGTCTTCCACAGCTGCATAATTGAGGTCCGTCAGTCCACCCGCAGCTCCACACGGGAGACTACTTCACTTTCCCTCCCTAGCTTGGAGCCGGTTCTTCGGACCGGAGAAATTTTAGAAGGTTTGTACTAGTACATCAGCACGCCCCAAGTGGAGGGGAAAAATCTGGTCGCAATTGGGTCAAGTGGTATGAATTTCGGCAAGCGGCAGGAATTTTTGGCTCCAGCGGTAGTGCACAGCCGCAGGCCGCAGCCTTTCGTTGGATCTGAAGATCTACTACCCTTATCGTGCAACGGCTCCCCTACAGTACCTTCTGCTGAGTGCTTACACTGAAACCCATGCAGTTGGGCGGTTAAGGATGTTTCGTTCCATTCCCACGCACGTGTAGGGCCATCCTTTCTTCCTCAACGAAAGAAAAATGATTCACTCCTTCACATTTCCACACAGTTTTTTCTCTTGATGCGGAAGTTCCACAGAGTTGGGCAGGGACAAAGAGGAAGGAGCGAGCGGGAGAGAGAGATGATTCTCCCTGACGCACGCCATCTTGACCGTGCGTGCGTGCACGGGAGCGAGAAGATTTCGTGAGAGTTGCAGGTCTACGATAAGGGGAAAAGTTTGAGACGTAGAAGCAAGCCGCCTCAACGTACAGCAACCAACCAGACGTCCAGGTAAAGCGCACCTCCTAGCTACCCTAGTACTCCTACGCAATCTGCAGACGAAAAAAGGCGACTAGATAAAAAAAAAACTATATTCGGTCTCGCTTAAAAGGCGAGAGCAGCTTTGCACAGGTGTAGTGCAGATAGACTCTACCTGGAACGCACGCACGGCGGCCGATCGATGATACGCGCACCGAAAGAGAGGAGAGCCAGGGGAGGAGGACGGATTGGGTTGGCAACGCAACTGCATTTGCAGTACGGAAACGGCACTGCCGCTCTGATTGATTGATCAGGGAGCCATCATTGGCCTGTTAATTACGAGCTTTAGATTACTGATTAGGGAGTATAACAAGTACACCATCGGCGTACTAATTTGCTTGGGTTAGTTCCACTTTCAGCTCTTCTCTCTTTTGCATCGCGACCGTTCGTGCTAACGAGGTGCAACCATACCAAGTACTAGTAGCAGAGTACAGTACGTGCTAGGTTTTGCTTCCAAGCAACACAAGGCCGGTAGATGCTTAATTAATCTGGTAGAGTAGCTCGGGACAAGCAAGTGGAACAGTGGGGGGTCGGTCATAAATCCTGGCCCGTGCGCCCGGCCGGGTGGTGGAACGAGAAAGAGGAACTGGAGTGGAGTGTCGTAGTCCCTGATGTCCTGGGAATAATGGCACCACATCGAAACAATTTTGGTCCACCGGCCCATGATCGTACACTGGACGCTGCGGGGTGTTGGGCCAACCCGCGCCTCCGACGTGCCGTTTAACGCCTGGCCGGCGCCCATCTTGTCCTTGTCCTTTGCGTCTGCACAAATTTAAACGCATCCGGTACCGTACGGTTTTGTTCTCTCGGCCGGCCCAGGGCACCGTCGTCAGGGCACTAATTATTTCCGTCCAAGTTTTCAAGCCCGTCAGTCCGTGTGCGTGAGCGAGCAGGCGACTACGTTTACGGCATGATGAGCAGCTAAATAGCAGCGAGCTTGTGTTAGATTTTTTTTTACTCTACTCAACTTCGTTGTATAAACGGAAGCAGCAGCGTGACAGCGAACGCATGTTGTTCCTCCGGGGAGGGAAGCTCTTGCTGATGGAACGAGACGAGAGGATCCAACTCATGAAAGCAATCACGCTGGGTCCGTCAGGGCGTCAGGGAACCAGCCCCGCGCGCGCAGGCCCATGATGTACGAGCCTCCCATCGTCCCAAGCGATCCATCGTTTTCGCCCTCCACCACCCGACGAGTCGACGTACCTCTCCTCTTCTCCAACAAGCGAAAGCAATGCGCGCAGGCGCAGGGCGAGCGACCTGGTGGCTGGTGTCACCGCCCGGATGCTAGCTACAGTGGATAAGAATGAATCGGGCGCCCCACCGCTACCGCCGAGGCCGACCTCGACAGGCGTCGACGACAACCTGCCGTCCACGTCAGCTTTAGAGCCTGCCCGATACGCCAAATCCGCTGTGCCACCAGCGTGTTGTCCTGCTCGCGCGCCTCCGCATGCCACTTGCCACGGCCTCGCTCTGTGGGCGTCCGGCGTCGACGTCCGCGCACGGTGTACCGCCGGTGCAGAGCACACCATTGTCGTGTGCGCGGTTGCTCTAGCACGACTGCGTTGCGCTGTAGCGAACGTCGCGTTCGTCCCGGTTATCGCCGGGCGGCGTGTTGCTGAGCATGTCCCGGTCTCGAGGAAACACGCATGTGGAAATTATCTGAAACGCTCGTTCGCAGAATGACACGTGCTCTGAAAATTTATGATAACAGTGACCCTGAACCAGGTGACACCTGCCAAACTGCCAAGTGCCAACATCTCCTCTGCTCAAAGACACTCGGAAGCCGGGACTCATGCACGTTCGTCTCCTTTCAATTCATAGAAAAAACACAGTTGGTTGGGCACTTGGACATTCCATAGAATTATATGAAGTCAGCGAGTCCGCAAATATTGTACACTTATATAACCGTCACCATCTCGCAAGATGCATCTTGACACATCGGCCTAGTATCTCAACGATGATGGTCTGCCGGAGATTATCTCTAAAGTTATTGCAGCTAGATTGAAAACTATTCTCCCGGAGATTATTTCACCAACCCAAAGTGTTTTCGCTCCAGGAAGATTAATCACGGATAATGTCCTAGTTGCCTATGAAGCATATCACATGATAAAGAAGAAGAGGACGGGTAAATTTGGTTGGTGTGCTATTAAACTCGATATGCAAAAGGTTTATGATCGTGTGAGTGGACTTTTCTGGAGAAAATTTAAAATCAAATGGGATTTGATCCGGGATGGATCAAACTGGTTATGGCTTGTGTCAGTTCGGTTTCTTATAAAGTGAGATTCAATGGTCAAGAAACAGAGAAATCCAGCCCCTCTAGAGGACTTCGGCAGGGGGACCCCCTTTCCCCTTATCTATTTCTTTTATGTGCTGAAGCTTTAACAAACTTATTACAGGATGCCGAAGACAGAGGGGATATCGTTGGTGTGAAAGTGTGCCGTTCTGCACCTGCGGTCTCACATCTCTTATTTGCTGATGACTCGCTTATTCTTATGAAGGCTAATATTTCCAATGCTACATGTCTGAGGAATATCCTAGAGGGATACTATGAGGCATCGGGACAGTTGGTAAGCGAGGCTAAATCCAGTATTTTCTTCAATCCTTGTACACAGGTGGAGATGAGGGAAGCCATATGTTTGCAACTTAATATTCTCACTAAGGCAATTACGGATTCTTATTTGGGCCTTCCAACACAAGTAGGGGTGGACAGCTCAGATGTCTTTGCTCATATTATTGACAGGATAGTTCAAAAACTGAAAGGGTATAAAGAAAAAATTCTATCCTATGGTGGAAAAGAGATCTTACTGAAAGCGGTGGCCCAAGCCATCCGATCGTATGCAATGTCAGTTTTCAGACTGCCCAAACTCGTAATTAAAGGGATCACAGATGCTATGACCCGTTACTGGTGGGGAGATGAGGAAGGACAAAAACGTATGCACTGGTTTGCTTGGTGGAAGATGTGTGTCCCCAAAAAGAGGGGAGGGATGGGTTTTCGTGACCTTCACTGTTTCAATTTGGCAATGCTAGCCAAACAGGCTTGGAGACTGTTAAGTGAGCCGGATTCTCTATGTGCTAGAATTCTACAGGCAGAATATTTTCCCTCGGGTGATCTTCTTAATGCGACTCTTAAGAAAGGATCATCCTTTACATGGCAGAGTATATGGGCTGGTATTCAAACTCTCAAAAAAGGCTGTATATAGAGAGTTGGAAGAGGGGAGAGTATCAAAATTTGGGAGGATCCGTGGATCCCTTCTAGCCCATCGAGGATGGTAGTATCTGAGAGGGGTACGGCTACCGTGGTCAGCGTCTCGGAATTAATTGACGAGAACCAGTGTTGCTGGAATGAAGAGGTCCTACGCAATACCTTCTTATCTGTGGATGTTAATCGTATCCTAAACATTCCTCTTACAACTCGGCTAACGGAAGATTTTGTGGCTTGGAAGCATACAAAAAACGATATTTTCTCGGTACGATCAGCTTATCATACTGAGTGGGACTATCAACATGGAAGGAAGCTAATACGTACGAGTGGACCGGGATCTTCTGATATTAACCCTGTTTGGGATCGTCTATGGAAATTGAGAGTACCAGCAAAAATAAAAATCTTCGGTTGGAGAATGCTCCATGCCACAATTCCATGCGGGAGTGTGCTGGCTAATAGACATATCAATGCGGATCCGATGTGTCCGATCTGTAAAACCCACTGTGAGGACCTTCATCATACGTTCTTCACATGTGATAGAGTACGGGAAATCTGGGAGAATTCGGGACTTTGGCAACATATAAACAATATGGCAGTCCAAGAGCAGGAGGGACAGGTGTTCTTGAACTTCTTATTCGCGAGGAAAAACTACAGGCTCCTATTGCGGAAGATCTAAAGGTTATTGAATTGATTATCACGGCCTGCTGGTACATGTGGTGGGAGCGCAGGAAAATTATCCATCAGGAGACAGTCTCTAAACCTGCCTTCACGCCACAAGCTATATTGGCTATGGCAATTAATTTCAATAGAGATTTCAAGAAGAATATAAGGATAAAAAGGCATGGATGGGTAAAACCGAAGGAAAATTATGTTAAACTAAATTTTGATGCCTCTTTTAATCCACAGATGCTTTCGGGAGCTGCGGGAGCTGTGATCAGGGACGAGAAGGGCATGTTCTTGGCGGCATGCAATAGGGGTATCGATCATGTTTCTGATGCTAGTGCGGCCGAAGCTTGGGCGTTCCGAGACGGTTTGATACTTGCAGGAGAGATGGGTTGCAACAAAATTGAGGTGAATGGTGATTCGATGGATGTCATCTCAATAATGAAAGAGGGTGGGATCACTTATGGGACAGATGCAGCCATCTTCGAGGAGTGTATTTTCCTTGCCCATAATTTCACACACGTTGTGTTTGATCATAGGCCTAGAGATAGTAATAAGGTGGCTCATACCCTTGCTAGCAAAGTTGTGGGATCTCTCTCTACTAGATGGATTGAGGGCCCCCCTGATTTCATTCTCGAGGTTTTAGCCTCTCATGTAAGCCTCTTTGAGGTAACAATGTAATGTTGGTGGTTGCAAGTTTTCAGACGCACTCTTTTCCTCTCAGGGTACCTATGAGGACTGAGAGATTTTTAATGAGACGGGCTTGGTAGCTTTTTATTAATGGAAAATTTCAAAAAAAAAAAAACGATGATGGTCTGGCGGAGATCTTGTCGGCACTCCGCTCGCTCTCTACCAAACTACGGGTGACCGACCGGCGCGCGGACTAGCCAGGCGGCTTGCACGAAAATTACGTATTGAATGTTCTTTCATAAGGAACTGTCAGCGCAAATATCATATGAGATCAGATGGAGCATGACAGGCGAATACAATTCTCGATTCAGGTGGTTCTCAGATTTTACTTTACAAACAATCGTGAGAAAGTTATTTAATACCCCCACCCTTAAGTAACACGACGGCTTTTTGTATTATCAGCAGTGCTAGTAAACAACACCAAGAGATAATACTTTCCCCCACCGCTCTAGCTCTCTAGGTGCCCTCGTTGAGAGTCTCTCGTGAGGACCCGGCGAGCACCTGCTCGTTCTTCGGCGGCGCTGCCGGCCGGAGTCGAGGAGGTTGCGCCGCGCGGGATGTACAGAGTAACTGTAGGGTTTGTCTTAGCTTAGTTTGCTCTTGCTGTCTTAGATTTGACCTAGTGTCGTCAAGGTGGTGCTTGCCTCCTCGCCCGAGCCGAGCGAGCAAGCTTCTCGTCGCCTATCTTCTTCTTCGCGAGCTCCAGTGGTTGGAGACGGGAGATTTGATATGTGATGCCGCCTTTCTCCTGCATAAGCTCGAAGGATGGGCCTCAAATCTTGGAGTTCATCATCGCTGTGCTGTGAAGTGTTGGTTTGGGGCAAGATCGATTTCCCCGTTCTGCCGTGGAGGTGGGAGGAGGAAGAGAAGATGTGCCTCAGCTACTTCTTTTGCAGGGCGGCGTCATCTCTTCAAGCTGCGTCTACGTGCGAATCACGCTGAGTCCAAGATGGACTCCGCCACTCTCGGCCGACAGGGCGGCCCATATTTCTCCTCCGCATCGCCGGAGGTCTCCCGAGCAGGACACCGGAGCTCGATGCCGCGAAGAACTCAAGTGGTTCGTCCCCGTTTTCTTCCTGGCAGCCGGTGGCGTCTGCTCCTCGCTGGTTCTGGAGAGCTTTCGAGCGTGGCGCTCTCGCACCTCGGCATCCGCGCCTCGAGGTCGCCGGCGAACGGTGGTGACGAAGACCAAGGGCCCGATTGCTTTTTATTTCTTAGTCCTAGGGTCTTGTCTGTAAGAAAGGTGGCCTTATCTTCAAATTTGCTGGTTCATAGTGCAAGTGATGTAAAACGGCCATTCTTTTTTTGTACTCACCACCCTGGTCTTTAATGTAAGCAGCAAATGGGTCCTTCGGGGCCTCCTCTTGTTCAAAAAAAAAAAAGTAACACGACGGACTTTATTCACTCAAAACGCTTTCACGGATACAAGTTATGTCCCCAGCGGACACCAACTAAACATTAAGACCAACAACATCCAAAGTAGATGCAGCCTTTAGAGCAACTCTAATGGACTCCCTATATTTTGATACTACTCTAGAAGTAGTTTACGGTCCAGGGCAGAGCCAAGATTACGTGAAGTCCAAGGCTATTGCTTCAAATCACACACACACACACAAAAAAAAAAAAAACAGGCAAAACCGGGACCAGATCGTCATGTCACCAAAATTACCAAGAAAAAAAATGTTTTAAGCCCGGGCTTTCTATCTTCACCCCTTAGTTTATAGTAAATTCTAAAAACAAAACTAGAGCTTCTCAAGGCTGTGTGAAAATTCGGACTCCCTAAATTCAAGCCTTTTAACTTTTTTTTTTCTACTGTATTTTTCTTTTCATACAAGCTCCATTTGACACTCCAAATCAAAATGTTCAAAATTTTAGTTTCAGACCGAATACATTTCAAATTTCAATTTGACATAACAGAAGTGGACGACGTGGTGGCGTCAATCAACCAAACGGAGGAAGAGGAAGTGTTCACGGTAGCAGCAGCGTCGGAGTGTGGCCACCCATCCATTTTTTGAAGTAATGGATTTGGGTGGGAACCCTCTCTCCCCACACGGCGATTGTTTATAAAAAAGTCAGGTCTATATATCCTTTTTTATATTAATATATTATTATCAGAAGATGTTCAAATAGTGGCCCATGAGCTTGCAAAGCTGGGCACAATCTCTGAAAAGCGTGCGCGCTTTATTCATTACGAATCAAAAAATGTCAAAGTTGCACCATATAGTCAAGATATTGTTATTTAAATCTTTCGGTCAAAGTTCGTCTTGAAATGCGTGTGCGCCTTTCATCGGAGGTAGTAGTGGGTATTTACGGCCTTTAGTGACGATTAGAACTGGACAGGTAGATAGCATTGAGAAGTTCAAATCGACGGACATACGCTAACCAAGCCTGGACCCCTCCATGAGTACGATGTAGAATCCAAGGACGTAGATGCTGACAATAACAATATAACTGAACATTTTGTGTGGATAGAAAAAAAAAACAGGGGTAATTAAAAAACAAGGCAGCCAACCATGGCATGTGGAATGGAGCACAAAATTTGGAATAGGAACCCTTGGCCAGAGCTCCAGATCGACACAAAAGCAATAAAGACACATTATCATACGAGATCCACGCTTGGCGTTCACAAGGCTTGAAATTAAATCATATAACATGTCATACAGAGCAAATGTGAAGTTCCAGTCATGTTCAGATCAAACGCTCACGGGGGCTGAAACCATTTCAGCAGCTGAGTTTGCTTCGTTTCCTAGCTCATGGCCGCAGCATTCATAAATCTACCATGTCCCTACAGCACCCTTGGACGGGTTCTCGAAGGCAGCAAAGCCCCAGTTGGTCTTCAGGGCATATGGCGGGTAGATGGTCGATCCCTCGGTCGTGATCTTGGCAATCTGTCATTCGAGAAAGATTCGGCAGCTGTTAAATGAAACCTGCCTAAATTTCTTCCTAGTAGTTAGTGAGTTCACTGAGAATGACAAGTTCTCACCTGGAATTTGTTGATAGATGACCGGTCACGGTACAGCAGAACCAACAAGCACTTCTCAAGCAGCTTAACAGCTTCTTCAAAAGTCAGGTCCTCACGCCATTCACCACGAAGTATTGGGACTGCCATATGGTTCCCAAATCCGGTCGCAATGTGGTTCTCCTCAAAGTGTGTGCCAATCATGTTAACCTGAACACCAAATGTTAGGATAAGATAAGATGCTGACAAACCAGCAGCAGCAAGAAACAGTACTATTCTTTGAATGGATTATATACCATGCCAAGATACTTCTCATCACCCTTTGGGCCCTTTTTCACTCCACCAAGCACCAGGGAGTTCCACAGAGGGTCAAACTTATTGCGCCTGTTGTACATCACTCTTGTCAGGTAGGCATGGATTTCCTTGGGGCCCAGTGAGTTTCCGTCATCCCACATATGATCAGACAAACTGCAAAAGAAGGGGGGGTCAAGATGTCACATGGATTTTACATAGCAGGGTGAAGAAAAACATGACCTAGCCATTCAAGATAACTTACGTCAACTCATCCAAATAGCGCAAAATCTCCTGGAAGTCACTGAACTCCCCACTCCCTCCAATAAGGCTATGCTTACCAACAGCCTTGATGCGCTCCACGCTCTTGTACCGCAAAGTTGACCCATAGGAAGCTGCACAGGGAATTATATAATGAATTTTGTAGTCACCACACCTATATATACTTGTGCGGCAGTGATAACTAACCTCCAGTGTCGCATGCCATGATCACACCATCCTTGTATTTCATTGCAATCACTGAATTACCAGTCACATAAGGATTCCTGTTGATGTAATACAATGTCTAAAGTTAACCACATGTGTAGATAAAGTTATTAAAAGGAGCAGTAGGACCATGAAAAAATTCGCACTTGCGCACCAAGGGAAAGCTTGGTTGGAAATATAATAACATGCACAAGATTGCTATAACCATCTTGGACAATTATAAAACACATTATATCTGTTGGGCTGGTTTATAAAAGTTGGACTGGCTAGAGGCTTTTATATTAACACAAAATTTTCATCCATTCTATCAAAGTAAAGAATTCTCATAATAAGCTCTAACAGCAGTTCACAAATGAGCATGTACACACCATCATTCCAAATCATCAACCCTAGCATACGACAGTTCACCTAGTCTCAATTGACAAAAACCTATTTTTTAAAGGATGACTTCGCGAGATAAATCACATCGAAAAGAGCATCCTTTAGCACCTAATGGCCACCTAACTAACAGTGAGTTGCAGAGGCAACAAGTTTTCAGAGCCTGGGTAATACAAGCTTTGTAAGGATAAAATCTGAGAACAGCACGCATCGGATACACATCATGAACAGTTTTGACATTTGTTGTTGTCTCACCGTTTGACATGTACTCCCTCTGTCCCAAAATACTTGACTTCCATTTGTCTAAATATAGATGTATTTAGACATGTTTTAGTGTATACACACATCCATATTTGGACAAATGTAAAGTATTTTGAGACGGAGGGAGTAGATCCTATTGTATTTTAACTTCTTTTTTTGCTTAGAAATAAAAATATATGCGAGGCTCTTGCAGCTCTCTAAAAAAAGGTCCGTTGATGAGTCCAGATGGTAAATGGCATGCCCAGTGTTTGTAATAGGGACTAACTTAGTAACTAGTAATTGATGACAAAGCGAAAAAACTGGTTACTGGATCTGAAGGTACCAATGCCCACATATCAATAGCTGCCTTTCACTCATCTGTTACACTGTTGATATTGATTTCCATATCTGGTCAAGTTCACAACGATTATAAACATGATGGCCAAAAAGCTTGTAAATTCCACAAACAGATTGTCAAAGTTGGGGTACTGGGACTTGCACATGTACGCATCAAGTAATTTAAAACAGCGAAATACTCCTAAAAGTTGCAGCGTCGACTGATAAAGTCACTGGTGCTAAATTCCTAGAGTCTAATAAGTTATTGGCGTAGCGAGCCAAAGCCTGCGGATGGAGAAAGCAAGAGCAAGTAGGCTAGGGCAAACCCCAGGCCACTAAATCCCCCAGCCAGAGACCAAGACCACCGCTACTGTGGGAACTTAGGGTTTCGGCCTAGCCGATTCGGATCGGTCGCTGGAGCCTACCGGCCATGGGCTCTCAGTGCGGCAGCGCATCAGCTCGGCCCGAGACCCGTCATCGCCGCCCCGACCTAGACGAGAGCGCGCGTACACGGACACCCGCCGGATCGGTTGCCCCTCTATCCCCTAGCTGCGCGACGCGAGTACCGAAAGAAACGAACATAGCAAAACCAGATCGGACAATAGGAGAAGCTTACAGTGTCCGCTGCGTCCCCTCTCCTCCTCCGGCAGACGCCGCCGCCGCGTTCCCGTGGGATCCGTCCATCGATCCGAGAGAGGGGGTTTGGTTTCGCTCGTCGGCGGGATTTGGTTCGTCTCGGGTCAGGTCCTGGCTGCTGCTGTGTGCCCTCTCTCTCTCTTTTGTGGGTACGTGTTCTTTTTCTTTCTTGCGGAGCGAGTCGAACTCCAGATGAAGCAGGCCCAAGTCGAACTCCAGATGAAGCAGGCCCAACCCAGTTCACGCTATTCCATCTACAAAACGGTTTCCTGGTTTACGTCTTCTACAACATGGAGCCACCGCTCCACGGATCCGTCCTGATGTCGATTCGTTTCAATTCCCTGCAACTTTGAAAAAAATCCATTCTAAACCATAAACTCATAGAGCTTAGTCAAATCAAACCTTAAACTCGAGATCCCACTTGTTGGCATCCTAAATTTATAAATCCTGGTCTAAATGGAACCCTACACATGTTTGGTATACCTGGAATGCGACAATCCTGACCGGGATTGCACACTGCTCTCACTTACATGTAGACCCGTCTGTAAGACGGTTCTTCCCCTGTCTTCCTCTTGATTCATCCGCGGGCTACCCCAATTCGAGTTTTTTTTTTCTGTCGTTGCTTCTGATTTGCATATGTACCGATTCAACCACACCAACTCACCATTCGGTTATAAAGCGCTCCGAGAGCTCCTAAAGCTCTCTCTCCGATTGGTTCGAAATCGGGATTGAATCGGGCCTCTTCCCTGCTACCCGCGAAAAATAGACCGCGTAAGATCGATCGACAAATTGTTCCGCTACTTGAAATCTGTCCATCCCCATTAAAGTTGTTATAGCTAGCTGGGTATGCTTTGCGTATGTGCTCATCCCGCTGGACCACGCCTGCCCGTTAAGTGTGTGCTCATCCTGACGTGGTTGTTGCATCTGTATCCCGGCCGATGGTCGGATGTTCTGCTGTGCTGTCCTACACTGCTGCCAACTGTCGGTCGCACCTGTTGGTCCACCGCTAATGCCTGGTCGTCTACACGCCACCGGACGACTACCTCCAGGAGCTAACCTGTTTTTGTCGATAGTTGGTTTCCCATTTGAGCGTTGCTTAGGTAGAAGATGTAAATGACACGTGGACCGTCTTAATCGGTGAAAGTGGTAAATTATTTAGTTTTAGATTTTTTTTCTGCACTGTAAAACTGGTTCATGGTATGGAATAGACGGGATTTACAAGTTTTGTGTGCCAAACACCGGAATTTTGAGTTCGAGGTTCGATTTGTCTTGACCTCTACAAGTTTAAGGTTTAAAGTGAGCTTTTTTCAACAACATTACGATAATTTTTTGTTATGTATATGTGTAACACATATTATAACACAGTAATATCCTACACCATTAATTTTCTAAAACACCAGCTGGTCTATTAATAATCATAACAAATAAAGACCCCCGAGAGTAACAAAAGTTACAAAAATGGTTTTTGATCACATAGCGATCAAGTCGATGACTACAAGCATTGAACCAAGTCAAAGGCGCGCCTCCATCTTTGGCCCACCCTCATCGAAGCCACACAAAGCTTATTGTAGTAAACCTTGTTATCAAGGGCTCATGTTTTACACAACTGCCCCCCCTAGCCTCGCCACTGCCTGTTATAGTAGACAAACATGAAGTCAGCTCGCTGAAAACAGAAACTCACTCTGCCCAAGAAATGCAGATTTCTCATTCACAGCCACCTAGAGAGCATAATACAAAACGATGACCCCCATCTGATTTTGGAAAACTTTGATCTCTGACACCCATGATACATGGCCGCATCGCTCGAGCTTCGGGTTCATGTGAGCTACACAGCGATTTTTCTCATGGTTCTTCTTCGATTTTCACGCTCATGTGCGCATGCCACATATCATTTACTCCCTTTCTTCCAGTTCGAAAAGCCTATTTAAAAAATCAAAATTATCCCGTATATAATACTCATTGTCTTGGGAATATGTAGATATAGCTATGTACTAGAAGTGAACCCATAGTATGGGCACCTAGAGGGGGTGAATAGGTGCTACGACCAATTTTAATTTTTCTTCTAATTAAGGCTTGACACAAAGCTAAATTCTCTAGATATGCAACTACGGTGAATTTACATATATGACAAGCACAACAATAAACAAGATATAAACACAAAGTAAAGGAGGGGGAACGAGGTAACCAATAACGGAAGCACGTGGAGACAAGGATGTAATCCCGAGTTCCTCCTTTTGAGGGCACTACGTCTCGTTGGATGGGTGTGAGTTTCGCCACAAAGGCCTACTCAACGCCACAAAGGTCTCACTCTATTCTCCAATGAATCTCGCCACAAAGGTCTATTTCACCTTCCACTATTGATTCCCTTTCAGGCGGAAATCGAGTCCTTTACAATGAGCTTGGGGCACACACCCATAACCAAATTGGGGGCTACCAAGAATCACCAACAATCACCAAGAGAGTAGCAATGGAGTCTAAGTTTTCCACAAAGAAACCCTAAACTCAAATCCCTCAAGAAAATGAGAGGGTAATGAAAACCCGGTTGGTGAAGATGTAGATCGGGGACTTCTCCTTCAATCCCCGAAGATCAACAAGTTTGGGCGGAGGGATTGGGAGATCTAGCTTGGTGAGTGAGCTCAATCTATGGGGCATTCAATTCTGGACGAGCTGGCTGGAGGAAGCGGAAGGGGAGGGGGTATTTATACCCCAACCCTAAAATCTAGCTTTTTGAAGTTTTCCTACAAAATTCACACTGGAGACTCCGGTCTGCCAAAGATTCCGGCAACAATCCGAAGGGCCGGAGAGTTTGTAGTACACTGGAGACTCCGGGCACTCTCCTGAAGGGAATATGCCCGAGAGGCAATAATAAAGTGGCTATTATCTTATTCCATATTTATGATAAATATTTATTTCTCATGCTAGAATTGTATTAACCGGAAATGTTGATACATGTGTGTTTAATAAACAAACAAGAGTTCCTAGTAACGCCTCTCGTTTTAACTAGCTTGTTGATTAACTGATGATCAAGGTTCCCAGATCATGAACATTGGATGTTGTTAATAACAGGGTCATGTCATTGGTTGAATGATGTGATGAACATAGACCCAAAGTGAATATAGCAGTGCGATCAAGTCATTAAGTTATATATCAAACATACGAAGTAACTCTAATCCTTAGACCATGAGATCATGTCAATCACTAACACCAAAAGAGTGCTTTGATGTCATCAAACGTCACATCGTAACAGGGTGACTATAAAGGTGCCGTTGGGTATTCGGAAAGTATTAGTTGATGCTCATGGATCAAGAGTGGGATCTGTCCATCCAAATGACGAAGAGATATACTCTGGGCCCTCTCGGTGATATCACATCGACACCGCTTGCAAGCACATGACTAGGTCACAAGGATGTCATATCACGGAACGAGTAAAAGAGTACTTGTCGGTAACGAGATTGAACTAGGTATGGTTGATAGCAATGATCGGATCTCAGACAAGTAAAATATCGCGAGACAAAGGGAATTGGTTACTACATTTATGGTTCACACGATCACTAGATTCATCGTTGAATGTGTAGGGGTCATTAGAGATCTCCGTTGTTGACTATTGATCAGAGAGTTTTCTCAATCATGTCTATATTATTCACGAACTGTAGGATGACACACTTAAGGTTCGATGACGCGTTTGAGTGGATACAGAATATCGGAGAAAAGTTTGGATAACACCAAAATTGTTTCGGGTAATTTTGAAATAGTTCAATGGGATTTTCCTCAAATGGTTGTTAATAGATTTAACAACTAACTCAAGGGGTTATGTGTTAATGTTTGTTAATGGAATTCAAAAATATTAAAATAAATAAATAAATTTGTTTTATTTATTTATTAAAGAAAACCCTTGGGATTTTGAGTGGGAATTAATGGATGAATGAGTGGGTTGAGTGGAGACTCCACTCACCTGATGAGGGAGAGGTGGAGACACCAAAAAAATCGTGGTTGCCTCCCCCTCCTATATAAGGAGGGGTGGGAGCTCACTCTCCCCCCTCCACACACACACACTTGTGTCATCTCTTCCTCCCCCTCCTGTTGCTCCACCACTTGTTCGTGCGCTTGGCGAAGCCCTGAGCAATGTTTTCTTCACCACACCACGCCGTCGTGTTGTTGGAGATTTCGGTGGACCCTCTACTTCTGCTGCCCCGCTGGATCGAGGGAACGGGGGTCATCATCGATCTGTACGTGTGACCGAGTGAGGAAGCGCTGCCGGATTGCAGTGCTCTCCTTCGTGATCTTGAGATTGATGTGAGTTTGACTACATCACCTACGAGATTCGATCTCGTAATGCTTTGTGTCTTCGAGGGTATGTTTATGGGACCCACGGATACCCGGGTATCCTGGGCCGTCTGCTGTTGGCCCAGTCCATGGGACACGGAAGAAGTGTGTACCCGCCCATCAGGACATGGAGAACCCCTTAACTGTTCTCCCCCAAGGCGAGCCCATTGAAGAGGAGATCTCCAAGGGATCTCCGCTGCGCATCGCTGGGGAGGAGTCATGCTCCGACCCTGCTCCTTCTTGGAAGGAACCTCGCCCGCTGGGAGACAGCCCATGTGAGGGTGACGTTCTAACCTCTACGCGGATGACGAAGCCGCCGTAGGAGACAAGATGGCTTTGACAGTTGCCATTCTCGTGTATGACGCGTAGAGCTTCGCTACACGCACTAAAGCCTCGTCCGTGGCTTTCCTGTTTGGTGCAAGAAGACCAAGTCCACGCTAGAAGACAAGGGAGGCGTCACCAGGCTCCCCCACCGTGACGCCGTGGACGGCGCAGTTGTCCCCCGGCGACCAGGACCGCGCAGGAGGCGCAGTGTACGAGGTGCTCCCCCCTTTGGCACCTTGTGGTATCCGTTTCCCGCCAAGTGAGCTGGAAACAGGGCCGATCACCGGTATAAGTAGACCACCTCTATCTTCTCGGGAGGGAAGGAACAAGAGAGAGAACACCAAGTAGGTAGATCACCAGAATCCCCCGTTGTACTGTAACCTTCACGGTGCAATCAACCAGACAAGCAGGAGTAGGGTTTTACACTGCCATGATGGCCTGAACCTGGTAAAGCCCTTGTGTCGTGACTGTTTCCCTTCGAGAGCTTCCCTCTTGAAGCCTCCAGAGGTGCGATTGAACGTGGTTAGCCCCTAGTGTTCCAACCTTTGAGTGCTACCCTATCATTGGCAGAACAACCCTCTCCGACATTTGGTGCGCCAGGTAGGGGGGCGTTGATACGTCCATTTTGTATCACTATTTTATATCATAATTTTCTGTTATTCATCGATATGTTTCATGTTATGATGCATCCCTTATGTTATTTTATCTTATTTTACATGTTTTATAATTTCTGGAGAATAAACACCGGGACCAGGAATCTGATGGAAAAAGCACCGTTCGGATACCATATTTCAGAAGATAAGAAGAAGAAGTGGGACACCGAGGGTGTCCTAAAAGTTCAGAGGAGGGACCCAGCCAGAAGGAGAGCCAGAGGGGGGCCACCAGGGAGCCACACCATGAGGTGGCGCCCCCCTTGGTCGCGCCGCCTAGGGGTGTGGCCACCCTGGACCACCTCTGGGGGTATTTTTCGCGTGCTTGGCCCCCAGGAAACCCTAAACCTCATACCATCATCGAAGAATTATTCCGCCGCCGCCTCGGGGCGGAAAACACCCGAGATAGAAAAGCTCTCTGGCAGGGAGAAATCTACCGGGGAAATTCCTCTCCGGAGAGGGGAAATCACCGCCATCGTCATCGTCATTGTCATCGCTCCGGGCATCATCAAGATCGTCATCATCATCATCCTCACCACCAGCACCATCACCCTCATCATCCACCATTATCCCGCTGTAACAATTAGGAGCCTCTATCGTTGTTTTGCATTAGATCTCTCTCCCGGTGTGGATTACTTGTTAGTAGTTGATGCTTGTGAGATTTATCGGTGTTTGCACTTTATGACCAGATTATTATCATCCACTATATCACCTCTGATCATGATCCATATGATGTCTTGTGAGTAGTTCGTTTTGTTCTTGAGGACATGGGAGAAGTCAAGTTGTTAGTAGTGAAGTAATGTTGAATAATATTTAATGTTTGATATTTAAGTTGTGGTGGTATTCTCCTAGTGGTGTCATGTGAATGTCGACTACATGATACTTCACCATTTATGGGCCTAGGGGGATGCATCGTGTATTTGGCTACTAATTGTGGGGTTGCCGGAGTGACAGAAACCTAAACCCCCTTTAGAAAACCATTACACGAGGGAGCGTAGGATCCCGGAGTTTAAAGTTGTGGTTAGATTTATTTCTTAATTACTTTCTTGTAGTTGCGGATGCTTGCAAGGGGTATAATCACAAGTATGTATTAGTCTTGGATGGGACGGTACATTAGTATAGGTTCACCCACACAACACTTATCAAAACACCTAACATTATTCAGCTGCATGGAACAAAAGCACTTGACAGAAACCTCCCGTGTGTCCTCGAGAACGTTTGTTAATCATAAGTAAACCTACCAGCTTGTCCTTTGCTGAAGAAAGGATTGGGCCACTTGCTGCAATTATTACTACTGAATTTTATTTACTCGCACTTTATTTATCCGCATTATCAAAAAAACATACAAATCTATCTTTCGGTATTTATAGTTATTCCTTCATCGAAACTGCTTGTCAACACCTTCTGCTCCTCATTGGGTTCGACACTCTTATTTATCGAAAGTACTACGATACACCACCTATACTTGTGGGTCATCAAGACTTTTTTCTGGCACCGTTGCCGGGGAGTGAAGCGCTATTGGGAAGTGGAATTGATAAAGGAAGCTTCTGCTATAAGTGTTTTTTTTATTACTGTCTACTGCTTTATTACACTATGTTTGGATCTCCTTTGAGTCCTTATTTGCAGGCACTGCTACCACTGCTAGGGTAGTAAGTGACCCACCGCCTGATGATTTGGATCCTTATAAAATACCTATAAAGATTGCTAAACATGTTAGGGATAACTGTTGTTCAGGTGATGGAACTGTCCATCATGGTGATCATTTGCTCTTTTTACATGAATTATGCGAGTTGTTCAAGTGTGCATGTATTAGAATGAGCCAAGTGATGGCTAGGTTGAGACTCCAAGTGCAGAGTGTGTAGCTAGTGGCAAGCCTTCTTCCCCACGAGGGTGACTCGAGGGTTTATATCGAACTCTTGGGGAGCCGGTATTTCAGCAGTTGTCTTCCAAGCTTCCTCCAGGATCCTGCAAACAAGTAGAGAATTTTGTGCCCTCAACCTCACCAAGTGGTTGTCAAGCACAAGGTGTGAGACTTCTAAATTGCAATGCAAAAATGAAAGTAAATGTGCAATAATTAAATCTACTACTAAATGCAAATGAGAAAATAAATATGCAATGGATTGTTTTTGTATTTTTGTGATGCAAGTGGTGATGGAGATAACGTAAATTCGAATTGGAGATGCAAGTAAAGTAAAGTGCAAGTAAAGTAAATTGCAGCAAAGTAACTAGAGTGTTTTCTTATAATTAAAATAGGACCGGGGTTCATGGTTTCACACTTGCATTCTCTCAAATAAAGTAGTAGACGGTGGACATAAAGAATTACATGTGAGATTACAATAACATGCTTAACATTGAGTACTTTCATATGGGAATCACGTCCTAGCATAGAGATCTCTACGGTCATATTGATCCCTCTTATACTCCACCAAGATGCGAAATAAATCATAACACCTCGATAATTAAGGAAAAACCAGCGTATAGCTTTAAGCAATGTGACATGAAGTTGAAGTAAGAACTTGCTAGATCTAGTCATGGAGATTGATTAGTGTCACTTCAAATCCCCGGTAACAAGGTACTCCTTTTTATCCCTAGTGAGGTAACTAAGAAAGGTTTAACAAAACCTAAGTGGATCGCTGAACTTCTGTCACTTTCACAGCACTAGCCACCCCCCGTTACTCCAACTAATGCACCCATCACCCCACACACGCTCTCAAGAACTAGATTGATCAAAGCTAGCAAATAAGAACAGGGTACATAAGATACATCTACTCAAATTACTCAAGAGAAACAATTGCAATCTCAGATTCAATAACTCATAGAAAAGATCCACCACATAGGAATTACAACGGTGCCCGTAATCATGTGAGGCAGCTCATACGGATCTAATTAGTGAAGCACATAGAGAGAGAGATACAAGTGCTACTTCCACAAACCCATAGCCCTGGGGTGGACTACGCCCTCTTCATGGAGATGTCGATGGAGATGACGTTGGAGGGGTAGGAGATCACACCGGCGGCACCCCGGCGGATTTTCCCCCTCCAATCTGGAACTCTAGGTCTCTGTTTCGGTGTTTCGGCGGCGCTCCTCTCCGTAAGGGTACGGGGGACCCTTTTTATAGTTGGTTTTAGGTCAGGACGAAGTCGGTAAGTCGAAGATGGAAGGAATTGGGGCCACAGGGGCCAAAAGGGGGCCTCTCACGCGGCCAAGGAATCTGGCCGCGTGGAGGGTCCTCTTTTGGGCCTCCTTGCCCAATTCTCGTGGATCCTTCACCCGCAAGTCTTCTCCTTCCAAAAAAAATGACCCCCGCAGATTTTTCAGGTGATTTCGCGGAAGTTTGCCCCCTAAACGTCAAAAATGTAGAAAACGGGGTTTCTGACAGGCAGGGTTAATTCCATAAAAGTTGGGGGACTTTGTAATTTAACCCCAAAATACTATAAAACATTGAATTATACCCTTATATGATGCAATATGTAATAGAAAACCATGTGAAAATATGCAAAATTCATCTATGCATTTTACATGCATCAACATCCCCAAGCTTAACCCATGCTCGTCCTCGAGTATGAAGGTGATAAAACTAAGATGGGTTTTGCATATTGAAACAATCATGGGATATCAAGGAGGATTATTCATGCTACATATAATCAAATGATTAATACTAGAAATGAGTAGCAATATACAATTTATGTTGTAAGAAATATCAAATATGCAAGCAAAGATGCTTCATGATAGTTCACAAAGTGTATAATGAAATAAAAGCACTATGGACCAAATGCATACACAAAATGAAAAATAAAATCCTATATTGGTCAAAGAATAGCATAATGGAGAATAGAAAATATGGTGGACACTTTGGAGAAAATTGAGTAGAGGTAAAACATGATCAAGTCTTATTTAGCCTCTAAATTATTCAACTAAAATTACTAATTGAAATGTGGTATCCATTGATCTAGGACTCTCATTGCCCCTTTATCACTAGCATCTTAAAATTGTGAGTATTGAAGTAATGAGAATGACAAGGTGGTTAAAAGCCTCATGCCCCGTGAGTGTGAAAACCTACTCCATGATTACTCAACTTAAGATTCCTAATAAGCTTTGTACAATCATAATAAGTATTAATGACATCATAGAGAACCGCAAAGAGGTACCTCTTGCCCCATGACATGGAAACAAGCCCATGTTACAATGACAAGATGAACAAACGGAGTAGACTCGTCATCCTTTTTATTTTCATTCACTATTATGCATAGCTTCTTATTTTATTATAGGATGTGCTGTATAGTCACTCAAGCTGTAAGTAAATTTACACCATGATAAAGCATGGCTTGGGTTAGCGGCCCAATGCGTTTCTCTAGTCATATAGATACTTACTCATCAAAACTTACTATTCCTCTATTTCATTTCGGCATGGCAGGAGTCCAAAAACAAAAGTACATGATATCAACCAAATGTAAAAAAAAATTGTGCAATGTTGAAAGCTTTCCGGTGATACACATTTATAGCTAGCTCCCAACCACACACTTGTCAAACGCAAAACTTGTGGCTCCCATTATTGGGTCATGTTTATTAGATGCATAAAAAGTAAAGTGTGCCTTCAAAAGTTCGTGAGAGTCCTATCCCAAGTTCAACCCATGACAATTAATAAAGTGAATATCTTAATTTAGAACATAAATAACACAATAACATGCTGAACATACTCGGAATAGTAATGAAGCTGATGGGAAGATATGGTGGACTCACTGGAAATACTTGGCTAAGGAGTGTTGGAAACAAGTTTTTACTTGTTGGAATTTTTAAATTTTTGGGCTAGCAAGAGGGAGATAGTTGACCAGCTACTATGCATGCATATGTCCATAGAACTACTCATTTCATGACAAACTAAATAAACCAGCAATTAACATCAAGGACATGAATAAGAGATAGCTCAAGACAACATTATTGCAAATTTCTACACATAAAAAGCCTATAAATCATGCAAACATATGTAACTCTTCAAATCAACCATGGCATCCCTATTACAAGTCATAATACTAGCATACAATACATTCCAACCCCAAACTCCAGTATCTCAATCTCATATAAAATGATGGTGGTGGTCTTATCAAAACAAAAATAAAAACAAAAACTAGACGCTTCAAGTCTATACGATAAATGCTTTGCTTAGAAAAACAGAAAGTAGACGTGTGCTAACCAAAAGAGTGTAGCTCCAGTGGGGTGTTAATCACATCCCCAAGCTTATGGCTTTCAGCATTCTTGGATATCTTGAGGCGCAACTCCTCTATTCCCTGTGAAAAAACTTCACAAAACATGTTTCTCCCATTCTTTTTCTGTGGGGTGAGATTAGCAAGGACAAACAAATCACATGCTTGATGTGCAAAATTCCAAATCAAATGCTCCAGTAGATAGACAATAAGGTTCATTATGTTGTATGTTCACTCTATTGCTTGAAGGAATCATGGATTCGATTCCCAAGCCCAAAGAGTGCATAAAACAAAAGAAGGCAGAATCTGTCCAGAAAAGCAACAGCAGCAAAACGAACGTTTCTCCCTAAGCTAGACTCGTCAAAAAATTAAGCCAATTTTTGTGCTTACAGGGGACAAAAAGTTGCAGAACATACTAAAATATTAGCTCAAACCGACATACTAATAAAAAATTTAAAATCATACGGTGAGCAGACTCGTGTTGAAACATAAATTTCATGCACTAGGATAGCAACTTATAAGTCCAAATGGGTTTGACTTGACTCTTTATTGAAAACTCCAGAATTAAAACAAAAAAACTAATCTATTGAGACAGCAAGAGGACACTAGGAAAATCCAAACAAAAAAAACCGGGTTGCCTCCCGTAAAGCGCTTTCTTTATAGCCATATAGCTAGGCTTTACTTACTTGATAATCAAGAGGGATAGAGCTCACGAGGGAGCTTGTTCTTCAGCGTGCCCCTCTTCCTTGGGAAGTTCTCCATGCATTTCTTGTGAGGGAACTGAAACTTGACATTCCCTTCCTTGGAGTCTATGATTGCACCTGTAGTACGAAGAAAAGGTCTACCCAAAATAATAGGACAAGGGGATTTATCCCCCATATCCATAATAATGAAATCAACGGGTACGAAAGTCATGTGCAATTCAATCATAACATCTTTTACTTGTCCTATAGCATGTTTAGTAGAGTTATCAGCAAGGACAAATTCACTTGAGCACTTTTATAAATTTTCTAGTTCTAGCAATTCATATAATTCTTTAGAGAGTACCGATACACTAGAACCTAGATCTAACATAGCATGGTGAATTTCTTTTCCAATTGAAACTAGCACCTTGGGGATCCATGCATCCCCAAGCTTAGGAGGTATCATGGCCTCATTCTTGTACCTAGAAATTTTTTCTTGCAAGACATGATTAGCAATATAAGATCCAAAGCCAGGTTGATTAACATTTATAGTGGGATCACTAGCAAATTTTTGTAGAGTAGCAATAAGTTCTTGCAAGCTACTTTTTTCTAAATCAAGCAATGGATCCTTAATTTCAGTAAGCATCATAATTTCCTCTACTTTACTCTCTAATTTAGCTAGCATGCTTGATTCATGAGGAATAATTTCATCTTTGCTAGCAAGATAAGACATATATGGAAGTAAATATTCAGGGTACTTCACTATTTCATTCAAAGTTTCTTCTAAGCTAGTAGGGACAGGCTCACTTGTATTCTCAGCAATATGATCAATATTTTCAATAATAGGAGCAACAATAGTAATAGAATTCATTCCTACACTAGGTTGTGCTTGTGGCTTTCCTGCTGACATGCTTAATAGAGTTGCTTGATTATCAGCTAATTTTGACAATGCTTTATCTAAATTCGAAGATTGAAGTTGCAATCCTTTAATATCACTACTAATGGATGTAATAGACTTATTTAACTCATGTATCATAGCATTGTGACTAGCAACTTGTTCCATAAGCAATTTATTAGATTCAGAAATTTCACTAGAAGGCTTCCACTTATTTTCATTAGCATTAGGATATGGAACAAAAGGTTTATTTGGCACATAAGGAGGTTTACTATATGAATTGTAAGCATTACCAAAACCATTTCTACCATAATTCCTAACAAAATTAACATCCACACTTTCAGAATTACTACCAACTAGCTCCTGCAAAGGCACATTCTCCATATTTTGTTTATTAGTAAAAGCAAGAATAGTGTCCATTTTAGAAGACAAATCATTGGTTTCTTCAATTGAGTTTATTTTCTTAGTGGGATTGGGTGCTCTTTCAGTATTCCATTGACTATAATTTTGCAATATGCTTTCTAATATGCTCTTAGCCTCACCTACAGTTTTACTCATAAAGGCACCTCCAGCAGCAGAATCAAGTATATTTCTAGACATGTAGTTTAGACCATTATAAAAAGAGTGTAGTATGGGTCATTCATTTACTCCATGTGATGGGCATGTTATAAGCATTAATTTAATTCTATCCCATTCCATGGCTACATGTTCATTATCATTTTGCCTAAATGAGAGGATATTATTCCTATTTTGCAAAATTTTAACGGGAGGATGATATTTCTTAATGAAAGCTTCTTTTAAATCATCCCAAGACTTTATACTAGCTGTAGGTAGTGAAAGTAACCATTATTTAGCCTTTCCTCTAAGTGAAAAAGGAAATAATTTCAGTTTTAAAACACTACTTTCCACATTTTTAAATTTTTGCATATCACATATTTCCATGAAATCATGAAGATGCATAGAGGCATCCTCCATAGCACTACCACCAAATTGCTCTCTAGTAATTAAATTCAATAAACTAGGACTCACTTCATAGCTTTCAGCTTGTATTTCAGGTGTAGTAATTGGCCTAGCAATGAATTGGTCATTGGGTGTATTTGTGTAGTCGCTTAATTTAGTTCTATCACCCATTTTAACAGTTTTTATGTAGTTTTTAATTTTTTTATGTAAAACTGAAAAGTAAAGTAACTAGGCAAATTCGAAATACTAAAATAAAATAGATAACTAAATGCAAAACTGAAATGCAAACTAAAATAAAATATGCAAGACAAAAAAAAGAACAAAAACAAAAACAAGACAAGAAACAAAACAATCTACTTGAAAGAAGGTGGAAATAGAAAGGACGGTACTCACGTAGGTGCAACCTCCCCAAGCTTAGGTGTTTGCACACATTGTTGGTGATGAAGAATTCTTGTGAGCTCCCTTGGACAACTCCTTCACCTATGGCTCCCCGGCAACGGCGCCAGAAAAAACGCTTGATGGCTAGGTTGAGACTCCAAGTGCAGAGTGTGTAGCTAGTGGCAAGCCTTCTTCCCCACGAGGGTGACTCGAGGGTTTATATCGAACTCTTGGGGAGCCAGTATTTCAGCAGTTGTCTTCCAAGCTTCCTCCAGGATCCTGCAAACAAGTAGAGAATTTTGTGCCCTAAACCTCACCAAGTGGTTGTCAAGCACAAGGTGTGAGACTTCTAAATTGCAATGCAAAAATGAAAGTAAATGTGCAATAATTAAATCTACTACTAAATGCAAATGAGAAAATAAATATGCAATGGATTGTTTTTGTATTTTTGTGATGCAAGTGGTGATGGAGATAATGTAAATTCGAATTGGAGATGCAAGTAAAGTAAAGTGCAAGTAAAGTAAATTGCAGCAAAGTAACTAGAGTGTTTTCTTATAATTAAAATAGGACCGGGGTTCATGGTTTCACACTTGCATTCTCTCAAATAAAGTAGTAGATGGTGGACATAAAGAATTACATGTGAGATTACAATAACATGTTTAACATTGAGTACTTTCATATGGGCATCACGTCCTAGCATAGAGATCTCTACGGTCATATTGATCCCTCTTATACTCCACCAAGATGCGAAATAAATCATAACACCTCGATAATTAAGGAAAAACCAGAGTATAGCTTTAAGCAATGTGACATGAAGTTGAAGTAAGAACTTGCTAGATCTAGTCATGGAGATTGATTAGTGTCACTTCAAATCCCCGGTAACAAGGTACTCCTTTTTATCCCTAGTGAGGTAACTAAGAAAGGTTTAACAAAACCTAAGTGGATCGCTGAACTTCTGTCACTTTCACAGCACTAGCCACCCCCCGTTACTCCAACTAATGCACCCATCACCCCACACACTCTCTCAAGAACTAGATTGATCAAAGATAGCAAATAAGAACGGGGTACATAAGATACATCTACTTAAATAACTCAATATAAACAATTGTAATCTCAGATTCAATAACTCATAGAAAAGATCCACCACATAGGAATTACAACGGTGCCCGTAATCATGTGAGGCAGCTCATACGGATCTAATTAGTGAAGCACATAGAGAGAGAGATACAAGTGCTACTTCCACAAACCCATAGCCCTGGGGTGGACTACTCCCTCTTCATGGAGATGTCGATGGAGATGACGTTGGAGGGGTAGGAGATCACACCGGCGGCGCCCCGCCGGAGTTTTCCCCCTCAAATCTGGAACTCCAGGTCTCTGTTTTGGTGTTTCGGTGTTTCGGCAGCGCTCCTCTCAGTAAGGGTACGGGGGACCCTTTTTATAGTCGATTTTAGGTCAAGACGGAGTCGGTAAGTCGAAGATGGAAGAAATTGGGGCCACAGGGGCCAAAAGGGGGCCTCTCACTCGGCCAAGGAATCTGGCCGCGTGGAGGGTCCTCTTTTGGGCCTCCTTGCCCAATTCTCGTGGATCCTTCGCCCGCAAGTCTTCTCCTTCCAAAAAAATGACCCCCGCAGATTTTCAGGTGATTTCGCGGAAGTTTGCCCCTGAAACGTCAAAAATATGGAAAACGGGGTTTCTGACAGGCAGGGTTAATTCCATAAAAGTTGGGGGACTTTGTAATTTAACCCCAAAATACTATAAAAATTGAATTATACTCTTATATGATGCAATATGTAATAGAAAACCATGTGAAAATATGCAAAATTCATCTATGCATTTTACATGCATCACCAAGTGAAGAGGAAATTATTCTCTATATCATTGACAGGCCGAGCTGTTGAATGGTTCAAACTGCTGAAAAATAGCCAGACTATTGGATGGGAGGAAATTGTTCCTCTCTTTTATTCTAAATTCTATCCTCCCAGTAAAATTCATAGTGATCGGAATTATATATATAATTTTTGGCCTCATGACGGAGAGAGTATTGCCCAAGCATGGGGGAGACTGAAGTTACTAATGCTCAAATGCCCCATTCCTGAGCTCCCCAGTAGTATTGTTATTAATAATTTCTATCCAAGGCTTTCTCTTCATGATAAGGATTTATTGGACGCTTCTTATTCTGGATCATTTACACGTATGAAAGATGAAGCTAAATGGGATCTTCTCGACCGAATTCAAGAAAACACTGAAGGATGGGAGAATGACAAAGGTAGAAAGTCAGGTATAAATTATGACTATGAATGCATTAAAACTTTTATGTTATCCGATGATTTTCATAATGTTAGTATTGTTTATGGTCTTGATTCTCAAGTTGTTGCAAACTTATATAAGGCTTTTGCTTCCTATTTCGATATTCCGAAAAAGGAATGGGACAAGTACCATGCACCTTATAAAGATAGTGTTAATTGTGTTCCTGTTAGAGATATAGAAGTTCATACTGCCTGAAACTTATATTGAGAAAATGACTTTCCCTGCTAAGGTAAAAGAACATTCTATGTTAGCTAGTGTGGTTAATAAAAGTGCAAGGAAACCTGTAGAACCCGAGGAACAAACAACTGTAGAACCTACAGTAGAAATAGTAAAGGACATTGTTTCTGAAAATGTAGAAGAGGGACACATTATATTTCGTGAAGATGCTTCTAATATTGTCTCTCATCCTAGTAAATCTAGGAAACCTAGTGTTCCTATGCTATCTCTTAGGATAGGTGATCATTGCTATTATGGTTTGTGTGATATTGGTGCTAGTTCTAGTTCTATTCCTTATGAGCTTTATAAAGAAATCATGCATGAAATTGGTTCTTGTGAACTTGAAGACATTGATGTGGTTATTCAACTTACTAATAGGGAAACTATTTCTCCGATTGGTATTGTTAGAGATGTGGAGGTCTTATGTGGTAAAACTAAATATCCTGTTGATTTTCTAGTACTGGGTACTTCTGCTAGTGATACTTGTCCTATTATATTTGGTAGACCTTTCTTAAACACTTGTTGTGCTGTTATTGATTGTAAAAAGGAGAAAATCCTTACAAAGTTTGATGGAGAGTCTTATGAATTTAATTTCTCCAAATTTGCTAAAGCATCTTATGAAGCTGAATTGCCTAATGAGAATTATAGAGTTGAACAATTGGCTGATATTGCTCTTGCTCCTAACAATCCTTTGCAGCAATACATGGAAGACCACGAAAGTGATGTATTTATGGAAGAAAGGAATGAAATTGACGAGATTTTCTTACATCAGCCAGCGATGCTGAAACATAATTTACCGGTGGAAGACTTGGGTACCACATTACCACCCAAGGAGGATCCTGTTTTTGATTTAAAAACCTTGCCTGACAACCTTAAATATGCTCATATTGATGATAAGAAATTATATTCTGTTATTATTAGTTCTAAACTTTTTGGTAAAGAAGAATAGAGATTATTGGGAATATTGAAGAAACACACATGTTCTATTGGTTATACTCTTGATGATTTGAAGGGGATTTCTCCTCCTATATGTCAGCATGCTATTAATATTGAATCTGATGCAAAGCCAGTTGTTGAGCATCAAAACCGTTTAAATCCTAAGACGAAAGATGTGGTAAGAAACGAGGTATTGAAACTCCTTGATGCTGGCATTATTTATCCTATTACTGATAGTAGATGAGTTAGTCATGTGCATTGTGTCCCTAAGAAAGGAGGGACGACTGTTGTGCCAAATGAAAACAATCAAATTATTCCTCAAAGAGTAGTGGTTGGTTATAGGATGTGTATTGATTTTAGGGAAGTTAACAAAGTTACTAAGAAAGATCATTATCCTTTGCCTTTTATTGATCAAATGTCGGAAAGGTTGTCTAAGAAAAATCATTTCTGCTTTCTTGATGGTTATTCTGGGTTCTCTCAAATTGCTGTTAGGAAGCCTGATCAAGAGGAAACAACTTTCACATGTCCTTTTGGAACCTATGCTTATAGACATATGCCTTTTGGTTTATGTAATGCTCCTGCTACTTTACAAAGGTGTATGTATGCTATCTTTCATGGTTTTTGTGAAGAAATTTTGGAAGTCTTCATGGACGATTTCTCCATCTATGGAACTTCTTTTGATAATTATTTGCTGAATCTTGATAAAGTTTTGCAGAGATGTGAGGAGACTAATCTTGTCCTTAACTGGGAGAAATGCCATTTCATGGTTAATGAAGGAATTGTTCTTGGACATAAAATTTCTGAAAGAGGTATTGAGGTAGATAGAGCTAAAGTTGAATCCATTGAGAAAATGCCCTGTCCGAGGGATGTCAAAGGTATTTGTAGTATTCTTGGTCATGCTGGTTTCTATAGAAGGTTTATTAAATATTTCTCTAAAAATATCAAAATCTCTTACTATTCTTCTTAAAAAAATGTACCTTTTGTTTTTTATGAAGATTGTAAAGAAGCTTTTGAAATTTTAAAGAAGGCTTTAATATCTGCCCCTATTGTTCAACCACCTGATTGGAATTTACCATTTGAAATTACGTGTGATGCTAGTGATTATGCTGTAGGTGTTGTTCTTGGACAACGGATAGATAAGAAGTTAAATGTTATTCATTAAGCTAGTAAAACTCTTGATGCTGCTCAAAAGAATTATGCTACTACTGAGAAAGAATTCCTAGCT
Organism: Alopecurus myosuroides; assembly: GCA_028641055.1. Taxonomy (NCBI): domain Eukaryota; kingdom Viridiplantae; phylum Streptophyta; class Magnoliopsida; order Poales; family Poaceae; genus Alopecurus; species Alopecurus myosuroides. The sequence continues at coordinate 139,354,345 of CM054059.1, forward strand.
GTAGTTTTTGCTTGCGATAAATTTAGGCAGTATATTGTTGATTCTAAAGTTACTATTCATACTGATCATGCTGCTATTAAGTACCTTATGGAAAAGAAAGATGCTAAGCCCAGGCTTATTAGATGGGTGCTTCTCTTACAAGAGTTTGATTTACATATTGTGGATAGGAAGGGTGCTGAAAATCCTGTTGCTCATAATTTTTCTAGATTAGAAAATATCTCTGATGACCCTATTCCTGTTAATGATAGTTTTCCTAATGAACAGTTGGCTGCAATAAAAGTGAGCTCTCAAGAGAGTCCATGGTATGCTGATTATGCTAACTTTGTTGTTTCGAAGTATTTGCCTCCTACCTTTACAGCTCAGCAAATAAGAAAATTCTTCTATGATTTGAGGCATTATTTTTGGGATGACCCACACTTATATAAATAAGGTGTTGATGGTATTATGCGAAGATGTGTTCCTGAAAATGAACAACAAGAGATATTGAGAAAATGTCATAGTAGTGCTTATGGAGGACATCACGCTGGAGATAGAACTGCACATAAGGTTCTACAATCAGGTTTTTATTGGCCTACTCTCTTTAAAGATGCTAGAAAGTTTGTTTTATCTTGTGATCAATGTCAAAGGGTTTGAAATATTCTAGAATAATGAAATGCCTATGAATTATTCCCTTGTTATTGAACCGTTTGATTGTTGGGGTTTTGACTTTATGGGTCCTTTCCCTCCTTCAAAAGGCTACACTCATATTCTTGTTGCTGTTGATTATGTTACTAAATGGGTAGAAGCTATACCTACTAACAGTGATGATGGTGAAACCTCGTTAAAAATGCTTAAAGACATCATTTTCCCTAGGTTTGGTGTACCTAGATATCTTATGACTGATGGGGGTTCTCATTTTATTCATGGTGGTTTTAGAAAGACTCTTGCTAAATATGATGTTAATCATAGAATTACCCCACCCTATCATCCTCAAACTAGTGGGAAAGTAGAATTATCAAATAGAGAAATCAAATCTATCTTGCAAAAGACTATTAACAAATCTAGAAAAAATTGGGCTAAGAAATTAAATGATGCTCTGTGGGCTTATAAAACTGCTTATAAAAATCCCATGGGCATGTCTCCTTCTAAGATGGTTTATGGAAAAGCTTGTCTTTCCCCTAGAACTAGAACACAAAGCTTATTGGGCAGTGAAAGACCTAAATAGAGATTTTAAACTTGCTGGTGAGAAAAGGTTGCTTGGCTTAAGTTCTTTAGATGAATGGAGGAGTGAAGCATATGAAAATGCTAAGCTCTTTAAAGAGAAAGTTAAAAGGTGGCATGATAAGATAATTATTAAAAGAGAATTTCATGTTGGTGCTAAAGTGCTATTGTATAGGTCTCGTCTCAGATTTTTTGCAGGAAAATTACTCTCGAGATGGGAAGGACCTTTTGTTATTGAAGAGGTATACCGTTCGGGGGCAATTAAAATTGTTTCCCTTGAAGACAACTCTTCACAAGTGGTGAATGGCCAAAGAATCAAGCATTATATTTCTGGAGATCCTTTGAAAGTGTTGATTGTATTCGAGCCATGATCCCGGAGGAATTTATTAAGAAGCATATTTCAGAGACTGCAGAGTCAGTTTTAGAATAGGTATCAGATTTGGTGAGAAAACGTTCGTGAAACATCTTCCAACTTTTATTTTTACTGTTTTTTGGAAAATACGAAAAATTATGAGCCGGAAACAAGGCGGAGACGGAGCCCAGAGGCTCCACACCATGGAATGGCGCGGGCCCACTGATGCATGTAAAATGCATACATGAACTTTGCATGTTATTACTTGTTTTTCCTACATATTAGCAACTTATATTCATGTTTTATAATGATTTGGGGGATTTTCTGAACAATCCCCCTTCTTTTGGTTCTAACCCTGTTTTTCCAGAAAACGTACTTTTTAGTGTTTCAGACTTTCCGGGAGCTTCGAGACTCCAAAAAGGGCAAGGCCAAAGAGCACGGTTCAGAATTTTCGAGACGAAGACCATGAACCAAAGTAGAGGGCCAAAAGGCCAACCAGGTGGAAAAGAAGACCCTCCACACGGCCAGATTCCTTGGCCGCGTGTGGGGCCCCCTTTTTGCCCCCGTGGCTCCGATGCCGTCGATCTTTCTTCTTCCAAGTGTCTCGTGACCTAAAAACGACTATATAAAGGCCCCCATGGCCTTTTCGAGAAGGAGGTGGCGCCGAGAGACGAAACCACGAAACAGAGAGACAGAAGGTTGCCGCCGGAGAAGATCGGAGGGGGAAACGCCGCCGGGATCACCCCCGGAGGGCTCCACCCCCCTCCGGCGTGTTCATCATCAACATCTACAGCAATATCAGCTCCATCTCTCCACTATAATCTCTTGGCAAACACGATGTATGATGCAATACTATATTCCCTTGATGTATTGTGTCTCCCCGTCTATGTTTGAGTAGTGAATTGTTCTTGGCAATGGTGAAATAGTTCGTTGATTGGTTGCATACAAGTTTGTTATCTTCTATGATTGTCTTTATGTACAATATATGAGTGCACGCATATGTTGGGGAATGCATGTAAGGTGATCACCGGTAGCATAATGGAGTGGTGGTGACTTGGGAGTGACAGTAACCTGAGACCGAGCCACAAAGTTAAGTTATTGGGGGATATATATAGGGGACCTTAGAACGTAAGGCTATGGTGGGACTTTATGTCTTAATCAATCTTGTGCAGTCATTTACTTGGCCACATGATCCATCGTAAGGGGTTGTAGATCATTTACTTGACTATACCTATTCATGGCTCCTTCCTAGAAGAAACAACTAAGACTAAAACATGTGCTTCACTAATTGTGACAACCACACGAACGAAACACCTATTGCTAGAACACTTGCTCCCTTGAGATACTTGAGATATTTGCTGCTTGCTACTTGTGAAATTTGATTAGAAATTTGCTTTAGAAACTTGCTCTAAGATTACTTGCATTTTAAACTTGCTTCACTAGTTACTAGACAAACCACACTCCACGTCACTTGCTTTTAATTAGTTAGTTCCTTTTAGTCAAACTTATTGCTTTGCATAAACAGCCATATAAGAGGGTTATAGGGCTTTAGAGAATAGATAGCTTACCTTCAGCTCCTCGTGGGTTCTACACTCAAATACTTATCGAAAGGTACTACAATTGATCTCCTGCACTTGGGAGTCATCAAGCACTTTTCTGACGCCGTTGCCGGGGAGCATTGTGCTAAGCTTTTATTCTTGTTTGCATTGCATACTAACATATAAACCTAAAACACACAAAAAATTATAAAATGGAAAACAACCAAACAATTTTAGAACTGTATAATATCTACCTTGAATTAGGACATGAAGTGTTTGAGGAGAAATTGAAAAATTATTTGCACAACAATCATATTTGTGGTAGTACTAATTCTTTGAACACCTTTATTGCTAAGGAAAACCTTGAGCTTGGGGAAGTTTGTCTTGATGAATATGATATTTTTAGTCCCCCTACTATTGAGGATAAAAATGATATACTTGCTGATTCTATGGAAAGTTTTAAGCTTGGGGAAGTTGGTTTTGATGAGCATGATATTTCTAGTTCCCCAAGCTTGGAGGAGAAAATTCACTTTGATGATATTATGCCTCCTATATATGATGATTGCAATGAAAATTATGAATGTTTAACTCCCACTATCACTAATGAGGATTTTACTTATGTGGAGAGTAGTGATTCTTTTATGCATGTGGCTCATGATAAGAATGTTTTATGTGATATTCATATTGTTGAATCTATTCATGATGCTACTGAAAATTATTATGAGAGAGGGAAACATGGTTACACATATTTCAACAATATTAAGTTTCCCCTCTTTATGCTGAAAGTATTGAAGTTGCACTTGATCTACCTTTCTATGCTTGCTATTATGTGCTTCTTTTTTTTGTTTCATTACAAAATGCCAATGCATAGGAAATGGGTTAGACTTAAAAATAAATTGTTTAATATTTTTTGGTGTGTTCCTTATGCTTTAATTTCCTATTCGGTGTGAGCACACATTTATGTCTTTACAACATGTAAAATGCCTTTACCTACTGTTATGTAACATTTAGTTTAAGATTTTCATTTTATAAAAAATTTGGGAAAGTAAATGAGAAGGATGAGTAATGGAGAAGTTGGGGTCGACCTTGAACATGTGTTGTTCATGCCAATGAAACCATTGCAAAGTCTCTATCATTAAAACTTTTTACAAAGCTAAAAACAATAAAAATATTAGTTCACTACTGTAACATCACATTTCTGTCTTATTTCTCATATTAAATGGCAAGAATAATCTTATATGAGAGATAGGATTAAACAATAGTAATTAGCTGTCAAGAAAACAGATTCCTAAACTTCACTGCGAAAAATGTTTAAAATCACATAAGTGGAATTTTGACCTGGTAATTTACGACAGAAATATTTAGTTATCACTACATATTTCATTAGTTTTAAGTTTTCTGATTTGAGCAACTTAAGTGCCTCTAAAAATTCACTCTTTGGGCTGTTCAGTTTTTGGCAGATTATGTCTTTATTTTGCATTGCTCTCATTACTTGTGTTTTGTGTGGTTCTTTTGATCAAGGAGCAATGCACAACTGTAGTAACAGTTGTTAATATTTAGAATCAACTCATGATGTGTCTTTGCTGTACCTATGTGGATTTTATTTATGGAGGCACTAACCCCTCTAATCAAGTTTTATGTTGAGATTTGTGTAAGAAGAATTTTTCAGGAGGAAGAGTTGAGTGAGATGAACAAAGATCAAGAGGAACAACCAATAAATCTTGGGGATGTACCCCTGGGATCACCCTACATGTATCAAATAAGTACAAGAATCCAAGCTTGGGGATGCCGAGCCACCTCACTCCAACTATCATGATGTTAAGTAAGTAAAGCCTAGCTATATGGCTATAAAGAAAGCGCTTTACGGGAGGCAACCCGGTTGTTTTTGTTTGGATTTTCCTAGTGTCCTCTTGCTGTCTCAATAGATTAGTTTTTGTTGTTTTAATTCTGGAGTTTTCAATAAAGAGTCAAGCCAAACCCATTTGGACTTATAAGTTGCTATCCTAGTGCATGAAATTTATGTTTCAGCACGAGTCTGCTCACCGTATGATTTTACGTTTTTATTGGTATGTCGGATTGAGCTAATTTTTAGTATGTTCTGAAACTTTTCTTCCTCTATAAGCACACAAATTGGCTTAATTTTTTGACGAGTCTAGATTAGGGAAAAACGTTCGTTTTGCTGCTGTTGCTTTTCTGGACAGATTCTGTCTTCTTTTGTTTTATACACTCTTTGGGCTTGGGAATCGAATTTCCATGATTCTTTCAAGCAAGAGAGTGAAAATACAACATAATGAACTTTATTGTATATCTACTGGATTATTTGATTTGGAATTTTGCACAGCAAGCATGTGATTTGTTTGTCCTTGCTAATCTCACCCCAAAGAAAAAGAATGGGAGAAGCATGTTTTGTGAAGTTTTTTCACAGGGAATAGAGGAGCTGCGCCTCAAGACATCCAAGAATGGTGAAAGCCATAAGCTTGGGGATGTTATGAACACCCCACTGGAGCTACACTCTTTTGGTTAGCACACTTCTACTTTCTGTTTTTCTAAGCAAAGCATTTATCGTAGAGACTTGAAGCGTCTAGTTTTTGTTTTTATTTTTGTTTTGATAAGACCACACCCATCATTTTATATGAGATTGAGCTACTGGAGTTTGGGGTTGGAATGTATTGGATGCTAGTATTATGACTTGGAATAGGGATGCCATGGTTGATTTGAAGAGCTAAATATGTTTGCATGATTTATAGGCTTTTTATGTGTAGAAATTTGCAATAATGTTGTCTTGAGCTATCTCTTATTCATGTCCTTGATGTTAATTGCTGGTTTATTAGTTTGTCATGAAATGAGTAGTTCTATGGACATATGCATGCATAGTAGCTGGTCAACTATCTCCCTCTTGCTAGCCAAAAATTTAAAAATTCCAACAAGTAAAAACTTGTTTCCAACACTCCTTAGCCAAGTATTTCCAGTGAGTCCACCATATCTTCCCATTAGCTTCATTGCTATTCCGAGTATATTCACCATGTTATTGTGTTATTTATGTTCTAAATTAAGATATTCACTTTATTAATTGTCATGGGTTGAACTTGGGATAGGACTCTCACGAACTTTTGAAGGCACACTTTACTTTTTATGCATCTAATAAACATGACCCAATAATGGGAGCCACAAGTTTTGCGTTTGACAAGTGTGTGGTTGGGAGATAGCTATAAACGTGTATCACCGGAAAGCTTTCAACATTGCAGAAAAAATTACATTTGGTTGATATCATGTACTTTTGTTTTTGGACTCCTGCCATGCCGAAATGAAATAGAGGAATAGTAAGTTTTGATGAGTAAGTATCTATATGACTAGAGAAACGCATTGGGCCGCTAACCCAAGCCATGCTTTATCATGGTGGAAATTTACTTACAGCTTGAGTGACTCTACAACACATCCTACAATAAAATAAGACGCTATGCATAATAGTGAATGAAACTAAAAAGGATGATGAGTCTACTCCGTTTGTTTGTCTTGTCATTGTGACATGGGCTTTTGCCCCCGTGGCTCCGATGTCGTCGATCTTTCTTCTCCCGAGTGTCTCGTGACCTAAAAACGACTATATAAAGGGTCCCCTGGCCTTTTCGAGAAGGAGGCGGCGCCGAGAGACGAAACCACGAAACAGAGAGACAGAAGGCTGCCGCCGGAGAAGATCGGAGGGGGGAAACACCGCCGGGATCACCCCCGGAGGGCTCCACCCCCCTCCGACGTGTTCATCATCAACATCTACAGCAAGATCAGCTCCATCTCTCCACTGTAATCTCTTGGCAAACACGATGTATGATGCAATACTATATTCCCTTGATGTATTGTGTCTCCCCGTCTATGTTTGAGTAGTGAATTGTTCTTGGCAATGGTGAAATAGTTCGTTGATTGGTTGCATACAAGTTTGTTATCTTCTATGATTGTCTTTATGTACAATATATGAGTGCACGCATATGTTGGGGAATGCATGTAAGGTGATCACCGGTAGCATAATGGAGTGGTGGTGACTTGGGAGTGACAGTAACCTGAGACCGAGCCACAAAGTTAAGTTATTGGGGGATATATATAGGGGACCTTAGAACGTAAGGCTATGGTGGGACTTTATGTCTTAATCAATCTTGTGCAGTCATTTACTTGGCCACATGATCCATCATAAGGGGTTGTAGATCATTTACTTGACTATACCTATTCATGGATCCTTCCTAGAAGAAACAACTAAGACTAAAACATGTGCTTCACTAATTGTGACAACCACACGAACGAAACACCTATTGCTAGAACACTTGCTCCCTTGAGATACTTGAGATATTTGCTGCGTGGTACTTGTGAAACTTGCTTAGAAACTTGCTTTAGAAACTTGCTATAGGATTACTTGCATTTTAAACTTGCTTCACTAGTTACTAGACAAACCACACTCCACGTCACTTGCTTTTAATTAGTTAGTTCCTTTTAGTCAAACTTATTGCTTTGCATAAACAGCCATATAAGAGGGTTATAGGGCTTTAGAGAATAGATAGCTTACCTTCAGCTCCTCGTGGGTTCGACACTCAAATACTTATCGAAAGGTACTAAAATTGATCTCCTGCACTTGGGAGTCATCACCCACCCCTGGCCACGCCAGCCTAGGGTGTGGGCGCCCCGGAGCCCCTCTCTGACTCGTTTTTGGCAAACTTAGCTTGGGTCAGCAGAAATAATAATTTGAGATGCTAGTATAAGAAAGAGAAATTTGTCTTTTAGCTCATAAAATTAGTATTCACAAGTTAAGATCGCTTGGGCTTTCATTGAAGATTGCATGATTGGTTTCATCATATGTATATATTTTTTGTTTTCCTTCAACTCTTATGCTTGCTACCCAGCCTTGCTAGCCAAAAACCCTGTACTAAGTATGAGATCTACTCGTGCATCCAAACCCTGAACCAAAACCTTGCCATTTGTGTCCACCATACCTTCCTACATGTGGTATTTCACCACCACTCCAAGTAAATTGCTCATGTGCTGCCTTTAAAACTTTCAAATTATCCCTGTTTTGTGTTCCTGTTTTAGCTCATGAGGATGCAAATAGAGAATCTTTATCTCACTTGTTGATTAGACTCACACACCTGGACTAGTGGCTTCATCCACTTATCCAAATGCTAGAAGAGCTGGCAGCGGGGTTCCCGACCCCAAATAATAATACAAATTCTCTTCACTCTTTTTGTCCCGATTTATCAGTCAACGAATAATTGTGTAAACAGAAGAGAAAGAGGGATGAACTTCTATACCAGCTGCGTCCTTCTATGGGAGCCGCTCTTGTGAGTCTAGTTGGCTTGTGACGTACTGTATTTTCTGTTTGCCATTCGTTGACATAAACATACACCTCTCAAAATTTAGACACTCCTCCACGGTTTGTGATTGTTGGAAGGCACCCGAGGATTCGGTTAGCCCTGGTTTGTTTAAGATGGATGGGAGGAGTGTCATGCATTTTATACCTCTGTTTATTAAAATAAAAGCTATAGCACATGAGTGGTAAATGCTTCCCTCTACGAAGGGCCTTTCTTTTACATTTATGTTGAGTCAGTAAACCCACTTCCTTCTGTCTCCAGCAAGCATTTGAGTTGTTGTGATCTCATCATCTATATGTTGATTTATTCAATCATGTTTTCTATCCTTCTTTGTTTAGCACATGCTTTATTATCTGAATGAATATTACTTTGAAAGCTATGAATCATTGTAACTGAGTTGTTATAATTAAACATGTTAAGCTCTACAATATAAACCTTGTTATAAATACTTCACCTAAGATAAGTATGATTTTATTAAATGTTCTCTGACCAAGAACGAAGTTTGCCATTACAATTTTTGATTATCTCTTTGTATGTTTGTTTGTGACTCCCATTACTCGTTTCAAGTTAGGTCATATGAGAGGAAGTTGATGTCTATAATGATTGGTGCAAAGATAGATGTGATGCTTCTTGTCTGTATTTTATTTATCGACTTTTCACTCGATAAACATGTGGTCATGTTTTCTGAGTTCAGTTTTGCTTGGGGACAAGCGTCTAAACTTGGGGGGAGTTGATACGTCCATTTTGCATCACTATTTTATATCATAATTTTCTTTTATTGATCGATATATTTCATGTTATGATGCATCCCTTATGTTATTTTATCTTATTTTGCATGTTTTATAATTTTTGGAGAATAAACACCGGGACCAGGAATCTGATGGAAAAAGCACCATCGGGATACCATATTTCAGAAGATCAGAAGAAGAAGTGGGACACGGGGGGTGTCCTAAAAGTTCAGAGGAGGAACCCAGCCAAAAGGAGAGCCACAGGGGGGCCACCAGGGGCCCACACCATGAGGTTGCGCGCCCCCCTTGGCCGCGCCACCTAGGGGTGTGGCCACCCTGGCCCGCCTCTGGGGGTATTTTTTGCGTCCTTGGCCCCCAGGAAACCCTAAGCCTCATACCATCATCAAAGAATTATTCCGCCGCCGCCTCGGGGCGAAAAACACCCGAGAGAGAAAAGCTCTCTGGCAGGGAGAAATCTGTCGGGGAAATTCCTCTCCGGAGAGGGGAAATCCCCGCTATCGTCACCGTCATCGCTCCGGGAATCATCAAGATCGTCATCATCATCATCCTCACCACCAGCACCATCACCCTCATCATCCACCGTCATCCCGCTGTAACAATTAGGGGCCTCTATCGTTGTTTTGCATTAGATCTCTCTCTCGATGTGGATTACTTGTTAGTAGTTGATGCTTATGAGATTTATCGGTGTTTGCACTTTATGACCAGATTGTTATCATCCATTATATCACCTCTGATCATGATCCATATGATGTCTTGTGAGTAGTTCGTGTTGTTCTTGAGGGCATGGGAGGAGTCAAGTTGTTAGTAGTGAAGTAATGTTGAACAATACTTAATGTTTGATATTTAAGTTGTGGTGTTATTCTCCTAGTGGTGTCATGTGAACGTCGACTACATGATACTTCACCATTTATGGGCCTAGGGGGATGCATCGTGTATTTTGCTACTAATTGTGGGGTTGCCGGAGTGACAGAAACCTAAACCCCCGTTAGGAAACCATTACACGAGGAAGCGTAGGATCCCGGAGTTTAAAGTTGTGGTTAGATTTATTTCTTAATTACTTTTTTGTAGTTGCGGTGTCGTGGTGGTGTCACGGCAGATGCCATGGGATGGCTAAAGATGTGGGAACGATGGACGCTGGAGGTGTCCGGGGAGGGATTACGCGACGAGTAGCCGCGTGAGGTAAGATCCACACAACACAAACAACACGATGTACCCAGGTTCAGGGCCCTCGTGAGGAGGTAAAACCCCTACTCCTGCCTTTCTCTATGTATTATGATGTCTCTCCGAGTAGCCACAGTACAAATGGTAACGCTACCGAGTAGCCTTGCTCTCCTTTCCGAGTAGGGCTAGGTCAAGAACTTAGGGTTTTTTGGGTTCACTATGAGCGTGTGAGAGCATGCCTCGCGCAGGAGGCGGCGGGGCACCTTATATACATGGTGCCCAGCCGGATACATCCAAATCTAGACAAGTGTCGACATAGTGTGCACATCGTCCTTTCTCCGAGTACCCGCTGACAGCTTTGGTTCCTAACCTTGGCTGCTTCTGTAAAGTCGTTGGGCAAAACTAGGGGACAGACTGGTAACACTGTACCTAGGCACAGAGTAGGCCCCCCTTATCCTGCCACGGCCTGCTTCCATGCTGTCACTGTCAGGCAGGCCGTCCCCACGTGAACAGTAGTTCGAATGCTGCCAAGTACGGACCCAGGATACGCGGGATCCTGTGTCAGAACGGCTCCTTTGACTTCCTGGCCCGAGTAGGTTCCCGCCAATGGTTCCCGCCAATTGTACTCGGGCCAAACCTTCTACTCGTCAGGGTAGAACTTGATTGATATCTCCTTCTGGTCATCTTGAGGTGAGTCCGAGTAGCAGTCGACCGGGTAGCGAGTACCTGGTAGTCGGCTACTCGACCAAACCTCTCTTCTGTAAGTGGCCTTTACCACCTGTCTTTACCCTACTCGGGGGTAACCCCCCGACAGCAGTCCCCGAAGCTGGTTGAGTCTTGCGAACTTGTTCACTAGGCTCTGCCAGCTTAAAACCAGCCTTTGCATCTCAGCCATCGAACCTCAAGATGCCGAGTAGGTCCTCCGAGTAGCTATTTGGAAAGTACCTTGAGTTTCCTCTCTTCCGAGTAGCACTTGCTTTCTACTCTGTAACCGAGTAAAAAGACTTAGCGAAATTTCTCAGATTGAGCCTCTGCAGCACAGAGCACAATCCAGCCCTTCGCGCAGCAACTGCACACGTGTCAAGCATCCACGACCTTGTCGTTTGGTTGCCCAGGACACGACCTGCCACGCGTCCAGTTTTCACGCAATGGGCCCACCGGCCGTCATGTCCCATCAAGTGCAGTTATAGGCCACGATTCGGTGGTGGGATCCACTGTGGCCATTACGCGCGTAACCGGCGCTTGTGTGCGTTTCTAGCCGGCCACAGGATCCACCACACGGCATAATCGATCCCACTCCCGAGACGGTAACGGTAAACTCGCGGAGGGGATATAAATACCCCGCCGGTAGCTTCCTTTTCCCCTTCCTCGCACTATTCCTTCTCCGTCTCCTGCTCTTCTCCGCCACCGTGCTCTCCGCCGCCGCGCAAGCTCTCGCGCCGCCGCGGACTCGATCCACCAGCCAATTCCACTCGAAACCTTCCACCTTCTCAACTCACCACCATGGCCAAGTCAGGCTGGGCCGGCTCCTGCGTCACCGCGGAGGATTGCGCCTGGCTCGTCAATACCCGGCGAGTCCCTCCCGGCGTGGAGTGCCGGGCGCCGGACGGCGAAATCGTGCCGTCCCCGCGCGAAGGGGAGCGCGTCGTCTTCCTGGCGCATTTCGAGCGCGGGTTCGGGCTACCCGCCTCCGATTTCCTACGGAAATTCCTCAACCACTTCGGCATCCAGATGCACCATCTGCCGCCGAACGCCGTCGTCTTCCTCGCCTACCACGCCGTGGTTTGCGAGGCCTTCCTCGGCATCCGGCCCACGTGGGAGACGTGGCTCAGGTATTTCCACCTGCGCCAGCAGTCGATCGGGAAGAAGGACTCCGCGGGCGTCGCCCGCGCCACCGACATCGGCTGCGCCATGATGGTGCAGCGGTCCGGGACGAACCACCCCCGCGTCAAGGGGCTGGATTCCGTCAAGCTATGGCAGAAGACGTTCCTCTACGTCAGGAACGTTGCCGCTGCGCCAGGAGCCCCGGTGAACGACAGAATCAATCTGCCCGTTTGGTGCAATCGCGCTCCAATCGGGATGTACTGGAAGGACAAGCCCGTCAACGACGACGACGCCATCGAGATGGAGAATCGACTCGGCTGGCTGAGGGCGGAGGGCCTCAAGAACGACGACCCGGTGGCCTGCTGGATCCAGCGCCGAGTACTGCCCTTGCAGGAGCGGTGCCATCTCATGTGTTACATGGGAGGGCCTCGCGACTGCACCAGGACAACCACCATCGAGATCGACAACATCGATGTCCCCTGGCATGCCAGGAACATCTTGACGACAAGCCTTGGCGACCACTGGCAATACGGGTTCGTCCCGTACAGCCGTACAAAACCGATTGAGCGGGTAAGCCTTCCTTACTTTGCTCTCTGCATAAATTTTCCGAGTAGATAACCGCTTCTTCTTGCATCAACTAGCAGTTGCCTCGCGTTCCGAGTAGGACATCCAGCCGGATTGCCTTAGGCTTAGTATGCTTTGTGTTTGCACGCCTTGCCGGGTAGCCTACTCGAGAATGTTCCTTAGGCTCCATGTGCTTTATGCTTGCACGCCCTTCCGAGTAACGTCTCTCGGCAAGCATGCGTAGGCTTAGTATGCTTTGTGTTTGCACGCCTTATCTGAGTAAAATGCTTAGTAAATTGCCTAGGCCTTGTGTGCTTTGTACCTGCACGCCTATCCGAGTAGAGTTCCTTCCTGGTACTCGGCTGGTTTGTGATCCTTCTCTGTTTTTCAGGTTCTTACTCGCCAGATAATCGAGAGCTGCGAGGTTTTCGAGGGCAACTGGTTTCCTGACCGTGAGGAGGATGATGTGCCCTCTTCTGATGTCGTGGAGCAGCCCAACCTCTCTCGCTCCCCCGTTCCTGACAAGCGCGATGCTCTCCGCACCTGGTCCGACGAGGATTTTGATGGTAACTGTACTTTCATTCTGTTTGTCTCCGAGAAGCATCAATCCCTCGTTTGCTGTTTCTGATTCTTTCCTCTTTTCTCTTTGATTCCCAGATGAAGCTGCCGCGGACAAGGACGACGAGGACGAGGACGAGAACGAGGGCGATGCGCCCCTAGTCGTCAAGCCCCTGGCCGTCGCCGCTCCTGAGACCCGCAAACGGGCTGGTAGCGGGGCACCAGCGCCTCCTGCCAAGAAGAGGAAGCCCGCCGAGAAGAAGGCGGTTGCGAAGAGAACCAGACGAGAGCTCAAGTGCACCACCGCGTAATCCCTCTTCTCGGTCACCTCCCTTCTCGCGCAGTGCTGTTTTTCCAAATTCCTTCTGATTTCTAGTTTCCCTTTCTCTGCAGTCCTCCTATGGACGCGAATGCAGCTCTCGCGTCCGACCAAGCCAAGAAGAAACCAGTACCTCTGGTCAACCTGGACGATGATGATGATGACCACAACGCCAACACTGCTGCTGCCAATCCACAGGCCGCTGATGCACAAGGAGCAGCGTCTGAACCAGCAGCACAGGACACTGCCGTTCACGACGAGAGACCCCGTTCTCCTCCGGCTAGCAACGCCGAGGAGAATCAAGATCACGAGATGCAAGATAACACCGCCGCGGAGCGGCCTGAAGCAGAGCAAGAGCAGCCCGCCACAGGGGCTGCTGCACAAGATAGCCTCGCTGCCGCGCAGCAAGTAGAAGACACCACCGCCACGGATGCCACTGCTTATCCATTGAGCAGCGTGCAACCGGGCGTGACCCCGAGTAGCGCCCAGCCAGGAGCTGCACAAGGCGATGGAACTGCGGCGCCACCAACTGCGCAAGGCCCTACCGCACCAACTGCGCAAGGCCCTACACCTCCAACTGCGCAAGGCCCTACACCGCCAACTGCGCAAGGCCCTACACCGCCAACTGCGCAAGGCCCTACACCGCCAACCTCCTCCTCGCCGTCGAAGACCAAGGATACATCCAGCCCTCCCGCCGGGCGAGTAACCAGGCAGCGAGCCTTGGAAGCTCTGAGGGACGAGGTTGTCAGAAGGGAATCCGAGAAGGAAGCTGCTGAGAAGGCCAAGGCCGAGAAGGAAACTGCTGATAAGGAAGCTGCTGAAAAGGCCAAGGCTGAGCAGAAGAAAACCAAGGCTGAGCAGAAGAAGGCCGAGAAGCAAGATGCCGAGAAGGCAGTCGCCGAGAAGGCGCAGGCCAAGGCTGACGGGAAGAAGACTGCGGATCCCGAGAAGCAGAGGGTTGAGAAGGAGCAAACGAAGAAACGGGCCAGAGACCAGGGTACACCCTCAAGCGGAGCGCTCATGATCCGCGAGTCCGGCCCAATTCCTGCTGCGCTCTCTGCGGACGCTCGCGCTGCTGGCCAGCCTTGCTACCCGGAGTACATGATCGAGGTTAGCCAACAACACTCAATCGGCTTCCCTCCCAAGGACAAAGCTTTAGCTATCCAGAGGGGAAGGAAAGTTGTAGCCGTGAACTCCCCTCCTCCAGATCCAAGCCAACCCCAGTCTATCAACATTGCTTCTCGTGGAGTCCAAGACAAACCAATAACCTCCAAGGGTCTTGAACAGGTTTTGGACACTGTTGGCCACATCAACGCCAGGTGGGACAGCAGGGTTCTCGGAGAGGAGAAATGGCATGGCTTGACCCTTGGCTCCATCGACCACTACCGCGTGGATTGGAACAAGGTTGATCTGGGACACAAGCCCATGTCCGTCTCCACCGAGACCGCGACGCTCGCAGCCAAGATGTTCTTGCATCGCAAGAACGCCGAGGACATCGAGCAGTCCTATGCAGTAAGTCTTTCTTGTCTTTTCCGAGTTGAACTTTCTTCTCTTCTACTCGCCTTTCCTCTTTCTTACCATCACCCCCAGTCCCCGAGATTTGGGTCGAGTAGATGGATACTCTCCGAGTAGCCTTCTACTCGGGTCGAATCTTCTCTGCTCTTGTCTAACTTGTTTTCTTCTCGCTTCTCAGGATAGCGTCCTTAAGCGGACCCACTTATACCGCATCCTTCTCTGGAACCACTCCATCGCCAGGAGGCGTATCGCCGTACTGGAGAAGGAGAAAGCAATGGCTGAGGCCGCGAGCAGAGATGCCACCACCAGCACCCAACAGCTGGCTGAAGTGCAAGGTACGCCTTTAGCTACGCGGTTTCTGCGTTTTATGTTTACGCCCGCTTTTGCTTTCTTATGCGCTAACCCTTCCTTCTCTGCAGAAAAACTAAAGGCCTTGGCAGATGAACATGAAAAATGCCGTAGCTTCGTGGAGAACGCCGAGGCCACCATAAAGAGACTTGAAGGTGAGTTTGCTGTTTACTCGGTGTGACCTTGAATTTGGTTCTTCTCTGCTTATTTACTAACCTCATCTATCTTTTCGCAGAAGATCATAAGTCATTTGCTGAGGCACACCAAGATTGCGTCAAGCCAGCGGAGGTGGAGAAACAGCTATCCGACCAGGCCATTACTCTGGTGAAGGACCACACCACCGAGATGGAGAAGCTGCAGCTCCAGCTCCAGAAGGCACTCCAAGATGCCGTCAAGATTGGCGCCGAGAGGGACAAGGCAATCGCCGAGAAGGCCAAGGCTGAGACCACTTTCAAGGCCAAGGAAAGGGCCCTCGAGTCTGAATGTGAGACCTTGAAGAAGACCAACGCTGATCTCTTCGCTCAGATGGATAGCTTGCGTCTGATCCAGGAAAAGCACATTGGCAATGAGGAGTCCTGGAAAACCAAGCTGCAGCAGCTGCGCCGCCAACTGATCGGTAAGTTTTCTCTTCATTGCATCTTTTCTTCTCGGTCTTGTTCCTTCTCGGCTTCCTCTTTCTTCTCGGTTTTTGATCTTGCCATTTGTTATTTCAGATATCTGGCCTCGTCTTGATTCTTCCTCTGCGCCTACGGTGGCCAAGGCCCGAGCAGTTCGCCTTTCGCTGGGTGAGCCAATTGACACCAGGGCTGATATCGAGGACAGCTTGCTGGTGCTCAAAGGTTACTTCGAACAGCTGGCCGGCGTCGGAACTGACTTGATGCATGCGGGCTTTGAGCTCCACCGGCTGTTCTGGCCTCATGATCCCCAGCCAAGAAACATGCGGGCTCTTGCCCTCAAGCTGGAGAACGTGAAGGCCGAGCTGAAAAAATGGCGAGCCTCTGGAGCCCGTGCTGGTGCGGACGTGATGCTTCTCTGCATAGCATCTTGGTATGAAAATCTGGATATGCAGCGCATCCGCGGGAAGCGCAATGATTCCAAGTGGGAGACGGATGCCGAGAGCGTGGCCTTGCGCAAGCAGATTGCGTATGAGGTCGCAGAGTGCGCCGAGACGGAGGTCTACATCGAGGGCGTCCCCGAACCCGACACCGAGTACGAGGACGAAGGAGATGATGACGAAGACGAAGACCTTGACGGCTTCTTCGAATCTCCCAAGGGCAAGGCCGGAAAGGGAAAAGCCACCGTCGTCGCGAGTAGCGATGAAGAGGAAGGGGCGCACATCGACAGCGAGCCACTCGACTTCGGCACCTCCTCAGGTGCTGCTCTCGACGACACGGTGCCCCCTCCTGGCCACGCTTCATGCTCCTCCTCGGCTCCAGGACCCGTCTCGGTGGCCACGGCCACTTCAGAGCAGGCAGCCGCCCAGCAAGATGCCGAGTTGGAAGAGTCCGCCACCGTCCAGACGGAGGCAGATGCCACCAACACCGAAGAAGCGGCCGAGAATGCGGCCACTGAAGAGGCAACCGCCAAGTCTGTCGCCGAGGAAACAGCTGCCAAGGCCAGCGCCGAGAACACCGCCTCCTCAACTTGAAGCAACCTGCAATCTTTTTTCACTTGAACTCTTATCAGATCCCCGGGATGCCGGGAGCAGATGTAATAGACTACCTTTATCTTACTCGCTACTCAGTTTTTATGCCCACTCTGTTTATGTTGACATTAATCAATTTGGACGACACTGGCTTAATGCCGAGTTGTGTTTCCATGCGAGTCCCCGAGTAGCATTTCTTATTCACCCTGTCTTTTCATCTCTGCTCTACCTGCGACTTGTCGCTTTTTTGGTATTCGAGTCACAAGAATCAAGTAGCAGGGCTGCAAATACTTAGCCGCTAGAAACAATCATGGTAACGCAGCCCACCACTTAGCCGAGAAGACGAGAACAGGGAACAAAAAGTAACACACAATCTACTCGGTTCCTGCACTCCTTCTTCTTTTGTGATTTTCGTGTGCTCATTGACCTTTTGCTTGTTCTCTTGCTTGCCATGAAGCCGGGTTTCGGACAGCAGCAGAGTCGAAGAGTTGGCATATAGGTTTAAACACAGTACTCAATGCACTTATGAGTTCTGAAGTGGAGCAACCGAATAGACAAAGGAAACAAGCCGAGTAAGAAAAACACTTAGAGCAATTTTGGACGAGGGCAGTCCCCGAGAACAATTTCAGATTGCAGAGTAGAATTTCAACTCGGATAAGAGGGTACATACACATCTTTGCTTACGAATGAAAACGACGAAGTAGAGCTACATTCCAGGGACGCTTGGTTTCCTCTCCAGCTTTATCTGCCCTGTTCGCCTGCGATGGGCGCACATCTACAAGATAGTACGCGTCATTGTGCAGCGCTTTGCTGACAATGAAAGGCCCTTCCCATGGAGGAGACAACTTGTGCATCCCGGCTGTGCGCTGCACAAGCCTAAGGACCATGTCTCCTTCTCGGAAAACCCTTGGGTTCACCTTTCGGCTATGATAGCGCCGCAGGTTTTGCTGGTAGATAGCCGAGCGTGACAGAGTCAGCTCTCTTGCTTCTTCAAGCAGGTCAACGTCGTCTTCTCGAGCTTCTCTCGCCTCCACCTCAGTGTAGAGGGCTACTCGGGGGGAGTCATGCTCTAAGTCTATTGGCAACACGGCCTCAGCCCCGTATACCAAGAAGAATGGCGTGTAGCCGGTTGACCGGTTAGGGGTAGTCCTTAGACTCCACAACACCGCTGGCAACTCTTCTAGCCAACACCCAGGTGTTTTCAGCAATGGCTCAATCAGCCTTGGCTTGATGCCTGTCAGTACCATCCCATTTGCTCTCTCAACTTGCCCATTGGAGGCAGGGTGCGCGACTGACGCAACGTCTAGTCGGATATGCTTATCTCTGCAGAATCGCACCATTGCCCCCTCTGCAAAGTTGGTGCCATTGTCGGTGATGATACTGTGCGGGTAGCCATATCTCATGATCACATCCTTCACAAACTTCACAGCTGTGACTCCATCACACTTCCGAATAGGCTTCACCTCGATCCACTTGGTGAACTTGTCCACCATGACCAAGATATGTGTCATATTGCCTTTAGCCGGCTTGAAAGGACCAACCATATCCAAGCACCAAACAGCAAAGGGCCATGTGATAGGAATTGTTTTCAACTCGGAAGCTGGCATGTGAATCTTACTTGCGAACATCTGGCAGCGGTGCACTTCCTCACAATA
Organism: Alopecurus myosuroides; assembly: GCA_028641055.1. Lineage (NCBI taxonomy): Eukaryota > Viridiplantae > Streptophyta > Magnoliopsida > Poales > Poaceae > Alopecurus > Alopecurus myosuroides. The sequence continues at coordinate 139,373,118 of CM054059.1, forward strand.
TCTTCAGCTTGCTGCAGTGCAGTGAGCCAGTAGAAGCCATGCCGAAAAGCCTTCTTGACCAAAGCCCGAGAAGAGGCGTGATGCCCACATTCCCCTTGATGTATCTCCACCAGGATTTCTTCTCCTTCTTCTGGGCTCACACAACGTTGCAGCACGCCGGTGGCACTTCTCTTATGCAGCACATCTCGGACTATGGTGTAGCCCTTGGACCTTCTCTGAATCTGCCTCGCAGTCACCTCTTCTTCAGGTAACGTGCCGTCCCTTAGAAAGGATAATATGGGCATTGCCCAACTCGGTGTCTCCCGCACGGGAAACACTGGTTCGTCCATTTCCATTGGGACAGGCTCTGGTGGTTGCACAGGAGGAGTAGGAGCGCTTCTCTGCAGCCCAGACCGATTGGCGAGAACTTCTTCAATGAATGCAACAGCTTCTGGGTTGAGGGCGGCAGTCCCCGCGTAAGGAGTGGCAGTCCCCGAGTAAGGAATGGCAGTCCCCGAGTAGGGAGTGGCAGTCCCCGAGTAGGGAATGGCAGTCCCCGAGTAGGGAATGGCAGTCCCCGAGTAGGGAACGGCAGTCCCCGAGTAGAGGACGGCAGTCCCCGGGTTCCCTGCAGCACTCTCCCAGTCAATCTCCATTGGGTCAGATTCCTCACTCGGCAGAGAAGGAACAAAGATGGATTCCGAGTTGGGGGAAGGCTTGATAGATGGCTTCCTCAAATGCTCCAAGGCAATCCCTGCCGGGATGGATTGCCGAGAAGATCCCAACTTGGATAGCTCGTCTGCGGCTTCGTTCTCTGCTCGGTGAATGTGCTGGAACTCACAGCCTTCGAAAAACCCAGTCATTGACTGCACCAGGAAGCGATACGATGCCATGTTGGCATCCAAAGCATCCCAGGTACCTGAGACTTGCTGCACCACTAGATCTGAATCGCCATAGCATATAATGCGCTGCACACCAACCTCCTTTGCTACTCGCAAACCATGCACCACTGCCTCGTACTCGGCTACATTGTTGGATGCCTTGAAATGAATCTGCAACACATACTTGAGCTGATCCCGCTTGGGTGATGTAAGCACAACGCCAGCACCAAGGCCTTCTTTCACCTTTGAGCCATCAAAGTGCATTTTCCAATAGTTGGAAACTGGAGCGGGAGGTTCATACTGCATCTCGGCCCAGTCCACAAGAAATTCCGCCAGGACCTGAGACTTGATTGCTTCTCTTCTCGTATACGCGGGAGCGTACGCGGCTAGCTCAATTGCCCACTTGGCTACTCTGCCACTTGCCTCCTTGTTTCCCATGATATCCGAGATGGGAGCAGAACTCACAACAGTGATGGGGTGCTCCTGGAAGTAATGTTTCAGCTTCCTGGCGCCCAGGTACACACCATATGTCATCTTCTGGTAGTGAGGATAGTTTTGCTTGGAACTGGACAGCACTTCACTGAGATAATAGACTGGGCGCTGCACGCTCTTGCCTTCTTCTTCTCGTTCCACCACTATCACCACGCTGACTACTCGGTTAGTCGCCGCAATGTACAGCAGCATAGGCTCCTTGGGTAGCGGACTAGCCAAGACGGGAGCGCTAGCCAGCATCGCTTTCAGCTCATTGAATGCCACGTCCGCTTGCGGAGTCCAGACGAACTTGTCACTTTTCTTCATCAGCTGGTACAGAGGCAGAGCCTTCTCGCCCATTCGGCCCAGAAAGCGGCTCAGAGATGCCAGACAGCCCGTGAACTTCTGCACATCCTTCAACGATCTCGGCAAAGACATGCTCTCAATAGCTTTTATCTTAGACGGATTGGCTTCAATGCCCCGACTAGAAACCAGAAAACCGAGTAACTTTCCAGCTGGTACACCAAAGGTGCACTTACTCGGATTCAGTTTCATTTTGTACCTGCGTAGGTTAGCAAAGGTTTCCTCCAGGTCGGCAAGCAGAGTATGTGTTTTATTCGTTTTGATGACAATGTCATCTACGTACACCTGCACATTCTTGCCGAGCTGGTCATGCAAGCATTTCTGCATGCATCTCTGATAGGTTGCACCCGCATTCCTCAGGCCAAAACACATGACACGATAGCAATAAGCCCCGTACAGGGTAATGAAAGCAGTCTTTATTTGATCAGCAGGGTTGAGTGCAATCTGGTGGAAACCAGAGTAGGCATCTATGAAAGACAACAGTTCACAGCCGGCAGTGGAATCGATCACCTGATCGATGCGAGGTAGCGGGAAGGGATCCTTGGGGCATGCCTTGTTCAAGTCGGTGTAGTCGACGCACATGCGCCATGCAGTAGCAGCCTTGGGATCTTCCTTTTTCTTCTCGACCATGACCGGGTTGGCTAACCAGTCCGGGTGCAGCACTTCCATGATGAAGTTACTGATTAGCAGCTTGGTGATTTGATCACCGATGGCCTTCCTTCTCTCATCCCCGAAACGGCGCAAGGCCTGCTTCACGGGCTTGGCGTCAGGACGCACATGCAAAGAGTGCTCAACCAACTCCCTCGGGACTCCTGGTAGATCTTCATTGGTCCAGGCGAAAACATCCCGATTCTCACGGAGGAAGTGGATGAGCGCGCTTTCCTATTTCTCCGCCAACCCGGCACCAATGATGGCCACGCGCTCCGGGAACTCGGGGTCAACCTGGACTGTCTTGGTCTCCTTGGCAGCTTGGAAAGCAGTACCATGCTGAGTACTCGGCACACCTTGTGCGCCAGCTTGTGCGGACTGAGCCATGGCCACCACCTCGTACATCTTCTTCTTCTCGGCAGCAATCACCATCGATTCCGCCAGCTGGGAGCTAGCAGAGGCACACTCCATGGACTTCTTGTAATCTCCCGAGATGGTGATAATGCCATTGGGGCCGGGGATCTTCATCTTCAGGTAAGCCACATGGGTAGAGGCCATAAACTTGCTCAGAGCAGGCCTGCCGAGTAGAGCATGATATGGGCTCTGATGATCCACCACTTCAAACTGCAGGCGCTCTGTGCGGCAGTTCTCCTGAGTACCGAATAGCACATCAATCCACACTCAGCCAATCGGGTTGCAGGAGATCCCGGGCACAATGCCATGGAAAGTGGTCTTGCTGGGCAGCATCATGTTCTCGGCTAGGCCAAGCTTCTCGAGTGTGTCCTTGTACACAATGTTGATGCTGCTGCCGTTGTCGATCAGCACCTTGCTGAACCTCACATTCTTCTCGGGACCCAGGAAGGTGGGATCCAGCACCAAGGCATAGGTACCCGGATTGGGCATCACCTTGGGGTGATCTGCCCGAGTCCACCTGATCTCCTGGTCACACCAATACATGTAGTGAGGGACAGCCGGAATCACTGCATTGACCTCCATGGCCCGCCTGTGCTGTGACTGCTTGTCGACTGCCTCAGAAGTGAAGATCATATAGCTCTCATGGTGCTCTTGGTACTGGTTGGAGCCATTGCCCCCATTGTTGCCATTGTTGCTGCCCTGATAGTTGTTGTTGTTGCCTCTGTTGTTGTTGTTGCGGTTGTAGTTGTTGTTGTTGTTGCGGTATCTCTCGTTGTTGAAGTTCCGGTTGGCTCCTAAAGCCACCTGGTTGACATTCTCTCTTCTCGGATAGACTGGCGGCCGAGTTGCGGGTGCCCGAGTAGGCTGAACAGTAGCATTGGCAGCTGGCAGAGGAGGTGGAGGAGGCAAGCCATCACTCTTGATCACATCCCACCACTCGCATTGCCGAGTAGTATGGTTCGCAGGCCTGGAGGGGTGGTGAGTGTGGAAGCTGCATAGACCATCCTTCATGTCGTCGAAGACAAACTTCTTCGGCTGCTCGGAGTTCCCGCTACCCGGCTGCGCAGTGCGGAACGGTTTCTTGTTGCCTTGGCCCTGGTTCTGGTTCTGCCCGTAGGCTCCAGCAGGTTTCTGCCTTTGGCCACCACCGCCTCCGACATTCACTGCATTAACCTCCTCAGGGTCATACCGAGTATCTACTCGGCGCTTGTTGCGGAACTCATTGCGCTTGCTGCTGTTGAAGTTCCTTCTCGGCTCAGAGGAATCCATCAGTGGCTGAGTGGGATCACCGAGTGCGTACTGATCCGCAATCTTGATGGTCTCGGCCAGGGTGTTCGGCATCTCCCTCTGCAATCTCTGCCAAAGCATGCTGCCATGTCGGCAACCCTGCGCAAACCAAGTGATGGCCTGTGCCTCATTCACACCCTCACAGGTGTTCCTCAAGGTGCTCCACCGAGTAAGATACTCGCGGTCCGTCTCGTCTTCTCGCTGCCTGCAAGCCGAAAGCTGCTGCGGCCTATTCGGCCTCTTGTAGGTGCTGGTGAAGTTGCTGACGAAGGCGTCCGAGAAGTCCAGCCAGCAGTTAATGCTGTGCTTGGGCAAGTTGTTGAGCCAAGTGCGAGCTGGACCCTCTAGCATCTGCGGGACGTACCGCACTGCCCATCTCCTGTTGCCACCCGCAATATGGACTGCGGTGACGTAGTCATTGAGCCAATCTTCAGGCTTGGTGCTACCATTGTAGCTCTTGGTGCCTCTTGCGAGCTGGAAGCCCTTCACGGACGGCTCGTTCATGATGCGCGGGCCAAAGCACTCGGGGCCAGGAGGACCCGTGCTCTCAAGCCGCGCCGACAAGCTGATACGGTCCAATTGGTGCCTTGCATCCCCAGGCGCCAACACGCGCTAACCAACACGGTCATGGATGTCATAACCAGCCATCTCCATAGCCGAGTAGCCATCATCATACCTATCCACCTGCATAGCTGCGGGCTGCTCCACCGGGTTGGCGACCGGTGCCACTGGGCGCGGCTGCTGCCTCTGCCGAGTAGGCTGAGCTGCAGGTTGCCGAGAAGTACCCGGACGCGCGGCTTCTCGGACACGGCTTTGAGCTTGATGGGCTTGAGAGCCTGCTCTTGCAGCGTTGTGTTCCTGCCCGGGCTGCTGCGGCACAGCAACCTGTTTCGCGGCAGCAGCCGGGTCATACACCTGCATCTGCCGGTCTCTACCCGAGCGCCCGCTGCGGCTCTTCTCGCGGCTCGGATGCGGAGACGAGGCCTGATCGTTAGATCTAGCCGCGTGCGAGTGAACCACCTGCGAAGCTCCAGCTCCCGGGTTGGCCTTCCGGAACTCTTCGTTCTGCCTGGCGGCCTCCAGGACCAACTCATTGAGCCTTTCCTGCTGCCTGAGACGCGCCTCTCCATCTAGGCGCGGCAACTCGGCAGCCACGGCTTGCGCAGCTCTGAGCGTCTTGGCGGGTGTGCTGTACCTTGGCCTTGTGAAGGTGTTCGCGGTGGCGGACTGCGCGGGCTCCTCCGCAACTGTCGCCATCTCGGCGCCCAGATTGCGCCGCGTAGCGCCCACTCTGCTGGGCCTCCTGGCGACCGGCGTGAAGCCGTGCGCCTTGTTGTACTCGAGCTGGTCTAGACTCAGCTCGAGCCTGATCTTCTCCAACTCCGCCTGCTCGGCAAGCAGCTCCTGGCGTTGCCGCTCGAGCTGCTCCCTCGCTGCAAGGAGCTCGACGTCGGTGGGCGTGGGCATGCCGGTTCGCGCGGCTGATGCGGGGATGACCGTAGACGTGGAAGGCGGCAGGTTGCTCTCCTTCTCGTAGGGCCGGTGGTTCCTGCCACCAGCAGGCGGGTCATCAACCTCCTCGACAACGGCCGCAGCGCCAGTGGCAGCTGCGCCAGTGTTTGCCGCCAAGCCCGTCACCATCACCTCAGCGCAGCATGCGGAGCTGCATGCAGGCCGTCCGCGAACAGCAACCACCGCGGGAGGATCCTCCGCGTCTTGCACCAGCTCGGGGTAGGCGCTGTTGGCGACGGTGGCGACGTAGACGAGATGCGAGCCGAAGGAGATCACCGAGCCGCCCTCGGGCATGGCCATGCCGCCGAAACAGCCGGCGTTGTCGGTGACGAAGTCGAAGGAGCCGAATCTGTGGACGAGGCCACAAACCACGCGCTCCGCCGAAGAAGATCCCGTCCGAACAGAAACTCCAACCAGCGCTGCTGGTTGCCCCACGGTGGGCGCCAACTGTCGTGGTGGTGTCACGGCAGATGCCATGGGATGGCTAAAGATGTGGGAACGATGGACGCTGGAGGTGTCCGGGGAGGGATTACGCGACGAGTAGCCGCGTGAGGTAAGATCCACACAACACAAACAACACGATGTACCCAGGTTCAGGGCCCTCGTGAGGAGGTAAAACCCCTACTCCTGCCTTTCTCTATGTATTATGATGTCTCTCCGAGTAGCCACAGTACAAATGGTAACGCTACCGAGTAGCCTTGCTCTCCTTTCCGAGTAGGGCTAGGTCAAGAACTTAGGGTTTTTTGGGTTCACTATGAGCGTGTGAGAGCATGCCTCGCGCAGGAGGCGGCGGGGCACCTTATATACATGGTGCCCAGCCGGATACATCCAAATCTAGACAAGTGTCGACATAGTGTGCACATCGTCCTTTCTCCGAGTACCCGCTGACAGCTTTGGTTCCTAACCTTGGCTGCTTCTGTAAAGTCGTTGGGCAAAACTAGGGGACAGACTGGTAACACTGTACCTAGGCACAGAGTAGGCCCCCCTTATCCTGCCACGGCCTGCTTCCATGCTGTCACTGTCAGGCAGGCCGTCCCCACGTGAACAGTAGTTCGAATGCTGCCAAGTACGGACCCAGGATACGCGGGATCCTGTGTCAGAACGGCTCCTTTGACTTCCTGGCCCGAGTAGGTTCCCGCCAATGGTTCCCGCCAATTGTACTCGGGCCAAACCTTCTACTCGTCAGGGTAGAACTTGATTGATATCTCCTTCTGGTCATCTTGAGGTGAGTCCGAGTAGCAGTCGACCGGGTAGCGAGTACCTGGTAGTCGGCTACTCGACCAAACCTCTCTTCTGTAAGTGGCCTTTACCACCTGTCTTTACCCTACTCGGGGGTAACCCCCCGACATGCGGATACTTGCAAGGGGTATAATCACAAGTATGTATTAGTCTTGGATAGGATGGTACATTAGCATAGGTTCACCCACACAACACTTATCAAAACACCTAACATTATTCAGCTGCATGGAACAAAAGCACTTGACACAAACCTCCCGTGTGTCCTCGAGAACGTTTGTTAATCATAAGTAAACCTACCGGCTTGTCCTTTGCTGAAGAAAGGATTAGGCCACTTGCTGCAATTATTACTACTGCATTTTATTTACTCGCACTTTATATATCTGCATTATCAAAAACCCCTACAAATCTATCTTTCAGTATTTACAGTTATTCCTTCATCGAAACTGCTTGTCAACACCTTGTGCTCCTCGTTGGGTTCGACACTCTTATTTATCGAAAGTACTACGATACACCCCCTATACTTGTGGGTCATCAGGCATCTCTCTCGCATCTCTGTCGCCAGGGTCGCTTCCCGCACCAATCGGACCAGCCGCAGGGCGCGGTCCTGGAAGCGGAACAACCTCGGCGGCCTCGTCACTGACTTCGCCCACGTCGGTCTTTCCCATTATTGCTCCTCCGCGTCGCAACGCGGGCGTGGCACGATGCACGCGGGAGAGTTCCTCGCGAAACCGGCACGGCCCCTGCAGTCTCCAGCACGGGTAACCGCGCAGGATGCCCCATCTGGAGCACAAGGGCCGGCGCAGGCTGCCCGACCATGGTCGACGGAGGTGATGCTCGGTTGGTGTACACCATCGAGCTCACCTCAACTCCATTAGCCAACTGGGAGCAGACTGGCTTCACCACGGCTAACACCCCTGTGGTCAGGCCGGTGGAACCCTGCACGCACAGGGCATGGAGCTCTCGAGCATGCGGCACGACATCCTTCGCCCCGTGAAATGCCACCACTGACTTAGAGTGGCCTAGCTACCGAGAGCTTCGGGCGAGCGCCCGGGCAGGGTGCTGCTACACGTTCAACACAGACCTGTGGGGGGCAAGGTGGCCTTCAGCCTTCCGGCCTCGCCTCCCTCCACGCTACACAGGGGACAGTCCCTCGTCGGACTTCCTGCAGCAATACGAACCACGAGTTAGATCTGTTGGGGGTGGTAACCGGTGCCTCCTGAGGTACTTTCCCCTGGCTCTCCGCGGCCCTGCGCTCGCGTGGTTGCTAAACCTTCCGGACAGCTCCGCGAACTCGTGGGAGGACCTGCGCACGCAGTTCCTCCAACGCTTCTGCCACTGCGGTCGTCTTCCCCGCGGTGAACCCGAGGGTCAAGTGACTCTCTGGCGTTTCGCCTTGGGCCCGCGACGCGGTGGAGGCGCACGACACCACTTGTCAAATCGCCTGTATACTCGGCGGGTCCCTCGCCCTTTCTTCCGGATGCCGCTTCAAGCAGGCATCGAGTGAGGTAAACGTCGCCTGTCGTGGGGGTGAAACGGCCAACCTGCCACTCAAGTGGTCCCAGCAAGAGATCTGCTTCGACGCCGCCGACAACCCCGTGGCCGTTGGCTCGGTGGTAGCCATCCCACTGGTGTGCACCCCCATGATCAACCACGTCGTCGTCTCGAAGGTGCTCGTGGACGGAGGCGCCGACCTCAACGTGATCTCCCTCGGGACCTTCAAGAAGCTGCGCATCGCGTGTGACCGCCTCAGGGCCACTAGGCCCTTCACCGGAGTAATCGGCAGCACAACCGTGCCGCTGGGGAGGGTCAGGCTAGCAGTCACGTTCGGGACCCGCCACGACTACTACACCAAGGAGATAGACTTCGACGTCGCCCATATCGGGCTCCCTACAACGCCATACTCGGCTACCCGACGCTGGCCAAGTTCATGGCCGTCACGCACCACGCCTACAACATGGTCAAGATGCCCGGGAGCAGCGGACCCCTCACTGTTCATGGGGACATAAAGGACGCGGTGCGCTCCATGGAGGACACCTACAAGGAGGCGGCAACATCACACCCCATCGACGAGGATAACCTCGGGGACGCCGTCGAGCCTCCGAAAAAGAAGCAGCTGTTCTCTCACGAGAGGGTGGCGACAAGGAAGGTCTCCATGCACCCCGACGGCACAGGGCCGACACTCACCATCGGGGCCGGGCTTCCCCCCAAATAGGAAAGCGCGCTCGTCGCCTTCCTCCGGGAAAACGCGGACATGTTTGAACGAACAATGTCCGATATGCCCGGTGTACCAAGGGAGGTGATCGAGCATCATCTGGCGGTGTGCCCGGGCGCACGCCCGGTCAAGCAGAAGGCCCGTCGCCAGGGCCCAGAGAAGCAAGAATTCATCGTCAAGGAGGTGGAGAAGTTCCTGGACGCCAAGATTATCCGCGAGGTCATCCACGCTGAGTGGATTGATACGTCATAAACGTATCCTTAATTTCTGATGTTCAATGTTGTTTCCTACATGTTGGCTAAACACTTTATGTCATTTTTATCGATTTTCCGGACTAACCTATTGACAAGATGTCACAGAGCCAGTTCCCCGTTTTCTGTTGTTTTTAGTATCAGAAAAGTTTTTCTGGAAATATTCTCGGAATTGGAGAATTCAAAGTCCTGAGGTCGTAGAATTCCCGAAGGTTCCACGGAGTCCCAAAGAGACCCGGAGGGGGCCACAGGGGGCCCATACCATAGGGCGGCGCGCCCCCTGGACGCTCCATGGGGTGGTCTGGGGACCCTAGGCCTCCACCGGCTTTGCCCTTTCAGCTATTTATACCACCCCGACATATTAACCCTAAATATATACCACTTCGTCCCGAGAAACACCCAAGGCTGCCGTCGTCGTCATCCCGAGATCGGGAGGGTTCTTGAGTCTCCCACGGCACCCTGCCGGGAGGGGAATTCGTCACCGGAGGGGTCTACACCACCATGCCCTCCTCCGAAGTGATGCGTGAGTAGTTCATCCCTGGACTACGGGTCCATAGCAGTAGCTAGATGGTTGTTATCTCCACTTTGTACCTCATGTTTAGATCTCGTGAGCTGCCTCACATGATCGAGATCATCTTTATGTAATGCTACATGTTGTGTTTGCTGGGATCTGATGAATGTTGAATGATACGTCTTCTGATTATCAATCTATCATGTTATCTTCATGCTTATGTTATTTATGATCTTGCATGCCCTTTGTTATTAGTAGATGCTCTGGCCAAGTAGATGCTAGTAACTCCAAGAGGGAGTATTTATGCTCGATAGTGGGTTCATGCCTCCTTTGCATCTATGCTCGAGTGATAGAAACGTGATGGATGGAGGATGTGATGTTGCCATTAGGGAGAAAACAACGGTGTTTACCTAGTTTACATTGTTTTCATTACACACTTTGCTTATTGCGATAATTTGTTGCTTGCAACTTAATACCCAACGTTTGTTCGAATGATATTCGGAGGGTGGATTATTAGACATAGATGCAGTTGGATGACGGTCTATGTATTTTGTTGTAATGCCCGCATGAATCACATAGTAATATTTATGTCTTGGATATGCACTATGGTGCAGCCTTCGTTTCTGTCAATTGCCGAGCTGTAATTTGTTCACCACGCATGTTATTTATGTTTCTCGGAGAGATACCACTAGTGAACTATGGACGCTGGTCCGTTTTCTCATACTGATAATACACACACTGCTTTCATACTGCTGCTACTGCTTTCATACTGTTTTCCTACTATTTCCCACACCATACGTTTAGCCTCTTTGTGTTCAGCAAAAGCGGTGAGATTGACAACCTCACTGCTTCGTTGGGGGCAAAGTGACTTGATTGTGTTGTGTATGTTCCACGTTGCTGCTGAACCGGTAGTGCGCCCTGCCACCTCAGCTGCATCAACCTTCAAAGATTGCTTGTCCTCCTACTGGTCGATTCAACCTTGGTTTCTTTTCTGAGGGAAAATTTGTTGCTACACTCTTCACACCTTGCACTTGGGGTCTCTCAATGAGCGTGTGTCCACACTCCATCAAGCTTTTCTGGCGCCGTTGCCGGGGAGGATAGGAATTTCTGCAAGTGGAGTCTCTCACTTCCAATCTATTTAGTTTTTTTTTTGTTTTGCTTAGTTTATGTTATTTTGTCTTGTTTGCTTCTCTTTATCAAAAACACACAAAAATTAGTTCTTATTCTAGTTGTAGTTTTATTCCTGTTTTTAGTCTTGTTAAAATGACAACTCCTGAGAACACTAAGTTGTGTGACTTTACTAGCACCAACAACAATGATTTAATTAGCACACCTATTGCTCCACCTGCTCCTACTACTGATTTTTATGAGATAAAGCCTGCCCTGTTAAACCTTGATATGAGAGAGCATTTTTCTGGTGTTAGTACCGATGCTGCTGCTGCCCATCTTAATAATTTTGTTGAACTACGTGATATGCAAAAATATAAAGATGTAGATGGAGATATTATTAATTTGAAACTGTTTCCTTTCTCTTTGAGAGGAAGAGCTAAATAATGGTTGTTGTCTTTGCCTAGAAATAGTATTGATTCTTGGACTAAGTGTAAAGATGCTTTCATTGGAAGATATTATCCTCCTGCTAAGATTATATCTTTAAGAAGTAGCATTATGATTTTTAAGCAACTTGATAATGAGCATGTTGCTAAAGCTTGGGAAAGAATGAAATATTTAGTAAAGAATTGTCCCACTCATGGACTGACTACTTGGATGATCATCCAAACCTTTTATGCAGGTCTGAATTTTTCTTCAAGAAACCTTCTGGATTCAGCTGCTGGAGGAACCTTTATGTCCATTACCTTGGGGTCAGCAACAAAGCTTCTTGATGATATTATGTTAAATTATTCCGAGTGGCACATTGAGAGAGCTACAACTGGTAAGAAGGTAAATTCTGTTGAAGAAACCTCCTCTTTTAGTGATAGACTTGATGCTATTATGTCTATGCTTGTGAATGGCCATGCTCCTATTGATCCAAATAATGTTCCTTTAGCCTCTTTGGTTGCTCAAGAAGAGCATGTTGATGTGGACTTCATTAAAAATAATAATTTCAACACCGATGCTTATAGGAATAATTTTGGTAGCAACAATTTTAGGCCATATCCTTTTAATAGTGGTAATAATGATAGAACTAGAATGTCTAGTGAAAGAATTTCAGAAGTTGAAAGAGCCACTAAAGACTTTATGGAAAAAAAATGAGCAAAATAAACTATTTACTAAAACCATGAAGGAACAATCTGTTATGCTAAGAAATATCAGCTATCAACTTGAGAGTTTAAATAGAGAAATATCTAGGTTGCAAGTTAAAATTGCTCATGCTGAAACTTCTATTTCATCCATGTCTGAAGCTCAGTCTTCTTTGATTAATAGAATGACTGCTAAAACGGAAACCATAGATGAGAATACTTTTGCTGCTACAAATGCTATCCAAATTCGAATTGATGATAATGTTAGGATGTTAGCTGAATTGCATGCTAGATGAGAAAAAGAAGATGAATTAGCTAGAAAGAAGAATATAGCTAATGTTTGCACCATCACCACCACTAGTAAAACTGAAGCTTCTCATGCTAGAAAACCCTCTACTATCAATGGTGAAGTAATTGGTGTTGTAAACACTTCCACTTCTGCTATGAAAAAATGCAAAACTGCCTGAAACTGCTAAAAATGTTCCTGATAAAAGTGCTGAATTTTTTAGAAACATGGGAGACAATGGTTCCATTATCTTTGATAAAAATTATCTTGACTTTGATGATTGCAACAACTGAAGTGATTAAGTTATTGCAAAATCTTGCTAGTTGTCCTAATGCTAGTGCTATGAATATGGCTTTCACAAAACATATTACTAACGCTCTCATGCAAATTAGAGAGGATGAATTAAGATGTGAAGCCTCTATGCCTAGGAAGCTAGATGATGGTTGGGAACCCATTATTAAAATGAAAGTGAATGATTTTGATTGCAATGCTCTATGTGATCTTGGTGCTAGTATCTCTGTTATGCCCAAGAAACTATGATATTCTTGATTTACCACCATTAGAACCTTGTTATTTGGATATTCGTCTTATTGATAATGTTAGAAAGAAACCTTTGGGGAGAGTTGATGATGTTCTTATCATGGTTAATAATAATCTTGTCCCGTTGATTCAATGCTTCTTGTCCAATTGTTTTGGGAAGACCCTTTAGTAGAACTGTTGGTGCTGTTATTGAAATGAAAGAGGGGAATATTAAATTTCAGCTCCCACTCAAGAAAGGAATGGAACACTTCCCTAGAAATAGAATGAAGTTTCCTTTTGATTCTATTATTCGAAAAAATTACAATTTGGATGCTTCTTCACTTGAAAACACTTGATTCCACTTTTCTGGGCCTAGCTAAAAGGCGTTAAAGAAAAGCACTTCTTGGGAGATAACCCATGGTTTTATTTCTGCTTTGTTTTTCTCTTTTTTCTTTGAGTCAAGGGGTTGTATACTTATTTATCAACTACTTTGTATCTTTATTTTCATGTTTTAGTTGTGCCAAGTAAAGTTTCTGATGAGAGTTGGAGTTGGGTTTTTGATTTCTGCGCAGGAAACAGATTTCTGCTGTCCACCGTAAAAAAATGTATAATTAACAAAAAAATCAGAATGACCTGACATTTGTTGTGGTTATTCCTCGTCTAATTCCTCAACTTTTTTGTTATTTAAGTTTTTCAATCTGAGCAACGTAAGTGCCCTGAAAAAAATCGTCTTTACATACTATTCTGGTTTTGACAGATTCTGCCATTTTTCTTGCATTTGCTCTTTTGCGATGTCAAGTGGATTTCTTTGCTTCACGAAACATCAGTGGCTGTAGCTAATGTTTAAAAGTATCAATAGCAATTGTGCCCTTACGAACCCATGGATTTTTTTATTGTTTCATTAACCCTCTAATGTGAATTACTCTTTGAGTGTGGTGTGAAGGAAGTTTTCAAGGGTCAAGAGAAGAGGGTGATATATGTGATCAAGAAGAGTGCAAGGTCAAAGCTTGGGGAATCCCCCGTGGTTCATCCAACCCTATTTTAAGAAGAATCAAGTATCTAAGCTTGGGGATGCCCAAGGCATCCTCTTCTTCGTCAACAATCTATCAGGTCACTTCTAGTGAAACTATATTTTTATTTTGTCACATCGTATGAAGTTTACTTGGAGCGTTTGTTTGTTTTTCTTTTGTTTTATTTTGTTTTCCTTTCTGAAATAATTTAGTTGGACCCTATCTTTCCTTGTTTGGGAGAGAGACACGCTCCGCTTTTTCGTTTGAATACTTGATATGCTGGTATTCTTAATTTTTCTTCTAGTTGCTGCAAAAATTCTTGTTTAGCTCTTGTTTTCATTGCATCTCTTGTTCAGAGTTGTTAGTTTTAGTAGTGTTATGTGAGTACTCTCATGTTTTCTTGATGTAGAATTTAGAGAGTTTTTGTTAAAGCATGTCTTGTATGGTGCTTGTTGGGAAAAGAATTTGCTGCTTGAGGTCGAATTTATAACGGTGCAAGTAGAAGCTTGTATAGACTGTGGCTAGATTTTTTCATATCCTGCTAGATGTTATTTTAATTATAAAGTCTTGTGGTTATTTAGTAGCATGATTATCCTCAAATAGCTGAGAGTGTTTAATGTGTCATTGAAATAATCATGAGTTGTTCTTGTCATATTGAATCATAAATTTGTGGTGTTCTCCTTTGAATGTTTTATTTGGTTGACTTGGCGCATGCTCACACCATGTTTATGACTATGAACCAGTAAATTATAGCCTCCATGATCATTTAGTTTTTGAACTTGTGGTACCACTTATGCTTTGATTAATGATGATTATGTCGCTATGCATGATTATGGCTCTTATGCTCTCTTGATTTGTCGCTCCCAATCTTTTGCTAGCCTCCACCTGTACTGAGTATGAGATCTACTCGTGCATACAACTCCCATAAACCAAAGTTTTCCCATTGTTTCCACCATACCTACCTACATGTGTTATTTAACCGCCACTCCAAAGTAAATTTCTCATGTGCTACCTTTAAAACTTAAAAAATACTCTTGTTTTGTGCTCTTGTTTTAGCTCATGAGGACGTAAATAGAGAATCTTTATCTCACTTGTTGATTGGACTTTCACACCCTTGACTAGTGGCTTCATCTGCTTATCCAATGATAGAAGAGCTGGCAGCGGGATGCCCAACCTCAAATTAATAACAACAAATTCCCTTCACTATTTTCGCCCCTGATTTATCAGTCAAAGCATAATTGTGTAAACAGAAGAGAAAGAGGGATGACCTTCTACCTAGATGCGTCCTTCTATGGGAGCCGCTCTTGTGAAGTCTAGTTGGCTTGTGACGTACTGTATTTTCTGTTTACCATTTGTTGAAATAAGCATACACCTCTCTTAAAATATAGACACTCCTCCACGGTATGTGATTGTTGGCATGCACCCGAGGATTCGGTTAGCCTTGGTTTGTGTAAGATGGTTGGGAGGAGTGTCAAGTTTTTTTATACCTCTGTTTAATAAAATAAAAGCTCTAGCACATGAGTTGATCCCTCCTTCCCTCTGTGAAGGGCCTTTCTTTTACTTTTATGTTGAGTCTCCATCTTCTAACTTTATGCACATTTGAGAGAGCATAGTTTCCATTCTGAGTTTTATGTGCATTTGTCCCAGAAACATTATTAATTGATTCATGATGTGTTATTTATTGTTCTCTAATTATTTTTTCTAGTCTTCCTCATGAGTTTTGAAGGCGTCCTGGCATTTATGTTTTGCCCCACTCTTAAGGACTAGCAAAATATCACTTTGCCATGTTTTCTCTATACTTGAAACGAGCGTATATCTTTCGTTGCATTGTTATTCATGATCTTTTATTTGTGTTAGTTCTCATGATGCAAGGTGATTGCTATGCTTTATTATTAAAATTCTAATTATCATGCTTGTGTTGAAGTTCTATGATCTCAGCTTACTTATGCTTTTACATTATTGATGATCAAGTTTATGTTGGTAGCATGTCACCTCAGAAATTTTGTGTTTTTATCATTTACCTACTCGAGTACGAGTAGGAACAAAGCTTGGGGATGTTGATACGTCATAAACATATCCTTAATTTCTGATGTTCCATGTTGTTTCCTGCATGTTTGCTATACACTTTATGTCATTTTTTATCGATTTTACGGACTAATCTATTGACAAGATGTCAGGGAGCCAGTTCTCTCTTTTCTGTTGTTTTTAGTTTCAGAAAAGTTGTTCTGGAAATATTCTCATAATTGAAAAATTTGAAGTCCGGAGGTCCTAGAATTCCTGAAGGTTCCACGAAGTCCCGAAGAGACCCGGAGGGGGGCCACAGGGGGCCCACACCATAGGGCGGCGCGCCCTTGGCCGCGCCATGGGGTGGTGTGGGGCCCTAGGCCTCCACCGCCTTTGCCCTTTCGCCTATTTATACCCACCGATGCGTAAACCCTAAATATATACCACTTCGTCCCGAGAAACACCCGAGGCCACCGTCATCGTCATCCCGAGATCGGGAGGGTTCTGGAGCTCTCCCCGGCACCCTGCCGGGAGGGGAATTCATCACCGGAGGGGTCTACACCACCATGCCCTCCTCCGAAGTGATGCATGAGTAGTTCATCCTTGGACTACGGGTCCATAGCAGTAGCTAGATGGTTGTTCTCCCCACTTTGTACCTCATGTTTAGAACTCGTGAGCTGCCTTACATTATCGAGATCATCTTTATGTAATGCTACATGTTGTGTTTGCTGGGGATCTGATGAATGTTGAATGTTATGTCTTCTAATTATCAATCTACCATGTTATCTTCATGCATATGTTATTTATGATCTTGCATGCTCTTCGTTATTAGTAGATGCTCTGGCCAAGTAGATGCTAGTAACTCCAAGAAGGAGTATTTATGCTCGATAGTGGGTTCATGCCTCCTTTGCATCTGTGCTCGAGTGATAGAAATGTGACAGATGGAGGATGTGATGTTGCCATTAGGGAGAAAACAACGGTGTTTACCTAGTTTACATTGTTTATATTACAAACTTTGCTTACTGCGATAATCTGTTGCTAGCAACTTAATACCCAACATTTTTTCGGATGATATTCGGAGGGTGCATTATTAGACATAGATGCAGTTGGATGACGGTCTATGTATTTTGTTGTAATGCCTGCATGAATCACATAGTAATCTGTATGTCTTGCATATGCACTACGATGCAGCTTTCATTTCTGTCAATTGCCCAGCTGTAATTTGTTCACCACACATGTTATTTATCTTTCACGGAGAGACACCACTAGTGAGCTGTGGACCCCGGTCCATTTTTCTCATACTGATAAAACACCTACTGCTTTCACACTACTTTCATACTGCTGCTACTGTTTTCCTACTATTTTCCACACCATATGTTTAACCTCTTTGTGTTCAGCAAAACCGGTGAGATTGTAACATCCCTGATTTTTGGAGAACTCAAAAATCACAAAAATTCGAAACTTTTTGTTTTCATGTTATGCAAGTCACCAAGAACAAAATGAGAAGCAAGAAACAAAAGGAAACAATACATAATGCATTGAAATTGAATTTAGGAATCCAATTATACCTCTATTCCATAAACCCTAAACCCCTCTCAAAATGAAGTTTCATTAGATAAAGAAAACCATTTTATCTTTAGCAAACTTTATTACATAAAATGTTTTCAATTCAAATATTACCTTGATAATATTTTGGCAACCAAAAATCAAATATTTATAACCCTTAATAAAGTTCTAATCCCCAAAAATATTTGATGAGAATAAAATGTTTTAATAATAACTTTTAGTTGTTTTTTCCAAGTTTTAAACAATAAGGTGTGAAAAATTAAAATGCATTGCTTGAAAATAACATAAAAGAGGAATTTAAAAACAACATTATGACTTATGGTTTTATTCAATTTTATTGATCAACAATATTAATTATTTGATATGAACTAATTAAATAGCATTAAGTTACTATCCTTCATATCCTAAAATTATAAAATATGAAAATGTTTTAAAAATGGCTTTCCAAAATTAATATATGACATGTAAAATGTCTCTAAAATTTTATTTAGACACTAAACTCAATTTATTATCTTCTAAATTTTAAAATGGCCTTAAAGTACTATTAGCGTTTTATTTATATTTTCAAAATATAAAATTGTGAAAACAAGATGAAATGACTTTCAAAATATGTTTTCAACATTTAGAATGTCACTAAAATTTTAATTGACCAATAACTATGTTTTATAAATTTTTAGATTAAAAATCACATTAAGTAACTATTAAGGAATTATTCAAATTTCCAAAATTCAAAAATAAAATATGTTGAATTGTTTTCAAAAATAGTACTGTTGGAAAGTATTTGAAATTTCAAGAATTTAGTTTTTTGTTTCATGTCTTTTGGATAATTAAAACAGAAGTTGTGATTTAATTAAATAAACAGAAAAAAGGATGACGTCACCCATGACGTCACTGTCTTCTTCCTCCCGGAAGGAAACCACGTGATTTCCGGCCGAAATGAAATCCCTCCGATTCCGCACTATTAAGGTCGTTAATGCCTTCCCCCTCTGGCTCTATAAGATGCCCACGATCCCCTCTCCATTTCCCCTCTGGATTCCCCCCTCTCTCGCCACCAATACAGAGGAATAGCTCGCCGGAGTACCCTTCCTCCGTTGGCAGACTTCATCAATTCCGGCCCCCGTAGCTCCTCCCCTCCGCCCTCTCTTGTCCTCCTCTCCTCCCTAGGACTCAGCGCATCTCCTCATGTGCTATTTGACCTTTTTTGCGCAGGGAATCGAGCACGCCGTGCGCATCTGCGCGTCGCCGGAGCCCGCGTTGCCTCCGTTCGTGGTTTGTCGCCGTCTGGAGAAGCCAGCGCCTCCTCCGTCACCTCCTTGTACTTCCTCGTCGCTCTCCGCTCCTCGTCGTGGTCTCCGTTGTCCTAGGAGATCACCGGAAGCTCATCATCGTCGAAACCCGACCGCTGCGCTGTCGTCCTCGCCATTTCCGGCGGCCTACGCCGGCAAGGTATCAACCCTAGACCCCAGCACCGTTGGATCTATTTTTAACGCGTAGGATTAGATCCACTTAGTGAACCGTTACGCAGCTGTTGGATCTGGATCTGACGCCCCAGATCCAATCACTTATCCACGTCATCGCACAGTCAGCAGGCCACATTAGCTCCTAGTCAGCCCAAGCGCCCAATCAGGATCAGACACGTGGACAGTCCTTTAATTCAAATATTTCTCCCGCTGGATTAATTAGCAGTTTTGCAGAAAAGTCTCTAAATCTTAGATCTATCATATCTTTTGATCCATAAGGCCAAATTTAGCAATCTTTGACTTTTTGAAAAGCCCTTGACATTTAGAAACTGTTGGCACTGGCCAAATTCAAATTTGACAAACTTAAATTTGTTCAAATTCAAATATGCTTGTTTGATGAATTTTGGCATAATTCAAATTCTACAAATCCAAAAATTGTAAATAAAGTATATTTGGAAACCTTAGGATGTGTACTCTCATATCCTCTATCCCAAAATAAAAATTGAACAAAAAAAATTGAATTTAGAATTATTTGGTACATTTGAGTATTATTGACATAGATTTAATTCTATAAATATTTTCAATGTGGTTCCTTTTGCAAAATTGCTCCATTGGATGACCTTGAACCATAAAAAACCTTGCTCAACCATTTTGGGCATCCTTGGACCATGGCCATAAGTATTTTACCAAAAACCCAACATGGTGATACATCCATTTTCACCATGACTTAGGAATTGTTTTCAACTGTTATTATTTGATGTTATGTCCATTTGGAGCCAAGAAAAGTCCTTAGAATATGTCAAAAGACAAATTAGTTAACCTCAAATACTAGTACCATAGTTTCTATCTACTTCTCCACTCCCCAATTCTTGTTTCAAGATTTCACCAAGTCAGCAAAATGGAGATCAAGACTCAAGAACATAGAAGAGTTACAAGGAAGATCATAGAAGAAATTTTGAAGAGAAGACTTGGAATCCACAGCTAGAAGCAATTCAATGAAGTACAAGTGTATGAAGGAATGAAGAAGAAGACATCTCCATCTCTCTTTCTATCTTTCTTCTTATTTTCTTTCCAATTTGACTTAGTGGTATTTGTGCCCATCCCATACCTAAACCAAGTAGTGATGTGAAGATCATGAAGATTTATCAAGTACAATAGAAGCTTCACAACAAGGAGGAAACTACAATAGAAGCATGAAGATGAACTTCAAGAAGACAAGCATGTGAAGACTTGGAGCAATCCATACAAGTTGAATTATAACAAGTTGTTTTTGCCCAACCATTGACCCAGATGGAAAATCCCAAGACTTTATCTTGTTTTCTCTATTGTTAAGAAGTTAGTTGAACCTAGACCTATCCTAAACCAAAATGGAAATACTAACTTAGAGTACCCAAATGTTTTGATGAAAACAACTAAGTGTTAAACTTTATGATGTGATACTTTAGTTGAAATAGTGAGATCACCTTGGTGAACTCTTGGAACTTCTTAGATAAACATGTTTTCAATAATTTTGGTTACTACCAACTCAACCTAAACATCCTTAGTGAACTCTTGGAACTTCCTAGACAAGTATGGGTATAATAAAGTTAGTCTTCTACAAACCCAACCTAGTCCATCCCAAGTAAAACCTTGGAAACTCCTTAGAATATATTGAACCTTTAGAGAATAAATATTTTCAAATCAAACCTTGACCTTGTCCTAACCAACTTGGTTAAACCCCTTTTGATATGTTAGTTGCTCTGTATGTTTTCTTCACTTGTATGATTGTTTGGTAGAATGTTTGTTTATTTTGTTATTGTGTTTTCAATGAATAGATTGTACGGA
This sequence comes from Alopecurus myosuroides, assembly GCA_028641055.1. Lineage (NCBI taxonomy): Eukaryota > Viridiplantae > Streptophyta > Magnoliopsida > Poales > Poaceae > Alopecurus > Alopecurus myosuroides. The sequence continues at coordinate 139,393,792 of CM054059.1, forward strand.
GAGCAACGATCTTTTGTGAAGAGAGTGTGATTTCTTCACCAACTTCAACAAGGCAAGTAACACATCATTCAACTACCCATTATTTTCTATATGCATTAGTTGATTTTGAGTAGTATGCATGATAGGAAGTTTTACTAAGTTATATTATGCTATGCTATATCCTAGTAGTGTGTAGCCATCCTTATACCTTGTTATTTCGAAGCCTTGGTACTTAGTTGATGATTTGCCATGCTACAGAAATTGTTTTACTTGCTGTCGTGAGAAAATTCTAACAACTTCAATGAACCACCTGGGTGGATTGGTATTGCGGGGCTGTCGAAAGTTGAGTGTCTCCCCGAGGGGAGTTCACTTGAAGGAATGCCACCCAGGAACAAAGTGATTATGATGTTCCCCAAGTTTAGATTGCTTCCAGTGCAGCCTTTAGTCATATGGGCTCTGTCTTGATCAACTAAGTTGTGAGGGTTCAACCCGGGCTTGACAAGCAGATGTAGCATAATTATAGGTGGAACGGGTCTTGCCATTGGGTTGGATTCTTGCTTCTGAAAGATCTCGTCTCGATTCTTCTCCTTTCCTTAATGCACTCAGGGTGTATAGGATGTTTGGGTTGAGTTGAGTCTGAAGGTGAAAGTGCACAAGCTCTGCAGAGTCAACAAACTAAGATCTTAGCCGTGTCCCCGGTTATGGACAACCATGAGCAGCTGGACAAGGATGGACGGAAGTATCACATCACCATTTTCAATAAGTAAAATTTTGACCAAGTGAACAGTATTGTGGAGCTTGGATCTTAATCCAATGTTGCCACCCTTTGAAAGAAAAGTTGTTTTACAAAGATGATAGGAGAAAACTGGCTTTATGCAAACTTAGCCAAAACTCCAGTCAGCCAAATAAGCATGTAGTATTAGTTTTGCCATTTATATCCACCATAGTGTTACTTGCCAATACATTAAATTGTATTGACTCCCTTGTGGCTGCATATTCCATATTGCATATGATTCTAAAGACGGGTGAGGATTTCGTTTAGGATCTCGAGACTATCGCCAACATGTTTTGCCTGTGGCACATGAAGAAGATGGGCTCAATGTTGTACTATGTTTTCCGCTGTATTTCTTTGTTTTCTGCTAGTCTTCTAAGGCTATGAAAGTTGTAATACTATTTTTTAAAGACTGGATCATGCGATGTAATAGAATTTGATGCATTTGCATGATATTTCATTTTGTACTATGGTGCTAGCATTTGATCCAGGGACTAGCAAAATAACACATGTATTCCATCTTTATTTAAAAGTTGGGATGCTACAGAGATTGACAACCTCACTGCTACATTGGGACAAAGTGATTTGATTGTGTTGTGTAGGTTCCACGTTGCCGCTGAACCGGTGGTGCACCTTGCCACCTCAGCTGCATCAACCTTCAGAGATTCATTGTCCTCCAACTGGTCGATTCAACCTTGGTTTCATTTCTAAGGGAAAACTTGGTGTTGCACTCTTCACAACCTTTCTCTTGGGGTTTACCAACGTCGGCCTCACGTCAAGGCACCATCATGTGCTCACTTCACCCACGGGAGACAAGCTCTACTATGTCGTCCAGCTCCATTTTGGCCACAAGGCCAAAGTCTCCAACAACATCACCGAATACAAAGGGCTCCTCGCCGTAATCAGGGCCGCCATCGCCCTGGGCGTCAAGCGCCTTGTCATAAAGGGAAACTCCCAAATCCTAGTAAACTTCTCCAACAAGAGCTACGTCGCCAAGGACAAGCACATGGCGTTGTACCTCGAGGAAGTCCGCAAACTCGAGAAGCGTTTCCTCGGCCTGGAGCTGCAGCATATCCCACGCGGGAACAACCAAGAAGTAGACAACCTCGCCAAGGGAGCATCAATAAACTGGCGCAGACGCCAGACGTCTTTGAAAAAAACCTCACCAAGCCATCCATCACCCCCCCCACGTCGACGAGGAGGAGCCACAAGGCCACCAGCACCTCGAGGAGGAGCCAGCACCCGCTCCCTCCCAAGGCGCACCTGACTGCGGTACCCCTTTGGGGAATCACCTGGTGCTCTTCTTCACTCATGAGGAAGCATGTTGGAACAAGAGCATGATCGACTATCTCCAGAAGGGCAACCTCTCAGAAGACAAAGCAGAGGCCGATTAGGTCGCCCGTCGAGCTAAAATGTACTGCATCATCGACTCCAAGCTGTACTGGAGGCGCCCCAACGGCATGGCGCTGTTGTGCGTCCCCCCCCCCCTGACGACGGCGTGGAACTCCTCAAGGACATCCACCAAGGAGACTGCGGCCACCACTCCTCATCACGTACCCTCGTCGGCAAGGCCTTCATGTACGGCTTCTGCTGGCCCACGACCCTCTAGGATGCCACCGAGCATGTCAAATTCGGCGAGGCATGCCAGTTCCACACCAAGCAGACGCACCAGCCCGCGCAAGGGCTCCAGACCATCCCCCTCTCATGGATGTTTGTGGTTTGGGGCCTGGACATCCTGGGACCCTTCCCGCGAGCGCTTGAGGGCTACCGCTACCTCTACGTCGCCAACGACAAATTCACCAAGTTGGCAGAGGTAGAAGTCGTCCGAGACATCCCTGCAAGGACGACAATGAATTTCATGAAGGGGTTGGTATGCCGCTTTGGCGTGCCCAACCGCATCATCACCGACAACGGCGCAGAATTCACAAGCGGTCTCTTCAAGTCCTACTGCGCCAACCCGGGGATCAAGATCTGCTACGCCTCCGTCGCGCACCCGCGCAGCAACGGCACAGGCAGAGCGCGCCAACGCTGAGGTCCTCAAGGGACTCAAGACGCGGAACTTCAACAAGCTCAAATCCCACTGGAAGAAGTGCATCTACGAGGTTCCGTCGGTCTTGTGGTCAATCCGTACCACCGCAACCAAGACCACGGGGGCAGCACCTTTCTCCCTAGTCTATGGGGCCGAGGCCGTTCTCCCTGCCGAACTCAAGCTTGGCTCTCCCCGAGCCATGGCTTTCAGCGAGGACAGGCAGGGGGAACTTGATACGTCAAAAACATATCCTTAATTTCTAATGTTCCATGTTGTTTTCACGTTGTTTCCCACATGTTTTCCTTACACTTTATGTCATTTTTATTGATTTCCCGGGACTAACCTATTGACAAGATGCCACAGAGCTAGTTCCTGTTTTCTGCTGTTTTTAGTTTTAGAAAAGTTGTTCTGCAAGTATTCTCGGAATTGGACGATTCGAAAGCCAGAAGTCTTAGAAGTCTCGGAAGCATCCAGAAGTCCCGAAAAGCCCCGGAGGGTGGCCACACCATAGGGTGGCGCCACCACCCCCTGGCCGCGCCACCAGGTGGTGTGGGCCCCCTGGCCACTCCCTGGCATCGCCCTTTCGCCTATATATACTCCTCGATGCATAAACCCTAGGGGGATCGACCTTTTCCACAAAATACATCCGTAGCTCCGCCGCCGCCGCCGCCGACAAATTTCGGGGGACAGATCTCTGTTCTGGCACCCTGCCGGGACGGGGAAGTGCCACGGAACCATCTCCATTGACCCCACCGCCATCTCCATCGCTGTTGTTGTCTCTTATGATGAGGAGGGAGTAGTTCTCCCCCGAGGCTGAGGGCTCTACGGTAGCTATGTCGTTCATCTCTCTCTCCCATGGTGTGACCTATATGTGATCGTGAGATTTGTTTCACGACCCCGGACCCAGAGATATACATACTGTTACGTTTTCCTAGACATGGACCCACAAGGGCTTCAGGGTTACCAGCCCCGGCCGCAACAAACAACGGCAGGTAGACCGGATTCATCGGCACGCAGGCCGGATCACCATGGTACTACTACTCCTTGTGTCCACGCTAGTCATAAGCAACTATGCATATCAAAGCGTGCACGAATCGAATGAAACTGAAGGAAACGGGACCAAAGCTATACCGAGCTGCTATGTGTCCAGAAGTGCAACAACAATCGAGGGTTACTAGGGTTACCTAGCCCCAGGCCGAATCGCATCGGCAGGCAGGCTCGGACATAAATCATAGGATCCACAACCCCTCTACTGCGACAACTATGCAGGCATAGCCAAAACTGTATAACAATGAGCTCGAAACCAACAACCGATCAAAGCAGTACTCTAGACATAAAGCCGGCGACGAGGAACTGCGGCGGCCGACGGCGGCCCTCGAGGGCAGCAAACTAGAGGAAGAGAGGGAGCACAGGGAGGGCACCGGGGAGCTCACCATGTTGCGAGGAAGCTAGTAGAGGGGTCGTAGGGGGCAGGAGCGGCCGGACGGCGACGAATCGATGGCCGCATCTCCCGCCGGCCGCGAGGAAGACGATGACGGCGCGGCTGACTCCGGTCGTCCCTGCTCATGTGGCTTAGTTAGGAAGCAAGAGAAGTTCAAGGCGGAGCCATAGGTGGCCTCCTTTCACCGCGGGGCTGCCAGAGTTGGCGGCAAACGGTGGACGATGGGGAGCTAGGGTTCGGACCAGGGAGGCAACAGAGGGAGAGAGGAGGTGAGTTGAGGGGTTAGGGAGAGAGAGAAGGTCAAGGGCATTCTCTAGAACCTATCCACGCGAGGAGAGTGGCAGTGAGGAGGTGGCAGTTCTACACGGGTACAGCCTCCACGCAGCTACTCCGACTGTCAAAGGTTGAAGAAGGCAGTTTTGCGCAAATCCCCTGGCTTCGGAAGAAATTACAAAAGAGCCCTTCTTTTGTTTTAAAAGAGGGAGGAATTTGAAAGTTTGGGGACCTAAATGATCTCAGAAAAATTAACCACAATATGTTTTGGAATCCTTAAGAAATTTCCAAGGTCACCATGTTTTTGTTTGCCAAAATTGAGATTGTTTTTAAAACCAATTTTGGGTGACCACTTTAAGTGGTTTTTGGGCAAGTTTTAATTTAAATTCAATGTAAAACTTAGTTCAAATTCTTAATGCATGCCATGCCATGAACTCAACACCACAAACCCTATTGTAGAAAAAATGGGGATGTTACAAATCTACCCCCTTTACAAGAATCTCGTCCCGAGATTCTTGAAGGAGAAAAAGAAGGAACACCGGTTTTGAACGATCTTCTCGAACCTTATGGTTTTCTTCTTGAAGAGGTTGATCTGTAGCACTTGTGAAGATATCCAGCGGCTACACCTTAGGTAGGAGGGAAAACTCTTAGAAGTGATCTTCACGAAGATCGAGTATCTCATGGATAACTCATGACAGGAATGTTCACAAAGAACTGTTGAGTTAACATGCATGAAACACATCAAGATAACGGAGGGAATAAAAGATGGTTTCACGTTTATGGATGATGGTTCTTAGAAGGATTTAGAATATGAGCTTTGCACGAGACTTTAAATCCTTTTGGAAAAGAAAGGTTGGACAACTTGTGACATCGAGGTTTCTTCAAACATAAAACCAAGATGGAGAGGATTGTCTTGGATACCACAATGTAATATCCGTAGATGAGGGGAAACACGGGAAAACACTGTAATTCGTGCATCAGAGAGGATTTGATACAGGATCATGTTCACTCTTTGGAGTGGACACGGAAGATAACGGCATTTCACTCTGTCACCACTTTGTCGAAATCTTTGTCAAAGATCGGGATGTTACTTCACGGTAGAAGATGATTAACTAGAAGATGTTGGAACACCGTAACGAGGGAAAAATTCTTGGTCACACCATAAGGCTGGTTAACCAACAAGGATTGAAACACCGGAAGGAATAGGGAATATCTTTCCTATGGTGGATTTGACGTAGAAATACGTTTACCACATGGTTAAGACCCCAGGCTGAAATGACTGACAAATTCACACAATGTGTGAGATGAACAAAACTTCAGGTACTAACAACTTGAAAAAGGGAACTGATCAATGGCGGTTACGAAACACCAGGAGATGTTCTCATAAGGAACTTGTTTCCACCAGAACAAAGGTTTTGGAGGTTCAACGGAGAGATATTGGAAATATCAAGTTCCAAGTTTTCCTTGATGCTCTAGATACAGACAACAGGCTCACGACAAGCCTTCTGTAGGTCATCAAGTGAAAGTAAAACTTTGGTTCGGAAGAACGGTGAGGATATCTTGTTGAGAACGAGCCACACGAGAATTCTCACGGAGAGTGGTTGTTCTTACGGATTCAAAGAGATATGACATTAGGCCTTCCGGCTAATTGTGTCAACCACAACATCAACCATACCAGATTTTGAAAAGACCTAATTCAATACCCTTAAGGAAACACCAACCATAGTTGTTGCTTGAGATTCAACTCTGGTTAGTGGGTTGATAACTCAGACTCAGTATTTTTGATCAGCGGAATTGCACCGGTTACAATTGAGATACATTTACTAGATTCTCAAGACATGGACGACGATGCCAAGCTCAGGAAGATGACCAGGATTACGGAACTCATGTATTAGAAACTTGTGAAAGACGGTTCACCTACATGGTCTACTTGCGAAGAAACACATTAGAGTCCTTGTTGGGAAGACGGTACAAAGATAACGAAGTTCTTGGCCTTCTTCTCTTTCATGAGCGATCAGACAACGGTTGGGTGTGGATACAAACTTTTCAAGTAAATGGAGGTAACAACCTACCATCTCAAGAATAGTCCACACATGCTGGACCGGCTTGGGATTATTCCCGAAGGAACAAGAAAACTCTACTCGGATCCATGGCAACAACTTTCACCGAAAGCACACGAACCCGAGAAGGTCACTTCGAACATCGAGAACACAACTTCGTGATGACACAAAGATGGTTCTCAAAAGTTTCCAGCATTGTTGCCATTTGTTCAGCATGAGCCTCTTTCCACTTGGTTAAATAGGAATGTCGTCGATGGGCCCGACAACACGCTTATCAAGACAATCCAAGAAGAGAGATTCATATGATACATGAACAAGGCAAAGTATTGGTCAGATTAAAGGACATGAAGGGGTACCTAAGCATAACACCATCAAGATATTCCTTGGATTTTTCTCGATTTTACGATAGCCCAAATCAAATCAAGAGGTAGGATGATAGCATTTCCGCAAAGGAGGTACTATCCTGCTTCAACACGAGGAAAACTAGATATCCCTTATCAAAGGATCAAGTTAGGCGAAGCCATTGTCTTTCAACTCTCCAAGTTATTGTTTAAGCTCAACCGACTAATCCAGGATATCCAGCAGGGTTCCTTGGAGAAAATAGTAGTTCAAACTACCCCTTACTTAGACATCATGGTCAGGTGACAAACCTGGTGATACTTCTAGAAAGACAACCAGAATATCAAAACCTACCGGTATGTCTCAGGATTTGGAAAGGAGTCTTGCTTTTCAAAGCACCCGATAAGGTCTGGGAAGCTTTGGTATGAACCTAACTCTCTGAACAAGAATGTGCCCCGGATTGAACGGATTTGGAAACACGGTCAACTTCAAATAGAGACCGGGTAACCAATAGTGCTAAGAAGGATACAAATGTTTCTTAGATTTTTCAAACCAATAAGAATTGCTATGAATAGCTGATACACACATCAATGCACATACCCACCATTCTCAAGCACTCAAGCTTGAAGGAAGGGGGAGTGAAGACGTGTAAAAGGATCACTTCATCAATAAGGCCATGAAACACAACACAGCCTCTTGATATGTAAGAGTGTGATACTCGAAGGTAGAACATATTAGAAGCTAATGAAGCCTCTTTAATCTGCGAATTACAAAACTTTGACCTGGTCCTAGAGATGAACGAGGTTCTGGAGTTTGTTTCTCCTGACATTCCAAGGTGGAAGGTTCTAACTAAACACAAGATAAATGCATTGGAAAACTCCAACATAGATATGCAATTTGGTGTCCAACACAACGGGTGTAGATTCGGGAGCAACTGGAAGGTAGAAAGATGCTTAGGAGAACTCCTAAGATCACGTTGATTGCACAGGGTAATACTCATTTGTAGAACCCATGCTAAGACGAGAGGTAAAGCAGAGTCAAGAAAAGGGATATGGGAATCATAAAAAACACTCTTGTTGTGATCCCTTTTTGTTTCCAAAGGAAAGCCTACGGCTATGAGAGTTGGAATTTCCTAGCCACCCTGAGGTAAAACAGATTCCTCAGGATCCAAAGAAACAGAACTTGGGTTAAAGGTCAACATCCTGTACTGATAGAGTATGCATCACATGGTTATAGAACCGCATGATTCAACCCACCACAACTCAGCACATTCCGGGACCTTCGGTTCAAGTCCAAGTATTAAAAACATAGAGAAAGGAATGACCACTATCTAAGTGCCGTAAAGGGCACTACGAGTAGAGATCACGAGGTATCTTTCAAAAGAAAACATAACTCCGGAAGAACTTGAACAAAGTATAAAAGATACATTCGAGATTAAAAGAAAATCTCGAGGTTTTTGAGTTTGAGACTTTAGATCACGAGAATGTGGAATCTATACAACTATGGAAGATTATGATGGAAAGGAATCTCCCTGTTTGAAACGAGGGATAACGTAACATGGAACACATACGACTCTAGAAACTAAACACTAGGTCAAAATTGTTAAAAGACGTCCTTACCAAAGAAGGCACCTAAGTTTTGAATGACTAGCACCTTTTCAAATCAAAACAGGTAAGATGACCTAGAGTTAGAGCGATACTAGGTAAGTAGTAAAAAGAATCCTAAGAAGGTTTTCACAATCCATTTGGGGTTTCAAATAGTTTTCACAAACTCTAGATTCAACATCGACCAAGCAGTAAGGTTTTCCTACAGGCAGTCCTGCTGTGATACCATGACTTGTCACGACCCCGGACCCAGAGATATACATACTGTTATGTGCTCCTAGACATGGACCCACAAGGGCTTCAGGGTTACCAGCCCCGGCCGCAACAAACAACGGCAAGCAGACCGGATTCATCGGCACGCAGGTCGGATCACCACGGTACTACTACTCCTTGTGTCCACGCTATTCATAACCAACTATGCATATCAAAGCGTCCACGAATCGAATGAAACTGAAGGAAACGGGAACAAAGCTATACCGAGCTGCTATGTGTCCAGAAAGTGCAACAACAATCAAGGGTTACTGGGGTTACCTAGCCCAGACCAAATCGCATCGGCAGGCGGGCGCGGACATGGATCATCGGCTCCCCAACCCTCGACTGCAACAACTATGCAGGCATAGCCAAAACGGTATAATGATGAGCTCGAAACCAACAACCGATCAAAGTAGTACTCTAGACATAAAGCTTTATTAAACAGGTGTTACTAGAGTAGCTGTACAAACAGAGGTCACATGACCCAACATTACATCAGACAACGAAAGGCAAATTATGTTGCTAATCAACAAGAACAAAAAGGTCTAAGAGGCCGCAACATAAGGCGACGTCCCAGCCCATAGATTCCAGGCTGCTACCTGAGAACCCCAAACTACTCGTCGATGTCCATGTTGAATCACCACCGATGTGAGATCTTCACCTGAACCAAATTTAAGCAAACATGAGCACGGGAGGTACTCAACAAGACTTAGTTAACCTATTATATATCTGCTAGTTTCGTAAAGGGTTTTATAAAGGTTGATTTGCGTAAAGCAATCTTTATTTTCCAAATCGAGGAGGAATAGCACGTCTCCTAGAAGGTTTTCAAAACATATGAGAAACTCACTACTGTGACCATCATCATTTCAAACCACCAACATCAATTCCCAGCATCTCACATGCTACAAGGATCACCCCTCTCAGCATCTCCGAGGAGGCACCCTTCATCTATTGCCTCCATGCCTTGACAACATCTTTTACGTCATGTTAAAGTTATCTATGGCCACACGACATTCACCAAGTCGTCCTTAACCGTGGACACGGCTTTCCGAAAGATTTATCCCTGCAGGGTGGTACACTTTACCCACACGTACCATTCGACTCTTAACGCCACATGTACGCTCCTTGGGAGCGCGATAGAGGGTGGTTGGCCACGACCTTTACCTTGCCGAGCCCTATCCATGAGTCAACCCAAACAGGGCCACCCCGTCAACAGGGAGTTGGCCACCTCCTGACGGCACCTGTTCTGTGAGTCGAGATCAAGATCCGTGTACGTCCATCACTTGTCCCGGTCACGCCCTAAACACCTCCAAAAGGTTTTTTACTCACACGCAGATGGAATTCCCAAACTACCCGACTCACGGATAGAACCAAACAAGTTAGTTAGTCGAGCGCGGTCTGTTAGGCCCCGCGTGTGGTTGCACGCTCAGTCTTGGTTTCCGCGGCGAGACCTTAATCCTAGGGTTGGCAAGTACAGGACAACCAACCACTTCCCAAGTGGCATACCATCCAAGCCTTAGTCATGTTAACCACACAATGCTCATCTCACCACGTCATCATATCATACTAGGTTATCGCAGCCTCTATTCATCAACCGGATGGAGCAGAGGTAACAAATATGTATGATTAAGCGAAGCAGATATGAGGCTCTGGCGATGCGCACAAGCAAATCTATGGCGGCTAGGAGCACTGGATCAGGATATTGAGGCAATCTAGTATATAGGTGAACTATATCTACTAGCATCAAATACTTTGGAATCGAATGCAAAGTACGAGATTCAAATGTTGTTCGAAAGCATATATGAGCAGATAAGAGGTTATGCTTGCCTTGGTTATAAGAAAACCAGATAGAGGCTTCAGTAGTAAGTGCTTGACTTGTCGGTTAGGATCTAGTATTCACCATTTGGAATTGCTGGCCTTCTCTTCGGAGTCACGTTCTACCGAGGGGGAAACAACACCGAAAAGAAGAATAACAATCAACACATGGCATCGATGCAATGCGCAATATGTATGCATGAGCAAGTTAATGCATTGAAATAAAGCCCTAGACATGTTTGATGGGTTGCTAGGGTTCATATGTCAGTTATGCATTTTTATTGAAATTATCCCGAAAATAGACCCCGGAGGGGCAATTCGGGTGATTATGAAAGTGAGTACAAGTGAAAATGCTCAAATGGGTTTGAAAACATCATAGACAGGTTGCATTTGTCGTTTTGAGCATTTTTGTATATAACTTTTAATTTTCTCATTTTAGTGAATAAAAACTTATTTTTCTATTTTAAATGATTTAAACAATATTAAATAATGTTCAAAAATCAACTTTCTCAAACATGTGTGGAAATGGTATATTTGGGTAGCTTACATTTTTCTGAACAACTCCATACTTTTATTTTATTTTTCCGAGTAATATTTTAATAGTTATTCAATTTACAAAATAAACCATTTTGTGGAATTTCCTGGAATTATTAAATAGAGGGGGTTATGACATCGTCATGATGTCACTGTGACATCACTTTGCTCTGATCATCACGGGTGAGTTCAAATTCGACGAATTGGTTGCAAATTGGATGAAAAAAAATACCACGACGGAGAGGAGCTCGAGGGGAGTTGATGGGTACCAACTGGTGACCAAATGGTCGCCGGAATACTCGCCGGCGACGAGGAACCGCGGTAGCCGACGGCGTCCCTCGAGGACAGCAAACTAGAGGAAGAAAGGGAGCACGGGGAGCTCACCACGTTGCGAGGAAGCTAGTGGAGGGGTCGGAGGGGGCATGGGCGGCCGAACGGCGACGAATCGATGGCCGCATCTCCCGCCGGCCGCGAGGAAGACGATGACGGCGCGGCTGACTCCGGTCGTCCCTGCTCACGTGGCTTAGTTAGGAAGCAAGAGGAGTTCAAGGCGGAGCCATAGGTGGCCTCCGCTCACCGCGGGGCTGCTGGAGTTGGCGGCAAACGACGGACGACGGGGAGCTAGGGTTCGGACCCGGGAGGCAACAGAGGAAGAGAGGAGGTGAGCTGAGGGGTTAGGGAGAGAGAGAAGGTCGAGGGCACTCTCTAGAACCTATCCACACGACGAGAGTGGCAGTGAGGAGGTGGCAGTTCGACGCGGGTACGGCCTCCACGCAGCTACTCCGACTGTCAAAGGTTGAAGAAGGCAGTTTTTAGCAAAGCCCCTGGCTTCGAAAGAAATTACAAAAGAGCCCTTCTGATGTTTTAAAAGAGGGAGGAATTTGAAAGTTTGGGGACCTAAATGATCTCAGAAAAATTAACCAAAATATGTTTTGGAATCCTTAAGAAATTTCTGAGGTCCCCATGTTTTTTTTGCCAAAATTGAGAATGTTTTTAAAACAAATTTTGGGTGACCACCTTAAGTGGTTTTTGGGAAAGTTTTAATTTAAATTCAATGTAAAACTTAGTTCAAAATTTTCATGCATGCCATGAACTCAACACCACAAACCCTATTGTAGAAAAAAATGGGGATGTTACACTTTGTAATCTAGTTGAATAAGTAGATGTTACTCTTCATCTTGTGCTACTAAAGTGTTTTATTAATATGAACTTTGGAGTCACCTTGTCCCGGCGGTGTGAAGGTGACAGTGTGCACACCGTGTGTGTCTCCTCTTTGAATTGTGGTGTTTCTCTAGTACCTTCTAGGGCGCTCATAGTGACAGCATGGGGTTAACTTGACATGGGAATGCTTACTTTAAGGATTGCTTTTTGCAGCCCTACGCAATGATTAGTGTTTGTTATCCAACCGGAGAGGGTTAAGAGTATCATAGTGAAGAGAAGATATTTAGTTATTCAACTATGTGATCATTGTTGAGAGTGTCCACTAGTGAAAGTACGATCCCTAGGCCTTGTTTCCAATCATTGAAACACCATTTTCCGCCTGCTCTGCTACATGTTTGCTTGATGCCATATTTATTTCAGATTGCTATTATTACTTATAACCATCCATATTGCTCGCATTTCACTATCTCTTCGCCGAACTAGTGCACCTATATACCTGACAAGTATATTGGGTGTGTTGGGGACACAAGAGACTTCTTGTATCTTAATTGTAGGGTTGCTTGAGAGGGATATATTTGACCTCTACCTCCGTGAGTTTGATAAACCTTGGGTGATCCACTTAAGGGAAACTTGTTGCTGTTCTACAAACCTCTGCACTTGGAGGCCCAATATTGTCTACAAGAATAGAAGCGTGCATAGACATCAAGATCTTTTCTGGCGCCATTGCCGGGGAGGTAAGGTAAAAGGTACTCACATCCTGTGTGAGTGCTCACAGTTGTTTCCTTTAGATTATGCAATTATATCTTTTTGTTTCTTGTTTTCACTAGTTAGGCTTATTTTCGCTTGTTGCTTGTATTTATTTTTACTAGTTAGTCTTAATGGAAAACAGCAAAAATATGAGAGAGCTTATTTTCATTCTAGTAGCAATGTTATTAGCATTAATTATTTGGATACCATTATTTATAGTACTATGGAAAAGTCTAAGCTTGGGCAAGCTAGTTTTTCTAAACTTTTTAGTTCCCCAGCTCTTGTCGGGGGGTTACCCCCGAGTAGGGTAATGGCAAGAGCTAAGGGAAAGATCAGAAGGGACGTTTGGCAGAGTAGTTGGCTACCCGGTACTCGCTACCCGGTCGACTGCTATTCGGCCGTACACACTGAAGACCAGGAGGAAGAATCAAGGAAGTTATCCTCCTCCGAGTAGAGGAAGTGGCCCGAGTAGAGATGGCGGTCTCCTACTCGGGCCAGAAGTCAAAGGAGCCGTTCTGACACAGGATCCCGCGTATCCTGGGTCCGTACTAGAGCACTGTTCATCTGCAGAGCGCGTGCTTATCCGCGCCAAGGTGTCAGCAGGGCATCGCAGGTTAGGGGGGCCTACCCCGTGACAGTGTCAGTGATAACAGATCAGCTTCTTGGTTTTGCACAACAACTTTCCACACGGAGACAAACTAGGAAGCCAAAGCTGTCAGCGGGAAGCTGGAAGTGTGCAGTGTGCACACTATGTCGACACCTTGGCTGTATCCGGCTGGGCAACAGTATATAAGGTGCCCTGCCTCCTCCTGCGCGAGAAACGTCACTACTAGAGGCTACAGTTGCATAGAGAGAAGGGTGGCTACTCGGTTGTAAGCTAAATTTGAACTGTGGCTACTCGGTGACACACGAATACAGAGAGAGAGAAAGGCAGGAGTAGGGGTTTTACCTCCACACGAGGGCCCTGAACCTGGGTAGATCTTGTTGTCTGCAGTGATTGATTCATCCCTCACGCGGCTACTCGCTGCGTGATCCCTCCCCGAGCACCTCCAGCGTCCATCGTTCCCACATCTTTAGTCATCCTATGGCATCTGCCGTGACACCACCACGACAGTTGGCGCCCACCTTGGCGCTTCCAGCGGCGCTGGCTGGAGTTTACGTTCAGACGGGATCCATTTCCGCTACTGGGGAGCGCGTGGTCTGTGGCCTCGTCCACAGATTCGGCTCCTTCGACTTCGTCGTCGACAACGCCGGCGATTTCGGCGGCAGGGCCATGCCGGAGGGCGGCACGGTGCTCTCCTTCGGCTCGTACCTCGTCTACGTCGCCACCGTCATCGACCGCGAGTACCCTGAGCAGGTGCATGTCGCGGAAGATCCCCCTGCTGTCATCACTGCCCGCGGAAAGCCAACTGGCTGTTCTGCGGACCACGTGGAGGTGATGATGACTGGTCCTGCTGCTGATGTCGGGAAGGGCGCGGCTACTGCCGCGGGAGTCATCGAGGATCTTGACGGCGCGAGTGCTGGCGGGAGGACGCACAAGCCCTACGACGCGCCTCACAACATCCCGAGCTACATCCCTCCTTCCACGACATCGACGATACCGGCATCCGCCGTGCGGGTGGGCATGCCGCCTCCCACCGAGCTCGAGCTCATGACCATGCGGGCGCAGCTCGACCAGCAGCGCCAGGCGCTGCTCGCCGAGCAGGCGGAGCTGGATAAGGTTAGGCTTGAGCTGAACCTGGACCAGAACGAGTACAACCGAGCTCACGGCTTTACGCCCGTAGTGAGGAGGCCTTCCAAGGCAGGCGCTACGCGCCGCAACCTAGGCACCGAGATGTCAGCAGTTGGTGAAACTGCTGGCCTAGCTGCTAGCCAAAACACCGCCACCACCAGACCCAAATACAGCACCCCCGCCAAAACCCTTAGAGCTGCTGAGGCTGTAGCTGCTGAGTTGCCGCATCTCGCTGGTGACGCGCGCGTTAGGCAGCAGGAGAGGCTCAATGAGCTAGTGCTAGAGGCTGCTAGGCAGAACGAGGAGTTCCAGAAAGCCAATCCGGGTGCTGGAGCTTCTCAGGTGGTGCACTCGCATGCGGCTAGATCTAACGATCAGGCCTCATCACCGCATCCCAGTCGTGAGAGGGAGCGGAGTGGATATTCCGACAGAGACAGGCAGATGCAGGTGTACGACCCGGCTGTCGCCGCGAAACAGCACACTGTGCCGCGACAGTCCGGTCAAAAACACAACACTGCAGGAGCAGGCTATCAAGCCCATAAAGCTCACAGCCAGACCCGAGATGGAGAGCGCCCAGGCCCTTCTCAGCATCCAGTTGCTCAGCCTACTCGGCAGAGACAGCAGCCGCGCGCGGCCGCGCCAGCCGCCAACCCGGTGGAGCAGCCTGCAGTCGTGCAGGTGGACAGATATGATGATGGCTACTCGGCTATGGGGTTGGCTGGCTATGACATCCTGGATCGCGTGGGTGAGCGCGTGCTGGAGCCCAGTGATGCCAGGCACAAGCTGGACCGGATCAGCTTATCCGCGCAACTCGAGAGCAAGGGGCCGCCTGGTCCAGAATGCTTTGGCCCCCGCATCATGACGGAGCCATCCGTGAAGCAGTTCCAGCTCGCTAGGGGGACCAAGTGCTATGACGGCAGCACCAAGCCGGAAGATTGGCTCAATGACTATGTCACAGCCGTGCACATTGAAGGCGGCAACCGGAGATGGGCCGTGCGGTACATCCCGCAGATGCTCGAGGGACCAGCAAGAACTTGGCTCAACAACCTGCCCAAGCACAGCATCAACTGCTGGCTTGACTTCGCGGAGGCCTTTGTCAGCAACTTCACCAGCACCTACCGGAGGCCGAATAGGCCGCAACAGCTATCCGCTTGCAGGCAGAGGGAAGAGGAGACGGACCGAGAGTATCTTACTCGGTGGAGTACTCTGAGGAACACTTGTGAGGGTGTGAACGAGGCCCAGGCCATCACTTGGTTTGCGCAGGGCTGCAGACACGGCAGCATGTTGTGGCAAAGACTGCAGAGAGAGATGCCGAGTACTCTCGCTGAGACCATCCGAATTGCGGATCAGTACGCACTCGGTGACCCAACTCAGCCTCTTCTTGATGCTGCTGAACCGAGAAGGAACTACAACAACAACAACAACAAGCGCAATTAGTTCCGCAACAAGCGCAGGGGTGACCGGATCGATACCCGGTACGACCCAGAGGAGGTGAATGCTGTGGCAACCGGAGCTGGGAGTAGCCAGAGGCCAAAAACTGCTGGAGCCCAATACGGGCAGAACCAGAATCAGGGCCAAGGCAACAAGAAGTCGTATAGCGCTCCCCAGCAGGGTAGCGGCAACTCGGGTCCGGCACCGAGCTTTGTCTTCAAGGACATGAAGGATGGCCCATGCAGCTTCCATACTCGGCATCCCGCTAGACCCGCCAACCACACTACTCGGCAGTGCAGTTGGTGGGAAGAAATCAAGAATGAGGGCCTGCCTCCTCCTCCTCCTCTGCCAGCTGCGAATGCCGCTGTGCAGGCTACTCGCGCACCTGCTGCTCGGCCTCCAGCCTTCCCGAGAAGAGAGAATGTGAACCAGGTGGCTTTAGGAGCCAACCGCTACTTCAACAACGATGGCTACCGCAACAACAACAACAACAACAACAACAACAACAACAACAACAACAACAACAACAACAACAACAACAACAACAACAACAACAACAACTACTACTACTACTACTACTACTACTACTACTACTACACCCGCAACAACAACAGAGGCAACAACAACAACAACAACCAAGGTAACAATAACAACGGCAACAATGGTGGTGGAGACCGCAACCGGTACCAGGAGCATCACGAGAGCTACATGATCTTCACCTCTGAGCCTGTCGACAAGAAGTCTCAGCACAGGCGTGCCATGGAGGTCAATGCTGTGATCCCTGCTGTTCCTCACTACATGCACTGGTGCAACCAAGAGATCACGTGGTCCAGAGCGGATCATCCTAAGGTGATGCCCAACCCGGGTAGCTACGCCTTGGTGCTGGATCCCACCTTCTTGGGTCCTGAGAAGAACGTGAGGTTCAGCAAGGTACTGATCGACAACGGCAGCAACATCAACATTGTGTATAGGGACACGCTTGAGAAGCTTGGTATGGCCGAGAACATGCTGCTACCTAGCAAGATCACTTTCCACGGCATTGTGCCGGGAGTCTCTTGCAATCCGATTGGCCGAGTATGGATAGACGTGCTATTCGGCACCAGGGAGAACTGCCGCACAGAGAGCCTGCAGTTCGAGGTGGTTGATCATCAGAGTCCCTACCACGCCCTACTCGGCAGGCCTGCTCTGAGCAAGTTCATGGCCTCTACTCATACTGCACATCTGAAGATGAAGATCCCTGGTCCCAATGGCGTGATCACCATCTCTGGTGATTACAAGAAGTCTATGGAGTGTGCCTCTGCTGGTTCCCAGTTGGCGGAGTCTATGGTGATTGCTGCCGAGAAGAAGAAGATGTACGAGGTGGTGGCTATGGCGCAATCCGCGCAAGCTGGTGCGCCTGGCATGCCGAGTTCCCAGCACGGGACGGCGTTCCAGGCATCTCAAGAAACGAAGAAGATCCAGGTCGACCCTGAGTTCCCCGACCGTGTTGCCATCATTGGCTCCGGGTTGGGGGAGAAATAGGAAAGCGAGCTCAACCACTTCCTCCGTGAGAATCGGGATGTTTTCGCCTGGTCCAATGAGGATCTACCAGGTGTCCCGAGGGAGTTGGTTGAGCACTCGCTACATGTGCGTCCTGACGCCAAACCAGTGAAGCAGGCTATGCGCCGCTTCGGAGATGAGAGAAGGAAGGCCATCGGTGATCAGATCACCAAGCTGATGATAAGCAATTTCATCATGGAGGTGCTGCATCCGGATTGGCTAGCCAACCCGGTCATGGTCGAGAAGAAGAAAGAGGACCCCAAAGCCGCTACCGCATGGCGCATGTGCGTCGACTACACTGACTTGAACAAGGCGTGCCCCAAGGATCCCTTTTCGCTACCCCGCATCGATCAGGTGATCGATTCCACTGCTGGTTGTGAGATGTTGTCTTTCATAGATGCCTACTCTGGTTTTCATCAGATAGCTCTCAACCCTGCTGATCAAATAAAGACTGCTTTCATTACCCCGTACGGGGCTTATTGCTATCGTGTCATGTGTTTCGGGTTGCGGAATGCGGGTGCTACTTATCAGAGATGCATGCAGAAATGCTTGCATGACCAACTCGGCAAAAATGTGCAGGTGTACGTAGATGACATTGTCATCAAAACGAATAAAACACATACTCTGCTTAGTGACCTTGAGGAAACTTTTGCTAACTTACGCAAGTATAAGATGAAGCTGAACCCGAGTAAATGCACCTTTGGCGTCCCGGCTGGCAAGCTACTCGGCTTCTTGGTATCCAGTCGGGGCATTGAGGCCAATCCTTCAAAGATAAAAGCTATTGAGAGCATGTCTTTGCCGAGATCCCTGAAGGATGTGCAAAAATTCACTGGTTGCTTGGCATCTCTGAGCCGTTTCTTGGGCAGAATGGGCGAGAAGGCCCTGCCTCTGTATCAGTTGATGAAGAAAAGCGATAAGTTCGTCTGGACACCGCAAGCTGATGTGGCATTCAAAGAGCTAAAGGCAATGTTGGGTAGCGCTCCCATCTTGGCTAGTCCGCTACCCAAGGAGCCAATGCTGCTATACGTTGCTGCTACCAATCGAGTGGTAAGCGTGGTGATTGTGGTGGAGCGAGAAGAGGAAGGCAAAAGTGTGCATCGGCTAGTGTATTACCTCAGTGAGGTGCTGTCAAGCTCCAAACAGAACTACCCGCACTACCAGAAGATGACTTACGGCGTGTACCTGGGCGCCAAGAAGCTGAAGCACTGTTTCCAGGAACACCCCATCACGGTGGTGAGCTCAGCTCCCATCTCGGATATCATGGGCAACAAAGAAGCAAGTGGCAGAGTAGCCAAGTGGGCAATCGAGCTGGCCGCGTACGCTCCCGCGTATGCGAGAAGAGAAGCCATCAAGTGTCAGATTCTGGCGGAATTTCTTGTGGATTGGGCTGAAGTACAGTATGAGCCTCCCACTCCGGTATCCAACTACTGGAAGATGCACTTTGATGGCTCCAAAATGAAGGAAGGCCTTGGTGCTGGCGTAGTGCTTACGGCACCCAAACGAGATCAACTCAAGTATGTGCTGCAAATCCATTTCAAGGCATCAAACAATGTTGCAGAGTACGAGGTTCTGGTACATGGCTTAAAGGTAGCAA
This sequence comes from Alopecurus myosuroides, assembly GCA_028641055.1. Classification (NCBI taxonomy): domain Eukaryota; kingdom Viridiplantae; phylum Streptophyta; class Magnoliopsida; order Poales; family Poaceae; genus Alopecurus; species Alopecurus myosuroides. The sequence goes on from CM054059.1 coordinate 139,413,094, forward strand.
AGGAAGTTGGTGTGCAGCGCATCACATGCTATGGCGACTCGGATCTAGTTGTGCAGGAGGTTTCTGGCACTTGGGATGCTCTGGATGCCAACATGGCGTCATACCGCTTCCTGGTCCAAACCATGACGGGATTCTTTGAAGGCTGCGAGTTCCAACACATCCACCGAGCAGAGAATGAGGCAGCTGATGAGCTGTCCAAGTTGGGGTCTTCTCGGCAGTACATCCCGGCTGGGATTTCCTTGGAGCATTTGAGAAAGCCATCCATCAAGCCATCCCCCAACTCAGAGTCCATCTTCGTTCCTTCTCTGCCTAATGAAGAAGCAGTTCCAATGGAGATTGACTGGGAAGGTGCAAAAGAGGACCCGGGGACTGCAGTCTCCATCCCGGGGACTGGCGCCTGCAACCCGGGGACTGCCCCTCCTTACTCGGGGACCGCCCCTCTCAGCTTGGGGACTGTCGCATTCCTTGAAGAAGTCCTTGCAAACCGTTCGGGGCTGCAGAGAGTCAATCCCAACTCAGAAAAAGATGCAGTGGTGGCTGTTCCGATGGAAGTGGACGAACCAGTGTTTCCCGCACGGGAGACGCCGAGTTGGGCCATGCCCATATTATCCTTTCTAAAGGACGACACCCTCCCAGATGATGAGGTTACCGCAAGGCAGATTCAGAGAAGATCCAAGGGCTACACCATCTTCAGAGAAGTGCTGCATAAAAGAAGTCCCACTGGCATGCTGCAACGCTGCATGGAACCGGAAGAAGGAGAAGAAATTCTGGTAGAAATACATCAAGGGGAATGCGGTCATCACGCCTCTTCTCGGGCTCTAGTCAAGAAGGCTTTTCGGCATGGCTTCTTCTGGCTCACTGCTTTGAAGCAAGATGAAGACATCGTGGGGAAGTGCAACGGCTGCCAGAGATTCGCGAGTAAGATCCACATGCCTGCTTCCGAGTTGAAAACCATTCCCATTAATTGGCCATTTGTTGTTTGGTGTTTGGATATGGTTGGTCCCTTCAAGCCGGCTAGAGGCAACATGACTCACATCTTGGTCATGGTTGATAAGTTCACCAAGTGGATTGAAGTGAAGCCTATTCGGAAGTGTGACGGAGCCACTGCTGTGAGTTTCCTGAAGGATGTGATCCTGAGATATGGCTACCCGCACAGCATCATCACGGATAACGGCACAAATTTTACTGAGGGAGCCATGATGAGATTCTGCACAGATAAGCACATCCGACTAGATGTCGCGTCTGTCGCGCATCCCGCATCCAATGGGCAGGTGGAAAGAGCAAATGGCATGGTACTTGCAGGCATAAAGCCAAGGCTGATTGAGCCACTGCTGAAAACACCAGGGTGTTGGTTAGACGAGTTTCCAGCGGTGTTGTGGAGTCTAAGGACTACCCCTAACCGGTCAACCGGCTACACACCATTCTTCTGGGTTTACGGGGCTGAGGCCGTGTTGCCAATCGACCTAGAGCATGACTCCCCCCGAGTAACCCTCTACACTGAGGCGGAGGTGAGAGAAGCTCGAGAAGATGACGTTGACCTGCTAGAAGAAGCAAGAGAGCTTACTCTGTCACGTTCAGCTGTTTACCAGCAAAACTGGAGGCGTTATCATAGCCGGAAAGTAAACCCAAGGGTTTTCCGAGAAGGAGACATGGTCCTTAGGCTCGTGCAGCGCACAGCCGGGATGCACAAGCTATCCCCTCCGTAAGAAGGGCCTTTCATTGTGATCAAGGCTCTACACAATGACGCGTACTACCTTGTAGACACGCAACCATCGCAGAAGAACAGGCCGGATAAAGCTGGGGAGGAATCCAAGTGCCCCTGGAATGTAGCTCTACTCCGTCACTTTCATTCATGAGCAAAAGTGTGTATGTACTCTCTTATCCGAGTTAAACTCCTACTCTGCAATCTGAAATTGAACTCGGGGACTGCCCTCGTCCAAAGTTGTTCTAAGTGTTTCTATCCCGCTTTACCTTTGTCTATTCGGTTGAACCACTCAGAATTTCAAAAGCATACGAAGTAGTGTGTTTAAACTCACCGGACACTCTGCGACTCTGCTGCTGTCCGCAACCCGGCTTCATGGCAAGCCAGAGAACAAGCCGACGAGTCAATGAACACATGAAAAAATTGCAAAGGAAAGGAAAAGTGTGGCAACCGAGTAGAGTGCTTTTTTGCTGTTTTTTGTTAACTGTTTTTCGGCCAAATGGTGGGTAGCGTTACTATGACTGTTTCTAAGTGGCTAAGTATTTGAAACTCCAACTTTGAACTCTTGTGACTCGAATACCAAAAAAGCAACAAGTTGCAGGTAAGAGCTGAGATAAAAAGGAAGAGTGGATGAAAAATGCAACTCGAGGACTCGCATGATAACGCAACCCGGCATCGAGCCAAAGCTGCTCAAATTACTAAGTATAAAACATCAAGTGGAATAAAAACTGAGTAGCAAAGGGAAGAATAATTGTTTGATACATATGCACCCGGCATCCCGGGGATCTGATGAATGTTTCAAAGCATAAGTGTTTCAGGAAAGAACTAGCTCGAGGTAGCGGTGTTCTCCAAGTTGGCGTTGGCGGCGTCCGCTTGAGGGTTGGCAGCACCTTGATCTGAGGTGGCAGTGGCCACCGAGATGGGGTCGGACTGAGTGCGGGGTAGCACCGCGTCGCCGAGTGCCGTGCCGGAAGATGAGCCCATCTCGGGAGCTGCACCCTGGGTGGCGTCCTGGCTCTTGATCTCCTCGTCGCTACCCGCGACGGCCTTGCCCTTCCCCTTCTCGGCGCTTGTCTCTTCAAAGCAGCCCAAGTCTTCCGACTCGGTTTCCTCGTCGTCATCTTCATCATCCTCGCTTTCCGCCTCCGTGTCAGGCTCAGTGAGGCCCTCGATGAAGCGCGCAGAATCGGCGTAGGAGTCGATCTCGTACGCGACTGCCTGGCGGCGAGTCACGCACTCGGGATCTTTCTCCCACTTCGAGTCCGGGCGCATCTCGAGGATAGTATTGAGATTTAGATTCTCATACCAGCTGCAAATGAAGAGGAGAAGCATGTCGACGCCTGCCCGAGCTCCGGATGCACGCCATTTCTTCAATTCGGCTTTGACACCGTTGAGCTTCTCGGCGAGCGCGCGGATGGTTTTTGGCATAGGATCTTGGGGCCAGAACAGCGCATGAAGCTTGAAGGCAGTAGATGCCAGGTCGGTGCGCAAGCCCCTAAGGCGCTGAACCTGTCCCTGCAAGTTTGTGAAGCTATCTTCAATCGAAGCCTTGGTGTCCAGGGGCAGTCCCTTCTCGGTGCGAATTTCTTGTGCCTTAGACAGGGCAGGTTTGCAAGACGAGCAGAGGTCGGGGAAGATCTCTGGAAATTTTATTAGAAAGAATTAGAAACGGAGGCAGAGAAGAGATGGAAATCAAACCACAGAGAAGAAGAAGGAAGCAGGAAGGTGCAGAGAAGCGAGAACTCACTGTTCAGGTCGCAGAGTAGCGATTGCAACTTCCTCTTCCATGCCTCCTCGTCAGCAATGTGCTTCTCTTCAACCTTGCGGAACTCGGCCAGCTGGCTCATGAGGTCCACGTTGCTTTTCTTCAGCACCTCGTTCTCCAACTCAAGGGCCCTCTGCTTGGCCTTGGCTGCCGTCTCCATCTTGTCCTTCTCGGCGACTAGGTCTATGGCGTCCTGGAGGGCAGTCCTCAATTGGACTTGCAGCGGTTCCATCTCGGTGAGGTGTCTGTCCCTGAACTCTACCTCTAGGCTCTCAATCTGCTGCTTCAACTCGGCGGGCTTCAGACAGTCAAGATGCTCCTCACGGAACTTCTTGTACTCTTCTGCAGACAGAAGCAGCACAGTGAGTGGGGTAGCCAAGAGAAAGGAGTAAAACAACCAAAAAGACGGCAACTCACCTTCAAGCTCTTTGATCTTGCTTTCAGCAGAAGCGACGAAGACATGGTAGTGTTTGTGTTCCTCTGCCATCGCCTCAAATTTGCCTGCAGAGTAGAAGGAGTTAGAGCAAAGAGCAAATACGGGCGTAAACAAAAAACGCATTAACCGGATAGCTAGAAGCTTACTCTCGAGCTCTAAAAGTTGGAGGGCACGATCCACGGCCGCTTGCTCTGTCTCAGCATCAGTCTTGCGTTCTGCTTCCAGGGCCTCAAGGCGCCTCTTGGAGATGGAGTGATTCCAGAGCAGCCGCCGGTAAAGGGTTGTCCTCTTCATGAGGCTATTGGGAGAAGAAGAAAGAAAGGGAGTTAGACAGTGTTTTGAAGATTTGGCCCGAGAAGACGGCAACTCGGTTGAGTACCCGTCTACTCGGCCCGAATCTCGGGGACTGGATGGTGGTTAAGGAGAAAGAGAAGAGTAGAAGAAGAAGGAAAATTGCAACTCGGAACAATAAACCGCAACTCGGAAAGAGCAAACAAAACTCACAGCATAGGTCTGTTCGAGATCTTCAGCGGCCTTGTGGTGGACATACATCTTCGCGGCCAGCGTGCTGGTGGTGGACGAAATAGTCATGGGGTTGTAGCCCATGTCCGCCTTGTTCCAATCGTGCGCCAGTGGTCCAGCGGGCCCAAGGCCAGGCCATTCCAGGTCTTGTTGCCAAGGACCTCGCTATTCCACTCCGCTTCGATGAAGCCTACCCGGTCGATCATCTGCTCGAGCCCCTGGGACACCACCTCAGTCTCTTGGACCTCGCGCGAGTAGATCAAAAGGGGCTTGTGATTTGCTGGCAACTTGGAGTCCACCGTCGTGGCCTGCTTGCCTCTTGTAATAGCGAGCCGCTGCTCGGTCTTGTTCAGACTGATGCCATACTGCTTGCTCATCTACACATGTAGGGCAGGTAGCTAGGAGGCTCTTGAGCGCTTGATCCCGCGGCTGCGCCTGCAGAGCTGCCAGTAGAGCCGATGGTGAGCTGCCCAGTCTTCGCGGCAGGCTTCACGGGTAGTTTTGGTGGCGGCATCTTGGCAGAGTCCAGCGCAGCGTTGCGTGGTGGGTTCTTGCGGACTGGAGCATCAGGCTGGATGGCCTGCTTACTGGCGGCATCTGCCTTCTTGGTGACCTGCTTGGCTGGAGGGCTCGGTGCAGTCTTGGTCTTCTTCGCGGGCTGCGGAGAGCTTGGTGCAGTAAGTGGAGCAGCCCGCTGGGTAGGCGGCACAGGAGGCTGGCTACCCGGCGCAGCGTCCGGCTGCGCTTGGCTCTGCGGGTTCTGCTCCACCGCGGTCGTCTCAACCCGCTGCTCGGCAGTGGGATCTTGCAGTACATCTTCTGTTACTTCTACCCGCGGCTGGGCCGCGGGGTCATCTTGCACAGCAGCCTCAGCTTCCGGCTGCTCCTGGTTCTCTTCCTGCCGCTCAAGGACGGCATGGGCTTGGTACTCGGCGTCTTGTTCAGCGTTCTCCCCAGCTGTGGCAGCTGGAGGAGAAGAGGGGGTCTCATCTTGAGTAGCATCCTGCGCATCTGGTTCTGCGCGGGCCTGCTGCTCCGTGTCCATGTCTTGAACACCAGCGCCCGTGTCCTGGGCATTGGTGCCTTCTTCTTCGTCCTTCGCGGGAGAGGGCGCACGCGTCCTATCCCGTGCGGCTGGCTCCTCCTCGTTCTCATCAAGATCGATGAGCGACTCAGGGTCGATGGGTGATTTCTTCTTGGACTTGGCGGGGGCAGCAGCAGCATCGGCGTTCAAAGGATCACTGAAGAGAAGGAGAACTTTAGAAAAACAGAAGGGGAAGAAGAAGACCGAGAAGCAGCAACAAGATATAAGTTAGAGGGAAGTTACTTACCCTTTGCGGGTAGGGATTGGCCTCCTCGTTGAAACCTTCTTCTTCTTCTCGGCTTTCGGCTTCTTGGCGGGGGGCTCTTGAGCACCGCTACCCGTCCTCTTCCGGGTAGAAGGAGCAGCCACCGCAACCGGATCGACGTCGAGGACGTCCTCGTCGTCCTCATCAGCATCGGCATCGTCTGCAGAGTAGAGAAGCAACGGTTGAGAAGCGGAAAGAAAGGATAGATTGCGGTACCCGCAACTGCAGAAGCGAGCTCAGTCACCTTCTTCATCGTCCTCGGACCAATCCCGAATGGACGCATCGACGTGGTGCTTACCCTGCTGTTCGGTGTGAGGGACACAGAGGGTAGCATGGGTGTCATAGGCGGTCTCGTCGTCTTCCTTTCGGTCTGGGTCCCAGTTGGCCTCAAGGAGCTCTTGGTTCTCAGCGAGCTGGCGGTCAAGATGCTGGAAACACAAGCAGGCAATACAAATCAGTTGAGCAATATAAGGAATCCTACCCGGTACGGAATGCAAACGCAAAGCATATTTGGCTAAGGTCCTCTAGTCGACATGGCGTGCAAACATAAAGCACATAAAGCCTAGCAGATACTAGTGAGTGTTTCTACTCGGTGCAGCGTGCAAAGACTAGGCACACTAAGCTGGGAAGCCACCTACTCGGTATCATGATGCATAGATAAAGCATGAAGTACTAACCTATCCGATTGGCTTCTCGCGGCTATACGGCACGAAGCCGTATTGCCAGTTGTCGGTGAGGCCGGTACTCATGATGGAGCGCGCCCAAACGGCCACATCCGCGTTGCTCAACTCGAACGTGGTGGTCCTCGTGCAGTCCCTGTTGCCTCCCATGTAGCACATGAGGTGCGCACGGCGCTGTAGCGGGAGCACTCGCCTGGAAATCCAGCAGGCGATGGGATCGTCGCTTTTGAGTCCCATATCCTTCAGCTCGATGAGGCGCTTGTTGATCTGGAAGACGTCCCCTTCCAGTTTCGGCTTGAATCCCCAATTCTGTTGGGTGGGCGCCGTGTTCGTCCACTTGGGAAGCAAAATCCGGTCCACGATTGGCGCTCCTTCTTCATCAGGGACGTTCTTCACGTAGAAGAAGGTCCGCTGCCACTTGCGCACCGAGTCGAGTCCCTTGATGCGCGGGTGAGGGGTGGAGCCGCGCTGCAGAATCATCGCGCTGCCGGTCTTGGTCATGCTGCGGGCGCTCTCCGTGCTTCCCGGCTTGGGCACGCTCTGCTTCCGGAAGAAGAAGTAACGCGCCCAGGTGTGCACCGTGGGGCGCACACCCAGGAACGCCTCGCACACCACGGCGTGGTATGCGAGCATCACCATGGCATTGGGCGGAAGGTGATGCGGCTGGAGCCCGAAGTGGTCGAGGAAGGATTTGAAGAAGTCCGAGACGGGAAGCCCGAATCCCCGCTTGAAGTGAGCGAGGAAGACGACGAACTCGTACGCCTCCGGTGTGGGGACGAGCTCGCCGTCCGGCTGCCGGCAGCGCACGCCGGGTGGAACCCGGCGGGTATTCACCAGCCACTGGCAATCCGCCAGGGTGACCTCGGATCCAGCCCATCCGGCGCGGGCGTCATCGTCACGGGCCATCGAGAAGAGAGATTTGGTGGAGATTCGTGGAAGTTTGGTGGAAATTGCTAGCCTTCCGGCGTCGCAGGGAGCAGCGACGCGGAGAGATGCGCGGCGGCGGGAGCGCTCTGTGGCGGAGATGCGAAGAGGCGGGGAGTGAATGAGAGCAGGAAGGGGAAAGAGGAGTTACCGAGGGGGTATTTATCCCTCCCCTCGGGTAGCCGTTACTGATGGAGTTAGTGGGATCAGTTTGTGCGCGGAAATCATGCGACGTGGGGTGTGGCCGGTTAGAAACGCACACAGCGCAGTTTGCGCGCGTAACGGCCGCAATCGATCCCACGTCGAGATCGTGGGCGAATAACTGCACTTGATGTGACCTAACGGGCCGGTGGGCCCAGGCCGCAGTGATGGGCGCGTGGCCTGCCATATCCCAGGCACCGAGGCGTCGGGGGTGCGAGAACGTGACACGTGCCCAGTTGCAGTGCGGAAAGGTGGATTTGGTCTGCCACGCCGAGATTCTCTCCAGGAATTCCGTGACGTCATTTTACTTGACGACAGAGAAGAGAAATAGTTCTATTCGGAAGAGAGGAGACTCGAGCCAGAATTAAGGGCTACTCGGAGGTTCTACTCAGCATCCTAGAGTTCAAAGGCAAGATTGATTTTTAAGCTGGAAGAGCCCAGTGAACAAGTTCGCAGGACTCTACCAGCTTCGGGGACTAATTTCGGGGGGTTACCCCCGAGTAGGGTAAAGGCAAGAGCTAAGGGCAAGATCAAAAGAGACGTTTGGCAGAGTAGCTGGCTACCCGGTACTCGCTACCCGGTCGACTGCTATTCGGCCGTACACACTGAAGACCAGGAGGAAGAATCAAGGAAGTTATCCTCCTCCGAGTAGAGGAAGTGGCCCGAGTAGAGATGGCGGTCTCCTACTCGGGCCAAAAGTCAAAGGAGCCGTTCTGACACAGGATCCCGCGTATCCTGGGTCCGTACTGGAGCACTGTTCATCTGCAGAGCGCGTACTTATCCGCGCCAGGGTGTCAGCAGGGCGTCGCAGGTTAGGGGGGCCTACCCCGTGACAGTGTCAGTGATAACAGATCAGCTTCTTGGTTTTGCACAACGACTTTCCACACGGAGACAAACTAGGAAGCCAAAGCTGTCAGCGTGAAGCTGGAAGTGTGCAGTGTGCACACTATGTCGACATCTTGGCTGTATCCGGCTGGGCACCAGTATATAAGGTGCCCTGCCTCCTCCCGCGCGAGGAATGACACTACTAGAGGCTACAGTTGCATAGAGAGAAGGGTGGCTACTCGGTTGTAAGCTAAATTTGTACTGTGGCTACTCGGTGACACACGAATACAGAGAGAGAAAGGCAGGAGTAGGGGTTTTACCTCCACACGAGGGCCCTGAACCTGGGTAGATCTTGTTGTCTGAAGTGACTGCTTCATCCCTCACGCGGCTACTCGCTGCGTGATCCCTCCCCGAGCACCTCCAGCATCCATCGTTCCCACATCTTTAGCCATCCTATGGCATCTGCCGTGACACCACCAGGACAGCTCTAGAGGTGAAAATTTGCTCTGATGATACTTTATCTGCCATATGTGATAAACCTAATGATTCTTGTGATATTTTAAATCCTCCTACTGAAAGCATTCCCTTTAAAATACCCAATAAAATTGTTGAACTTGTTATGGATAACCGTTATTTTGGAGATGGAGCTGTCCATCCTAGTGATCATTGATGACCCACAAGTATAGGGGATCACAACAGTCTTCGAGGGAAATAAAACCCAAATTTATTAATTCGACACAAGGGGAGCCAAAGAATATTTGTGAGCCTTAACAAGTGAGTTGTCAATTCACCTGCACTTGAAAGTACTTTTGTTCGCAGTGGTTTATCAGTAGTAACAGTTTTATAGTAGCATGAGTAGTGAAATAACATCAGAAGTGGAATGAAAATAGCAGCAACAGTAGTGTTTGAAGTAAACAACGGATTAAATATTGTAGGCATAGGGATGGATAAACGGGTGTTGCATGGATAAGAAATTTCTAATAATGATCATGTCAGGGGCATTGCAGATAAATAAGATAAAGCATCCAAGCACTAAGTAACCATAGGCATGTGTTCCATAAATAGTTGTACATGCTCGCAACGAGAACTTGCACAACATCTTTTGTCCTACCAGCCCGTTTTCAGCGGGTCCTCAAGGGAACTGACGAAGATATGGATCCAGGACCCTGCGGGTAAGGACACCCCCTCTCAGGCCCAAGGTCAAGGCCCAAGAGGAAGCGCCCTTGGAGTACTCTAGAAGGCCCATGTGAAGCCCACCCGCATCAGCTTGCGGGTTAAGTTAGGAAACTTGTAACCGACCCAGCTAGGGTTTGAGTCCTCTCCGGGTAGAACTCGAGACCTGGCTATCTATATAAGGCCAGGAGAGCCCCCAAGGAGAGGACCAAGTAATACCGCACGACCAAAAAGCCTCGGAACTCGAGATCTACTCTCGATTCGAGCAACCTGTAACCGATCTAATCATCCAATACAGATCAACAGAAGGCAGGAGTAAGGGTTTTACCTCTTCGAGGGCCCCGAACCTGGGTAAATCTCGCCTCCTGTCAAGCCGACGATTTCACCAGCGCTCATGACTTCTCCCAGTCGAAACCCGATAGGGTCACCTGAGGGATTTGTGGAGTCAGAGATTCGACAATTGGCGCCGACCGTGGGGATCGCGGGCGCTGGATCACCGGCATCTTCGGCTTCATCGACATCCAACTCCCGTTGGAAACCATCAACTACGGCTCCGAACAATCCTGTACGGATCGGATCCGTCATAGTCACGCCTCACTCGCCGGAATCACGCCCGGTGTTCGAGGACCTGGAGAAGAGCGTCACCCTGACGTTCGGGAGCTTCAACTTCATGGCAAACAGAGACGGGGTCCTCCACTTTTCAGATGAATCTGAACCTGAGTCTGGAGCCGTCAACTCGCGCTTCCCTATGGAGAAAAGTGGCGAGTCCATCCGCTTCAACACAGTCGACTATCACGCCCTCTCGACAGAGGAACCATCTCGGGTACGGGAAGCTTTCCGATCTACGCCTAGGACGCACGAGCCAAGACTGGCCCAAGTCTGCATGGCAGGATCGGAACAGCCCTCAGAAACCGAATTCAGCGCAACCGAGCGCGATATAATCGGCGTTTCGCGGGAGGCCTGGAAAAGGGCCAAGGAGGCCATGCGGCGGAGTCAGCCACCCGCGGCAGGAGCCTCACAAGAAGACCTAACCGCCTACCACTACCACCTAGTAAGAGCGGCCTCAAACATCAAAGAAGCCCGGGCAGATCTAGCCCGTCGCAGAAGAGCGGCGGACGAATCAAGCCGGCGGCGAGTCGAACAGTCCCTTGCACCCTCGGTAGGTACCCGACCCGCGAGGAAGGGACACGCAACATCGTCAAGGGGCCACGAATCCGTGACTGCGACCGACAGGTCGACCACGTCTTCCTTCATGAGGGTCGACGATGACGGCAACGTCTACCTGCAAACCCCAGCTGCCGCGATCCTAGCCGTAGCAAGTTACATGCAGATGAACCAACCGACGGAAAGCGACCCTCGGGTGGAACAGTACAAACAAATTCGCAAAGGACTAGGATTGGCGGCCGCAAGGCTCGCTTCTCACGATCACAAGAAGACCGAAGAAGAATTGGAGAAGGAGCGACAGGAGAAGAACAAGGATAAAGAAACGCCCCGCAGGCATAGAAGTTCATCCCCGAGAAAAGACAAATCGCCACGACGTGGTCGGGGAAAAGAAGCCCGCCGCCGCGGCGATAGTCGAAGCAGCAGCGACGACAGCCCGAGAGACAAAAGCTCGCGGCACCACAGCAGCCGCTCGAGAAAGCGAAGCAAAGAACCAAGGAAAGACAACGACCGCGACCGGTCCGAATACGACGCGCGATCAGATCTCGCCCAAAAGAAGGTGGATAGGGCGAGAGCTTCACGGTATCGCGAGCGCTCCTCATCCAGGTCCTCGGACGACGAAACCTGTGGAGCACTCTGTTTCGCTCGCAGCATCCGTGAAGCACCTCTACCCAAGAGGTTCAAGCTCAGCACGGAGGTGACAAAATACGACGGCTCACTCGAGCCCTCCCAGTGGTTAAGCGACTACCTCACGGCAGTAAAATGCCAACGTGGGAACAAGAACACAGCCATGCAATACCTCAATTTGCATATTACAGGCGCGGCCCGTAGTTGGCTGGAGAGAAGACCCAAATCTTGCTACGCATCGTGGGTCGACCTGCACCGCGATTTCTGCAAAAATTTCCAGTCGACGTACAAGAGGCCAGCCACAATCGAAGAGTTACGAGCATGCAAACAGAAGAGTGGCGAATCCACACGAGAATATATCCAGCGGTGGACCACACTCAGGAACACCGCAGGAACCATCTCGGAAGAGGTAGCGATTGAGGCATTCGCCAAAGGGGCAAGAAGAACCGCGTTTCGAGAAGAGCTAGGCAGAGCTGCGCCCAAAACCATTGGGGAGCTAATGATTATAGCCGAAAAATGGGCTAACGGAGAAGACGCGGTGCGCAATGAAAGAGCATCGTCGCCCGCACACGAGGACGACCGCCATGGACGAAGAAAGAGAAGGAAATACTACGACCACGAGGACAGGGAGGAATTAGTGGCGGCAGAATTCACGCGAAACCGCGACTCTGGTCGCCGTGGAAGTCGCGAGTGGAAACCAAAGGCAGAAGAAAAATCCCCCGAGGAGGATCTCGATGCATACTGCTCGCTACACCTGTTTACAGACAAGCGCACGGGCAAAACTAAGGCAACACACCTTCTCAAGGATTGCCGAAAGTTTCTTGACATCTCGGATGCTCTCGCGAGGAAAAGATTTGCATCCACCCAAAACTACCCGCCGCTGCCAGGAGGAGGACAACAATTCCAGCCGCCTCCACCACCACCTCCACCAGCAAATCCAAACATGGCGCTAGCCGCACTACCTGCGCCACCACCACAAAACAATGGAGCCAATGCATACCCGAACCCGGCAGGACAACTCGCGATGATACAGAAGGTATGCCCCTCTCGCAGAGCTCAAAAGACTAACACGAGGAAACTATGCATGGCAGTGCAGACACCGCCAACAAAGACCGAGTACCTGAAGATGGCAGATCAGCCCATCACGTTCTCGAAGAAAGACCATCCACCACAAGTCTATCGACCAGGACACGCCGCCCTCGTCATCCAGGCTCAAATCGGAAATTACGACCTGGCCCGCGTGTTCATGGACGGTGGCAGTGGCATCAACATCATCTACGCGGATACACTCCGTCGAATGAACAAGAACCTGGACGGCCTAACGGAATCAGAAACATCCTTCCACGGGATAGTTCCGGGCAAGGCAATCCGTCCACTCGGAACAATCAACTTAGAAGTTGTACTGGGCTCTCCAAGCAACTACAGAAGGGAATTCCTGGACTTCGAAGTCGTCGACTGGCCCTCACAGTACCACGCCATCCTTGGCCGAACAGCGTTCGCCAGATTCATGGCAGTACCACATTACGCGTACCTGAAACTCAAGCTACCCGGCGAATACGGTGTGATCACCATTGACGGAGACTTCCAGAAGTCAGACAGGTGTGACATAGAATTCAATGAGATCGCGAAATCTTTCGGGATACAAGAAGAACTTCAAGAGATGGCAAAAACCACGGACCACTCCGTTATGCCCCTCACGAAGAAAAACGCGCCTGAACTGGAATTCAGCGCCAACAGCGACACCCGCAAACACCAAGTGCACCCGACGGATTCTGCCAAGACCGCGATGGTTTCCACAACCCTCTCGCCAGCATAGGAAGGCGCGCTCGTCAAACTCCTCCGTGAGTACTGGGAAATTTTTGCCTGGCAGCCTTCAGATATGCCAGGAATACCCAGGGAGTTTGCCGAGCACTCACTCGAAGTCTTTCCTAATGCCAAACCCATCAAACAGACGACTCGACGATTCTCAGAACCCAAGCAGAAGGCGCTTGGAGAAGAAATAAACAGACTGCTAGCCGCCAACTTTATTAGGGAGATCAAGATATCCACCTGGTTGGCAAACCCGGTGCTGGTCCCCAAGAAGAACACGGATATCCTTCGGGTGTGCATCGACTACACATCGCTGAATAAGCACTGCCCCAAGGACAACTTTCCTCTACCACGAATCGACCAGATCGTGGACTCTACGGCAGGCTGCCAATGCCTCTCCTTCCTGGACGCCTATTCGGGATACAATCAGATCCGAATGAAAAGGGAAGACGAAGAGAAGACGGCATTCATCACACCCCACGGTGTCTACTGCTACACGACAATGCCCTTCGGGCTGAAGAACGCAGGCGCAACATATCAGCGCTGCATGCAAAGATGCCTCGCCAATCTCATTGGCAAAAACGTACAAGTGTACGTCGACGACATCGTCATCAAAACTCGAGTAGAGGACACACTCCTCGAGGACATCAGAGAAACGTTCGACGCCCTTAATGCATATCGGATCAAGCTCAATCCGACCAAATGCGTTTTCAGCGTCCCTGCAGGAAAACTCCTCGGGTACCTGGTATCCGCCAGAGGCATTGAAGCCAACCCGGAGAAAATACAAGCCATCCTGACTATGAAGGAGCCAACCAATCTACGCGGAGTCCAGCAGCTCGCAGGATGACTAGCCGCCCTAAGCAGGTTCATCGCACGATTGGGAGAGCAAGCGTTACCCTTCTACAAATTACTGAAGAAGACGGACAAATTCAAGTGGACACCCGAAGCTAAACAAGCGTTCGCAGATCTGAAGCGATCGTTGCAAAGCAGGCGCGTCCTTGCAACACCGCAAGAAAGGGAGCCGCTTCTACTATACCTAGCCGCTACAAACCAGGTCATCAGCACAGCAATCGTGGTCGAACGACCTGAAGACGACAAAGCGTACGGAGTCCAACGACCAATATATTACATCAGCGAAGTGCTCTCGCCATGCAAGCAACGATACCCTCATTATCAGAAGCTGGCGTATCGAGTTGTTCTCACAGCCCGAAAGCTCAAACATTATTTCCAGGAACATACCATTACAGTGGTTAATGATGCGTCACTCGGGACAATCATGAACAACCCTATGGCATCCGGAAGAATAGCAAAATGGAGCATCGAGTTGGGCGCCTGGGACATCACCTATACAGAACGAAAAGCAGTCAAATCTCAAGTACTCGTGGAATTCCTCAGCGAATGGACAGAGCTACAAACGCCCGGACCACCTGAGTACACGAGCAATTGGATAATATACTTCGATGGATCCAAGAGAAACGAAGGAGCAGGAGCTGGAATCGTTCTTATTTCACCTCAGGGAGACAAGCTGCAATACGTCCTGCGACTGGACTTTCCACCAGACGATCCAGCCTCGAACAACGACGCAGAATATGAAGCCCTGTTGCACGGGATGAAGATGGCAATCGCCTGTGGAGCTACCCAATTAATGATCTACGGTGATTCCAATCTCATAGTGCAGCAGACGATGAAAGAATGCGACGCCATTGCTGAAAACATGGTCGCATATCGTGACATGTACAATCTACTCGAAGGAAGCTTTAAAGGCTGCGAGCTGAAGCACATTGCAAGATCTAGCAACGAAGAAGCAGATAGACTGGCAAACATGGGTTCCACGAATACACCCATACCGCCAGGAATATACTTCGAACGGATGATCAAGCGATCGGTCAAAGTGAAGAAAGCTGCAGCAGCGCCAGAAACAGAGGTCAGCCTGCAGGTCACGCTTATCGAGCTTATTCACAATATATCACGACAGGTTTTCCTGGTCGAGCCAGTCTGGACGCAGAAATATCTCGACTACCTGATCAACAGACAGCTCCCGGCCGATCCACGTGAGGCTCGACAGATAATCAGGCGTAGCAAGTCCTTTCGAGTAGTCAATGGAGAATTATACAAGCAAAGTATCTCGGGAATACTTCAGTGTTGCATCGCACCCGAAGATGGCAAGGAATTGCTCCAGGACATACACCAAGGAGATTGCGGACATCATGCTAGCTGGAAAACAATAATGGGAAAAGCTTTCCGAGCAGGATTTTACTGGCTAACAGCAGCCAACGATGCAAAAAGCCTGGTCGAACGATGCGACGCCTGCCAGCGATTCGCACCAAGGCCACACGCCCCTGCTACGGAATTACACATGATACCAATAGCTTGGCCCTTTGCACAATGGGGGCTAGATATGGTTGGGCCACTACGCAAGTCCACACCAGGTGGATACACACACTTGCTGGTCGCAGTCGACAAGTTCACCAAATGGATCGAGGCTATGCCAGTAACCTCAGCAAGCGCCCAATGCGCCGTCAAGTTTCTCGACTCCATTGTATGCAGATTTGGTGTGCCACACGACATCATTACAGATAACGGTACAAATTTCACAGCAAAGGAGACACAACAGTTCTGCGAGGAAAAAGGCATCAATTTCAAGTTTGCCTCAGTCGCTCACCCGCAAACGAACGGACAAGTCGAAAGATCCAACGGCTTAGTTTCGGCTGGCATCAAGAAGCGACTGCTCGATCGTCTACACCCCGCCGCAGGACATTGGGCGGAAGAGCTACCCTCCGTACTCTGGAGCCTGCGCACAACTCCAAATCGATCAACGAAGTACACGCCATTCTTCATGGTATACGGGGCAGAAGCAGTCCTTCCCGAGGACGTTCGATTCAGCGCCCCACGAGTTGTAGCCTACAGCGAAGAAACTTCCAACAGGGCGCTCGCAGAAGATATGGATGCACTCGGCGAAATGCGAGACATCGCACTCGCAAGATCCGCGGTATATCAGCAATCCTTGCGCAACTATCACAGTCGCCGCATACGCCACAGAGCATTCGCGGTTGGGGACCTGGTGCTGCGGCTCAAACAGAAGGAAGGACACAAGCTCGAGCCACCTTGGGAAGGACCCTTCATTATACACAAAGTCATCCCAGGCGGAGCCTACAGGCTAAAGAATCTGGCGACCGGAGGGATCTACTCCAATCCGTGGAACATTGCACACCTCCGCAAATTTTATCCATAGGTTTACTTGTTATCACAACAAAAATAAGGCTATACTAGCCAGTCCTGTAGTTAGAATACATGGCTTCTCAGTCATTGCAATAAAGACATGATTCCTTCATCATATTCACTCGAAGCTTCTCGTTCTTTACATGCTACAAGTTACAGGTACACACCCCTTAAAACACACGGGGGCTACCCTACAACTAAGCATCACAAAGAAACATCATCAAATACAAGGTTATACACCTTACAACAGTTTTTTACAAACTATAAACAGATTACAGGATATTTACATCCGGCAATCAGTCAAAGCGCTGAGCATTCTCAGTCGCCAAAACTCTATCTACCTCTTCAGAGGTCATTCGGATAATCTTCTCCGCTGCAGGACGTACAGCATCATAGTACGGCGAGATATCCTCGATTGCATAATCTGGGCGCCGAGCAACGGAGTTAACATCTATCTCAGGATGCCATATGCGGACAAAAGAGAGAGCTACAACCGCGCCGCACGTCATCTGATTGCGCACACACGCGCGAACTTCTCCTTCACGTCCAAACAAACTGAGAAGATAACCCCAGTCTTCGGGACCTTTTTCAAGTGGGTAAAATGCAGCGTTCATCGCAACCAAGACCTCGTGAAAAGAACTCACGAGAATTCTCGCCTGGAGGACTCGAAATTTCAAGGTGGCCATCACAAAATCCCGACTGTGATCAGACCAAAAATTGTTTGCATGAGGTTTGGAGCTACTAGCCTCTTGAAGGATGTGATTTTCTACCCACTGCTTTTCTTCCCTGTCATCCGGATTAACGACTGAAGAGCAAAAACACACTCAGTCAGATAAGGAAACAAGGAAGAAAAAGGCACGGGGGCTGCACTACTTACAAAGCAAGTCCCTTGCGACTACAGCCAACTCATCCATCAGAAATTGTTCGTGTTCAGCTGCCAATTTCTGCTTGGACTTCGCCACATCGGCTATCCCGCGCATAGCTTTTAGCTTACGCTCACCCTCCTGGACCTTATCACGAAGGCCCACAAAAGTGCCAACAGCGGTAACAAGTGGATTTACTGGAGTACCACATCCACCCGAAGTTTCCGCGGCAAACCCAGTAGCCTGGAAGAATAAAACGAAAGAAGTAAGATGCCCTACTCGAGTCAATTCTAGTCGCATATCTGACAAACGCTCGGGGGCTACTCCCATCGGGAGACAATGCACAAACAAAGGGAATGAATTGCAAGATGAATTCTTCGATTAAAGACAACAAAGGTACGGGAATACATCCCAAGGTTCATTACATTCAAGGAGAAAAAAGAAAAACTATGAAGCTACATTGGTGCTCCCGCTGGCAGCAGTCGCCCCTCCCCGCAGTCGAGCAAAAATCTCAGACAGCTTCCGAGCAAGAATAGCGGCTTGCTCGCCAAAACGAGAGAGCCGTACCTTTTTGCCCGTGGAGGGGTCGACTGGAAGAGATGTGTACGCCTCCTCCAAACCTTCGACTCCGTGCGCCAAAGTAAATTGTATCGCGGTCTTCGCACCAGACTCCGCCTGTGCGACCGCGAAGGAATCCAGAAGTTTGCCTTCTGAGAAGACCTTCAACAGATCATCTAGCGCGGGTGCAGGAGTGGCGTTGGCAAGGAGGCGACCGTGCAGTTGCACCAGCACTTGAGTAGCATCATTGATCATGGAGAGAACTCCATCAGCGTGCCTTTTAAGCTGGGCAAGTGTGTCGGTTACCACATCCACCCGCTGGAGTCCAGGGATCTCTAGAGGAACATCCAGAAGACCTGCAAAAGAAGAAAAAGATACTTAGCAAAGTACAGCGAAATGAAGAATCAAAGTCGCAAAAGCCCAACACACTTACCCGCGAAACGCTCAGCGAGGGGACGGAGGAACCCGACAATGTCGTTGTCGGCCTTACTGCCAGCTTTCTCTAACTCCTTCAAGGACTTCCGCGCATCCGCAAGCTGTCGACCAAAATCTTCTGATTGCATGCGGGAAGCCTCTAGCTCTTGTCGAATGGCCGTCAGGTCAGCCTCCCGAGCAGTTACCTGCTCAGAGAGTTTGACCTTTTCGGATTCTGCAAATTCAAGTCGAGCTGCAAAGAGATGCTTATCAAAACTCAAGAATGTACGGAATACTGAAGACAGGGAGATGATAAAGCTTACCCTTGAGAAGGACGTTTTCAGTCTGAAGTCGGCTACGGTCCGCTCGAAGCGACTCGCAATCCGACTCGGTGAGAACGACGCGGCGACCAATCGCCGCAAGAGAATCAATAAGCGACTGCAAAAGCACGAAGACGAAAGAGTTAAAAGGATTAAATTGGAGTCTGTACCCGATTATTTACAATCGACTACAGCCTCGGGGGCTACTCCCATCGGGAGCACTGCCGTGCACCCGATAAAAATGAAATCATGAAGAAGAATTAAACCAGACTTTGAGCCTGTGGACGATCGCATGCGATCGACTACAGCCTCGGGGGCTACTCCCATCGGGAGCACTGTCGTGCACCCGATAAATTTTTTTGAAGATAGAAGATGAAGTTTACCTGGCCGGTGGCACGAGAGAGCGGATCCGCGGAGCTATCCGTCACTTCCTTAGAAGCAGAAGTCCTGGCGGCAAAGCTGGGGGCTTCACGTACCACCGTCGCGGCTTCGGGGGCTGCTCTAGGGGAATTTTGGACGGTGCCCGCGGTGGGAGTTTCACCTGCATCCTTTGCGTTATTCCTCTTTTCGGGAGGAACGGCAGCGGCGTACCTACGAGGACTGATCGTCTGCAGACTGCATCGAAAGATAGAAACAATCGATATTAAAGCACGGAAAATGTTCGACCAAGATTAAGGAAGAAGCACTTACTCGTCATCCTCGTCGTCATCCAGCAAGTCCGCGTTCCAAGCGGGCGTCATCACTGGGAACGAAGGCGAAGGAGCAAGGAAGCGAAGTGGAGTCGCATGGATAGGAGCTTGACTGGGCGATGCTTCCAAGGATTTATCCTTGGAAGTAGCTTCGTCCTCATCTACCCGACGACGTTTCGTAGGAGCGCCATTCGAGTCTTCAACGTCATCCGAAGAATCGTGTTCTGAACTCGAAGAGGCGTTGGCGACGCTGGTGTCAATCGCGCCGTCTTGATGACTCGACACTTGCTCTGAGGCAGCCTCCCCCGCAGCTGGCGGGTAGCAGTCCGCCATAGCTAGGCTCTGAAAAGACAAGAAGAAGACGAGAAAAACCTTATCGACTAGGACTCAGAACAAAAAGGGAACAACTCAAAGACGAAAAGGAATAAACTAACCTCGGCTGGGGGAGGGTTTGAAGCGGCGAAGGCTTCAACTGAGTAATCGGGGAATTTCTCCCCCACCTTCAGTCGAGTGATACCCGCGATTTTCTTCTCGAATTCTACATTCGAAAGCTCCTCGCGGCTTACTCGGCTGGGGTCCTCTGAGCCTTGATACTCCCACATAGCGGAGGGCCTTTGTTGAAGTGGCTGGATCCTGCGCTTCAAAAAGATGCTCGCCAGATGCATCCCGTTGAGCACGACTCCCGCGGTCTGATCCCGGAGTGCAGCTACTCTTGCGAGTAAAGGCGCAACGGTCTGAGTCTCCTCGGCTGACATCTTGTGCCCCCAGGACTTTCGCCTTGTCAGAACAGCGAACGGGTGGAACTCCACAATCCCACCCGAGCTGTTGTCGGTGACGTAGAACCACCTCTTCCGCCAGCTTTGAGCGGAGTCGACGAAATGCATGTTGAAGTAGCTGCCTTCTTGTCGAGCTTGGATCCCGAAGCCGCCCGTGCGAAGCGGTTCGCCGAGCTCGGACTCCACCCGCGATCTCTCGCGGAAGATCCGGACTTTGAAGAGCGCCTTCCAAAGCGCCCAGTGAGGGAGAATGCCGAGATAGCATTCGCAGAACACGATGAAGCACGAAATGTGCTGCACCGCGTTCGGGGGAAGATCGTGAAGCTGTATGCCATAGACACACAGCAACCCGAGGAAGAAGGGATGAAGGGGAAAAGAAAGGCCTCGAGTCACGTGGTCCACAAAGACCACGCGCTCGTTCGATTGAGGATTGGGTACCTCTTCCTTTTTTCCGAGACGAACTCGCTTCTCCGTCTCCGCCGGCAACAACCCCTCCCGCTGCATCTCCTTGATGCTTTTCGCGGTGGTGTTGGGGGAGCGCCAGTCGCCGGCGCGGGGCGCGGGTTGCGCAGAAGGTTCACCGGATGCAGAGCCGGCAGCACCGCGTCTTTTTCCGCCAGCCATTGCTTGCAGCACGAGCTCGAGAGCGAGGAAGACAAAGGTGGGCGCAAGGAAGAAGATGAAGACAGAGAGCTGGGAAAGTTTTACCGTAGCGCTAACACCCGTATTTATACACGGAGCGAGATGATCTCAGCCGTACGATGCGCTACGTGGCGCCTATCACGACCGCCACGCGTGAAGATGAAACGAAGCGGCGGCCAGCGCTGTTTCGTGCCACGATCTTAACAGAAGATCATGCGCATTTACTGCGCGTCTCGCGTAAAAACCGGGAACGACGTCTCGTTTCCCGGTCAAAAAGCTGACCAGGTGGGCCACCATCTGCTGCCACTCCGTCACGTCCCATCGGGAGAAGAGGAGTGCGCCATGACGTCATGGCATTCGTCATTCAAAACCAAGATCTTTTCGATTGGAAGTTCAAACGCGAAATTATCTTCGTACGAATATCAATTCCTTCGGATAAAAGCAACTTTTCCATGAAACAGTTCATAAAGCAAAACCTCTTCGAACAAGAGAAAAATACCCTATACACGAAAACTCTTTCGTATGGGCACATCATCCCGAACATGAAAACTCTTTCATATGGGCTTAGCTTTTCTTCCAGCACGAAATTTCTTTCGTATGGAGCTCAAACAAATCAATCGGGTAGAAAGAACCTACCTCTCCTACACATGATAATTTTACATCATAAGAACCTGGATTGTTCAGCCGACTAGGCACATCCGGATGCCATATTCTTTGAATATGAAGGTAAGACCCAAAAAGATCTCTCTTTTGGGCCTGGAATCGCACTCGAAAGCTGCGTCCTCCGGTATAATTCCGTGTCAACAACACGAAGAAAAATCCTAGCGGACGCGCCGGGTACCCCCATAGGTTAAGTTCGATTCGATAAGTCCACAATGGCCCAGTCGCAACAATCACCTTATCGGGTTCGAGTCGGAGGTCTCGAATCTGAGTAGGCCAGGAATGTTTTTGCCCTAGTCGCAATTAATTGGCCCTGATCTCTCGGGAGAGCCAAGCTACTGTGCCACATCCTTCTGTGAAAAAAGCCGTAAAAACAGGCACTTATATTGCTCGATACTCGAGCGTGAAGACCCATGATACAGGGAACACACCCTTTGAAAAACAATGACTGTCAGGGCGGTCCTCCATAAAAGAAGGAAGGTTTGATCGTCTACTCGACTAGAAAAGTCCCAGTCAAGCACACGCTCGGGGGCTACTGACGAAGATATGGATCCTGGACCCTGCGGGTAAGGACACCCCCTCTCAGGCCCAAGGTCAAGGCCCAAGAGGAAGCGCCCTTGGAGTACTCTAGAAGGCCCATGTGAAGCCCACCCGCATCAGCTTGCGGGTTAAGTTAGGAAACTTGTAACCGACCCAGCTAGGGTTTGAGTCCTCTCCGGGTAGAACTCGAGACCTGGCTATCTATATAAGGCCAGGAGAGCCCCCAAGGAGAGGACCAAGTAATAACGCACGACCAAAAAGCCTCGGAACTCGAGATCTACTCTCGATTCGAGCAACCTGTAACCGATCTAATCATCCAATACAGATCAACAGAAGGCAGGAGTAAGGGTTTTACCTCTTCGAGGGCCCCGAACCTGGGTAAATCTCGCCTCCTGTCAAGCCGACGATTTCACCAGCGCTCATGACTTCTCCCAGTCGAAACCCGATAGGGTCACCTGAGGGATTTGTGGAGTCAGAGATTCGACAGGAACTACTGTTAATTAAGGTGTTCCTTTTAATAGAACACCGGAGCAAAGCATTAACACTCCATGAACACATGTGATCCTCACATCGCAGCCACCCCCTCCGGTTGTCCCAATTTCTGTCACTTCAGGGCCTCGGGTTCCGGACAACGATATGTGTAAACAACTTGCAGGTATGATCAAGAAACAATAATTATCATCGTGATTCAATAACATGTTCAGATCTGAGATCATGGCACACGGGCCCAAAGTGGCAAGCATTAAGCATAAAAAGTTGCAACAATGTCAATAACACTAATAGAGGACACTAGGCACTATGCCCTAACAATCACAACATTATTACATGAACGATTTCATCCAATCCCTACCATCCCCTTCAGCCTACAGCGGGGAATTACTCACACATGGATGGGGAAACATGGATGGTCGATGGAGAGGCGTTGGTGATGACGATGGCGATGATCTCCTCCACTTCCCTGTCCCGGTAGGGTGCCAGAACAGGAACTTTTGATCCCCGAATTGAGGTCCGGGACAGCGACGTCGCTCTGTTGTGTTTCTGTGGAATATGAGAAACCCCCTCGGGTTTTAGGGTTGGAGGCTACTTGTAGTCGAAAGAGGAGTCTGAGGGGGGCTCCGGGGGGCCCACACCCTATGCTGGCGCGGCCAGGGGGGACCCGCGCCAGGGGGGTGTGGCCACCCTATGGCCCCTCTCCTCGCCCCCTTCTGGCTCCCGGGGTCTTCCGGGGTGAAAACATCAATGGGCTCTTTTCGGGGCAATTTCCCGAAAGTTGATTTTTCTGCATACAAACAAGACACCAAAGTAATTCTACTGAAAACAACGTTAGTCCGTGTTAGTTGTATTAAAAACACGTTTTCGATGTATCAATCATTTACACTTTATACATGAATTATGCGGGTTGTTCAAGTGTGCAGGTACTTCAATGGAGGAATTTAAGAAGAGGCTATTCTTTTTGTCACTTAAGGACAAAGCAAGGGAGCGCTATGATCTACTAGATGATCCTCATCATTTGGAGTGGAAGGAGCTCGAATCTCTATTTTATTCTAAATTTTATTCTTCTCATGAACTCTATTTAGATAGAAATTACATTTATAATTTTTGGCCTCGTGATGGATAAAGCATTGCTCAAGCTTGGGGAAGACTGAAAATATTAATACTTAAATGTCCTAACCATGAGCTTCCTAAGGAAAGAATTGCTACTAATTTTTATGCAAGGCTTTCACGACATTACATGGATTATCTAGATGCATGTTCACAGGGTTATTTCTCAAGTAAGAAGGTTGAAGCTAAATGGGATCTTCTTGAAACAATTGAAACCAATAATGAAGGTTGGAATAATGACAAAGGTAAAGAATCAGGTATAAACTATGAGTATGATTGCATTAAGTCTTTCGCTGAAACTACTGATTTTCAAGAGCTTAGTGCTAAATATGGTCTTGATCCTCAAATTATTATTGGTTGGTATAGATCCTTTGCTTCTTATATTAATGTTCATAAATAAACTGGGGACATATATCATGAACCTTTTAAAGACACTTGCATGAAAAATGAAACTGTTATTAATGATTGCAATGAACATGCTCAAACTTCTAAAAGTACTATTTCTTATAAGAATGTTGATTTTTGTGGAGCACTTAGACCTTGTGAAAAGAATCAAACCAAAGAAGAATATTGCATCCATCATAGGAATGAAAAAACTGGAAAGTGGGACATGGCTTTAGATGATCTTGGTAAAAGAGTTTGTGCCCTCTATCCTTTTATATGTGAACTTTGCTGTAAAGTGGGTCATTTTAATTTTCAATGCTTAAGACATGATAGTAGCCTTTCGAATCCTATGAGTACTGCAAGTTTGTATTGTGATGACATGATCACCCCAATGAGCATGATGAACTTACTTTATTTTTGGGGGTGTGAAGAGTTATTAAGAAAACTTCTTTGGTAGATATGAGTGCTCTTGATATGAATAGTGTCCTGCATGGTTGTCATCTTTATTGTGTTAATAATTTCCACACAAATACTTACATACAAAATATTATAAAAGAGGAGAATTTACCAAAATATGACAGGGATAATATTTGTTTTCATCTTATTAATGAAGAGGAGGAATCCTCCAAAGTTCTTCCAATTGTTTCTGACAATAAACCAAGGTATGTGGAGAAGCTTCCTTTCAAGCCTCTTCCTCTTATAGAGAGGAAGAAGAAGAAGAAGAGGAGTGAAAGGAGAGAGGTAGAGGTATATCCTCCTAAGCATGTGTCTCCTATTATAGTTTTTGATGAGTCTGAACTCGATGATCTTCCTATGCCTGTTATTTATGAAAGTGATCATGATTGGGAGAAACACACTACTTTTGATATTGAAAATCTCTTTGGTACCAATTCTAAAAATGATGATAATTTCTGTACTATTAGTACCATCCATGTCCCTTACAATGATGATATAGAAAGCTCTGAGCTTGTGGATGATGTCTTTGAAAATCCTTTTGCTATTGATGATATCCTTGATACATCTCTTTCTAAAAATGGTGATATGTTTACAAATGAATGCACTTCAAAAGATAACTATTATATTGCCTATGATGATACTATGCCTCAAGTCTTTGATAACTATTATAAAAGATGCTATAACATAGGCTATGATTAAAATTATCCTTATGAAACTTGTCATAGTTATGGAGGGATTACCCAAAACCATCTCCCTAATATACAACTTGTCTATCATGTTGGAGTTCTTTATGATGGTTATAATGATTATGATTTTTTTGGTCCACCTACTATCGAGGAGAAAATTAATTATGATTGCAATATGCCTCCTATATTTTATGATTATGGTGATGAGAATAATAATGATAGCTATTTTGTTGAATTTGCTCCCACTACTATTAATAAGAATGACTATGCTTATGTGGAGAGTATTAATTCTTTTATGCATGTGGCTCATGATAAGAATGTTTTATGTGATAGTTATATTCTTAATTTTATTCATGATGCTACTAAAAGTTATTATGAGAGAGGGAAACATGGTTTTATGCATCTCAACAATATTAAGTTTCCCCTCTTTATGTTGAAATTTTTGAAGTTGCACTTATTTTGTCTTCCTATGCTAGTCACTTCGTGCTTCGTTGACTTGTTTTTCTACAAGATTCTTTTTCATAGGAAGTGGGTTAGACTTAAATGTGTTTTATATTTGCTTCGTGATGCTATCTTATTGTGCTTTAACTCTTATTCTTATGTGAGCATCTTTTAAAAATCACTATGCCTAGCTGAAAGGCGTTAAAGAAAAGCGCTGTCGGGAGACAACCCGTTTTATTTCTCTGTTTCAACCCGTTTTCTTTTGTGTGCTTTGCACCTGGGTTTTGTCTATTTCCTTAGACACCCCGCTGTATCTTTTTTTTTGTGTTTTTTTTTTGAGCCAAGTAAAGCCTCTAGTGGAAAGTTGAAGCTATATTTCGGATTTCTGCGCAGGAAACAGATTTCTGCTGTCCACTGTTTATTCTGTATAAAATCACAGAAAATTCAAAATGACCTGAGTTTTTTTGTACGTAATCCTGGGCTGCATACGCAACTTTTCTTAGCTGACCACTTTTGATTTGAGCAACAGAAGATTTTCTAAAAAAAATCATCTTTACCTCCCGTCTTGTTTTGACAGATTTCTGCCAATAATTGCATTTGCATCTTAATCTCTTTCTTTTGGTGTTCTTTTGAGAAAAAGAGTTTTAAAAGAAGTTGTGGAAGTAGCTAATGTGTTTTTGAGTGTTACGCTTGTGTTTAAACTGAACCATGTGAATTTATTATTTCGATTGCACTAACGTTGCTAATGAAGACTGTGACAAGTTCGGTGTGAAGGAAGTTTTCAAGGGTCAAGAGAAGAGGATGATATGATGTGATCAAGAGAGTGAAGAGCCTAATCTTGGGGATGCCCCGGTGGTACATCCCAGCCAAATTGCAAGAAGACTCAAGCGTCTAAGCTTGGTCATGCCCAAGGAATCCCCTTCTTCATCGACAAATTATCAGGTCACTTCTAGTGAAACTATATTTTTATTCAGTCACATCTTATGTGCTTTACTTGGAGCGTCTTTTATTTTTGTTTTTAGTTTGTTTGGTTTTATTTGCTGTAATAATTGGTTGGATCTTATCATACTTGTGTGGGAGAAGAAACTGTTGTTTTAAGTAGAACTTATAATGGTGCAAGTAGAAGCTTGTTCAGACTGTTGCTAGAACTTTTTCATGGCATGCTAAATGTTATTTTAGTTCTAAAGACTTGTGATGCTGAGTAGCATGAATAGACTCAAATAGCTGAGAGTGCTTAATATGTCATTGAAAGATTCATGAGTTGTTCTTGTCATAAGGAAGCATAAATTTATGGTATTCTCTTTCAAATCTTTTATTTGGTTGACTTGGCGCATGCTCACACCATGTTTATGACTATGAACCAGTCACTAATAGCCTCCATGACCACTTAGTTTTTTAACTATGATACCGCTTATGCTTTATTTAATGATGTTTATGTCGTTGTGCATGATTATGGCTCTTATGCTCTCTTGATTTGTCGCTCCCAGTCTTTTGCTAGCCTCCACATGTACTGAGTATGAGCTCTACTCGTGCATCCAACTCTCTTAAACCAAAGTTTTTCCCATTGTGTCTACCATACCTACCTGCATGTGGTATTTAACTGTCACTCCAACTAAATTGCTCATGTGTTACCTTTAAACCCTTCAAAATTACTCCTTCTTTATGTTCCTGTTTTTGCTCATGAGGACGTCAATAGAGAATCTTTATCTCACTTGTTGATTGGATTTCACACCCTGTACTAGTGGCTTCATCCTCTTATCCAAATGATAGAAGAGATGGCAGCGGGGTTCCCAGCCCCAAATTAATACACAAAAAATCTCTTCACTATTTTTGCCCCTTATTAATCAGTCAAAGCATAATTGTGTAAACAAAAGAGAAGGAGAGATGACCTTCTACCCAGATGCGTCCTTCACATGGGAGCCGCTCTTGTGAATCCAGTTGGCTGGTGACGTACTGTATTTTATGTTTACCATTCGTTGACATTAGCATACATCTCCCAAAATATAGACACTCCTCCATGGTATGTGATTGTTGGCAGGAACCCGAGGATTCAGTTAGCCATGGTTTGTGAAAGATGAATGGGAGGAGTGTCAAAATTTTAATACCTCTGTTTAATAAAATAAAAATCTCTAGCACATGAGTTATCCCTGCTTCCCTCCGCGAAGGGCCTTTATTTTACTTTTATGCCGAGTCTCCATCTTCTAACTTTATGCACAGTTGAGAGAGAATTTTTGCCATTTTGAGTTCTATGCGCATTTGTCCCATAAACATCAATAATTACTTCATCATGTGATATTGTTTGTTCTTAAATTATTTGATCTAGTCTTCCTCATGAACTTTGAAGGTGTCCTGGCATTTATGTTTTGCCCCACTCTTAAGGACTAGCGAATTATTACTTTTCCATGCTTTCTCTGTACCTGAAACAAAACGTTTATCTTTCTTTTCATTATTAATCATGATCCTTTATTTGAGATACTCTTCATGATGAAAAGTGATTTCTTTGCTTTATTATTAAAGTTCTATTTATCATGTTTGTCTTTGAAGTTCTACGATCTCAGCTTACATATGCCTTTACATTTTTATGATCAAGATTATGTTAGTAGCATGTCACATCAGAAATTATTGTTTTATCATTTACCCACTCGAGGACGAGTAGGAACTAATCTCGGGGATGCTTGATACGTCATAAACGTATCCTTAATTTCTGATGTTCCATGCTGTTTTCATGTTGTTTTCCACATGTTTTCCTTACACTTTATGTCATTTTTATAGATTTCCCAGGACTAACCTATTGACAAGATGCCACGGACCAGTTCATGTTTTCTGCTATTTTTAGTTTCAGAAAAGTTGTTCAGCAAATATTCTCGGAATTGGGCGATTCGAAAGCCAGAAGTTTTAGAAGTCCCGGAAGCATCCAGAAGTCCCAAAGAGCCCCGGAGGGGGGGCCACAGGGTGGCCACACCATAGGGTGGCGCCACTACCCCCTGGCCGCGCCACCAGGTGGTGTGGGCCCCCTGGCAACTCCGTGGCACCACCTTGTCGCCTATATATACTCCCCGATGCATAAACCCTAGGGGAATCGATATTTTCCACAAAATACATCCGTAGCTCCACCGCCACCGCCAACAAGTTTCGAGGGACAAATCTTTGTTCTGGCACCCTGCCGGGACGGGGAAGTTCCCCCGGAACCATCTCCATCGACTCCACCGCCATCTCCATCGCCGTTGTTGTCTCCTATGATGAGGAGGGAGTAGTTCTCCCCCGAGGCTAAGAGCTCTACGGTAGCTATGTGGTTCATCTCTCTCTCCCATGGTGTGATCTATATGTGATCGTGAGCTTTGTAATCTAGTTGAATAAGTAGATGTTACTCTTCATCTTGTGCTACTCAAGTGTTTTATTAATATGAACTTTGGAGTCACCTTGTCCCGCGGTGTGAAGGTGACAGTGTGCACACCGTGTGTGTCTCCTCTTTGAATTGTGGTATTTTTCTAGTACCTTCTAGGGCGCTCATAGTGACAGCGTGGGGTTAACTAGACGTGGGAATGCTTACTTCAAGGAATGCTTTTTGCAGCCCTACGCAATGATTAGTGTTCGTTATCCAACCGGAGAGGGTTAAGAGTAGCATAGTGAAGAGAAGATATTTAGTTATTCAATTATGTGATCATTGTTGAGAGTGTCCACTAGTGAAAGTAGGATCCCTAGGCCTTGTTTCCAAGCATTGAAACACCGTTTTCCGCCTGTTCTGCTACATGTTTGCTTGCTGCCATATTTATTTCAGATTGCTATTATTACTTATAACCATCCATATTGCTCGCATTTCACTATCTCTTCGCCGAACTAGTGCACCTATATACCTGAAAAGTATATTGGGTGTGTTGGGGACACAAGAGACTTCTTGTATCTTAATTGCAGGGTTGCTTGAGAGGGATATCTTTGACCTCTACCTCCCCGAGTTCGATAAACCTTGGGTGATCCACTTAAGGGAAACTTGCTACTGTTCTACAAACCTCTGCACTTGGAGGCCCAACACTGTCTACAAGAATAGAAGCGTGCGTAGACATCAGAACTCCACGCCGAGGACTTGATGCTTCTCGAGGAGGCGAGAACCCGAGCCTCCACCCGCGCCGCTCGGTATCAGCAAGGCCTCCGGCGCTACCATAGCAACACCATCAGGCCACGCACACTGGAGGTGGGCGACCTGGTCCTGAGGAGGATTCTCTCCCGAGAGGGCTTGCACAAGCTCTCTCCCATGTGGAAGGGGTCGTACCATGTAACGCACATCACGAGACCTGGTGCGGCACGACTGGATACTGAAGACGGCACGTATGTGCCAAACCCGTGGAACATCCAGCATCTGCGGAAGTTCTACCCTTGGTGTTTAGTTCTTGCTCGCTCCACGTGCCTCTCCTAGGCCCTGGTGACGCACCCTCGAGAGGACCCCGTGACACCACGGTAAAAACGACACCAGGGCCTCCATGAAGGTCTCAAGGGGCATCTCATCAGGCGGCCGCTCGGCCATAGAGAGCCTCTACCCACACAAGTGGGAAGTCGCATGGCAAATCTTTGCACCCGAGCTCGCGCGAGTCTCAGCCCCATGATGATGGGAGTCTTGTGTCCACAAGGGACGTCAAGTGCTTCTTGGGGACCACAGGGTCATGACATCCCCAAGCGTGTGTTGTAGAGCCTCACCCTAGCAGTAAAACTTTTATCCCTGCCAATAACACTTGTCTGTCGGCAAGCCTCTCTTTCTTTCTTCGAGAGCATGCATCTGCCTCTCCTTCCCGAGGACACCTCGCGAGCGGGGGCTGGGATCGGTACCCGTGCACGGGTAAGACCCAATCAGAATAAATCCAAGTGGTAGAGCTATGTCTAAACGGGTCGCTACCGTGCACGACACCTCATCAAACCCTTGGTGCTGATTTCCTCTCGAGGCATCCACGAGAAGAGTGCCAGACACGTACTCTCGCTCACTGCAGAAACAAGCCCCTACCTCCCGAAGAACCCAAGTGCAAACCTCTCACGAGGAAAAGAAGAATGCCTCAAGAGGGGCAGTGGCAAAGACATTTGCGGCAAACGGCTCACCGCGACAAGGACTCCAAAACTCCCAGAGCTAAGTTCAAAAATCCTTTCCGCTGGCTCTCCAAAGAATCCACTCACAAGTAGTAACGCAAAATCGCATTTCCTTTATATTTCATACATGAGATACATTCGAGTACATGGAAATGCCGTAGGTTTGTCGCGAAGACAAAAATATGCTAGAACCAGGAAGGAGCTATTCCCCTTTTGTGGCTATCGAAGGAAGAAAAACTGCAACCAGCCTCAGCCGAACCTGTCTTCGCCACAGCTGCGAGACATGATCGACCGAAGAGAAGCAATGGAGGCGACAAGGATAAGGAGGAAGAAGAGGAGACTGGACGAAGGAACCCAAAGGCCTTCCGCCGCTCGCTGAGCCCAGATCGTCGCTCTCCTTCTTGACGGCCGGCGGATCTTCCTCATCCTCCTCTTCAGCAGCATCATCTTCGTCATCGTCGTCGTCACCCTCCTCGTCACTGCTCTCACTCTCGATGTAGCACTCCACGCGCTCGCCGCGATTCCCGAAGATCTTCACGAAGAGGCGGTCCAACCCGTCGAGGCGGAGGTGGAGGACTTGACTCTCCTCCAGCCGTTAGGCACGAGTGAAGGTCTTCCACCCCCTTTCCAGCGACGGGTGACCCGTGGAGCAAAACTCCGCCGATGCCCACCAAGGCCCGTTGATACAACCCACCACCTGGAGCCAAAAGCCGCGGGGCAGGTTGCGCTCGACGGAGGCAGCAAAGGCATCGGGGAGTCGCAGCTGACTGTGGAGGCGACCACAGAGGGCCACCAAGAACTCGTGCTCCGGCACGCGGGCGTCCTCTGCCCAGCGGGGGAGGGAGCTCCCCATCACACCACGCCCACGGGGATCACGGCCACCTCGACCATGACGAATCCCCGCGCTCGCTCCACCCTGGTCAGACGACCCCTCCGTCAGGGGGCGACGGCGGTGCCCAGAGACGAGCCTCTGTCGCGACCTCCGCGGGCCATGATTGGTCCCTCTTTCTTTCTGTCCGTGGGTGGAAAGCGGCAGGAGAGGAAGACTAAGGTGAAGTTGGAATGGGAGAGGGGGCGCCCCCTCCTCCCATTTATGCCAAGTCCAAGAGACGACACTACACTCGGTTGGCCTTCCACCGGCTCGAGCACAGAGGTAGAAGGGGCCATGTCCCAAGGGGACGTGACCGGACGACGAGGCACTTGCTGCTCTGTGCCGCCCGGTCAGAGCAGTAATTGCGATGAGACGCTTTCTCCACGCGGGGAGATCGTGGGTTTTCCCTGCGAACCATCGCACCACGTGGAAGGTTGAGCCTGCATCCTGGGGGGCCAGCCCGCTCTGCTAAACACGCGCGTCATGAGCTCCGGGGCTACTGTCGGACCCACGGATACCAGGGTATCCTAGGCCGTCTACTGCTGGCCCAGTACATGGGGCACGGAAGAAGTCCGTACCCGCCCATCAGGACATGGAGAACCCCTTAACTATTCTCCCCCAAGGTTAGCCCATTGAAGAGGAGATCTCCAAGGGATCTCCGCTGCGCATCGCTGGGGAGGAGTCCTGCTCGGACCCTGCTCCTTCTGGAAGGAACCTCGCCCGCTGGGAGACAACCCATGTGAGGGTGACGTTCTGACCTCTGCGCGGATGACGAAGCCACCGCAGGAGACAAGATGGCTTTGACAGTTGGCATTCTCGTGTATGACGCGCAGAGCTCCGCTGCGCGCACCAAAGCCCCGTCCGTGGCTTTCCTCTTTGGTACAAGAAGACCAAGTCCACGCTAGAAGACAAGGGCGGCGTCACCAGGATCCCTCACCGTGACGCCGTGGACGGCACAGTTCTCCCCGGCGACCAAGACTGCGCAGGAGGCGCAATGTACGGGGCGCTCCCCCCTTTGGCACCTTGTGGTATCCGTTTCCCGCCAAGTGAGCGGGAAACATGTCCGATCGCCAATATAAGTAGACCACCTCTATCTTCTCGAGAGGGGAGGAACAAGAGAGAGAACACCAAGTAGGTAGATTGCCAGAATCCCCCGTTGTACTGTAACCTTCACGGTGCAATCAACCAGACAAGCAGGAGTAGGGTTTTACACCATCACGGTGGCCTGAACCTGGGTAAGTCCCTCGTGTCGTAATTGTTTCCCTTCGAGAGCTCCCCTCTTGAAGCCTCCGAAGGTGCGATTGAACGTGGTTAGCCACAGTGTTCGAACCTTTGAGTGCTACCCTGTCGTTTATAGATAACCCTCTCCGACAATGTTCTCCTTAAGACTCTCTTTCTCCATGTTACTTACATCTCCTAGATTAGATCTTTGCCCTACGGGTGTCCTTCGCTTAGGAATTTTTTTGTTTTCTATGCTACGAACCCTACATCTCCGGACCGTATCCAATGGTGACACCACTTTTGCCTTCACGCTGGGAAATCTTTAGGGTCGGAGACTCCGCGAAGATGCCACCATCTTTCTCGCCAGAGAGCACGTATGTCTGTGGTGCTTCGAGTGTAGGGAAGTTGCCAAAAGTCCGGAAACTCCGCCCCCTGCGCACTGGAGAATCCGGAAACTCTCCACACACATTCCGGAGTGGTACCAGTGGGTGACACCAACATGTTCTTCACTCAAAATTCCTGACCCTGGAGACTCCGTCCTGGAAATACATCCCAGCAACTCTAGCTCTTGTATTTCTCTTTGATATTTTTGGAGAATTCACTACCATTACATCCCAGCAACTCCAGCTCTTGTAGTTCTCTTTGATATTTTTGGAGAAGTCACTACCATTAATAAAATTGTCATTTGACCATAAAACATCAACACACGTTAAAATAATACTAGTGTTTTTAACAAACACACAAAACAAGATTTAGGCGGACTTGCGCTTTCAATCTCGCCCTTTTTGGTGTTTGATGACAACACAAGTATTTTCAATGATAATTGTTGCTTAGACAAAGCTTTGGAAAATATAGATGGGCTCCTCCTTGACGTGTGCACCAATGGAACACAATCAACAAGGTTCCAAGCCCCCCCCCTATGTTTTACAAACTTACATCATACACAAAAATATAATGAATAATACAATTGCATATATAAAGGTAATACAAGTAAAGCATTAAAGTATTAGCACAACCATAGATAGCTTCACACGCATAGTCTCTCCACACACAAACGAAAGTTCACTAAGAGTGAAATTCAAATCCAAATAAGATAAAGGGAGACACAAACTATAAAAAGCAAATCAAGTTCAAAAGCTTGTGCTCCGAGCAACCCTTGCAAATCTCCGCGAAGTCTAGATAGCCACTTACCCCCCTTTGGCATCGAGACACCAAAAAGGAAAAAAATAGCAACTACACGCAATCCAAAGGATCAATCTTCCTCCTCCTCTGAGTCCTCGTCCTCAACATCATCTTGAGCATCCTCATCATCATCATAGGACTGATATTCCTCTTCATCTTCCGCATCCTCTTTCTCTTCTTCTTCCATAAGATCCTTGCCACGGTTGTTAGACGAGGAAGGAGCTAAAGTGACCTCATCAAAATTACCCCAAGGAAACGAGGAGGTGTTTGACTCATGATAGGACATGGTCTAAGACTCAGTAACAGGTTCAAGAGGAGGGGTCTTCACTATGCTAACATGGTCCTGAAGATCCTTGATCATCTTCTTTAATTCTCTCCTTTACTTGTACGCCTCATGGTTCTCCTTGTGGACAACAATAGTCATGCAAATGATGTTGCGCTGGAACCATGTGAGTTTCTTGTGCTCGGATTGAACCTCTTCCTTGCCATGAAGACGAGGAGGAGGGTCAACATTCTTCCTCCTAGTCCTAGGGGCATCATCAAACATAGAGAGGTCCTCTTCCTAACTGAAAGAACCTGAAGAGAACCGACCCTGTGAACAGTCCCAGTCAGCAGTCCAGGAGCCCGATCAAGGATGAGCTTCATCACATAAGGAGAATACACAGGAACCTTATTTGGCTCAAGAAATGGCATGATAGATCTATTCTTTGGTGAAGTCCATGCCATCAATCTCGTAGCCCTCACAGTCTTCTCCAGCACGGTTGCATTTGAAGGCAAGGTGAAAAAGGTTCACCAAACCACCACAGATAGCATCCACATTACCAACCTGAGGAGCAACGTCGCAACGGAAGAGACGAAGGAGAATGTTGTAGACCCCGCTTCAGATCCTTGTTGGTGCCCACACTAGTCAACTTATCATAGAGAGGATCCAACTTCCTCTTGTTGTAGACAACACCGTGAACATGCATCCTCTTACCCAAGTTGTGACCATGGAGGGGATAGCCTAGAAGGTGATAGAGCCTCAAAATGGAAGACTCTCACTTGAGAGGGCCAGTCATCCATGTCAAAGATATGTCCTCATCCTATCCAAAGGTAACAGTAGCAAAGAACTGCTGAGCAGCATTGACCTTGTAATTCTGTTGAATGCCAACAAGCTTCTCAATACTGAGCTTCTTTTTCACCCAAATAGCTTCCTCGAAGTACTCCTTGATGCCAGAGCCTCTAAGTTGATAACCTTTTGCCCACAAACTGGATGACTCAGCGTGTTATAGATCTCAATCTAAATGAGCTCATGTTCCTTCCTCCAATAGTTAGGGTTTTGAGACATGCGAGCCATGGTGTAGAACGGTTGCACCCTCATTGCTCTACACTCACTCTTGCTCATGCCCTTCAAAGTGGTGATCCTGTCAAAACGGGCCTTCTTCTCCACTTCTTGCCTCTGATTCTCAGCAATAGCCTCTTGCCTACATGTTCTTGCCTCAAAGCCCTTCTCCGAATCTGAGTCCATGTCTCTGGATCGGTGACAAGATAGTTCTATGCATGAGCACGGTAAGGACGTCGCTTCCTAGGTGGCTGATTGGGGTTGGAGGAGGAGGCCTTGGTATTTTTCCCTAAAAACAACCAAACAACAAGAAGAGAGAGCCAAAGACAAGCATGCATGCCTTGGAAACATGTGGAAAAACTATATGGAGATGTTTAGTATCAAATTGGAGATTCTGCACCGGAGCCTCCAGCCTCAGGGGCGGAATCTCCGGCCTACCGGAGTCTCTGGTCCAGAGAACCGGAGTCTCCGGCCCTGCAGCAGAAACTTCGATGCAGATTCAAGAACTTGCTTCTAACTATCTCAAGATGGTTTCTAGAATGGACAATATTCACCTAAAAGAGTTCTACCACCAAGAACTGGGACTACATCTCAACAAAATAACACATTTAGGTCAAACCCTAGAAGGAGAGAGAGATATGAGGAGAATGGAGTACCCTGGTCAGACATGGTGGAGCTCCAAGTGCGGGGGGGGGGGAGAATATTCCCCCTCGAGGAGGAGTGGGCGAGGCCTGGCGGAGGCGGATTCCAGCGGCGAGGAGCGACCGGAGGAGGTCTTGGAGAGGTGGCAGCAACACATGAGCTGTTGAGGTCGGGGGTGGATGAGGGATTGTGAGCAACCCCCTCCCCCCACCCCAATCCCCTTTCAGACTCTGCGGAAACCGCCAGGACGGACTCTTCGGCCTAAGCCCTGGAGTCTCCGGTGTACCAAAATTTCCGTGCTTAGGGCAGAGACTTTGGCCAGACCGGATTCTGGTGTTGCACACCGGAGTCTCCGGCCCCAAATCTCCAAAAATCCCAGAAAAGTCTTTATGACATGCATGTGGCTATGAACCATTTGCTTTTTGGTAGTTTTGGCTTGGGATAAGAAACATAACCTGGAATGGTACTTCACACTCAAAACTTGCAAGATCCAAATGATTAAAATCCAAGATTTGAGTGTGTTTTCCATGAAACCAACCAACTCACAAAGAAATCCAATAAAATCAAATAATAACCAAATAAGAACCAACTTTTCAAGAGAAGAGGTTGGTGGCCTAAGCCACCATGTAAGATATTATGGTATGACACCGCGAACATATATATTGGGTGCATTGCCAATTCTCAACATTTTAGCTCACAATTCAACATTACAAATAGAGAGATAACAATGAATTTTTGCTTTGGGAATAATTGGGGGGGGGGGGGGGGAGAACCCAATGTGTTAGGATAACACTCCCCCTATGTCCATGCCTACACCTAAACCCAAACACATAGTCAACTATAGGTGTGTGTGCAAGATCCTCAAGACAAACTCCTTGAATTGATGATAATTAGCTCATTCCTCAAATATATGAATCTTGAATCATCTAGAGGCTTCGTGAATATGTTCGCAAGATTATCCTTTGTTGGGACATAGGCTAGCTCAATATCACCTCTTGCCACATGATCCCGGATGAAATGATGATGGATCTCAATATGCTTCGTCCTTGTGTGTTGCACGGGGTTGTAGGCGATCTTTATGGCACTCTCATTTTCACATAAAAGAGGCACTTTCTCCAAGTGAACATCGTACTATTTGAGGGTTTTCTCATCCATAGCAATTGGGTTTAAGTACTAGAGGCTGCCACATACCGGCTTCGGTGGTGGAGACAGATATACAATTTTGCTCTTAAAAGACCAACTCACCAAAGACCTACCAATGAATTGGAAAGCCCCGAAAGTTGATTTCCAATCATCTTGATCACCGGCCCAATCCGAGTACGTGTACCCCTTGTGAGAAAATTGTTCCCCCTTTTGGTACCACAAACCAAATCTTAAGGTATGAACCAAATACCAAAAGATCCTATGGACCACCGTCAAATGGCTTTCCTTAGGAGCCGCTTGATACCTTGCACACACTCCTACACTCAACACAACATTGGGCCTAGATACACAAAGGTAAAGCAAAGAACCAATCATAGAACAATACAACTTTTGGTCCACATCTTTACCATCCGAATTGCGCTTGAGATGACATTTGACTTGCATTGGGTAGACCTTATCTTTAGCAACTTGGAAGTTAAACCTCTTGAGCATGTCTTGGGTATACTTGGCTTGAGAAATGAAAGTCCCACGAGCCAATTGCTTGATCTCAAAGCCAATGAAGGATTTGAGCTCTTCCATCATAGACATCTCAAACCTGTCAGTCATAAGCTTTGAGAATTCATCATTGAAAGCTTTGTTAGTTGAGCCAAAGATAATATCATCCACGTAGAGTTGGCATATGAAAAGATCTCCTTTACCCTCTTTGTGAAAATGGTGGGATCGATTTGTCCCACTTCAAAACCACAGTCTTGCAACAACTCTCTAAGGTGCTCATACCACGCACGTGGAGCTTGTTTAAGTCTATAGAGTGCCTTAGAGAGCTTGTAGACATGGTTAGGGAAGTTTAGGTTCTCGAACCCAGAGGTTTCTTAACATATAACTCCTATTTCAATGAACAATTTAGAAAAGCACTTTGGACATGCATTTGTTGCAATTTAAAGTTATGCAAAGATGCATATGCAAGGAGGATACAGATGGACTCAAGACGAGCCACAGGAGAATAGGTTTCATCAAAGTCAATGCCTTTGACTTGAGTGTAGCCTTGATACACCAATCTTGCCTTGTTCCTCACAACAATACCATGCTCATCTTTCTTGTTCTTGAATATCCACTTGGTTCCAATAACATTTTGGCTATATTTAGGCTTCTCAACTAGCTTTCAAACTTTATTGCGCTCAAAGTTATTGAGCTCATCATGCATATATTCCAACCAATCCGAATCTTTAAGAGCCTCAAACACTTTCTTTGGTTCTACGATGGATATGTGATCTTGATGCTCACTAAATATTAGTAGCCAAATACACAATGCATCCTCCTAGGCCCATAAAGGTGAAGTGTCATGTAGTCGATGTTCACATGACACCACTAGAAGAATAACACCACAACTTAAATATCAAACCACTAGATATTACTTCAACATAATTCCACTACTAACATCTTGACTTCTCCCATGTCCTCAAGAACTAAACGATCTAATCACAAGACATCATATGGATCATGATCACAAGTGATATAATGATGAATAACAATCTGGTCATAAAGTGCAAACACTGATAATTCTCATAAGCTTCAACTACTAACAACTAATCCACACCGGGAGAGAGATCTAATGATGAACAACTATATAGAACCCTAATCGTTACAGCGGGACGAAGATGGATGGTGAGGGTGATGGTGCTGGTGATGATGATGATGATGATGATGACAATCTTGATGATGCCCAAAGCGATGACGGTGATGATGGTGATGATTTCCCTTCTCCGAGGAGGAATTTCCCCGGCAGATTTCTCCCTACCGGAGAGCTTTTCTCTCTTTGTTATTTTCTTCCCCGAGGAGGCGGCAAAATATTTCCTCGATGGTTCTCTGAGGCTTAGGGTTCCCTCGGGATGAAGTACACGAAAGGAGGCGGCCAGAGGTGGGCCAGGGTGGCCACACCACCCCCAGGTGCGACCAGGGGGTCGTGCCCCCTAGTGGTGTGGGACCTTGGTGGCCCCCTCCGGGTATCCTCATTGTTGGCTCCCTCTTCTTGACTTCTAAGACTCCTCCGATGCCCCCCTTCTTCTTCTGATATTCTGAAATAGGGTATCTTGACAGTGCTTTTTCTACTAGGTTTCTGGACCCGGTGTTTATTCTCCAATAATTATTAATTAAACATGCAAAATAAGATGAAATAACATAAGTAATGCATCATATCATGAAATATATCGATGAATAACATAAAATTAAGATATAAAATAGTGATGCAAAATGGACGTATCAACTCCCCCCAAGCTTAGACCTCGCTTGTCCCTAAGCGAAACTGAACTCGGTAAACATGACCACAGGTTTATGGAGTGAGGCGTCGATAAATAAAATATGGACAAGAAGCATCACATCTATCAATACACAAGTCATTCTAGACAACAACTTCCTCTCATATAATTTAACTTGAAACAAGTCGAGGAAATCACAATAAATGTGCAAAATGGAAATCATAATTGGTGAAGGCAAACTTCGTTCTTGGTCAGAGAACAATTAACCAATTGTACTTATCTTTCGATCAAAATCTTTATATTAGAGCTTATATTGGAGAGTTTAACATCCTCAATCATAACAATTTCTTTACAGTCATTTTTAACTTTCAAAGTGATATTCATTCAGATCAAAACATTTGTACTGAACAAGGAAGGATAAAGCACATGATTGAGTAAATCAACATATATATGGATGGATCACAAAAACGCAAATGCTTGCTTAAGATATAAAGGAGTAGGTTTAATGACTCAACATAAAGGTAAAAGATAGGCCCTTCGTAGAGGGAAGCAGGGATTAACTCATGTGCTAGAGCTTTTCATTTGATAAACAGAGGTATTGAAAACAATTTTGAGAGTGGTGTATGTTTATGTCAACGAATGGCAAACAGAAAATGCAGTACGTCACAAGCCAACTATACCTTACAAGAGCGGCTCCCATTGAAGGACACTAACTGAAATCAGTGGACCATCCCTCTTCTCTTTTGTTTTACACAATCATGCTTTAACGGATAAATCAGGGGCAAAAATAGTGAAGAGAATTTGTAATGATTAAGTTTTGGGGCTGGGCACCCCGCTGCCAGCTCTTCTAGCGATTGGATAAGCGGATGAAGCCACTAGTCCAGGTGTGTAAAGTCCAATGAACAAGTGAGATAAAGATTCTCTATTTGCGTCATCATGAGCTAAAACAGGGGCACAAAATAGGTGTAATTTTGAAACTTTAAAGGTAACACAAGCAATTTACTTGGAGTGGCGGTTAAATACCATATATAGGTAGGTATGGTGGACACAAATGGCATGGTTTTGGGGCTCAATATTTGTCTGCACGAGAAGCATTCCCTCTCAGTACAGTTTTTTGGCTAGCAAGGCTGGGTAGCAAGCATAAGAGTTGAGGGAAAACAAACAAATATACATATGATAGAACCAATCATGCAATCTTCCTTGGAAGTACAAACAATATTAACATGAGAATACTAAGCTTATGGGCCAACAAGAAAAAAAGATCATGGAATAGTATATCTACATGCAACTCCCTCTTTTCTACTTAAGCCTCAAAGTATTGTTGCTACTGACCAATGCTAAGTTTTCCAAAACCAACTAGATTAACTTTATTCTCCAATACTGATACCAATACTAATAACAAGATCAACCACATAACAAAAATTGCAATCTAAAATAAAGTGTAGAAAGTAAATGACGAAACTTCTCATTAATAATCCATAAAGACAACTCAAACCAAGGGATACATCGATAACCAACTAAAGGAGAGATACTTCCATACTGCAAACCATCCTATATGATAACTTCTCTACTCATGATATGACTCTACTAAAAAGTGAAAAGGTGAAAGATAAAGGTGTGATACCGCGACACTCCCCAAGCTTGGAACAAGCCAAGGAGATGCCAATACCAATGACGAATTAATTCTTCGGTGGTGGTGGTGAACTCTTCCCATCATAAGACTTCCAAGGTAAAGGCTCTTCATCAACAAATGATAACTTGGTCTCCAATATCCTAAAACTGGCAACAGAACTTATACGTTTAAACCTGTTCTCATACTCACAGTTTTGATTCTGCATGTCGTAGAGTTGTGCTTGTAATTTGCTGGTGGTCTCGGTGAGTGAGAAGATCTCCTCCCAAAGCTTTGAAATCCCCTTCTTATGTTCGGCGATCAGTTCCATCTTTATTCTGTGGATGATGTCCACTTCATGTTCCGCCATCTTCATGTACCAAAATACTTCTTGCTCCATCTCTTCCATCCTAGTTTCTAGGTTCCCTTCCCCTTTAGGACCCCGAACATCTTGTTTCTGCACCACCCCATCCTTAAGAAGAAATTCTTTGGGATGCATCTTCAACTCGTTCATGTACGGGTTGACGACATTCACAAAGAAAATGTACTTCTGAGGTCCGGAAGAGGACACCGTGTCTCTAAATCTGAAGATGAAATCTGGTAGAAACAGATCGAAATAAAAACACGACGAGAAAACGATATACGGACCTCGGGGTGGTCCGAGGGGTTATATAGCAAACATCTACGTAACAAAAGGAAAGTGCAGGTCGAAAACGGGTCAGAGTCGGGATCCAAGACGCTCACACCATAGGGTGGCACGGCCAGGGGTGGGCCCGCGCCCCCAGGTGGTGTGATGCCCTCGGGCACCTTCTCCTACCCTTCTTCGGCTCCATATTTTTCGTATTTTCCATAAATGTTAAAAATACAAATTGGAAAGTAATCCGCGAACTTATTCTTAACATAACTATTACCTATTAAAAAACAGACCCTGCAGTTTTTGGAATTTTCTCTCTGATAAACTTTTCCGAGGTCACCACTTGGATAGTATCAACATATTCATCATAAGAATCTCTGGAAATATAATGTTTGAGTCTTTGCCCATTCACCACTTGTGTAGTGTTATCTTTGAGGGAAGCAATTTTGATTGCACCCGAACGATACACTACTTCGATAACATAAGGTCCTTCCCATCTTGAGAGTAATTTTCTTGCAAAAAATCTGAGACGAGACCTATACAATAGAAATTTCTCACCAAAATGGAACACTCTTTTAAGAATTCTCCTATCACGCCATTGTTTAACTTTCTCTTTAAAGAGTCAAGCATTTTCATAAGCTTCACTTCTCTTTTCATCTAGAGAACTCAAGTCAAGCATTCTTTTCTTACCAGCAAGTTTAAAATCTTTATTAAGTTCTTTCACTGCTCAATAAGCTTTGTGTTCTAACTCTAAAGGCAAGTGACAAGCTTTTCCATAAACCATTTTATAAGGAGACATACCCAAAGAATTTTTATAAGCAGTTCTATAATCCCATAAAGCATCATTCAATTTATCATACCAATTTTTCCTAGATTTATTAACAGTCTTTTGCAAGATAGATTTAATTTATCTATTTGATAATTCAACTTGCCCAATGGTTTGAGGATGATAAGCTGAGGCAATTCTATGATTAACACCATATTTAGCAAGGGTTTTTCTAGAACCACCATGAATAAAGTCAGAACCTCCATGAGTCATAATATATCTACGCACACCAAACCTAGGGAAAATAACATCTTTAAGCATTTTTAAAGAGGTTTCACCATCAGCACTTTTTGCAGGTATAACTTCTACCCATCTAGTAACATAATCAAAATCAACAAGACTATGAGTGTAACCATTCGAAGGAGGAA
This sequence comes from Alopecurus myosuroides, assembly GCA_028641055.1. Classification (NCBI taxonomy): domain Eukaryota; kingdom Viridiplantae; phylum Streptophyta; class Magnoliopsida; order Poales; family Poaceae; genus Alopecurus; species Alopecurus myosuroides. Next base: position 139,455,657 of record CM054059.1, read on the forward strand.
ACAGACCCATAAAGTCAAATCCCCAACAATCAAAAGGTTCAATAACAAGAGAATAACTCATAGGCATTTCATTACGTCCATAAATATTACCAACTCTTTGACATTCATCACAAAATAAACAAATTTTCGTGCATCTTTAAAGAGAGTAGGCCAATAGAAACCTGATTGTAGAACCTTTTGTGCGGTGCTATCTCTAGCGTGATGTCCTTCATAAGCACTACGATAGCATTTTCTCAATATTTCACATTGTTCATATTCTGGAACACATCTTCGCATAATACCATCTACTCCTTCTTTATATAAGTGTGGGTCATCCCAAAAATAATGCCTCAAATCATAAAAGATTTTCCTTCTTTGTTGGGCTGTAAATGTTGGAGGCAAATAATTGGAAACAATAAAGTTAGCATAATCTAGATACCATGGACTAGCTTGGGAGTTTAACTTTATTGCAGCCAACTGTTCATTTGGAAAACTATCATTAACAGGAATAGGGTCATAAGCAATGTTTTCCAATCTAGACAAGTGACCAACAACAGGATTTTCAGCACCCTTCCTATCCACCGTATGCAAATCAAACTCTTTTAAAAGAAACACCCATCTAATAAGCCTAGGCTTAGCATCTTTCTTATCCATAAGGTATCTAATAGCAACATGATCAGTGTGAATATTAACCTTTGAATCAACAATATAAGGTCTAAACTTATCACAAACAAAAACTACAGCTGGGAACTCTTTTTCAGTGGTAGAATAATTCTTTTGAGCAGCATCAAGAGTCTTACTAGCATAATTAATAACATTCAATTTCTTATCTACTCACTATCCAAGGACAACGCCTACAACAAAATCACTAGCATCACACGTAATTTCAAAAGGCAAATTCCAATCAGGTGGTTGAACAATAGGAGTAGTAGTTAAAGCCTTCTTTAAAGTTTCAAAAGCTTCCTTACAATCATCATAAAAAACAAAAGGTACATCTTTTTGAAGAAAATTAGTAAGAGGCTTTGATATTTTAGAGAAATCTTTAATAAACCTTCTATAAAACCAGCATGACCAAGAACACTACGAATACCTTTAACATCCCTGGGACAGGGCATTTTCTCTATTGCTTCCACTTTAGCCTTATCAACTTCAATACCTCTTTCAGAAATTTTATGTCCAGAAACAATTCCTTCATTCACCATAAAGTGGCATTTCTCCCAATTAAGAACACGATTAGTTTCCTCACATGTCTGCACAACTTTATCAAGATTGTGCAAATAGTTATCAAAAGAAGTTCCATAGACGGATAAATCGTCCATGAATACTTCCACAATTTCTTCACAAAAACCATGAAAAATAGCAGACATGCATCTTTGAAACATAGTAGGAGCATTACACAAACAAAAAGGCATACGTCTATAAGCATAAGTTCCATAAGGACAAGTAAAAGTTGTTTCTCTTAATCTTGCTTCCTAACGGCGATTTGAGTAAGCCCAGAATAACCATCAAGAAAACAAAAAATGAGTTTTCTTAGACAACCTCTCTAGTATTTGATCAATAAAAGGTAAAGGATAATGATATTTCTTAGTATCCTTGTTAATTTTCCTAAAATCAATGCACATTCTATAACCAACTACTACTCTTTGAGGAATAAGCTCATTATTTTCATTAGGCACAACAGTCATTCCTCCCTTCTTAGGAACACAATGCACATGGCTTACCCATCTACTATCAGCAATAGGAAAAATAATACCAGCATCAAGGAGTTTTAATACCTCATTTCTTACCACTTCCTCCATCTTAGGAATTAAACGGTGTTGGTGTTCAACTACTGACTTTGCATCAGGTTCTGTATTAATAACATGATGACATATAGTAGGAGAAATCTCTTTCAAATCATGAATAGTATATCCAATAGCTCCACGGTGATGGTGCAGATCTTGCACTCGTTGGAATACCCCAAGAGAAGGGTGTGAAGAGCACATCGGTAGGAGTTTTCCTCTTAGTTAAGAACCAAGGTTATCAATCCAGTAGGAGAAGGAGGACCTTCGGAAGGTTGATGCCACTGACGGTGGTTTTGGTGCTTCACCGGTGTCAGCAACAATGTGGAACCTGCACACAACTCAACCAAAATACTTTGCCCCAACGGTACAGTGAGGTTGTCAATCTCACCGGTCTTGCTGAAAACAAAGATTAGACGTATAGTGTGGAACAATAGTGTGTGCTTGCAGAAAGTAAAGAGAGCAGGAAATTGTTGTGGTTTGTTTAACAGTGTGGAAAAATGGACCGGGGTTCGTAATTTCACTAGTGGTGTCTCTCCATAAAAGATAGCATGCTGGGTGAACAAATTACAGCGGGGCAATTGACAAATAAAGGTTGCACCGTAGTGCACAGTATGACATGAAGATTACTATGCTATTTAGTGCGGGCATTAGAACAAGATACATAGACCGACATCCATCTGCATCTATTACTAATAATCCACCCTCAAGTTATCATCCGAACCCCCTTATGTATTAAGTTGCAAGCAACAGATAATTGCATTAAACAAAGTGTGTAATGTAAGCAATGATTATGCACGCAGGCACTCCCACCGCTGTTTTCTCCCTAATGGCAACAACACATCCTCCCCCTTCAAGTTTCTATCACTCGAGCAAGGCAACAAGGAGGCATGAACCCAATATCGAGCATAAATACTCCCTCTTGGAGTCACTAGTAACTACTTGGCCAGAATAACCACTAGCAACGGAGAGCATGCAAGATCACAAATAACATATGCAAATAAATACTATAATCGACTTGGCATAAGGTAAATATTCATCGGATCCCAGCAAACACAGCACAAAGAGTTACATAAGATCAATCTCGATCATGATAGGCAGCTCACGAGATCTAAACATGGAGGCATATGAGGAGAAGACAACCATCTAGATACAGCTACGAACCCGTAGTACAAGGATGAACTACTCACGCATCAGTCCGGAGGCAGGCATAGTGATGTAGAAGCCTCCAGTGACGATCTCCTCTCCGGCAGGGTGCCGGAAATAGCTATGGGTTGACGGCGACGGCAGCTACGGAACTTTTTCGGGGATTTTGATCAGGTGCCTAGGGTTTTCCATCCGAGGGGCTTAAATAGGCGAAAGGGCAAAGGCGGTGGAGGCCAGGGGGCCTCACACCCATAGCTGGCGAGGCCAGGGGGGCCGCGCCACCCTATGGTGTGGCCCCTGCTGCCCCTCTTCGGTCTTCTGGATGCTTCCGGGGAAAATAGGACTTCTGGGCTTCAAACTTTCCAATTCCGAGAATATTTCCGGAACAACTTTTCTAAAACTAAAAAACAATAGAAAACAGGGAACTGGCTCTGTGGCATCTTGTTAATAGGTTAGTCCGGAAAATCGATAAAAATGACATAAAGAAGGGAGAAAACATGTAGCAATTGGTATAATAAGATCATGGAGCATCAGAAATTAGGGATACATTTATGACGTATCAAGCATCCCCAAGCTTAGTTCCTACTCGTCCTCAAGTAGGTAAACGATAAAACAATAATTTCTGAGGTGACATGCTACTAACATAAACTTGATCAATCTAATGTAAAAGCATATGCACGCTGAGATCATAAAACTTTAAACACATGCATGATAAATAAAACTTTAATAATAAAGCATAGAAATTACTTTGCATCACGAAGAGTAACTCAAATAAAGGATCATGAATAGTAATGCAAAGAAAGGTAGGCGTTTGTTTCAGGTATAGAGAAAGCATGGCAAAGTGATATTTCGATAGTCCTTAAGAGTGGGGCAAAACATAAATGCCAGGACACCTTCAAAGTTCATGAGGAAGACTAGAACAAATAATTTAAGAAAAAATGATATCACATCATGAAGTAATTATTGATGCTTATGGGACAAATGCACATAGAACTCGGAATGGCAAAAATGCTCTCTAAATTGTGCATAAAGTTAGAAGATGGAGACTCAACATAAAAGTAAAAGGAAGGCCCTTCGTAGAGGGAAGCAGGGATCACTCACGTGCTAGAGCTTTTATTTTACTAAACAGAGGTATTAAAAGTTTGACACTCCTCCCATCCATCTTTCACAAACCATGGCTAACCGAATCCTCGGGTGCCTTCCAACAATCACATACGGTGGAGGAGTGTCTATATTTTGGGAGATGTATGCTAATGTCAATGAATGGTAAACAGACAGTACGCACAAGTCAACTGGATTCACAAGAGCGTCTCCCATGGTGAAGGACGCAACTGGTGTAGAAGGTCATCCCTCTTTCTCTTTTGTTTACACAATTATGCTTTGACTGATAAATCAGGGGCAAAAATAGTGAAGAGAATTTGTTTGTATTAATTTGGGGCTGGGCACCCCGCTGCCAGATCTTCTATCATTTGGATAAGCGGATGAAGCCACTAGTCCAGGGTGTGAAATCCGATCAACAAGTGAGATAAAGATTCTCTATTTACGTCCTCGTGAGCAAAAACAGGAACATAAAGCAGGAGTAATTTTGAAGATTTTAAAGGTAACACATGAGGAATTTACTTTGGAATGGCAGTTAAATACCACATGTAGGTAGGTATGGTGTACACAATGGAAAAAACTTTGGTTTAAGGGAGTTTGGATGCATGATTAGAGCTCATACTCAGTATAGGTGGAGGCTAGCAAAAGACCCCTTTGGCCTATTTAAGCTCCTCCTCGGGTTAACCCTAAATACCCGAGCGTCCATCCATGAAAAGTTTCGTAGTCGCCGTCATCGTCAACCCTAGTTCGGGAGGGTTCTGAAGTTCTCCCCGACACCGTGCTGGGAGGGGAATTCATCAACGGAGGGCTCTACATCACCATGCCTCCCTACGGAGTTATGCGTGAGTAGTTCATCCTTGGACTATGGGTCCATAGAAGTAGCTAGATGGTTGTCTTCTCCTCTTCATGCCACCATGTTTAGATCTTGTGAGCTGCCTAACATGATCAACATCATCTATCTGGAATGCTACATGTTGTGTTTGCTGGGATCTGATGAATATTTAATGCTATGTCAAGTTGATTATCAATCTATCATGTTTATGTTATTTATGATCTTGCATGCTCTCCGATACTAGTAGATGCTCTGGCCAAGTTGATGCTTGTAACTCCAAGAGGGAGTATTTATGCCCGATAGTAGGTTCATGCCTCCTTTTCATCTGTGCTCGAGTGACCGAAACGTGACGGATGGGCATGTGTTGTTACCGTTAGGGAGAAAACAATAATGTTTACATTACACACTTTACTTAATGCAATAATCTGTTGGTTGCAACTTAATACCCGAAGTTTGATTGGATTACGCTCTGAGGGTGGATTATTAGTAATAGATGCAGTTGGATAACGGTCTATGAATTATGTTGTAATGCTCGCATGAATCTCATAGTAATCATCATGTCTTGCATGTGCACTATGGTGCAACCTTTATATCTATCAATTGACCAGCTTTAATTTGTTTACGCAGCATGTTATCTATCTGTTTTGGAGAGACACCACTAGTGAACTGTGGCCCCGGTCCATTCTTTTACACTGATAATACAACCACTGCAAACATTGTTTTCCTTTCATTCACTTCAATCACTATTTTCTTTTCATTCACTGCAAACAAGTATTGTTTTCCATATTATACATCTAATCCTTTGTGTTAGCAAAACCGGTGAGATTGACAATCTCACTGTTTTGTTTGGGCAAAGTATCTTGGTTGTGCTGTGTGCAGATTCTAGGTTGCTGCTGAGCCTGGTAGTGCGCTCTGCCAACATCAGATGTCAACAACCTTCAGAAGTGATTTCTTTCTCCTACTGCTCCGATTAAACCTTGGTTTCTTACTAAGGGAAAACTTGTTGTTGTACTCTTCATACCTTTCTTTTGGGGTCTCCCAACGAACGTGTGTTTACACGTCATCAGGGGTGACCTCAAAAATCCCCATGGTGAGGGACCTGGGGTTTTGTAAGATCGAAAAAAGGCGTTAGTGGACTGCTCGAATCGATGGGTTGCTGCCCGCCAGGATTTATTTCTATGGAGTCAAAGGTGTCGATTAGAGGGGGTGATGTTTACAGATTAAATCTGGTGCAACTCTGAATCTAGGGTTGTCTGTCCCGTTTGTGACCCCCTCCCGTGCTTTATATAGGTAGCATGGTCTCAGGGGCTGTACATAAGGTGGACTCTTCTTTGAGTCGGTTACAGTTCTTTCCTATTCTGGTTGCTTAAGTCTTTACTTCCATTCTATACAGGTTTCCTTCGTGGGCCTTCACGTAGTTACTCGTGGAGCCCACCTGGGCACCCCTTAATGGGCCGTACTGTGTATCCCAATAGTGGAGGGTCTTTCAGGTACCCCCACATCAATGTGATAAGGCGATTAAAGAATTTAATCAAGGTCTTATAATTTATCTCGTCCCGAGGTATTGATTTCTATGGTGAAGTAAAAGGAACTTACTTAACAACCAACAGGTTCAACAGTTTTATTCGTATAACTTGTAATAATTAATATGGATGTCTGATACCTTTGATCCAGATCACTAGAATGTAGTATTCTAAGCTTTTTACCTTGAGACACAAGGTTATATCGAACCGGGAAGTATGTGCTTGATGAGACCGGTGTGAATCCACAGAAAGTTTGCTAAATCCTGTTTTAACCGGACCAATTCTTGTATTGCAAAAGAGATTATTATCAATAATTAAAATATGCATGTCCATAAGCTTGCACCCGCAGTAGGGCATTAGTAGTATGGGATAAATAAGATAAAGTTAAAGTATTTTATTATAATTAATACATACGTTATTTAGTTGTGTGTAGGCAATGCATCCGTAGTCCACTATGCCTCCGAGCACGGGTGAGCAGAGTAATTCGTCCAACCTTGGCCCTGTATTCATTCCGTCTCGTGGGGTTGCCTCGGTTATTAGTTATAAAAAGAAAAACAAAAGCATTAAGCACGGTAATGTCATTGTTAGTTCCTCAGATATCCACTTCCAGCAGTCTTACTGATCCTCCTATCACAGACGTTCCTGATCAACCTTTCACTTCACTCTCACTATACCTTTAGCTTGATCACTCTTCGAGGTCTTTGGTACCTGACAAGTCCTAGGAGCGAGGCACATATAGTAGAACACACACAAATAACATAGATGAACTCATTAGACTAATTATCCCATTTAGATTTAGCACATAGCTGCAAGATTACGCCTCATCCCATTGCCTGAGAGGGACTACTCACACATCGCGATCATATCAACAATAGAAAACATTGCAATAAAAATAGTACTTGAATTGAATACATTCATAGTTCTTACAATGTTGCCAGTCGCGATGGGATCTAGATTACAAAGTAGAAGTATGGCTATGACTACTATGGTGGTGGAGATGATGTGGTAGAGATGTGGTGGTGTTACGGTGGAGATGCGGCACCACTTCATGGTCTTGGTGGAGAGGACGATGGTGACAGTGGTGGAGATGGAAAATGATATGGCTCTCTTCTAGGGGCTGTTTCTTGACCTTATATGGGGCTCCAGCGAATGGACTAGGGTTTCAAGCGACTTCCTTCGTGAATTAGCTCTGGGTCCTATTGATACTTTTGGTCTGTTTAACCTGACGGTCGTTTCTAACAGTGGTACAGTGAGTAGTACGGTCACCACTGACTGTACTGTGGTCGTGAAGTGTCCCGCGAGGGCAGAATTAATTTTTTATGGTCTTTATTTTTTCCTTCCTTTTAGCTTTGTTTCCCCTTGATTTCCCGTCCAATATCTGCAATAAAAATAATGACATGGAGATTTGCAAATAAATTGCACATTAGTGATTAGTGGCATGTCTAGATTGATATCTCTATCATTTCCATGCCAAAGATACAATTTAAACATAGATAAAGATGTGTTGTTTTAGGATGCATCAACGTCCACGATCTCGATGTTGATTGGGAACTATGTTTTCCAATCATGTGTACTAGTTATCGAACCTGTAGGGGTCACACACTTAAGGCGTCAAAGTCTGTTGTTTGCATTGGATGGTCCGGAAGAGAGTAGGGTATCATTCGGGTAATTCTGACGTGATAAAATAAATATTCAAGAGGGTTTACAGAGGACATGAGATGTCCAGAGATGTTGGAAATATGTTTCTAACATCAATAGATAATGGTTTATGTCATTACAATAACACAAAAAATGGTCCAGTGTAAATAAGAGTCGTTTCGGGAAAGTTACCATAAGATAGAAATAATCCCGGTGTAGGTAGAATGTTATATGAGATAAAATGGAGGACATGAGATGTCGCGGGGTGTTACAAATGTGTTTCTATCACCATTAGTAATATAGATGATTTATCTATAGGAGTAACGGGGTTCCGGGGGACTTTCCTTATAAGGAAGAAGTGCTGGAGGGGGGCATATTTCCCCCTGTGGGAAAACCTAATTTTAGGGAATGCGAGGTGGGTCCCATGGTCTCCCAAAGTGCATAAGATTTCCGTAGGAATTTTCCTAAATTTATTTGAGAAAGAAATGAGTGGAAAACAAAAAAGAAAAAGAAAAGAAAAAAAAGGGAGGTGGGATTGGATTCCACAAGGGAGTCCAATCTGAATCCTCCTAGGAGGTTTGGTGAGGCCAAGAAGAGGAGGGGGATAGCGACCCCCTCCCTTTGGAAGGTCCCCTCCCTTGACCCACTATATAATCCCCACCCCTCCCCTCTTTTATACATACAATTGAGCCTTTTGGTCTCTCTCTTTCTGTAGAAGAATTAGAGGACTAATTAGAACTTCTAATTATAACACTTCTAATTGAATTAGATACTTCTATAATAATTAGAAGAACTAAATAGAGCTTCTAATTAGAACAATTCTAATAGGATTAGAACCTCTCTAATAATTAGAAGACTAACTAGAGCAATATAATTAGACCTCTTCTAATTGGTTTAGAGATCTTCTAATTGGATTCGAACCTCCTCTAATTAGATTAGAGCTTCCTCTAATTGGATTAGAGCTTCCTCTAATAGAATCAGAGCTTCTTCTAATTAGGTTGAGGTGATCCTCTCCCGATTAGACCTAGCTCTAATCTTCCTCCCTCTCTCTCCTAGGTGTTGGGAACTTCTCCACCTCAATTGCAAACTTGCGGTGCCTAGTCCTGGACGGTCAAGCGCTGCAGGATTTTGACGGGCGTGTGTGGACGAGCTCTCAGAGGGGTAACATGTGATACCCTCACTCTGTTGGATCCAGAAGGTCGGATACACGGAATCGGCAATACTCCCACCGCTAGGCTTAGCCGTGGGACTCTTCATCAGGCATCACCGACATCGTCATCGATACTACTTTCGCGCTTTGTGTCGATAATGAATAAGATCTATCCATGCCTTTACCTGCATAGTAGATCATGCGTGCTACATAGGATGGAAACTTCTAAAAACTGCTACGTACAACAATACTCCTGTCGCCTCTTCACCCATAAATACCCCCTTGAACTAAAACTGGTGCATACCGGAGGATTTTTTCCAGAAACGTGTCTGAGCTCCACCGCCATCCAAAACCCTAATTCGGGGGACATAATTCTCTGTTCTAGCACTCTGCCGGGATGGGGAGGTGCCCCCGGATCCATCTCCATCGGCCGTTCTGCCTCCATGATGCTTCGTGAGTAGTTCCCCATGGACTACATGTTCATAGAGGTAGCTAGATGGTGCTCTCTCCCCCATTGATTATCAATACAATGTTCTCATAAGCTTCCCTACATGATTGAGATCCATCTGATGTAATGATATGTGTTGTCTTTGCTGCGATCCGATGAATCATGGAATTATGATTATTTTGTTTATGTCATTATACGAGAGATTCACTTATATCTTTAGAGTGTTTTAATGTGTTCTTGCAATACTCTAAAATGTGTGTCGTTACCTTGCTCACGTAATTGTGTTCATCTCCAAGGGGGAGTTTATATGCTAGATAGTGGATTCATGCCTCCTTTTGATCTATGCTCGAGTGAAAGAAACGTGACGGGCGGGGATGTGTTGTTGCCACTAGGGATAAAACAACGGTGTTATTGTCTATGTATGAGGATTATTCCTTACATTACGTATTGTTCTTAACGAAATTTTCTGTTGCACACAAAGCAATCACTTTGTTGTTGTAACTTATATCAACCGATTTTCTGGATAGCTTTCTTGAGCTGGACTTTTAGATATGGATGCAGACGGATAGGGGTCCATATGCCTTGACGTAAAGCCTACCATGTTAAAACACGTGAACTATATCTTGTCATAATAGCATTGTTATGTTCTCATGATTTGTCAATTTCCTAACTGAATTTTTTATACTCAACACTTGTTTTGTTGTTTGGGGTGTTGCCACTAGTGAAACTATGAACCCCGGTCCATCTGTTACTATTATTGCTACTGTTTTCACATGCTTTTGTCACTTGTCACCTTGCTGCAATTATTATTCTAGATTACACATATCACCTATTCCACTCCATAATACACCACTTCCACTGTCTCTTTGCCGAATCAGTTCATCTATACAATTACCATTGTATTAGGTGTGTTGAGGACACACGAGAATCATCACATCATCACACCATCCACTATTTCCTAGCACCTTCTATTACTAATATATTTTGCTAAGTGCTTCTATGGTGTGGCTGAATTGACAACTCAGCTTCTAAGGCTTATAGGTATTCTTTTCCTCCCCTTGTGCTGAATCAATAAATTGGGTTACATTTACCCTCGAAGACTGTTGCGATCCCATACACTTGTGGGTTATCAACCATTTCCTATAATTTGGTCGTAAGGACTTCTTATGGCATCAATGCATCCAATTATTGAGGCCTTGATGATGAACCAGCAAACAAAAATATAATCCTTATTGAATCTAGACATTTGTGAATTAAGAACTCTCTTTGGTAGTACAATGGGCTACTTCACAAAACCAAACGCCTACATTCTATATGAAGGTAATATGCCAGAGAGGCAATAATAAAGTGGTTATTATCTTATTCCTTGTTTATGATAAATATTTATTTATCATGCTAGAATTTTATGAACCGGAAACGTTGAAAAATGTGTGTTTAATAAACAAACAATAGTTCCTAGTAATGTCTCTCGCTTAACTAGCTCGTTGATTAACTGATGATCAAGGTTTCCTGATCATGAACATTGGATGTTGTTAATAACGGGGTCATGTCATTGGGAGAATGATGTGATGAACATAGACCCAAATTAAGTATAACAATACGATCAAGTCATTTAGTTTATATTGTTATATCTTACATACGAATTGACCCTATTCCTTAGACCATGAGATCATGTCAATCACTAATACCGGAAGTGTGCTTTGATGTCATCAAACGTCACATAGTAATAGAGTGACTATAAAGGTGTTGTTGGGTATTCAGAAAGTATTAGTTGAGTCTCATGGATAAAGAGTGGGATTTGTCCATCCAAATGACGGAGAGATATACTCTGGGCCATCTCGGTGATATCACATCAACACCACTTGCAAGCACATGACTAGGTCACACCGATGTCATATCATAGAACAAGTAAAACAATACTCGTCGGTAGCGAGATCAAACTAGGTATGGTTGATACTAATGATGGATCTCGGACAAGTAAAATATATCGAGACGAAGGGAATTGGTTACGACGTTTATGGTTTACACGATCACTAGATTCATCGCTGAATGTGTAGAAGTCATTACGGATCTCGAGGTACCGCTATTGACAATTGATCGGAGAGGTGTCTTGATCATGTCTACATTATTCATGAATCGTAGGGTGACACACTTAAGGTTTGATGACGCGATTGAGTGGATACGGAATATCGGAGAAAAGTTTGGACAACACCAAAATTGTTTCAGGAAATATTGAAATAGTCACCAAAATTGTTTCAGGAAATATTGAAATAGTCACCGAAATTGTTTTGGGGAATATTGAAATAGTTCAAGGTGGTATATGTTAATGTTTGATTAAGAAATAGTTCAAGAGACTACGTGTTTATATTTGTTAATAGGATTAAAAAAATATTAAAATAAAGAAATGAAATAATTTTATTTATTTATTAAAGAAAACCCTTAGAATTTTGGGTGGGAATTGATGAGAGAATGAGTGGGTTGAGTGGAGACTCCACCCACATGATGAGGGGAGAGGTGGATGCACCAAAATTTCGTGGCTGCCTCCCCTACTATATAAAGAGGGGTTGGAGATCACTCTCCCCACACAACTTGTTGTCATCTCTCTCCCCCTCCTCCCGCTGATCCACCTCTTGGTCATCCTGTCGAGGGGGCTACCCCCGGGTAGGGTCAAGTATAGTATGAAGTGATGTCAGGAGTGGGCCAATACTGTTGACCAAGTCAATAGTGAACGACATATCCCGGACAAGTGTGGGCCAAGTTAAGTTGCAGATGTGGATCGACATATCATGACCGACATAACAAGACCTACATACCACACATATAGCGGATTATCTTCTTGTATTCTTGTATGTGCAGGAAAGAGCAAGCCGAGTTGTCCGAGTCTGGCAAGACGACACCGGGATAGGGAAGGAGTCTCGTATCTCGGATGAGAGTTAATGGTTCTGACAGCCTCCTTCTGACACGGGAGCGTGTTAGGCGGCGTGCTCCAAGTACGGCGGTACACTGTAGGGGCATGGGCAGGCCACGTCCTATCAGGCGGCGTGCCAAACCAGGCAGAGGAGGAGACAAGGCTACGTGCACCGTACCAGGTAGCGACGAGGTCATAGTGCGACAAGACCCCATTGGTCATCTCCAACAGTATGATGTGATGCCAGTGGTCATTTCATGTATAGTGCCTTGTACTGTGTTGTGGGCCATCTCTTGTCCCCTTGGCTCACCTATATAAGGAGCCCCGGGGGGATCGGTCTGGGGCGCTCGCGGGCGAGAGGCTCATTCCCCCCGCTCTCATATTCTCATAGACATGGAGGCCTAATACTAGCTTTTAGCGATACAGCTCAAGGAGCACTTGTACTCGTCATATACAGAGGAAAGAATACACCAAGTAGGCTAGATGCTGCAGTAGGGGTTTTATCCCTCACGAGAGCCCTGAAGCAGGGTAAATAATCGTGTTCATCTGATCTTTCGTGTACGCTATTCAGCGCGCTATCCCTCCCCGGATCCTCCAGTGTCCATCGGACCCAACCTTAAGCCATACCATGGCATTTGTCGTGACTCCACCATGACACATCCGGTTGGCGAAGCCATGGCCGTCTAATTTCTCCACCACACCACGTCGTCGTACTGTCGGATTTTCCGGTGGATCCTCTACTTGTGTTGCCCCGCTGGATCGAGGGAACGGAGGTCGTCATCAAGCTGCACGTGTGACCGATCACGGAAGCGTTGCTGGATTGCAACACACATCTTCGCGATCTTTTAATGTCCCAGCGTTTAGGAGCTCACGGGGGTAGAATATTAATTTGTGCATCTGCATGCATGTGTTTGCAAAACCTGAATAAATTTTTCGCAAAACCAAAACCCTGGAGTGATTGAGGTTCCATCAATATTCTGATTCTTACATAGAGGTAGATACTGGAAGTTGATGGAATTTTGGTATGATCTTTAGGTTATATTTTGAATTTGGGAGTCAAAAGTTTGAATTATTTAAATGTATGAATGTTCGAGTTTAAATTTGAGTTGTATTTGAATTTGGAATTCAAATTGGATAAACAATATTATATCTTAAATATAATTCAATGGACACATACATGAGATATTTTTTTTTGAATATTTCCAATATCAATAAGTATAGAAAAAGGAAAACAATTGAATTTTATTAATAACAACACAAGATACAAAGTCTTTACAAACGATTCCAATAATAGGAATATTACAACAATGTTACATGGGTATCATTACAGTAAATTGTTCCTAAAACTAAGTCCTATCTAATCCTTAGTATCTGATATCTTCTTCACTTGCAAAATAAAACATAAACCAAAAACAAAAAGATTAGGAGGGATTAGTACCCTCAGTTTGTCAGTGTGTTGCACTGATGAACTCATCATCGGGTTAATAAACATGTGTAGTATCTGTTGTAATAGAGATAGCCTCAGACCAGCATCCCAGGAAGGGACAGGAAATACAACTGGCAGCACAAGAAAAATAGAAGGCTAGGATAAGACCAGCTGCACTGCCTAGTCAAAAGATCTTCTCAGCCTAGCACACAAGCAAACAACACACTTTGGTGCTGTCAAGACCACTATTGTGGTATAAATACCACATCAGCCGCAAGGGGAGGGGATCACATCACACTTTCCCCTGTTACTGCTCGGGTTGTGAAAGCAACCAAGAACAGGAAGAAGCAACACCACCAAATCATCCACCCATAAGCTCCCACGGGTACTGGAGCATCTGATTGCAAACCAGCAACCAAGATCACAAGGCCAAGGCACAGTGAAGCAGCAGGAGTAAATCAAGCAAGCCACAAGCACCAAAAGCCACCAACCTTTTGCTCATCACATAAGGTGAATATCTATGTACCATCTAAGACATTCACTCGCTAGTTGCACACAGGGATGGGCTGGGGGTTTAGTACCCTCAGAGAGGCATAGAAGTGCTATGCTATAACTCATCATAGGGGATAAAAGCATCAAGTTAGTTATCTGTTCTTATTAAAGAGGGGCCTCAGGCTATGCATCATAGGATTAGGGGCAAAAGAAGCAAGTGCAAGCAATCTGTTCTTAGCCAGAAATTTCAGATACATAAAATCATCAAGTATAACAATCTGTTCTTATCAAGTGATGCGCAAGAACAGCAGCTTAATATGGCAATAGATCTTATCAGTGGATAAGATCTTGAATCAAGCTTTAAGCCAAAAGGCTACTGTATCACATCTCCCATCCTCAATATAGTTGCTGGGCATCATATCCAGGATATGATACCTCAACACAACCTCATAAGGGCATGTAAGCAGAAAAAGGAAATCAGGGATGATGGCATATTCTCTGAACTTTTGATTCAGAGTAACACCTATCAAAATAAGATACACCCATAGAAATTATTGAAGCAACACATATTGGTGAGCTCTGTCCAACAGACAACAAGCCACAATGTCTAACCACAGGGAGATATCCTAGGGGATCTCTTCACAGCAAAGGCATAGAGAATAAACCCCAGATAAATTTTCCATCCCAAGCACAAGGAATAATACCCAAAATAATTTCCACAGCAGATTGCATCAGAAAGATAAATCCTAAGTGCAAATCATTCCACCTAAAGCATTTGTATCTCCAATCCATCATAGAATAGAACAATTCCTTCATAGCATCTGTACCAAGGGTTCTATTGGGAAAATTCCCAAAACCTAAACAATCCAGCAACAACCTCACGGAGGTACGTCATGGAGACATGGCATGAACACTAGCACGAGGGCCAGGTTCCAGAGCACAGGAGGGGGAAGACAGAGAGAGCTGGGGAGGAAAGATAGAGAAGAGGGAGAGGATGCACTCACAAGTGGTCACCATCATGGTGACCACAACCAGTTGGAGAAGCGCAGAACGGGCGACGAGGCCCGCGGTTGCACTCCAGGAGGCCGTCCCGGCGGCGCCTCGTCATCGCAACCAGCAGCGACCACGGGTAAGAAGCAGCAACATAAGATCAGCAGCGAGAGCGGCCTGGATCACCTCGAGGAGCAGGCACACACCGGAGAGGGGTGGAGCGCCTCGAGCTCCCGAACCCTAGGGTTAGGGTTTGCAAGTGCACGAGAGGCACATCGAGCAGAAAGCAGATCGAGATGGAGAAAGAGGTAGGCGACGAGGTGGCGCATCGTTTGCGTTCATCCACGGCGGCGGGGTTGGCCGGAGTGAGTCGGGGAAATTTTTTGGAGGCGGAGGCGATCCAAATCGCCTGGGAGTCGCCTGGGGGCGAGGTGGAGATGAGAGGAGAGGGGCGCGGGTGTGCGCGAGTGTCTGGCTCGGCCAGCCGAACGTGTTGGGTTCAACCCTAAAGGGTTGACCCACCTGTCAGACCTAGGGGCATATTGGTCATTTGACCAATTCTTTAATAAAAGAATAAAAAATTGATAAATAAAAATCCTATAAATTACAAAAAAATCTATAAAATTAATTTTAAATCCAGTAAAGAATTTGTATACTAAAATTAAGGAAAATAATTCAATAATACTTATAGTCTTAAAATTATGATTTTAAAATAATATTTTAATAATCAAACCTTGATAATAAAGTTGAATAGAATTCAAATCTATTTAATCAAATGTAAATATATTTCTCTCAATTTTATTTTATTTAAGAATTTCAAGACACTTCATAATAAATGTTTTCTGTGAAAACAATAATTACTTAATCAATAAAATAAATAATAATAAAATAAAAATAATATTAATAATAATCATCATCATTAATTTTGATAAATAATAAATTCACAAACAATTGATTACCACAAAAGACTTAGTACATCCAAATAATCATTTAGTTAAAAATGCATATATAACATCATTATGCATAATAGCATCATTTGCTTCTTTAAACATTGTCTTTACCAGACAATGATGGTGTTTTGTAGAACAAGGAAGTCAGCATCTGCTCCAAGCATCAGACTTCACTAACTGTCCATATCAAGGCGAGTTCATCACTTGCTCATGTCGTTTGAACTATTTCATAACAACTAATTTCAAAAACCCTATCGTAATACCACCTCCGCTCAAAAGAATGCATGATCCTACTTTTATAATAATATGACTAATTGAATGACTACCCGAGTGGTAGTGTTCTGTTTGGTGGGCGGATGGAACCATAGTAAGATGAATAGGTCAAAGGAAGGTTTCATCTGCATGGAAAAGTATTATCTAGGAGTTAACAACCAATGCCGTCAGAAATCGGTGCGCCGTAGATATCGCGTTGACCATGGGTCTTCTATGGGGGGAGTAAGTCAATTGTGATCTTCTCTCGTTCGCATGTCAACGGGCTGCCAGAGACGTACGATGTAGGTCTTGCGAGACTACATGCACATGGGTGGGATCCCTTAATTCCCGCGGACTCTGGGGTCTATGATGGTCTGCCAGGGGCGCCTAGGTATCCATCTCGAGGGGTGGAATCAACGGTTCAACCTGCTGGTGGAAATGGGTGGGCATGTGTTGTGCGGAGAAGCACGGTTTGTCTTGGACCAACAACCGAGCCCCACACCTGAGTGGGAGTGGACAGGATCACGCGCATGGTTGTGCAACATGGTCTTGGTCGCCCATGGGTAAAGTAACGCACCTCTGCAGAGTGTAAAAGGATGTGGCATGTTACCCCTTGTTCCGGGAAGGAACCGCGAACGCTACAGGAAAGGCAAATCCATGAAGTTTTAGTCCTGTGATGGTCTGGCGGACATAGTTTTCAGTATTAAAAGCAACCCCTTGAAGAAAGATTGACAAAACCTTGCATCTGTCTAGACTCTTTAGAGTCGAGGACCGTAGCTAGTGCATCAATTACTTCCGTACTTAATGAACTTGTTGAGTAACGCTCGTTACTCATTCAATCCCGTTTGACCCCCCTGCTTAGGCTATGAGAATTTAGAGGAAGCATCCTTCAATATCCTCGGAGGCCAAGACGACATCTTCTACGAGGAGCCAGATCTCTCCGGAGGAGTAGAAGGGGTCGACTACACCATCCAGTACGGAGCTGGCCCTGAGGGGGCTGAGTCTGACTAGGTTTAGCCTAGTCTGACATAAATACTTAGCACGGTCGAATCGAGCAGCCTTGGACTCTATAATTGGCTGTTTAGTTCCCGTGTATGCACCCGCTTTATATTTTGGTTGTCGTTCTAACTTCAATAATGAGATGACCTCATCATGAGCTTATTCTCTTGTCAGCACATTTTGTTTTTTAATATATTTGTTGTATGACAATCAAGTCCCGCAATGTTTCTGCTGTACCACCCTGAGGGATGTAATATTTGCGGAATGGTGTTCTGTGAGTGTTATATCAATGACTGGCGTACTACAACATGCAGTGGTATGCTGGGTCACCACAGATCTTGAGATTGATGTGATTTTGACTACACCACCAACAAGATTCGATCTCGTAACGCTTTGTGTCTTCGAGGGTATATTATTCTAACACTCTCTCCTTACCCGTTGCTTACATCTTGTAGATTAGATCTTAGCCTTCAGGTGTTCTTCATGTAGGAATTTTTTTGTTTTCTATGCAACGAACCCATCAGTGGTATCAGAGCTGGATCTATGCGTAGATGATTTGTACGGGTAGAACACATATGTGTATGTGGGCATTGATGATCATGTTATTGCCTCCTTGAGTTTTTTTTATCTTAGTGGCATAGTGGGATGAAACGGACCTAGACTAACTTTACGTGTACTTGTACACGAGACCTGTGTCACAATAAAAAGTGGCTAAGAGGGTTTCAAGTATCTCCCACTATAGTTAAGTTCTTACATACAAAGGGTTGTTAATAATTTGTTTACCAATGTTATAATTCATGTTCGTAGGTATGAACGGTTCTATATTTGAAAGACCTAAGCCACGTAAAATATTCAAAAATAAATTAGAGGCGTCTAACTTGTTTTTGCAGGGAATGTGATGTGATATGGTCAACGTTACAAATTTTATGTATAAAATTATCTCTTTTATAAATTATTGACATACCGACAGAAGCCATATGGTTGTCTTATTATTTATGGCCTGCGTGTTGTATATCATATCCATGTCATATGTTGTAATTTTGATGGAAAATGAAGATGGAGGTGCCACAGACCTTGGTGCCACGTCAGTGGGATGATGAAGATCATACCATGATGCACAAGATGGAGATCAAGTGCAAGAAATGAGCACATCATATCACATTATTTATGCATGTGATGTTAAGATGATTCCTCTCACTTAATATCAACATAATAATGTGTTCTCCCTTAGTATGCACCGTTAAGAAAGTTCATCGTTTCGAGACACCACGTGATGATCGGGTGTCACAGACTCAACGTTCGGATACAACGGGTGTTGGCAAGCCTAGCATGTACATACATGGCCTCGGAACATACACAATACTATAGTTCTACTTGGCGAGCCTAGTATGTATAGACATGGCCTTGAAACACGTAACCGAAAGGTATAGCATGATTCATATGGATGATATGATGAACATGTCGACGTCCGTCTTTGCAGCTACATCATCTCACGTGATGATCGGTTTTGGTGTAGTGAATTTGGTTTGTGTAATCACTAAAACGACTAGAGGGATGTTGTTTTTTAGTGGGAGTTCACATAGTAATTTTGAATTAACTTGAACTTATTTTATCATGAACAACCAATCAAAGTGAATTTGCATAAATTGTAGTATTCATTGCCATCCATGAACTACTGTACACTTAGATGTTAATTGAGATATAACTGTTATGATCTGGTAAAACCATTTTAGAGTGGTGCCTATTAGTGAAATTTAAAATTGAGTCCTACTGTATATTTTTGGTATAACTTACCTAGCTCCATATGATTAATGATTGATTGATTTAGAGAGTAAGTTATTCCTAATTAGAATCCAGTGTCACGCTTGCTTCCATAATACTTTATCTTCAAAAGAATGTTTTGTTGATCAAGGTGATTTAGGAGCTGAAAAGAATTGTTTTCAGAAACAAGCAAGTGAAAGATATATTGATATCTAGAAACTTATTTGAGACAACATGCCTGAGTATAATTTAGCGTGAGAATGTGTGCTTATATTATTTGAATATATACAATGATTGAAGATGCTAGGCATTTGAATCTCCCAAGAAGTTGGGCACTAATATTATCCTCTAAATTCCTTCCTTCGAGCTATAGTAGCTTCATCACAAAATTGTTATGATGGGATGGATTAAAAGTATGGGTAAAATCATTTACCTTGCTTGAAGATAGCTAAGTGTGGAATCCGGAAGAATGCTAATATATATGGTGATATTAGTAGAACAATTAAACTCAAAATATGACTCAATGGGTGATAGTATATGACTAACATGCCAAGGAAAAAGTGTTAGTTCGACTGGCACAGTTTGATGTTGAATGATTCTTCTGTAAAGGAAAAATAATATTGAAAATAGAATTACAAAAGGTATATGGCAGGAAAGAAAATAACTGGAGAAGTCCAACTCAGGAATATATGCTTGATATACAAGTTATAGATGCATTTCTAATTAACGACGTATTTTTGGGTATTTTGGTACCAGATTGGTTGGTATGAATTGTCATACAAAGCAACACAATGCAAAAAAAAAATACAAGGGACTAAAAGGAACTAGTAAAAGATGTGGAATCGATCATGACAAAAAACGAAAATAAAGTGTTATTGTGTTCACTGTCCTATTGAACCAAACGTTCAAGATTTATTTTAAAGAACTTAATAAGTTGTTATTTTGTTCCGGTCTTTTGTGAGAACAAATAAGATTGTTCAAACTATGACCATATTCCATAATTGATGGATGAGTTAATATAAATTGTGTCGGTAAATTAAGCCTCTATAAGACTAAATGCCAAAGGTCGCAAGACGTAAAATTAAAGAATTTCACTTAATTTGTGACACCACCATTTTAGTTCATATTGGAAAGAAAAACATGAAGGAACTCCATGTAATGGACTTCCGGAGTCATTTTGTTTTGAATAAATTGACGCTTGTGAGATCTGTTCCAAAACATGACTAAAACTTCATTCATAGGCCAAAGTAGAATGGACGACTAATTTAATGAAGATTATACATATTGATGAATATGATCCATTATGTGTAGCCGTGTGTGGTGGAATTTTTCTTCATAAAATTTCATCGATGAATTGAGTATATATATGATTATATCTATTTAATGAGAAAGGAGTTTGACATTTTTGAGTTAGTTGAAAGTATTATTAGTCTCAAGTAAAAAATCACCGTAACAAGATAATCATGTATTTATGATTGGATCATAAAGGATAAAGTTTGAGTTAGTAAAACATCCGAGGAGTTGCATAATTGTTCTACAACTTATCCTTCTCGAATACCCCACATAAGTATGGAGTGGTCGAGAGACATAATCAAACCTTGTTGGACATGGTAAGATAAATAATATGTCATTATATTTTGTAGTTTATACACTAGACACAACCGCTTTTACACTGAAAAGAGCGCCATCATGATCCGTAGAAATTGACACCATATAAGTTATGGCTTGGGTAGTGACCCGAATTGTCTTTTCTTCCATTTTGGTATGCCTAGCATGTGTAAAATGTTTACAACCAAAATACGATAAATAGGTTATCCCGAATAAACCATTGGGTATTTCTCCTATCACCGAACCAAAGAAAAATCTGTTTGTCAGAAAGGGTTGATTTCTCGAGAAAGTAGTTCTTGTGAAATAAGTGAGTGGGAGGACAGTACAAACTCGACGAGATTAGAGAATCTTCGTTATCATGTCAAGATCAGCGCAACACTGGAAGTTGTTCTGGGGTTTCCTATTTTAACTAAATAGAAGACATTACATGTGTTGTAGATATTTCGAATGAGTTTGTGAACTGAACCACGAAGGTCATAAAACTTTATACTTAGACCAACTTGTGGTTTGAGAATGAAGTGTTGTTTTGACAACAAAGGACCTGCAACTTATAAAGAAGTAAATGATGGGCTTTGACTTTGTAAATTGGCTATGAGTCATTATATCTGCGATAGTATCCCTGTATGAATATCAAGTATGTTACTTGGTAGTCCTTTCGAAAGGCATGATGCCTAACGATAGTAAAGGAGTCTGTACATCAACAAAGACATGGATATTTACATCCACTGAAAGTTCGGCTTGTCGAAAAGATGTTTTCAACAAAGTTCAAAGATTTTACTACGACCCGATTTTTGATATTTCGTAGTGATACTTTAGTCTTTGCGGGTAGTTCTAGTAAAAGTCACATATTTTGATATGGCAGTTGAATAACAAAACCAACTCTCCTCTCTAGGAAGTTTGATCAAGGATGCGTACTTGACACAGTCTAAAAGTTTTGCGAAATTCAAAAGGTTGCTAGAAAGGTATGCAAACTTCAATGGTTGAGGTAAGCATATCGAAGTTGAAATCTTTACTTTAGTGGAGTTATCAAAAGAGTTTGATTCCATTATGAACGGTAAAGATGCTTGTAGAGTTACAAGAAATTAAGTGGGAACACTAAGACATATTTCTAATACTTTATGTAGATGACATATATTTGGTTGAAAAATATGTATTTGAAATTAACACGGTTAAGATTTCATATTAATGAAAGGCTTAGGCTATAGAGATATTGCGCATCGATATCTATAAGAGATGGTTTGAAGCGCCTGGTATGGTTGAGCCAAAGTACATAGATCAAGTGTTGAAGTAAGTCAACATCGAAATGACAAGAAGGGGTTCTTACCATATGGAAAAGAATTGAGCAATATTCAAGTGTTTTGACACATGATGAGCATAATTGAAATTGAGATTTCTAAGTCATGTGTTCCATGCTATATACACAACCATATGAGTCCTATGCTATAGAATGTTATAGAAGGAAAATTCATATGATGATTAGACAATAGTGGGATAGATCCTTATGCAATTTTTTGAAATGCTAAGGATATATTTTCCTATGTAGTAATGGCAAAATATTCGTTATAATATGTTACACTAATAGTATTCTCATCTATTCAAATAAGTATATCTCAATTAAAATATGTGTTGAAGGGTAGCACAATAGGCTGGAAGAAAGTTCCATGCTGGATTTAAATGAGTTTCAAAATTAAAGTATTGTGACAAGTACTACAACAAAGGCTAAGTATATTGTTGTGTTGATAACAAATAATAGGAGTATTTTGTGAGAAGGACTTCTTTATTGAACGTCATGAATTTCCAAGAATGCTGACACTATGAAACTATATTTTCACAATGTTAGTAACATTAGTTTAAGCTGGGAAATTAAGGTCTCACCAGTTGACCAAATATTACAAAGCCATCTCATCAGAGAATCAGTGATGTGTCTAGGAGCAAAGACGTGCAAATACAAAGGACTTGAATATGTTAGATCTTTTGATAAAGTTTACCACACGCAAAGCATGGTAATAACACTGGAACACCATATATGTTAAGTGCTTACAAACTAGATTATTGACTCTAGTGCAAGTGGGAGACTGAAGGGAATATGCCCGAGAGGCAATAATAAAGTGGTTATTAAATTATTCCTTATTTATGATAAATTTTTATTTCTCATGCTAGAATTTTATTAACCGAAAACATTGATACATGTGTGTTTAATAAACAAACAATATTTCTAGTAATGCCTCTTGTTTAACTAGCTCGTTGATTAACTGATGATCAAGGTTTCCTGATCATGAATATTGGATGTTGTTAATAATGGGGTCATGTCATTGGGAGAATGATGTGATTAACATAGAACAAAATTAAGTATAACATACGATCAAGTCATTTAGTTTATATTGTTATATATTACATATGAAGTGACCTTATTCCTTAGACCATGAGATCATGTCAATCACTAATGCCGGAAGGGTGCTTTGATGTCATCAAACGTCACACTATAATAGGGTGAATATAAAGGTGCCGTTGGATATTCGGAAAGTATTAGTTGAGGCTCATGGATCAATTGTGAGATTTGTCCATCAAACTGATGGAGAGATATACTCTGGGCCCTCTCGGTGATATCATATCGACACCGCTTGCAAGCACGTGACTAGGTCACTAGGATGTCATATCACAGAACGAGTAAAAGAGTACTTGTGTACTTGTCGGTAACGAGATCAAACTAGGTATGGTTGATACCAATGATCAGATCTCGGACAAGTAAAGTATCGCAAGACAAACAGAATTGGTTACGACGTTTATGGTTCACACGATCAATAGATTCATCTTTTAATGTGTAGGAGTCATTACGGATCTCCAGGTCCCGTTGTTGAGTATTGATTGGAGAGGTGTCTCGATCATGTCTACATTATTCACGAACCGTAGGGTGACACACTTAAGGTTTGGTGACATGATTGAGTGGATACGGAATATCGGAGAAAAGTTTGGACAACACCGGAATTGTTTCGAGGAATATTAAAATAGTCATCGGAATTGTTTGAGGGAATATTGAAATATTTCAAGGTGGTATATATTAATGTTTGATTAACAAATAGTTCAAGGTGGTAAGTGTAAATGTTTGTTAATAGGATTAACAAATATTAAAATAAAGAAATGAATTTGTTTTATTGATTTATTAAAGAAAACACTTGGAATTTTGAGTAGGAATTGATGAGAGAATGAGTGGGTTGAGTGGAGACTCCACCCACATGATGAGGGGAGAGGTGGAGGCACCAAAATTTTGTGGTTGCCTCCCCCTCATATAAATAGGGGTTGGAGATCCCTCTCCCCACTCAACTTGTTGTCATCTCTCTCACTCCTCCCACTAATCCTTCTTTTGGTCATCCGCTTGGCGAAGCCATGACCGTCTAATTTCTCCATCACACCATGCTGTCGTGCTGTTGGAGTTTCCAGTGGATCCTCTACTTCTGCTGCCTCGTTGGATCGAGGGCATGGAGGTCGTCATCAAGCCGTACGTGTGACCGATCACGGAAGCTTTGCCGGATTGCAGCGCACATCTTCATGATCTTAAGATCGATGTGAGTTCGACTACGTCATCAACGAGATTCGATCTCGTAACGCTTTGTGTCTTCGAGGGTATGTTATTCTAACACTCTCTCCTTACCCGTTGCTTACATCTTCTAGATTAGATCTTGGCCTTCGGTTAATCTTCGCGTAGGAATTTTTTTTCTATGCAACGAACACATCACTATGTGGCTATCCATATTTAGAGTCTAAGGGGAAAAAGTTATAGAGGAGAAATATTTCACATATGAGATAATTTAAGAGAGCTACATATGACCACCGGACAAACAGTCATATATTTTATGAATATACTTAGTCGCTCTATACTAAATTGTCCTTATTTTTAAATAACACTGGCCATGAGGGGAAGAATTCTTTGTTGTGGAAATGTAAAATTACAATAAAATAAGTGAGTTTGTAGTAGTACAAGTATCAGTTGCTATATGCACAAAAATAAAATAAGAAAAGCACAAATTGAAAGAAAATGATCCTGGAGTGACAGGACAACTACTTGTGTACTCCAGAACATCTGAACCGACCTTTAATAGTGGAGGATTTCATAAATTATTTGAGCTTTAATTCAACGAGGCAATCTGCATGAGGTGTAGAGTAACAATACTCACAAATGAAAGAAAATATTAGGAGATATGTAGTTAGTTTGACCTTCTGATGAACTCTCGGTTAAGAACAAGTGGACCCCAAGGGGTACACAAAACAAGTTGCATAAAGAAAATGATCTCAGCGTTTATATGATCTCCACATCAAAGTACAATTGAGCATTCATCTCTATAACTTCATGGATAGTAAATTAAAGGTTAATTTCGTTATAACGGAAGTTCAAATGGGAGACGCTTATTCAATTGGTATAAACTTCTGCGGCATTCTACATATTGGTCACCTCGGCAAGACGCCGCAGCCTTATCGAACACCACGCCATCGCGTGGGGGTAGAACCCCTCTATAGTTGCAGGACATACACCTCTCACCACGTCCAGCGTGCGATGTCTGAGCTCCTACTCCGCCGCCTCCCCTGTCGACTGCCTTTGTCCACCTTGGCAGGTGCAGCAGTGGTTACTCTACTTCCACTCATCCGTTTTGGGCCTCATTCCAGCCTGCTTGCGGCGAACATAGCCACCCATTGCTCCGTCCTATGGACATTGTGGCTTTATTTTCAATTGAATCGTTCGCTGGCACACCGAGACGGTCGTGGCCGGAGGCTGTGTCGGCTTGCCGAACGCCAATAAACGTCAATCCCCCGATATGAAAATACAATTTTCCTGTATGGAGACTCTCGGCCTTATAAGTTATAACAACACATTATTCGGTTTAAGATTCATCTATTTTTTTACACAATAAATTTTGGAGTTACATTCAATTATCATTGCACATTTCTCTCTTTTTTCAAAAGTAACCTTCTATGATTGCTCACATTTCTAGTACATTATTTAAAGTTATATTCCTGATGAAATAAAATGATTCTTAGAACAAAACATGAACACATTACATATAATTTTTTGTTGCCATGGAAAAGGTATTAATGGACATATTGAGAAAATATGCTATGTTTATTGCAAATTGGCTTGAAAGGAAAGTTCCCGGTATGTATTGCGAAAAATCTTTCATGGGAAAAGCACGCATCAACCTTGTACATATCATGAAAAAACCTTTCATATATATACCATGTAAAATCTTACATATGTACTTGGAGCTTGCACAATGCTTGTAGAAAACCATGCTGCTACAAAAGCACCTACTGTATTGTCCCGTCAATGGAGAAATTAATGCCTAAAGTTCCCAAAGAACAATTACAACTATTGCATGAACCTCATAGATCAGGCAAGGTGTTACTAGAGTTCAGCATCTTTGATTCGGAAGAACATTACTCGACACACGTCATGCTGAATATCCTTCATATTCTTATAAGCCACTTGCTTCACTCGTTCCTAAATTCCTTCCCAGCGGCTACGACAATTATATTGTTCTAAGGTGTAGGATGCAGCCTGCAGAGCCATGCCTCACTAATTTATCACCGCGGTTCACAAACATCATTACCTTGGAATCAACTATATAATATTAAAAGCACTGGATTCCTTCACTATGTTGTACACTAAATTGAGCACGAAAAAGCAAGAAAACAAACCAAAGGGAGTAGCGAACCAGTCATACTGAATATCATTCATATTTTCATAAGCCACTTGCTTCACTCATCCCTAAATTCCTTCCCGCGGCTACAACAATTGTATTGTTCTAAGGTGTAGGATGGAGCCAACCCTCACTAATTTAGCACCGCGGTTCAGAAACATCACTACCTTGGAATCAACCATATAATATTGAAAGCACCGGATTCCATCACTGTGTTGTATACTGAACCGAGAACGGACAAGCGAGAAAACAGACCAAAGGGAGTAGCGAACAGGTCATACTGAATATCCTTCATATTCTCATAAGCCACTTGCTTCACTCATTCCTAAATTCCTTCCAAGCGACTACAACAATTGTATTGTTCTAAGGTGTAGGATGCAACCTGCAGAGCCAACCCTCATTAATTTAGCACAGTGGTTCACAAACATCACTACCTTAAAAATCAACCATATAATATTGAAAGCACTGGATTCCTTCACTGTATTGTATACTAAACCGAACACGAACAAGCAAGAAAACAGACCAACGGGAGTAGCGAACAAGCTCTGGATTAGAAAAAAAACTAATATAGTTAGGCAACAGAAAAAAATCCAATCGAACAGCAACAGCAGAAATACATGATCAGTAACTGAAAATAGAAAGGAAAATAGATTGAAGAACCAAGACGCCTCCCCTAACTCCATGGGAGAGTAGGCTGTTGCAATAGACGTGGTTGTTCCCGGCAGGCCACAGTCCGAGATCCATCGTCGAGCCTCCATCTTCTCTCTAGTGGAATGAGGCCAATCTCGCTGACCATGCCTTGCCATAGTAGCGCACCACGATATCTGGGGGAGCGGCGGGGTGCATGGCGGTTTTCCATATATGGGCGAACTCAGAACGTTGGTTGATCTGGCGGGCCCATGTCTCGTGTCAACTCGCTACTGGTGTAGGCAGGGAAGCAAGGACACTGTCCTATTTCTACACGCTGACATGTAGGGACATATTCAGCGGAACCGACGGGGCAACAAGAGCTCACAAATAGCCCTACGCATAGATATTTGAAAAGATACACTAAATTTTATTAATTTTTAACTTTTCAATGTAGAATCAACCAATGCATGAAGGAGTGAGAATGTCGTGCATGCAACATTAATATACTCCCTCCGTCTCAAATTAAGTGTCTCAAAGTTTGACAAAATTGGATGTATCTAGACATAATTTAGTGTTAGATACATCCACTTTTGTCAAACTTTATGACAATTAATTTGAGACGGAGGGAGTATTTACTAGCACTTAATTTATTTATTTTATTTGATGTGATTTACAAGATTGGCCTAATATACTATAAAGAAGGTAGTAGTTTATAAGATACTCCATATATTTCAAAATAATTTAATCTTTACATTTGTCCTAAGTAAAACTGCTTTAATTTTAGTTTTGACCATGTTTATACCAAAATAGATTATATAAAAAATTACAACACCGATACTTGTTAGATTCATCATACAACATATTTTGATACTACAGAGATGTAATGTTTTGGATATTTACACATTTTCCTTAAATTTATCAAAATTATAAAATTTTACTTAGGACAAACCTATAAATTCAATTATGTTGCCATAAAGGGAGTAGCCCGTAAAAAATCACCTTGTTGTGTTGCTCCTACCAGTAAGATACAATAAGGAAACTAGGGAAAAAAGAGATCTCACATTCATCCAAGCTTTAGCCAATGGGTTTGTAATCATTTTTTTGCCACCAAACCCCATATAAAGCCCAATGTACAAATGATTTAGCAATACAAGCAATTCGGAAAGTGTCTTTGGCTCCCAACCTTTAGTAGTCTAGTGCTCCCTCTATTTTAAAATATTCAACAAAATATTTATAGGTTTCAAAAAATTCTAAAACCAATATTCTCGACATAACCGATGATATATCCTACGGGTATGAAAAATTGCAACGCAAAATTATCTGTATTATAGGCTATACAGAAATGAAAAAATCCGAGAAAATTTAGAGATTTAAAAATATGCATACTCAGATCCACACCTTTGTACTTTCTTTAGGTCGTAACATAAAGTATTTGAAATCGATATTTTACACGTTTGTCGAATACAACATTGGCTACATCCGATTTTTAATTCCTTTTTTTTTAACCTCGTAAATATGATTTTTGATTTCAAAATAATAATTGGATCACACGAGTTCGGGAGCCAAAAATCTCCACTCCCAACAATTGTTCTTGCTGAGATTACAAAAGTATGTCTATCTATTCTACACCTCATGCACTGTCATGTGAAGCATAACAGTCTGACAACTAACACACAAAAACATAAGTTAAACACCCTCCAAAAAAGAGAAAATCAAGGTGTGAAAAGTCAGTGGCGTAATTTATCTTCTGATTTTTTAGCATCTGGATGGGGATTTCTACAGTAAGATGTTACTAGCATAAGAGCCACACAAAATTTCTTTCTGGAAATCTATATTCGTAATAAAATCAAACCTGACCACCAATATACTTAGGCATGAAGAGTGCTTGGAGAGATTCCGCACCTTCATTGCGAAGAAAATATGTTACAAGATAACCGAAAATCCACCTAAAAATGTTGCAACACAGAACGATGAATTTGAAGAGTCAAGTTGAATGGGTAACTTTCGCAACATAGAAACATAAGTGTGCAACACATTTTCTTCTCATGCGCGAATGATTAGCTAAACAAAAATCAAAGGTGTAGTTGTGAGGATATGAGATAGATTTAGTTTACAAATGTGCATTGCCAAATCTAGAATTCCACATTAAGATCCCGCAGTAGAAGCAAAACATACCAGAATCAGGATTCTTTTCTCAAAATAAGCTATGCTCTGTCATCATCCTTGTTCAACCGTTCTTCCGGTGAAATATCAGGGGCCCCTTCCGCTGTTCGTGACTCGTGAGATAATTTAAAGAAAAAAAAACTATTTGGAACAGTGAGAAAATTGTTTTTTTTTTACAATAGAGAGAAAATTGTTTAATTCCCTTTGTCAGCATCAAATGGGTAGCCAAAATTTTCCTTTCAGGCCACACGAAGCTCATTTTCTACTTGGGCTGCTCGCGATTGAACTGGCCTTTTAGGCCGTAGGCCGTTGCAGAACCGTGGAAGTGGATTTTGGCTAACGAGTGCTTATACATTTCTGCGTTGGGCCCATTCTTTCTCTTCCATTTTTCTCTTCTTCCGGTGTGAGTTAGTTGGGCTCCCTCTCCACATATTCTTCCAAGGCCAGCTCGTCTTCAGATAATTCTCAAAAAAAAAAAAAAAAAAAAAAACTCGTCTTCAGATATTTCTCCTAGAAGAAAAAACGTCTGAACGTCTACATGCACTCAATCAAACAGGCAAACACCGGCAATATGGATTTCCACAGTTATCTGTTACAAGGCTGTGGTCGTAGACAAATTAGCTTGCGCCGTCATCCTTATCACGGCCTATCCACAGATAGCCACAACACCATGTTCTGCAGTTCGTAGCCGAATCGAGGTGCGGCGGCGTGCAGCAGTTGCTTGCCAGGATAGAATTCTTGAGACGGTCATTCAACCTCGGGGAAACCGCATCAACAAGCTTGCAACGATGTCTTGCTGATGCTAAAAATATACCCGTGTCTATATATTAGTACTCCAGTAAAGATAATTCAGAACATGGTCAGATGAATACTTCTTTCTAAACACAATAAGAGGACCATATAGTTTGACCACTCACAAATCTAAAACTTGGTCATGCATGTGTCACTCTATTCTTGAGGAATGATTTTTGACAAAAGTTCGTAGGCAGAGGACCCTCCTACACGACGAAGAATGTGCGCACTTAATTACCTCCGGAAAAGCGGACCAAGCGAGTGGACGCAGAAAGCGACCAAGCAGCACGCTTACCCTGATTTTTAATTGGCAAAGTTTCCTATGAGAACGCGATTGCGAACATGCATGGGCTAGCAACAATATAGCAAATCTTGTTGCGGGTAGCACCAACATTCCCGGCGCGGCATGACGCGATTTGACCCACCGAAACGGGCAAAGGGAACGGGCTCGGGATGGTTCGGCAGCCGAAGGCGACGCCGCCAGAGATGGTGGAAAGGCAACGGATTCATTACCTCTTCTTGCACGAGACGCCGCCGGAAGGAAGCACTTATTACACCTCGATCTTGTTTCGGACCCCCTCGCTCTCCTGGATACGTTGCCCGAGCGAGCGTGTGACTAGCTTTCCACTTAGGCTGCCACTAGGACTATGGTCAGTTGATTAGGAGTACTTTCTTTCAGATGATCATAGTTGATCCCTTGCATCATGTTAAGAGCAACTCTAGCAGACACGAAAAAAAACCTCGACGAACCGGGTTTTCCCATTCGACGGGCCAATTTTTTTGCCCGAACAGGCCCCGCATCAGGTCGGCCCGGAAAAAGTTTTAGCGGACGCACGATATGCGCATGTCCCAGCGCTATATGTAGGGGACGGGGGCAGATTTAGGTTATACACCCGTCATCTGGGCCGACGTCATCCGCCCCCCTCCGCCGCTAGCTTTGCTTTCTCCGGCGAGCAATTGAGCCACGTGAATGGCGGGATCTGAGGTGCCTGGCCGCGAGGGAGCCCGCGGAGGCCGCACATGTCGCAACGGTGACCGCGGAGGCCTCGAGGTAGGCATGGCGCCGTCGCTTGGAGGCCTCCAGCAAGCGTGGCCGCCTCAAGCGTAACCGCTTCTCGGGACTACTCTCCCCGGACCATCTGTGGTACGTGTCGACTCGGAGGCGGGTAGCTCCGCGCCGGCGCCCATCGTTGTGCCAGATGACCCGTGGCAGACGAAGATGATCATCACCTCGGGCGGTGGCGGCCGGTGCCTCTGCACGTGCTCCTCCGTGTGTTGTTCCCAACGCACAAGCGGACCAAGCTTGCCGAAGAGGAGGTTGCTAGCGCTACGAAGGCGGTGGCGGACGACAAAGAAGGTGTGGACGCTCGCCTCGAAGCCGTGAGGGCCGAGGCCGACCTGGCCTGGGCGGTGCGCAGGTCGACCAGACGGCATCACATCGGTATTGAGTGGTGATGAAGGAGTCCGAAGGTGGAGACGAAGATCGCTCCGACGAAGTTTATCTATACTTTTCTATTTTAAATTCGTCTCTAAATGTGAGCTCGTCGGAACAATGTAGCGCGAACTATGTTTTATAATTTGAAGTTTGAATTTTAGCGTACCAATTCTGCATCGTACCATGCCATCCGGAAAACATTTTTCCCAGCCGCCTTAGGCCCTGTTTACTTCGAGTATTTTTATCCCCAAGGGAAAGGGGCATGGGAGGGGATTTGGTGAAAATTTTGTTTTCACACCTTTCCCCCACAAGGCCACAGTACACTAGTATAGGGTAGAGTTTTTAATCTAGACAAAAATAAAATGGTTGGCGGGGTATTTCCAGGGATTCTCGGCTATAAAACCGGAGTACAGGGTCGGCTCTATAATTTCATAGGCTCCGGTGCGAACTTCACCTATGAGCCCAATATTTGAGTCGGTTCTAAGATTTCTTTCCTCTACTCTGTAAAATATACATATTATGGGCCTCTTTCTAGGCTGGGCCCGGGCTGTCGCACCTCTCGCTCTGGGCCAAAGCCAGCCCTACCAGAGTAGTAAACGAACCATTAGGATTTTTGGGATCCAGGATATTCCCATCCAATCCCCTAAAATACACACCAAATACGGGAGCCAGGGCATACGCCGACGGCCGGCCACCGTCGGCGAAACCCTCTTTCCCGTCGGCGTCTGGAGTGCCCGATGGTGGCCGTCGGCGACGCCCCGCCGGCCTCTTGCCTCGTCGGCGAAAATGAGTCCCCGTCGTCGTATAACTGCAGCGTCCCCACGCCATAGAACGGGAACTGGGCCGTTACACGCGGTAGACGCCGACGGCCAGGCCGTCGGCCTATGGACCACGTGGCATGCCTGGGCTGCGCACCGTGCGAGGCCGGGTTGATTGCCTGCTGGGCCGCGCGACAACGCCGACGGGGACCCCGTCGGGCTATAAGCCGCGTTTTGGCTATGTTGTGCTGTTTTTTTTTCCTTTTTTGCTGTTTTGTTTTGTTTAGGGCACGTTTTCATACGAATTTAACTACAGAAAAATTAAAAACATGATAGAAATAACACAAACAACATGCACATATCATATCCATATCATCCAAACATCGTACAAAGCACAAAATCATCCGAACATCATCCGGGCAATATCGGTAGTGCATACAAAGTTCAAGCATCCTAGCCAGATCTCGCGAGAGCTCGATATCCCCATCTCGGACCGAGTGAGAATTGGCGACGCTCTGCGCTCGTTACCCGCCGTCGAACCATGCGCGGAACTCATCGAGGGAGTACCACGGGCATCGATCTCGCGCGACGGACTCGGCGATGCACCAGGAGCATGATGAAACGGTGTGATTATGCGACTTGGCGAGCCATCAGCACGGCCAAAGGGAATAGCCCCGGAGTGTCCCGATCCCTACATGCATTTTTTAGCGGAAGTTAGCAACTTAGCAGGCACATGACAACGGTAACAACTGGTTTGGCATATAACTTACCGGTGCCATCGGGTAGCCTACGTGAGTGAAGTGCTCCTTCGATGGAAACGGTGGCGGCAGCCCAGGCCTAGGTGGTCGTGCAATTGGTAATGGAACCCGCTCTCTAGTGGCATAAAACCTCTCGTCCGCCTACAAGATAGTTTTGATGTTAGGCTTTGCAGAAAATAGCACTTGTTATCATTTGCAGAATGAAAAGGGTGAAACTTACAGCATCGCGCAGCTCTTCTCAGGCGTCATAGGCCTCTCTCTTCTGCGCCCACTCCTGATATGCAACGGCGTACTCCGCCATAACGGCATCGAAGGCCTCGCCGAAAGAAGACTACAATATCAAGAAAAATGAATCTCGATGTAAGTCGAATCTCGTCAAGTTAGCCACTAAGGAAGAAATGTCGAAAAGAGAATGAGATTGAGAAAAAATTACGTCAGCGCGAGCTCGGGAAGTCCGTCGAGGAGGAGGGACAGCGGGGCCGTCGGCGTCGAGGGTGGCCTTGATACGCGTGAGGCTCAACTTGGGAGTACGCGGGATCACCTGATCAAGGCAGCGCAAACGGCCATGCTCCCTGCCGCGCCCGTCCACGACCAAAGCCCTCACGTCAGTCTCCTGCTGAATAGGGTTATCCACCCACGGATGAAAACCCTGGAACGTCGTGCAGTACCTATCTCTGTCCTCCTTGGCGCTGCCGAAGTACTCTGGAAGCGAGGGCTGAGGCTTGGATGGATCAGGCCTCTTGATCCTCATCTTCTCCCATGCTTCCATGTCCGTAAGAGGGGCATTCCCCGTGATGGACTCCTGCATAGTCAAAGAAACTAGAAGATACCCCGCGCGTTGCTACGGGATCGCTTTAAAAACTATAGTATATTGTGAACAAAATTTTATAGGAGATGTGATACATTATCTTTCATAAGTAAATATGCAAAATTCAATTGATTATAGCATATATTTTAAATTATTAATATGAATAATTGATGGTTTAAAAAATAGATGATGTGTAGTTTTCATGTAGTTATTAATAAATATTAGTGGAGATGACATGGACAATTGATAGGCTAAAAGAATGGATGATATGGATAGCTTGCATGTTGAGATAGAAAAATCATAAATGCATGTTAGTGGGGTTTTGCTTTATAAGAAGTATAGATGTGATGCATACTAGATAGAAACATGACGGGAATAAATACATGTTGTTCGATGTATGTACATACCATCTTTTCCTTGAAGCGAGCATGGTTGCAGACTCCCGCACAGTGTGTCCCCTCGTGGCCGCGGTTTGCCTTGTTCCGCTCGCTTATGGCTGTAAACTCCTCGTTCTGCCCGAGCCATATTGCCAACAATGCCTAACATGCGTCCTCTTTACCATCGGCCCACTGGGGCATAACCTGAAAAATTCAAGACTCATTTTGAAGAACAGATAATACAAATTGCAGTTTAGCAGCAACATATGATACCATTGACAATTTTGACTTACCGCGATGTAATCTTTCAAAGTCATCAGACAGTCTTGCCGAACTTCTCAGAACTGAATTGATTCGTGACAGTATGCCTTACATTGTAGAACTGTTGTCGTGTCAGCTTCTTACATGCCCCCCACACAGTCTTGTTCGCCGAGTCCTGATGCTCCGGAGGAACCCTAAAGAATCTCTGTAAAAATGCATAAAAATATTGTGAGAGTAAAGAGTTAGCATGGTGGGGGCATCAACTATGAACGTAATTGGAAAACCTCGCCTTACCCAGAACATGCTGATCACGGCGTCAGCAGCTGTCTCGAAGCCCGGGCAATCGGCGGCCACATAGTCTACCCAATGGCGGGCTAGCTTCTTCTCGCCGTTGGGGACCACAGTGTATAAGCCCGGCCAGTACTTCCTAATCAGAGCTGCAAGCAAAGTGTTAGGAACACGGCTCCCCGCTGGAAAGGTCTCGTTGCTGCAGAATAATCAAACATTAGTACATGTCAAATTGTTTTGATACAAACGAAATGGCGTGTTCAAAATTAGTATAGTAACTTACTCAATGTCGTTAGGCACAATGAGGTCTTTCTCCTCCTCGGTTTTAGGCATCTTGGACTCACCAGGGACAGTTGTTTCCCCACGAATCCGTGGCTTCTTCGTGGACCCCTCGCCACGAGACACCGTCCCCTCGCCGCCAGACACCGTACCCTCGTCGTGAGACTGCGTCTCCTCGTCTCGAGACACCAACTCACGGGAGTGTGAAGCCACGTCGCCAGAAGCGGAGGGTATGTCACCATCCTCTAGTAGTGCTCGTGCTCCACCTCGCCCTCGTCCTCCACCTCGCCCTCGTCCTCCACTCGGAAGAAGTGGAACAACAGCTTCCCCTCGTCCTCGACCTCTGCTCCCACCCTCATCAGTAATGTATCTAGGGTTCGGAATAGGCTCCCTTCCACTTTTGGTAGGCTTCCTCTGGCACAGCGAGTTCAGCAAAGTGCCCGATGATTCTTTGCCTTGGCTCATATTGGTGGATCACCTGCATTGAGAAAGGGTAAACAGTAAGCATAAAGATGTAATGCAATTAAGAAGCATGTTAGAAAATAAATACCAATGATAATAAAGACATAAATAAATACTAAGCATAAAGATAAATACTAAGCATAATAAAGACATAAATAAATACTAAGCATAAAGATAAATACTAAGAATAATAATGACATAAAAAGACCCTCACCACGAATCATAACTCTCATAATTAGTTGTTAGGTTCTCATCGTCACTATCACGGGTGAAGTAAGTTGGAGGCTCCTCGCACGGTGGAGGCTCATCATCGCTGTCATTTTCCTCCTGCAACTTGTTGAGCATGTCTATGTTCTTTATATTCACCACTACCTCACCCCCTGTCGGTGCATCGTCCTCGAGATTCTCGAGATCTTCTATGTAAAATTCCCTTAAGTTCACTTTCTCTTGATAGAAAATTCCCTCGTATGTTTTAGGGTTAATGTTGTTATAATCATCGTCAGAGGGCATGGGTAGCTTCCCATGTGGCGACACCTGGAACACGACTTCCTAGCCCTTGAGTCCCTCTTTCTGACATGGGTAGGGCAAATAATAAACTTGCTTGGCTTGGTGGGCCACAATGAAGACATCGGATCCGATGTAGGTGGTTGAAGGCCTGACTTCAACTAACCCAATGGAAGGGGTACTTTTCTGTCCATGCTTTGGGTCGAACCAGTGGCATTTGAACACAACGAGCTTGAGTTCTATGTTCGTATTATTGTACGTCATCTCATATACATCCTGTAACCTTCCGTAGTAGTCAAACTCATCGGCTCCTTTTGTGAAGACCGCGGTATTTATAGTTTTTGCATTAGGCCGACTATTCTGGTGAAACTATGTATGGAAGCGATACCCATTCACATCATACTTCTCGTACGCCTCGACTCTACGGTTACATCCTTGGGAGACACATCTCAACTCATCGGACATCACAACGTTGGGATTAGCTCCCTACAAGTTCAGTGTATTAGTTATGTGTAATAAAAAGGACAAGACACGGATCAATGTAGGGGGATAGGCTAGAAATTACCTTTTCCCTGAACCAAGCCGTGAATTTTTTCTTTCCGGGGGCACCCTCTTTCAGAAGAATGTCCAGCTCGGCTTCATCGGGATCCACCGTTCCTGACCACATTTCATCCTTGAATTGGCTAAAATAAGATAAATATGTATTAGAGCGAAACCGAGTTACTAGTTGCAAAGTAATTCGGTTCACCATTTTACCTGAGGAAACTTCTTGCTTCCCCCTCGTCACGAACCACTTCATCCATGTTCAATAGAACATATAGCATTACGCACTCCAGCTCTTCCTTGGTCAAGGTATACTTTTTTGCGCCACCGGCCTTGCCACCGGGACACTTGAAGAGGAGGAGCTTGGGGTCTTTCTTAGGCTCGTCGACATTGTATCGAGAGGCCTGGTTATGCATAGTGGGAACATCATCGGGGAAGTACGTTAGCCTAGCATCTGCCATCTCCTGGAGGATAGTTGCCTCAGCTATGCATGCTTCAATCTGATTTTTGTTTCCACATTTGGTTCGAATATACTTAAACTCTCTCTCAATACAAAACTGCCAACGGAACTGCACCGGTCCATCCAAGAGAGCCTCGTTCGCGAGATGCACAACAAGATGTGCCATCGGAGTAAAGAAGCCTGGCGGAAATATCGTCTCTAAGTTGCATAGTAACTCTGGCACTAGATCATGCAACTTCTGAATAATCAGGGGACATATCTACTTAGCGAAGAGCGCGCGGAAGAAATGGCTCAACTCCGCGAGCACTCGCCACACACAGTCGGGGAGATACCCTCGAACCATCACCGGTACCAGCCGCTCAATCCAAATATGATAGTCGTGACTCTTGAGCCCGGTGACTTTTCCCGTTGCAAGATTGACTCCCTTACTTATGTTCGAACCATAACCGTCAGGGAACATCACGACGTATTTGAGCCACATGAATGCCTCCTTCTTTTGAAGACTAGTAAGGCATAAGTCGGCATACGGCTTGAACCAATTTTTTTGGCGGTTTTTAGGAGGTTGCATGTGTAATATCTCCCTATCACATAGCTTCTTAACATCGACTCTAGCCTTGACGTTATCCTTTAACTTCTCAGGAATGTTCAACACTGTGTGAAATAGAGACTCTCCGACATTTTTTTCGGTGTGCATCACATCGGTATTATGGGGTAGTCCGAGGTCCTTGTAATATTCGAGCTGCGTCAAGCCTGCCACGTGAGTCCAGTTGTGTGTTTCACCATATCCCACATATCGTGGGCCATTTCCCGGAGCAGGCACGAGAGCACGTAGCTCGGCATCAACAGATGCACCATCGAAAGTTGGT
Organism: Alopecurus myosuroides; assembly: GCA_028641055.1. Taxonomy (NCBI): domain Eukaryota; kingdom Viridiplantae; phylum Streptophyta; class Magnoliopsida; order Poales; family Poaceae; genus Alopecurus; species Alopecurus myosuroides. The sequence continues at coordinate 139,493,712 of CM054059.1, forward strand.
ATCTCTTTCTCTTCATGCTCAACTCTTCCCTTTTTGAAGTTCTTTTCGTCTTCTCTAAACCAATGCCTTCTTTTGAGAAAATTGTGATGCGTGTCGAACGCGGAATACTTCTTACCGCCGTTTAGCCAAAGGAACTCAAGTCGGTTCCTGCACACTGGGCATGGCCACTTACCAGCTGTCCACCATCCGCAGAATAGGGCGTACCCTAGCATGTCGTGCATGGAATAGTGGAACCAAACTTTCATCAAGAAGTTTCTCTTCGATGCACGGTCGTATGTCATAGTCCTGTGGTGCCAAGAGTGATACAGATCATCCACAAGCGGCTGCATATAGACACTCAAATTCTTCCCCGGGTATTCAGGCCCTGGAATGACCAGCGACAGGAATATGGTCTTTCTTTGCATTAGGACTCCGGGAGGGAGATTGAGCGGAATAACAAACACGGGCCAGCAGCTGTATGAGGCAGTCGACATACCATACGGATTGAATCCATCGGTTGCTATCGCAATTCTGACGTTTCGAGCCTCTTTTGCCTCCTCGGGGTATTTTGCATCGAAATTTTTCCATGCCTGACCATCCGATGGATGTCCCATCTTTACTCGTCCGTGCTCGTCCTCGTATCTCTTCCCCATCTTGTGCCACGTCATCTGTGTGGCAGACTCCTTGTTCATGTAAAGCCGCTGGATTCTTTTTATGAATGGGAGATAACGAAGAATCTTCACGGCGACTTTCGTCTGCTTTTTCTGACCATCCGCTCCCTTTACCTCATGATACCTAGAGGCTCCACACAGGGTACAGTACCTGTCATCCGCAAACTGTTGCCGAAACAAGATGCAACCTTTAGGACAACAATCTATCTTTTCATAATCCATGTTGAGCTCTCGCAATATTTTCTTCCTCTCGTACATGCTTTTAGGCAAACAATATCCTTCGGGCAACATGTTACCATATGTTTGCAGATGAGCTTCAAAGCATGAACGGGTGTTGCCGTACTCGAGCTTTTTGGCTAGTACTTGTGAGATGGCATCGAGCTGAGAAATACTTGCACCCTCGTAGAGAGGTCTCTCAGCCGTTTCGATCATATGAAAGTAGGCCTTCACGGTAGGCTCCAGTTCCTCGGGTTCACACGGTTCCTCTTGTTCACACAGTTCCTCCGGTTCTTGTGTGAGGTGGCGAATCTGGCATGTAGGAATCACGGAGATCATTCAGAAGTAAACGATGGATGATCAATTAAGTTAAGCAGGACGCACGTGTCGCTCCAGGGACGGCACGGGCGAAACCCTAGTCGCCGCCGCCCCCACACCCCCTCCTTCCCTTCCACCCGCCGCCGCCGGAGGAAGCCACTGGGGGCACAACCCTCCGCGTGGTGGACGGCGGCCGGCGGGTTCTCGCCTCCTCAGCACAAACGCGGCGGGAGGCCTCCGGCCAGATGCGTGGGTCGGCCCTGGACGGTTGACGCGGACGGCGGAGCACGGATACCGGGGCGGCGGCCCTGGTTCTTCTGGCGGTGGCTAGTGGCTGGGTCTGCATGGGCAGCCGGCGCTAGCCGGGGTAGCTCTAGGTGGCGCCACCGATGGGATCTGGGGTGGCTCGGCCATGGTGCGGCGGCCGCGGAGACCTCGACGCTCGGCATTTTGGCGGCGGCGGCGCCATCGGCTTGGCTCCCGGGCGGCGCGACCTCCTCTGTCTTTGGCGGCGGGAGGCGGTGGTGCTAGGGACCGTCGGCGGCAGGGCTCCCGGTGGCGGCGGATGCGAAATCCAGGAGATCTTTCCACTCCCGCAAACGTCCCTGCTGGGAGTCGTTTCGCAGCGCCGGGGCTGCGAGACATCAGAATAAAGGAGGTGGTCCTTGGGTTTCCCATCGCGCGAAGATGAAAGATCCTGATGTAGGTTCTCTTTGATCAAGCCGGGGTGTCGACCCGAAAGGCTTCGCCGGCGAACTCCCATGGGCGACGCCTGGAGATTGCTGGATCGGTGGAATTCGGTCACAATGCTCAGTCATCGAAGGTGAGATTACAGGACTAGCAACGGTGTTCGGAATCTTTGCATCGATGGGAAACTGGCTTGGAGTTACAAGATTCGTGGCAGCCGTATGTAAGAGGGGGCGACAACATGCGTGAAGTCCAAAGTCCTACCTTTCAGGGTGAAACCCCAAGGTCTGACCATAATTGGTTGTGCCTGGCACTGGTCTTTATTGGAGCCGTTGTTTTGAGAGCGAGGATTATTTTCAGGGTGAAAACTCAAGGTCTGGCCTTAATTGGTTGTGCTTGGCACCGTTCTTCTTGGAGACGTTGTTTTCGAAGAGATGGACATCAGCTGTTGTTTAGATGGTGGTTGTGCGGATACCGCGAGGACTGTACCTCTGTAGCGGGACTTTTCTTTTTATTTCTTCTTTTTATTGTCTTTCGGCTGTGTGCATCTGTAATGACTATGGTTATTGCGTTGTTGCAGAGTCCAGGTGTAATTTGTATCTCCGTGATATTAATATACTTTCCTTTATCAAAAAAAAAGTGTAGAAGTAAGCAAGCCCTTGCTTCTTTTTCGATACGAAGGTTTTCCCATATCTGAGTCTAACACAGAAAATTGCGGTGTTCCCCGTGCGCACCATGTTAACTGGAACTATAGGAACTCTCGGCTCCAGCGGTTTGGCGTAAGCGTGCTATTTTCACACACGTCCGTCATTAAATTGGGTTCGTCAGAGGTATGGAGAATGTGTTATATGGGCCAAGCGACTATATATATATACTGTATATACTAACATTTGACAGAGGCAGGCGTGATGATTGATGATTAGTGCTCCGTAGTAGGCAGGGGGGAATCGAGTTGCTCCGTCCCTTTCATGGTCTTTTTCCTTTCCCGTGATGCCATAGCTATTGGCATTTTAATAGTCTTAGGTAGTGGTAATCATATTATCTTATGTGTATTATAATTGCACTTGTTTGGCAGGATGCATCGTTTGATTTCGGCCTGGCCACTGACTTTTCATTTTAGGATTGTGTATATGACGCTCGACTGGTTTTTAATTCCTACTAGCAAACATGCCCGTGCGTTGCAACGGGTTATGAGAAAAAATCAAGTTTTGAAATTCAATTTGTATACAAAATTTTCAGTTAGCTTGAATCTTTTGTGGGGATTAATTTATTTCACTCATGGTGCAATCTACTAACTTGGATTTGTATGAAATCATGTTAAAATTAGAGTAAGCATGATATCATATGTTATTTTGGTCCAATTTTTTTAGTGAAAATAAAAATAGGCCTTGTGAAACTCGGACGTAACGGTACTTATACAGTTAACTTCTCGAGAAGAAACTTGTACATGTCATTGTATGTTGGTACTGATCATCGTTTTCATGGCTAGATGACTATGAGTTCAAATGCTCCTTGCCATTCCTGCTGGTTGTGACATCATACGTACCTATGAATTCCTTGCCTGTCCTCCCAAAGCTTGTGTGAAGTGGAAGGCTAAATCACATAGGAGCTCAATGAGAATTAGAGGAATTAATTAATCGGTTATGGGAAGAGCAATGAAGAATCAGCAACGCGGTATATTACTTGGTTTGCACGGATTGGATTCTGGAACCCTTTTGGTAGGACTAATATAAACTCTTACCGTAGAAATATAACATTAGATAAAAAGTAGAACCTGAAAAATCAAACTATCTTAACTCAAATCCAAGTATGTACGGATGTACACATCTATGAATCACTCAAATTAATGAAACAAATTTCAAGCCGGCCAATATCATTCAGGGACACTCCTTGCTGCATCCTAGTAGGCTGTAATCAAGATCGCCCACTGCCATTTGCTCCCGTGCTTACAATTTCTTAAGCCCTGGTTTTGCATTAAGTTAGCGACAATTGGAAATGCCCAACCACCAATTCCCTTACCGGCCAAATTGACTTGCCATTCCCGAACTATTGTTGCGTTCGCACGCATCGCACCCAGCTGGTATCTCAATCTCACTGCCATCTCCAATCGAACCCTCTCTCCATATAAATTCCTCTTCCCTCCCTCCGTTACCATTACCTGAGTTCCAAATCTTGTGAGAAATTCCATGTGTTTCCAATCTTTAACAGCATCTGCCATCTCCTAGCGTACACCGGCCAAATCAAGACTGCTTCTCCTCAATGGCGGATTTCGTCAAGCTTCCTCGGACTCGGATCCAGGGCGCTGGACAGCGCAAATAGTCGCCGGTCTTCCATGATCTATCACGGATTGCAGACCCTATCCCCATCCCATCTTCAGATCTTTTGAACGGCTTGGCCTCTCCGTTTTACCTAGACGCCGTGGCCGCCTGCCATCCCAGCCGGATGCACAGGAAAAGGTACCGGCGCTCGCGGCAACCGGAGGTGTGCAAGGTGAGGGCGGAGATTATGCTGTTAGAGTCTCAGTCTCCGTGGTTGAGTTTGTGCGGTCCGAAGAATTGGAGATGCCAGCGCCATATGAAGGAATCTAGCCACTTGAGGTAGGGGGAACCCAGGGGCGGCTGCTAGGAGTGGCGACGGCGTCTGTCTCGATTCACGAGGGATGGCCTGAGAGGAGCAGAGGAGCTCACGCGAGAGGATTAAAAAAAAATAGAACGAATCGGTACGTTGTTGCGATGGCATTTCGGGCGTATTATGTAATTTGGTGGGAGGGCAAATTGGTAAAATCGTGTTGGACGGAAATTTTGGCAGAAACCTTAATGCCTTTATTATTAGAATAGATAGAGATAAGTCGTAGCTAAATTTTCCGTCGGTCATAAGTTTTTTATTTTTAGATGCCTTCAGTCATAAGTTTACACGTGGACATTTGGATGTTTCATGTTTCATCAAAAGTGGAATGTTTACGTGTTATTTACAATGTATATATATGTAATCTTTATGTAAATGTGTGCTACCAGTGTATCTACATGTATATTACATTGTTAGTGGACTAGTAATTTACTAAATTTAATGTAGGATATGCATATAGGACCACCGTATATATACATGCTAACATGATTACTACTAATTGAGATGTACCACTTAGTAATTTACATGTAGCAAATATTGTGTATTTCAAAAATAAAAAAGTAGTCTACTTGATTTCCAAAAAAATGCAGTGTGATTTGCCTAAAATAGAAAATGTAACTACTAATGTAAATGAAATAAGATGTACTCCCTCCAATCGGAAAGACTGTCGTGGGAAATGAACGTTCCTAATGCAAATTGATACGTAGAGTGACATAATTCAGATCGGAGGGAGTAATTCATTTCATCTAAGGAATCGACAGAAGGTCACATCAAAGCAGTGTATTGACAAACGAGCCTTCCCCTTCCCTTCTCGTCGCTCCCGCGAGCGGCGGCGGGGGAACCCTAGCTCCCTCCTCTCGTCCCCCCCTTCCTCGCCGCCGCCGGTGGGCGTCTCCGGCCGAAGGCCGAGCGCGGGCGGCGGCGGGGCTGCTTCTCCCTCTCGCGTGGGGCCTGGGCGCGGGCCTAGGCGTCGGCTTGGGCGGCGCGTCTACTCCGGTGGTGGTGCGGCGACCTCGAGGCGGGGCGGCACGCTGGTGGCGGCGGCGGCCTGGGGCACGTCCATGGCAGCAGTCGACTCGGGCGGTGCGGGCCGGTGGCCTGTCGCTACGGACGGCATCAAGGCCAGACCAGCCCTATCAGAGGTGCGTCGGGCGCGGCAGCGCGGTTCTTCGGAGGGGGCAGCGAGGGTAGCACCCGAGACAGAGATGGGGGACCTTGGAGTTGGCCATGGCCATGCTCTGTGGCCCAGATCTGGGCCCGTTTGGGCCTGATATGGGTGCTACGGGCCGGCTAGTGCTCAGGTCCAGTGTCCATGTGCAGGACGACATCGGCGGCCTTGACGCTGCAGCGTGGCGGCGGGGCTAGTTAGGCCTGATCCTGGCCTGCTGGGCTGATCTGGGCCCGACCGGCCATGCGGCTGCGTCCGGTCGGCGACCGCCTCAGGCGGTGGAGGATGGATCTCCTCCTGTAGGCTACTGATGTTGACTTTGCCGGCCTATCTGTGTTGCCGGCCTCGCTCATCCGTCACGATGAACCCGCAACTTGCTGGTTTCCTGGTGGGAGGCTACGGATGCCGGGGCGGCGGCCCTGGAAGGTGGGCTGCACGGGCGTCTCTACGGCGAGCGACGTGGCGGCGGTGGTGGCATGGTTCTTTGGCCGTGTGGATGGCATGGAGCGGGCAGCGGGGGTTCCTGGCGTTGGTGGCGGCAACTCCCAGATCGTGTTTTGGAGACCTTTCTCGGGGGTAGTGGGCGGTTCGACTTTGCGAGCGTTGTACGTAGGTTGTTCCGAGCGAAAGCTTCGCGCTTCGGCGCCAATGGCGGCGATGCCTGCGGGTATCGTTACCCTCCTGGGGGCGCTGTTGAGGCTACCTACGCTGCGTTAGGGCTCTGGGTGAAAACCCTTGACCTCTAGGTCTCGACGGCGGCGACGTGCTACGTCGTTACCCTCTTGGGGGCGTCGTTGTGGAGTCTCGTACGTCGAGCCCGTTCCGGTGCTTTCGGTGGCAAGTTTGGTTTTCCTTATTCTTCTTTTCTTATCTTTGGTCTGCTTTGTAAGAGGTTCCCCTCATCACCTTGTATTGGTTCAGCCGTTGGACTTTATTTATAAAGCGGGGCAAAATGCCTATTTCGTCATCTAAGGAATCGACACAAAACACAACTAGTCGGTGACCTAATGGATTACTACCATGAATGCAATGGAGCTACAATACTAATCATGCATGCATCACGAGACTAGCCACAATGATAGTATATTACTATCTCAACAACTTTTTTCTAAAAGTCAACTGACATAAAGTTTGACCAACTTTTTAGGAAAAACTATCAACATTTATGATACTATGACTATATTTAATGATGCATCTTACTATATTGCTTTTGTATTGTGGATAAAAAAAATACTCCCTCCGTCTCATATTAAGTGTCACAAAATTGGACACAAATGGTGTACCTAGACTAAAAATATGTCTAGATACATCTATTTTATCCACTTATACGATACTTAATATGAGATTATTTTGCAAACTAAAATTAATAGTTTTTTTCTAAAAAAAAAGGGGCCAAAGTATGCACAGTTTGACATTTAGAAAGAAAAAAATGCGCGCCTTGTTTTGAGGAACAGAGGTAGTAGCTAGTATCGTGTATCTTGGTCCCACAAAAATACAGAATATTAGACTAACATAGATAAAGTAGATACCGTATCATAGCACGTATAACTAGAAATTTTAGTTGCAAATAAATCTTATACGTATATTTATCTTGAGATTCTATAAAATATTAGATAGTAATGAGATCATGATACTAACTTATGATAGTATGGACAGCTTGGGAGAAGAGGAGCATCCGGCATGCAACAATAGTCATGCATGCGACATGAGAGAAGCAAGATTAACAACTTAACACAGCATGCGTAGAAGGGTTGAGAGCACAACCGGACACATGCAAATGCAGCAGGCACCTAATAGTTTATCGAACGATAGCAAAAGAATTAATTTCTGTCCCGCGCCTAGTAATGGACTAGTAGTACAGTAGAAAAAAAAAAGAAAAATAAAGCAGCCACGAGACCCATGCGAGATAGCAAAAGGGTTAATTTTCGCTGCACCTCAGGTCCTCACCTAGTAACGTACGAGTACTCGTACACGTACAACAAATAAAGCAGACACGAGACCCATGCAAGATGAGGTACATTCGTATGCTTGTGAGTACCGAGATTGGGCACATGTCTCGGCTTTCAGGTCCCGATCGATATAGCACACGCTACCGCTTGCGCGCAAGCAGACGCACCTCGCACAACTGAAAGCAATGGAAGAACTGGATGAGATGAGGAGAAACGGTACGGCTAACCTTTTGGGTTGCAGCCAGCATGTAACCGCTGTTTTTTTTTTTTTTTTACAACGGGTGGGGCGGAGACCCCGGTTGCTGCAGTTCCATTAACACTGGTAGGTACAATATGCGCAAAGGCCCTTCTCATCTCTTGCCCTAAAGACCTAAAATTCGAAGGAAGGCCTCGCCAAATTACAGAAAACCCCTCAGAACAAAATATGAAAAAGCAATCGGGTCCTTGGGGTTCACCACCACTCGTCGCCGGCGCTCTCCAGATGCAGATTGCACCGAGAGCGGAGCACCTTGAAACTCCCGGACTCTCCCTTCCGGCGAGGGACCTCAATCGCCAACAGTTGCTAGGAATTCGGGGACAAACCACTTGAACTCCTTGCAAAGCCGAGCTCCGGCGATGGGTCGAGCAAGCCTCCGATGCAGAGGCAGAGATGCCATCCATGTGGCTCTTGAACGCGACCGTGAAGCTAATCACCGCCGAGTAATCAGATCGTCGATGCAGCTGGGATCCCTCCGGCATCACTGAGAAGAAGAACAAGCAACGGCACCCCTCCTCGCCACCATGGCCGGCCAGGGGATTAGCACCTTCCTTCTTCCCACCAAATTCAGAGGGGAGGGTACAGCGGACGAGATTATTGAAGTGGTCTTGCTCGCCATCAATCTTGAGAGGAAGCCTCCACGACCTCAACCTGCAAGAGAAAAGGGAGCAGACTCCAGTGTCGCCGCGACTCACCGGAGCCCAACCGGGGAGGAGAAGGAGCGCCATAACGGCGAAACTAAGCACACAGGCGAAACTCAAACTATTCCTACTATATACACGCCTCGCGACGTCATCGATTCGACACCGGACGGCCACGCCACCGGGGAGAATCGAAGAACGCGCCGGCGGGGGGGGGGGGGGGGGGCGAGGGAGGAGGGGGGTGAGAGACGACTCTCAAAGCGGCAAGCGGCGGGTCGGTGCGAAGCCCCAACCCATATGACCGCATGTAACCGCTATTGGCCAACCTCTTCGAGAGCCATACAAAAAGGCTTTTGCCTTGAGAAAAAAAAAACCTTGAGAGAGAGTGTCCCGATGCTAAGAAGATTCCATATACTCGTGCTACTAAATCTTACCAAAGTACGGGTAAGAAAATCTTATAAGACACCATATGTCTGGGTTGTTTCTCTCGCCAAAAGAAAGGCTGACTCCATTCAACCCGTTCTCACCGGTGCCCCCCCTTCGCATATTGTTCCGGCGACGGGAGAGGATGGATACCAGTATCTACGTTGTGGCGTCGTAGGATTAGGTTTTCGTTCTCCAACAACGACGTTGTAGACTTGTAGTAGTGATGGCGGCGTTGTGCGCAAAGAATAATGTTTCCCCGACTCCTTCCAGCTTGTGGGCAACAATCTCATAGTCGACCTCATGGAGGTGGGGGTCATTTGGTTGCTAATCTTCTAGAGTGATGCATCTTGTTTTGTCTTTGTGTCTTCGTCAGGTGGCTTCTTCTTTGACCAATGAGGCTTGGCTAGCTTCAGCTTCGTCCTCGAGCTTGTGTGGTTAGTTCTCACACATATGTCTTGCCAATATGAGACGGGCAGCCATTATCTTTTTTTTTTTTGCTTTCGTCTCCTAACGGCGACCTGCTTCTCAGAAAAATGTCACAATCGTGGCTCCGTCCGACGACTTACGGTGGTCGCGACAACAAAATTTTCCATGTCTCGAGCGTGGTTTGAAGGTCCATCGGCAACATCGAGCTTCACTCATGGTGCACTGCCGAGAAGTGCAACAATATGGAATTGATTTTGCAAAGCATATCGGTGTAATATTATATTTCGTTAAAGCCGGCCTATAAGGGTTGGTTGAGTTTATTATGTCTTTGGCGCCTTCACAAAACAGACCCCTATAGAAAATATGTGTAAACAAGAGAGCTAAATGATACCAACATATCAATACCAATAGGACTTTCGGCTTGTCCGCACATCTTGCCTCCTTGTGTCCTTTATACCTCTATCACTTCTCCATACATCTCAATGCCTCCCAACACATCGCCTCGCCTCCTCCTCGTAGTGCTTCCATTCCCTAACCACGCAACTCCATCGCTCCTTCTATGGCACCCCTCCCTTGCTCCTCCTTCGATGCCCCTCCACTGATATCAATGCGGGAAGCATCTCGACAATTACAATGGTCCTTGATCTAGAGCTTAGCAACGATACCCGCCACACTATCAAGCTATAGGAAGCACACCCGAACTATGGGGAATGGGCATGGGCATGGGCTCGTCGAGCACACCCCATATGGGGATCCGACAAGCCGAATTGGTAGGGCGTTGTTGGTGCTCTAAAAGGAAGGTTAGTGAGTTAAAGATGTTTCGATGTCGCATATGTCCTTTGGACATGGACTTGTGAGGATTCCGAGGTCTGTTGCAAATGTTGCATTATGCTATGAACTGTTTTTGCATTGCTCCAGATGTTGGTTCACATGCTGCTTATGTTGCGACGATTCCTCTCAGGGATTTGGTGCATTGCTCCAGATGTTAGTTCACATGCTGCTTATGTTGCGACGATTCATCTTAGGGATTTGGTGTGAATGGTGACGATTTGTTGTGTGGGTTATTTAAAATGTTACGAACCGTGCATGTTTTGTCATACCGCAAGAAAACATTGGATGATGTTGCAAACACATAAACAAGAAAGGGGTCCTTTCTCTAGTATAAGAATCATATATGGACTCGATGGCTCTCCAAGGCGGCCTATTAGGGGAAACTATCACCTGACCGACGGCTAGAACCATAGAAAAGGCCGTAAGAAAGTGAACACGTGCCGATTTCCTTCAAATCGGTTCTAAATCTACCGCCTATTTGAACTCCGAAGTAGAGCACACCTAATTTGGAACTTGGAAGTACTCAAGGAAAGAAAGAAACAGCTGATAGCACAACTACACCAATAGTTGGTGCATGTGTTACAGAAAACATAGCTGGTTGCTTGCTCTAAAAAGAAAACATAGCTGATGCATCAATTTACCTTCCTGATTTCTAAATATCCAGGCCAGGTTTTCTACACAGAACACAGCGCACAAAAAAAGAAGGTCCTACACAGAACAGCAGTACAGTACAAAATTAGGTCGGCGTGTGAAACCCCCACGCCTCTGCAATCTGTACGTGACAGAAAACAGCGGCATAACAACATCTACAGGCAGCACCTTTTCCATAAATAAAGACGCTGCATAAACTTGATTAGCGGCGGGGCATGCAGGCAGTGCAGCACCGGCACGGGGAGAAAACTGGAAAAGGTGCCCAGCCAAACCAACAAGCGCCCCACCCACCCCACTCAATCTCAGTCCAGAAGAAGAGAAGAGAGTGAGACGAGATAATCGCAGCTAGCGGCGCGGCGCAAGAACGAACCAGAAGCAGAGCAACGCGCGGAGGGGATGGGCGACCTGGCACTCTCTCCACGCACACCGCCAACCGTGTAAATCTCCCAAATCTCACTCGCTACAACCCCTGCTCCTCCCCCTCTGCTACCAGTCTACCCCGTCCCGCCCGCCCGCCGACGGAGTCAAAGCAAGAGCATTTGCCGCCGACCGTTGCGGCGGCGGGCGGCGAGGAGGCGGCAGCCACGGCGCCAGGAATGAAGGGAGGAGGCGGCGGCGGCGGCAAGGAGAACGCGACCGGCTCCTTCCTCCGCTTCCTTCTCCTGCTCCTCCTCCCCCTCACCGCCCTCTATTTCTTCTACACGCTCCACCTCCTCCTCGCCTCCGCCGCCGCCTCCTCGTCCTCCAACTGCCCACCCGAGACCACCGCCGTCTCCTCCCGCGTCTCCACCAACAACCACACCGCCGCCGCCGCAGAGAACAATAAGGCGGCGCCCACGGCCACGACGCTGCAGCACGTGGTGTTCGGCATCGCGGCGTCGGCGCGGTACTGGGACACGCGCAAGGAGTACATCAAGGTGTGGTGGCGCCCGCGCGGCGCCATGCGGGGCTACGTGTGGCTGGACCGCGAGGTGGGGGAGTCCAACATGTCGACGGCGCGGACGGGGCTCCCGGCCATCAGGATCTCCTCCAACACCTCGTCCTTCCCCTACACGCACCGCCGCGGCCACCGCTCCGCCATCCGCATCTCCCGCATCGTCTCCGAGACCTTCCGCCTGGGCCTCCCGGGCGTGCGCTGGTTCGTCATGGGCGACGACGACACCGTCTTCTTCCCGGACAACCTGCTCACCGTCCTCGACAAGTTCGACCACCGCCAGCCCTACTACATCGGCTCCCTCTCCGAGAGCCACCTCCAGAACATCTACTTCTCCTACGGGATGGCGTACGGCGGCGGCGGGTTCGCCATCAGCAGGCCGCTCGCCGAGGCGCTCGCGCGGATACAGGACGGCTGCATCCGCCGCTACCCGGCGCTGTACGGCAGCGACGACCGGATCCAGGCGTGCATGGCGGAGCTGGGCGTGCCGCTCACCAAGCACCCGGGCTTCCACCAGTACGACGTCTACGGCGACCTGCTGGGCCTCCTGGCGGCGCACCCGGTGGCGCCGATCGTCACGCTGCACCACCTCGACGTGGTGCAGCCGCTGTTCCCGGACGCGCCCTCCCGCCCAGCGGCGGTGCGGCGGCTGTTCGGCGGGCCCGTGAAGCTGGACCCGGCGGGGATAATGCAGCAGTCCATCTGCTACGACGGGGCCAACCGGTGGACGGTGTCGGTGGCGTGGGGGTTCGCCGTGCTGGTGTCCAGGGGCGTGACCTCGCCGCGGGAGATGGAGATGCCGGCGCGGACGTTCCTCAACTGGTACCGGCGCGCCGACTACACGGCGTACGCGTTCAACACGAGGCCCCTGGCGCGCACCCCGTGCCACAAGCCCGCCGTGTACTACCTGTCGTCGGCGGACGCGGACGCGCTCGGCGGGGAGACAACGGTGACGCGGTACGAGCGGTGGCGGCCCGAGAACGAGACGCGGCCCGCGTGCCGCTGGAATATCACCGACCCGGACGCGCGTCTCGATCGCGTCGTCGTGCTCAAGAAGCCCGACCCCGGGATATGGGACCGGGTAATTCCCTTCCTTCCTTCCTTCCTTCTCATGCCAAAACTGATTTCCTTTTCGTTATCGGCACCACACATTAACAACACTTTTACGAACTGCCATTTCAATAGTACAAGACAATGACCAAATCTATGAAATATTCCAAAAATAGCAGTAGCAAACATCAAACAGGTTTGCATACTAGGTTTGGTTGACCATCTGCAAGAATGTCGTATATGTTGTTGATGCTTCCCGCAGCATTAGTTATTCTGTGATTTAGCAAGTTGGCTGACGCATTGCTCACATGGATGATGTTGCAGTCGCCGAGGAGGAACTGCTGTCGGGTGCTGTCGTCGCCCAAGGAGGGGGGCAAGGGGGAGAAGACGATGACCATCGACGTGGGCGTATGCAGGGACGGCGAGTTCAGCCAAGTAGTTTAGACAGAGGAGAGTAGGATCATCATTCTATAATTTTTTTTTCTCTACCTGTATTCTTGTTGGAAGATAACAAACGAGAGAGCCCTCGTTTGGTCGTCCCCTCGTTGCTTTGCGCCTCACGAGTCACCAGGTACAAGAGGGACTCCAACCTTTGGCCGGACTTCCATTTCCGTGGCGCCACTGCTGGTCCCGGCATGGTTGACGGAGACGGGGCATGCAGGGGTCAGCTCGCAGTGCTGAAGCTGTTGTAGCGAAGTGGTGTGTGGGGCTGGGATTTGGATGTGGTTTCTTCCGTGACAAGATCCAGGCTTTTAGCCAACACGGAGGGGATGGCAACACGATTCTGGTGTGGGGGCGTGCACGAAATCGGATCCGTGCGTCGGTTCTGGTGTACCCGGCGTGGCTCGCCGGGGGCAGTGCCACGAGTACCGGAGCCTTGGCAAAAGGCAAAAGCACGCCCGGGGACAGTTTGCACAGCGACTTCGCTTGCTTTCTGGCAACATGGACGACCAAATCTGCCGGCTCCCATGCTGCACATCGTAGTTAATTAAGGTCATGTAGAGAGCGCTCATTGATTCCTCCGAACCATCATCGTCGGCAGAGATATCAATGCTCGCCCAAGCGGGGATTCAACAGGTGGCGCACCGTCGCGCGTGAGAACGATTTCATTTTTACAGCATGCACATGGGCAAGATAAGGACGACACATGCCAGCGTCCGAGTGTCATTCATGTCGCCCCTGATTCTATCCTAGTCCAAGAAATGAAAGCAAAAGGTGCTGCCAAACGTGACATTTTTCTATCCTAGCCTACTACTGCAATGCTAATGATTTGGACAGGTCTACAGAGTCATTTTTGTTGAGTAAGAGCTCTAGTGTGGTAAAAGATGGCTAGACGCGGTTTCCTTGCTGCTAACCATTTCACGTTCTGAGGATGGATAAAACTCATTTTGATTCAACGACACATTGTCAGAAGGGTTCGTTCGATTCCTACTGTGCGTGCAAGCTTAACAAATTCACAAGCATAAGAGTACGAGCAGGAGCAGCACCAATAAATCAACGGTACACAGATCTAGAAATAAATAACAGCTAGTATAGCAAACGACGCGTGTCATGGAGTATGAGCAGATGGACCCGACAGACCGATTCAGGACAAAGCTGCCATCACGTCTATTTATGCGTCCAAAGGAACACTTGCACGCATGAACATGTTTCGGCATTTAGAGTTCCAAGGCGAAATGGGAAAATGCTGGTCCCTGGTAAAACTGGTGCTGATCTCAGGTCGATGATCATGGCGGTAAAAGCTACGAGAGTCAAACATCCATGTTACCGCAGCTAAACGCTTAACGAGACTCTGAGGCACCCTACCCGCTAACCAGTATCAACGTGCGTAGCACAAATTTTAACGATTTCTCCGGCAACAAAAGTGGAACTTGACCTTGGTTCCAAATGGAAACATTCGGTATATGCAGTCGAGGGTCTGAAGACATGAAAGACTGGGGGTCCTTGCCTTCGTGCACCAAGCAAAATTTCCTACCCACCCTCCGCGTATGTACACCTGCAGACTAACGAGATTCACCTGCCAAAGATGCAATTCGTTCGTCAAAGAATTGGCAAAGCTAACTTATCCCATTACCGGAATAAGCAGCACAGATCTATTATTAAAGGCTAGTAATGAAGAGAAAAACGTTCATCCAATCAATGTTTGCTTTACCAACTGAAATGGGCAGCTATTTTCAGCGATTCAGAGGTAAGATGTCCTGACATGTTAGACAGATATACGGAGATTGCATTAACCAACAGAGAAAAAACCATGCATGGACATCTAAAAGGACAATTTGAGTTATAACATCTATGCGTGCAGATATGCAGAGATTGCATTAACCCACAGAGAAAGAAACATGCATGCACATCTAAAAGGACAATTTGAATTGCGTGCAGATATATAGAGATTGCATTAACCCAACAGAAAAAAAAAATGCAGGCACATCTAGAGGACCAATTTGAAATTGTCTTCATGATAGCTAAATATCTATGGATACCTTCTCAGTTCGTGAGGAGCTGAAAACCATAAAGCAACATTTGAGCTAGAAATAGTTTATGCCAAAAAGAGTGAATGGAAAAAAAGAATAGCAGTTTGCTACGTTATGACAGCTATACTATTGTGTCTTGGATCGTTCATCTAAAGGGCACATCAGCCAAAAAATTGAAACGCTTACCTTACTTGAGGTTTGAGAAACATCAGAATCAACAGCACTGCGTGGTGCTCCCAACTTGAACGCCATGCGACTTGATAATCCTAGCAGCTGCCAAAAGAATGTCTTGTTCTACATCTAGCAACTCGTCCTTTTTCTGAAAGTGTGCAGAGAAATTCATGTCAAGAAACAAAAACAAAAAAAGCGAAGGATGAGAAGTGGATAAGTATTCTCTACTTGCACTAGTAAAGGTTACAAAACAGTAAAAGCATTCTTCTACGTGGCTACGCCCTTGTGGTGAATTAACCAACTATGAATAACTGTCGGAGATATAAACAACTGTAGCATCCTATTCGTAAATAGGTAGGTTCTGCATTACTGTGGAACATCGAACTCCATTAAGTTGGACAGACTCTTGACAGAAAATGGTGCCATGTTCATTTCGAGAAGACATGGTATTTTGGATCATATTTCTTGGACTTCGCGCAGCATAGCTTCAGAACACCAGTAGCAGCTTACAACTTGAACTCAACAGAACAGGTTGACATGATGCAATCTACTCCCTTCGTTCCATAATATAAGATGTTTTAGATGTTTCACATGTTGTCTAGATTCGGAATAAAATGAGTGAACATATACACTAAAACGTGTCTAGATACATGTGTATATATGTGAATGTGGAAATGGTCTAAAACATCTGATATTGTGGAACGGAGGGAGTAGTAAGTGCAATTTTATGCTGAAGGCACTGATGCAAAGCAATACATAACATTTCACGTCATATCTTCTCTTCTACTTTCGATCACTGACCAAGTTGCAAGGTCTAAGAGAAACATGAATAAACAAGTACAATCAACAACCAGTGTTGCCATGTTATCAACATATAACCTTTATCTGGTGCTTACTGTGAGAATTAACCCACTACTTTTCTTCACCTTATCATCCAAACAAATGCCTTATCAAAAAACCCAACATGATAACTGTGGAAAATAATAAATTTAACGCACCATCTTTTGGAGGATGCACCCTATGACGAGCTCTCCATATGAATTTTCCAATTTTGAGAGATGGCAGTAAGGAGCATCTGTTTCCAAGATAACTTTTGGGTTGGACCTTAACATAGCTTTTATCTCCTGTGATAATGCAGGAACCTTCTCAATGTCCTCAAGTCTTATAGGAATCCTGGTAACACTAACTCGCGATTGAGCTCGTGATCTATTCACTATAATCTGCAAATTATTCAAATAATTCCATGAGAGAAGGTAGGTCCGCCTTGATAATGACAATCCACTCCAATAACAGCAAGACATAATAATACACTGAAGAAATCGAACATCATTATTCTTTACATTCATTGTCATCTTTCTAGGATATTTAACTAACAAAATGAATGAAAATGTTTGAACAATTTTTTCCTACTCCAAACTTCATACAGAGGTGTATCATTCGAAGTTGCTTTAAATCCCCCAAATTCAGGCGTTTTACTCCATTTCAATTTGAACGGGGCTAAAAGTACAAAAGTTCATTAATAGCAAATCCTAAATTGTTACAAGGTGTCCCAAGTGCGTAAAGTTCCCACACATTGTGGTCAGAGGAAAAAACATATTAAATTTCAGTAAACAGCAGCAAGCATTAGTAGAATAAACTGATAACTACTGCGGTAGTAACCATAGCCAATCATACAATAATTGCTATTGCATGAGATACAAGTGTGAGGTTACCACATAATCTCGTATTCACGTTTCCTAGGCATTCAAATGTTGTTTATGTTGTGTCTAGTGATTGTCGCATTGATTAATGATATTAAGGGCTCATTCAAGTTGCCTTGGGTCGTAGTGAGTGATATCATGCCACCCCGTGCAAAAAAAAAAAAAGACGTATCCAACAAAATCAGGATTACGACCAACAAATGGAAAAAAAGCAAGATGTTATGCATTGTGAGTTTGTGACACATAACATATATGTCACCGTATAAGTATAAATGTGTGCTGTAAGAATATAAGTATCCAGCAAAAGGAGATGTGGTGTTACCTGACTGGTGAACAGAGAGTTTGGTACTGTGAAGGGCTGTTTTTCTGGACTGATCAATGATGTAGAAGTGAGTCCTATTTTAACCACTGTGCCTTCTATTGCCCCAGCCTGCAACATTTTTTTTAATTAGGGACCTCTCTACATGTTATGTGGTACACAATTATAAAGCAATAAAAGGTAATAATTAGCCTGTGAGTATCTATTATTATCTTCAAAAAAAGACTTCGTGAGAAATAAGGTAACATCTGACTGACAACAGGCTATGATTAACATCGCGCACCCCCCCCCCGTAAAGTACTAGAAACGCATGGAACACTTCCTTCTCAGGGTGAGGCACATATCTAATAATATTATCAAGTGCGAAAGAACAGCGTTCGGTCAAAAAAGAACAATGGCGCTAGAAAATTGGCATATCCATACCATACGAATCTTAGTGAAGTGTGTTTATCCATTACAGAAAGTAACAAACAAAGTGGTTTCTCATGTCTTGATCAACTTTGTTTCCTCCCTTCCTAAAGCCCCAACGACCATGACTGGGTAGTTGATATCACTTTTTCATGTCTGTAATGCTACACTTTAACTCTGTAAGAGCTGGATTTTATTTTCTTCTGAGCATGCCTTCACATATCTCTAGCTTAAGATGAACATCTCCTATCTCCTATTCTCACAGGGGTTGATAATCATTAACTAAAATTTCCAATGCTATTGGTTGACAACTTTCTAGCAACTATTGCACAGAAACACAACCCTCATTGTTATCAAAATCTATTGTCCTAGACTAAAAAATTATACGTGCAGTCAAGGTCAACGAAACTTTATAGTACATACGGTGAACTTATGGTTATAGCAAAAAATGTGTCCAGAAGAAGTGATGCATATATGAGAAGGCACCTTTATGTATTCTCCAACTGAGAATGGCCTAGAAAATTGTAAGGAGAACCCATTGAACACGTTACCCATGACATCTCTAGCAGCAAAAGCTGTAGCAACACCTGCAGCGTACAGAAAAGTAAAAAGGATTGTAATTTTGTTCAAAGTATTACCTAATGCAATCAAAAAATATTAGGAGTCCTCTTGTTTCAAAATAAAATAAATTCAGGAGTCCTCTACTGAGTAAAAATAGTACAATCTGCATTATTTAAGTAATATTTCATATCAATTTCTGCATTTCATCATGCATGGAATAAATATACACGAGTTATACAAGATCCACATGATGCAGCTAGTGGAAAGGTTCATCATGGCTCCATTTCTTATATCATTCTAATGTACATGAATAACCAAACTGGTTCAGGATAACTAATTTGTACAGCAGGGTAGGCCAAAATAAATAAATGCAGCTTCGATTAAAAAAGTAAAATGTTCTTTCAAAAGGAAAAGGAATAAACTGAGATATTCCGGTCTGAGACGCACATGACATCACGAAACACACATTTATTCAGCACTTACTGCTACACGCTATGTTTGGTATAAAATATTGATTTCTTTTTATTGCAGACGATGATCGCTGAATGGATAATCATATGGGCATATCATATATTTATTCCTCAAAAATGTCTCAAACATTACCTCCCACACCACCAACAGTTAATATTGATTGAACAGCAACACCACAAGCCTCAGCAAGACCCATTACCCCAAGGGCAATCAGTCCCAATGATGACACCGTGTTAAATGCTGATAACCTGGCTTGATCAGTAACCAACGCAGTTTTGTTGGCCATAGCTTTGGTGATGAAGTTTTCTTTCCACCCATGAAGGAACCAGACAATAGAGAGAACAAATGCACCCCTCAATGCTTGTGGAAAATAAGGTGATATGCTTGGTGCAACCACTGAAGCCCTGAGGAAGAGAAAACATCAGAACTAATGAGCATTCGTAAAACACAATATCCCGCTTCTTATCAGGCTAAAACTTAACTACAAGTATGCATGAAATTGCTGAATATATATGAGTATTGCACTGATGTGTCATTTCCAAGAAATGGAACTGTTTCTTGCAAATATCAATGATATATGGTCAATCTAGAGCATTTTTTAAGTAGCAGCTGCTTCTCTCGTGTTTTTTAACAGATGTACAAGACAGACGCTGCCATACTGCAACTACACTGAGTTTTCCAACAGGAGATGAGAATTTGCATCAATTAGATCCAAAGAAAGACATCATCACATCAGTTCAGATTAAATAACAACACGTATCAGAAAATATATAAAATAACACCACAACATGATAAACATTGCTAAACTGTGCAAGGCAAGTTAAATAGAACCTCACATCTCTGAAAATGCCATAAATGTGATCAAATATTTTGCAGGATCCTCCAGTGCACTCCAAAGGCTAGTAGAATATGAAGACTCGGTGTTGGTTGAGTTCCCCAAAAGTGCTGATACAGGATTTTGTGAGCTATACTTATGAAGCCTCTTCAAGACGATAGGCATGACAAACCATGCGATCGCTGTACCAAACAATGTTCCCCCCAGTGGAACAACTAACTTTTCTAGATCTGGATTTGCCTCAAAAAACTGTTGCACATGGGGTGTAACCGCATCAGTCATCTCCGTAACTTTCTTGCCTGCATCAGTCGTAGCATCTATAGTGGACTTCCGAGCACTTTCCAAGAGATCCATCCAAGTACTAGCCCCTGTAGGGACGACCTCAGAGCTTTCAGTAGGAGGAATCGGGACTTCTGGCTTAATTCCAGTGTCTGAGGAGTATGCACGGCGGATGCTGGAAACACCTCCTGGCAATGCATTAAAACCGGGTTTTGAAGCACCCAACCAATTCGTGGCCATATGAGAAGAGAGGGCCATCATACTGGTCCTTGAGACACCATTGACCAGAGAGAAACGACCCGTTGCCTTGATCTGGGAAAGAGTTGAATTGCCTGGCTTCATCAAGCGCTTTGCACAGCTACTGAACCCCCTCGACGAAGCGCCAGAAGATATGGACCCAACAGATAACTCCATGAGATTCCCCGCTAGAGATGACCGACGCAAAATTGTTGTAACTCCAGACATTATGAACTGCTCCAGAACCAACTTGGCCTGTAATCCACAGAAAGATTTATAACAAAGATGTGAAGAGAAACTCTGTCCTGATTGCTGAAACATGAAATTGGTTAACATGCAGATTTGAAGAATGAACATAAGTAAAGCAACAGCAAGGTTTACACTGAACTGTATCAAGGATGACTAACAGACCGAGGATAGCATAACTCAAAAGCAGAGCAACGATGTGCGATTTTTCAGGGCTCCTTGGCAGCATGGAACTGAAGTTTCGCCCGTACAGCTATTCCTAAATTTCAGTATTAGCCCAAATCACAGCAACTAAATTTCGCCCGCACAGTCAAAATCAGGTCAATCCGCGGGGGAAATTCGGGTCTACGACTGGAACCGAAGGAACGACCTAAAAATCGACATCCCCTACTAGTCCCCGGATGCTACATTTGCATAGACCCACGAATCAGGCGACGAACCGAAGCAGGTGAAGAGCAGCAGTCAAAATAAAACTCGCATCGAAACGCCGGAACTAAAGCCGACGGCGCACGGAGAAGGTTCTACAAGTGGCGACCGCGGGATCTAGAAGCGGTAAGAACTAAGGACCCACATCAACATCACAGGAATGGGAGAACCTTCTAAAGCAACAGCCGCTACTGAATCGAAGAGGGGAGAGGAGCTGGGGTTTACGATTTAGAGAGGCGGAGGAGACCTAGATCCGGCGGCGAACTTGCTTCGTCCTCGCCGCGCTTCCAAACCCCTTGCCGGGAGAGAGAGAGTGGGTAACCCTCGAGGCCTCGACGGCGACGGAATGCTCAAGTTATTTCTCTTCGCTTTGCTCTGGGCCTCTGGCCTTTCTTGCGGGGCAGGAAAGGAGGCGATGTCGTCGTGAGGCTGCGGGTGGGACCTCCTCTCCGTCCGCACCCCGCGTCGTGCGGTGCGTGTTCGGTGTTCTGGAGTCTGGATTGATCTTCTTTCCCATTTTTCTTATAATTTCCTTTTTTTTTCTTGGGCCTTTGGGTGTCCCCCTCCCCAATTTGGTGGAAGGGCATTGATCAATATTTTATACCACGTCTTCAAAAATATAAATGTCATTTCTAGTTTAGTGACTTTTATTTTTAACAAAGCAATAATTTCATAAATAAAACGTGTAATGATGTGTGAAAAACCTGCAATGCATATATCTTGTCATTCCAAATCCACAAAGAACAAAACAATAGTTATTATTTGCTAAATATTACAATTAAACACAAGTTCAAAGCTACAATTAAAAAACCAAATTATAAGTAACACAACATCATCCACTATTTCATTTCATGAAGATCCATCTCTTTATGCGGGGGAATATTATTTATTGCCTCATTGTCTTCATACTTCAGGATATGTACCAAAAATCGTTTTTCAACTTCAAACCATCCTACATATGCATTATATACAACATTGTCATATGAAGTTCATGTTGAAATTGTAGCAAATGAGTATGGTTGAGAATATTCACCGTGGGTATCGAAAAAAATGATTTCTCATCGCACCACGAGTGCATTAGATTAAAAACTAAATAACCGGACAGAGCACTGCATACATATGAAATTTCACATTGAGAATTGAACAAATCAAGTAAGGTTATATTTAAGTGAAAAACTTCATACCGGTGTGAGTTCGTCGGAACAACAGGGACTTTGCGTCCCCATTTGGAGATGTCGTCCTTCCATTCAGGATTTGCCCATCGAATCGCAATGTTTATGTTATTGCAAATTTCCATATTTTTTTAATATGTGCACACCCCAAGTCGGTCTCGGAAGAGGGTCTAGAATATAGACAATTTTCTTCTTTATGTCCAACACGAACAATATAAATATGCCAAGAATGTCATAAGGCAGGAAGATCTGTAATAAAATGTTTAAAAATATAATAAATAAATCGCCTTGATACAAAATGAAGCACTCTCATGACTGAAGTAAAAAAACTCTCACCGTGCCACATTCGGATATATGATATTCCTTGCTATTCGGCCAACTATGAAACAACTTTGCTAACTGGTCAAAATCAATCCTTCCACGGCCACTCGGATCTCGTGCAAAATGAGACATCATCTAAAATAATAGTAAAACATTAGCAATATGAGAAAAAATATGATAGGAAATCAAAATAACTTACACAAAAGTTTAGATCCATATAGTGAGCTGGAATGTCGCGAAAATAGTGGATCTCATGGTACGCTAGTATGTGCACAGCCATATTGAAACAATCAACGTCCATATATTCATCCATCTTCAGTATGTTTTTAAATTGTCTCAAATTTAAACTAATTGGATAAGGCTTAGAGCTCATCACCCACTCGCTTCTGTAAAAGAGAGAAATTTGTGACTACAATGACACATGTATAACACGAAATGAATTGACAAGAAAAAAATGTAACTTACTCTAACGAAGGGAGATCATCAACCATGCGGATGTATAAGCAAAGTTCATATATTAAATCGTTGTTTGTTGGTTTGACAAATGGTGAAAGTACTGATGATTGCAATAGAGCTCCCGCTTCCGATGATTCAATCAAGTTGGTGTTTGTTCTATCGACAGATGGTGAAATGACCAATGACTGCGACAAGAGCTCAACTTATGATGATGAGGTTGATGCTTTGTTTTTTGGGGGGAGGAGGATCCATAATGACACAATCTGTGGGATTTGTGCTAATTTCTTCATCTTTAAAGTCTCGATTTCTTATATCATCACCATTCAATGTCGAGTCCACTAAAATGACAGCTAATTTTGTTCTAAAATGTGTCATATGAACCTACAATCAAACAACAATTATAGATAGTTTTTAAATTCTGATAGAACTTAAAATAAGTATCATGATGTGAAGCAAAGCATACATGTTCGATAGTGTCAGACAACATATCTCCCGTGAAGTATTCCATGAAATTTAGCATCCAAAAACCACAAGATGACCTTCATGAATATATATAACATTTAATTATACAAATTTTAATATATCTAATTCAACAAACCAAATTATAAAAATCTTGACATCATATTATAAGAGTGAACCACTCATACGAGTGAACCAATTATATAAATCTTTCAAAATCGCAAATAGGTAAGTTGTACTCACTACACACGGACACTTGCCAGATTATTAAGGCAGCGCTTGGATCGTTATTTAATTTCTCGGGCCAGGAACATTTACGGGCTTGTTTCGTTGTACCCAGCAATCCGACGGGATTTTAGTCGGACCTAGACAGGTCGCAATATTTGCATGCTCGCGAGACACTATGTCAAGTGTGACGGAAATTATGGAGAGCGGAAAACCCGGAGAACCAAGCACTAATAATGGGATCGGTTAGGAGCTGCGAATTTTACGGGTGTATTGCCTAAAAAATGCTATACCGAGCAGGCCTAATGCTTAAATTACTCTACATTGCGAGTTTACGACGGACAATTGAGCGATGTAATCTGAAAATAATAACAAAAAAAAAAACGGACAACCCGCTCTCTCTCAGCTCTCACTCTCTCTAAATCCTATCTCTCCCACTACACGACCGGCCCTTTCCACTTCAACACCATCCACATGCCACAGCAAGCTACCAGTGGCCGGTCAATGGCGGCTTCCCTTCTCTGTAAAACCACCGCTCTCCTTGGCATCCACTGCCGTCGCCATGAGCCGTTGACCCGCACGCGCCTAATCTTCGAAAGACCTCCTTGAAAGTGCATTTCGTTTTCCAGTGTTTTGTGTGTTAGTTAACAATACTAAGTACATTATTTACCGAGGTGTTAAGCGTGCAGGTGTTATACTTAACATCGGCATCGATCACCGAAAAGTCGGTGAAGTTTGGCCTGAGAGTTTTGGGACAGACCATAACCGGATTATTTGGAACGGGATTATTCGGAGGAGCCGGATATTCCGGTCCGGAGATTTCTGGTCCAGTTTGCTCACAGAGATGAGCCGGATTATTTGGAACCGGATTATTCGGAGGAGCCAGATATTCCAGTCCGGAGTTTTCTGGTCTAGTTTGCTCACTGAGATGAGCCGGATTATTCAGAACCAGATTATTCGGAGGAGCCGGATATTCCGGTATGGGAAATTCTAGACCATTTTACGGACAGAGATGAGCCGGATTATTTGATCCGGATTATTCATCTCGGACCGGATATTCCGGTTGTTCATGAAATTGCGCGAAGACGGCTAAGGACTGGAAGATTTGCTCACAACAGTGAGCCGGATTATTTGGTACCGGATTATTCCGGAGGAGCCGGAATATCCGGTACAGCTGCCTGCACCTCACAGTAACAAGCCGGATTATGTGAACCGGATTATTCCGGGGCAACCGGATAATCCGGTTTTGATCTACAGGATTTCGTGGAAGAAGCTGACCGGATATTCCGGTCCAAACTTGGACCGGATATTTCGGTCCCCTTTTTCCTGCACAACGACTAGTTGTGAGGAGGGGCTATAAATACCCCTCCTCTTCTTCCCCAAGATCTAGTTCTTCCCCTTAGCATTTATGAGCATTTAAGAACTCACCAAATCTCTCATTACTCCCAATCCCTCCACCCAATCTTGAAGATCTTTGGAGGATTGAAGGAGATGGCCCCGATCTACATCTTCACCGAGCCGTTCTTCATTTCCCCCTCTCTACCTTGAGGGATCTTGCCTAGGGTTTCCTCTTGTGGGGAACCTAGGCATCTTGATACTTGTTGTTGATTCAAGAAGAGTTGGGAGCCCCAAATTCGGTTGTGGGTGTGTGCCCCAAGTTGTTTGTAAAGGATTCGATCCCCGCCTCAAAGGGGTTCAATAGTGGAAGGTGAACTAGGCCTTTGTGGCGAAGTTCATCGGAGAATAGGGTGAGGCCTTTGTGGCGTTGAGTAGGCCTTTGTGGCGAGCTCACACCCCTCCAATGAGACGTACTCCCTTAACAAGGAGGAACTCAGGAATACATCGTGTCTCCGTGTGCTTCCATCGGTTGCCTCGTTCCTCCCTCTCCTTACTTACTCGTACTTGTTGCATTAATTGCTTGCCTTGTCATATAGGTAAATTCACCACTAGTTGCACTATCTAGAGAATTTACCTTCTTGTCAAGCCTAAACTTTAAGAAAAATTAAAATTGGTCGTAGCACCTATTCACCCCCCCCCCTCTAGGTGCCCATACTTTAATTTCAATTGGTATCAGAGCCTCGGCTCTTCTATCGGGCTTAACCGCCTAAGAGTTTAAGTATGGGAGATGATTTGGTTGACGCTCCGTCCGATGGCAATGTGACCATGGATGATCTCGATGCTTTGAGAGAATCATTGACCTCATCCATAGACACTAAATTTGATGAGTTGCGTCAACTCATGACACAACTCCTCAAAGCCAAAGGACCGGAGGTGGTCGACTCATCCCTTCCGGAAGAACCGGAGGGTGCCAAGAAAGGGGTAGATGGTGAACCACATAAAAATGATTCCGCCGAACAATCCGCTAAGTCTAGTACGGAACGAAGTGGAGGATTTCATGCCGTTCCCGGAAGTTATTCTCCCGATCCTCCCGTCCCACATCCCCATATAATTCCTAGAGGAGATCCACCTAAAAATGATGCTTTTTCTTTTCGTGAATGGCAATACTACATGGAGACTCACTTGAACTCTTCTTGTATAGATCTTTGGAGGATCACTCGTGACGGATACAAACCATTTGATCCCAAGAATCTCACAAGAAGAGAGGCCGTAGATTGCCAACTCAACTACACCGCCTTATCCATCCTTCAACAAGCCGTGGGCCCCAACCACATGCCGCATCTTCAACACTTCTCCACCGCCAAAGAAACATGGGATGCACTTGTCATCATGTTCGTTGGGAATGAGAGCATGCAAAGAAATCGGTATGATGCCTTGACCAATGAGGCCGAAGGATTTTTCATGCGTGATGGAGAAGATCATGTTGACATGTATCGAAGACTCAAAACTCTTGCCACCGCCTTCTCTAGCGCGGGTGCCAAGTATATTGATGATGTTTGGATCAAGAGGAAGTACATGATTGTCGTGATGCCTCTTGAGGGCACGGACTTGAAGAGCATACAAGGAAGACATGATTTCTCCACCATGACCTCAACTCAAGTGATGCAAGAATTGTGCTCCTACAAAGTGCAAACCAAGAATGCTCTTGACAACCATGCTAGGGCCATTGGAATGCACCAAGGAGCATCTGTTGCTTTGAAGGCCAAGGCTTTGTCAAGAGAGGTTGAGAATGAAGAAGATGGAGAAGAGGCATTGCCTCCGTTGAAGGAACAATACTATGATCCCGTTCTAAAGGATCTCATTGCTCTTACCGTGCAAAAGTTTTGGAACAATCCCCCCAAGGGCAAGAAATTTGTTGAGGAGAAGACCAAGTCTCGTTATGGAAATGATGAGGCTCAAAAAGTTAGATCTTGCTTCAATTGCCAAGACAAGCATCACTTCATTGCGGAGTGCCCCTACGAGAATAGAGAACACCATAGTGGCAAGCTCATTCGCAAGGACAAGTCCAAGGTTGAATACAAGAAACCAAATTTCAAGAAGAAACCATTCAACAAAAAACCCCCCACCAAGTTTGTGCTCTTGACTCAAGAGGAGTATGATTCCGGGAGTGATGAAGAAGAAGAAACCACAAGTGAAGTGGCCGCTCTAGCTATTGCTTCCTCTCCATCATCTTCATCCCTCTTTGAATCCCCCAATGAAAATCTTCCTCAACGCAATGCCAAGTGCTTAATGGCTAAGGCCACAGAGGTATCATCTTCTCCTAACTCTAAGACCCCTAGTGAACTAGAACATATTGCTAGTCTTAGAGAAGAAGATGAAAGGGTCTCCTTGGACCGTTTTATGTCTAACATGCAAGGGGAGACCAAGAAGTACTTTGAGCATCTCATGAGGCAATTGGGAGAGGCCCAAGAGGCTCTTGAGAAGAAAGGTGAGGGTGAGAGAAGGGATGCGGATGAAATTGCATCCCTCTCAATGACTCTTGAAGAAGAGCATGATGGTAGAATTTCTCTAGAGGATGAACTTGAATCTATTGAATCAACCCATAATGAACTTGTCTCCAAAATCATTAAGGAACGTGATCTTGCTATTGCTAATTATAAAAGGGCTAAAAAGGATAAAGTCGAGTTTGGGGTTGGTCATGGTAAACTAACCGAGGAGTTTGAAAAGCTAACCAATGCTCACAAAGCTTTGGAAAGCCAACACTCATCCCTCAAAGAGTTGCATGAACAACTTCAAACTCAACTTACTCAATCTAACCATCCTAGTACCTCTACTTATTCTTGTGATCATGGAAATATTATTGAGGAAAATGCTAGGTTGAAAGATGAGCTAGCAAGGCTCAAGGGCAAAAGCCCTCAAGTTGAGAAGGTTGTGTTAGCCACCCCACAAGTGGTTGCCCCTAGCCCTAATGCGGTCATTGCTAGACCACAATTAAGTGCTCCAAGGCAACAAGTGGGTAAGCAAGGCCTTGGCTATATAGCCAAGAAGAAGAACAACAAGAAGAAGAAGAACAAGAAGAAGAACCAAAATGGTGCTTCGGGTAGCATTGTCATTAGGGACAACACTACTCGTAGCACACCCGCACAAGCAAACAATGTTGCCTCGAGTAGTAATGTCATGAGGGACACCACTACTCGTAGCACCTCCGCGGGAACTAACAATCCACACCATTTCTTATATGTTGATTATTATGGTGTTGTGCAAGCTAAATATGTTGGTCCTATTGAGGGTTTCATTGACTACACTATTTGGGTTCCCAAGACCCTTGTTGCTAACATGAAGGGACCCAACTCGGGTCCTAACTCTAGTCAATGATCTCTTGCTGGACTATGCTTCCGGTGGGACTAAATGGATTCTTGATAGTGGATGCACTAATCATATGACCGGAAGCAAAGAATTAGTGACGGAGTTGCGACCAAATGACATCCAAGCAACCGTCACTTATGGGGACTCGTCCAATTCTAAGGTATCCGGGTTCGGCAAGGTTGTGGTGGCTCCCGATATAACTATCGTGAACGTCTTGCTTGTCGAATTCCTTGGTTACAATTTACTTTCCGTCCGCTCTCTTGGAAAGATGGGTTTTTCCGTCTTTTTCAATGGTGATATTGTGGTCCTTTTGAGGAGCAAGACTCTTGACGTCGCTCACGTGGGACATGTTGAAAATGAGTTGTTTGTGGTGGACTTTTCGAAGTCAACCAACTCTCAAGCAATGTGTCTTTTCGGGAAGGCGGACTTGGGATGGTTGTGGCATCGCCGCCTATCCCATGTCAACATGAGAACTTTGCAAAGTCTTCACAAAGGTGGCCTTATTGTTGGACTAAAAGAAAATGTTTCCTTTGCAAAGGATCGCGTTTGTAGGTCGTGTGTTGAAGGGAAGATGCATGACATCGTGCACAAGGCCAAGACTATTATCTCATCAAAGAGGATCTTGGAGCTTCTCCATGTTGATCTCTTTGGTGCCGTGCCCGAGGCAAGTCTTGGCGGCAAGAAGTATTGTTTGGTGATTGTCGATGATTATTCAAGATACACTTGGGTTTATTTCTTCAAGTTCAAGAGTGAAACTCAACAAACCATCATCGACTTCTCCAACGAAGTGCAACGTCAACACAATGTGCAAATCATGGCTATTAGGAGTGATAATGGCTCGGAGTTCAAGAACTATACATTGAATGAATTTCTTAGTGAAGAAGGCATTCGTCATCAATACTCCGCCACTTACACTCCTCAACAAAATGGTGTTGCCGAAAGGAAGAATCGCACTCTCTTGGATATGGCAAGGACCATGTTGGCGGATTACTCTTCTCCCCAATACTTATGGGCCGAGGCCATATCCACCGCATGCCACTCCTCCAACCGCCTCTACATCCGCAAAGGCTTGGACAAGTCCCCATATGAGATCCTCACCGGCAACAAGCCCAACGTCTCCTACTTCCGTGTATTCGGTTGTAAGTGCTTCTATTTGATCAAGGGTATTAGGTTGTCGAAATTTCAATCCAAAACTATTGAGGGTATTTTTGTTGGTTACGGTGCCGAATCCCACACTTATAGAGTCTATGACAAAGCGTCACGGATTGTCATAGAATCTTGTAGTGTGGTTTTCGAGGAAAATGACGGCTCCCAAGTGGCGCAATTTCATGTTTCTAATGTAGATGTTGAAATGCCTCAAGAAGCCATAGGAAGGATGGGTGTGGGATTTTTCCGCCCCATCGAGGGACACCTTATGGCGACTCGAGAAGGACTATGCTTTACTCAAGTGGAGCCCTCCTCTACATTAGAAGATCAAGCCAAGGAGCCAACTATTACACCTAACCAAGAACATGTTCAAGACCCTCCTCTCATTGATCAAGTGACTCCGCAAGTCGACCCACTCCTCTCACTAATGCGAGTCAAGATCAAGGCCAAGATCAACCATCCTCTTCATCCTCTCCTCAAGTTGAAGCTAGTGTTGAAGATTTTGTTGATGATGATGATGATGATCAAGGCAAAGTTGGTCAAGATGGGGACCCAAATGATCAAGATGATCAAGTGATCCCTCCTCGCAATAATGAGGAGATCGAAGCCCGTCGCATCAAAAGAATAAGAAGAGCTTTGAAGCAAATCGATGCCCAAGACGACAAGGTCTTGGAGGATGTTCAAACTAGAAGATCTACAAGAAGACAATTGGCTCATTTTTGTGAGCATCAAGCTCATATCTCTATGGTGGAGCCTAAGAAAGTGTATGAAGCTCTTGAGGACTCCGATTGGGTTCAAGCTATGCATGATGATCTCAATAACTTTGAGCGCAACAAAGTTTGGAGATTGGTTGAGAAGCCCAAGGATTGCCACAATGTTATTGGCACTAAGTGGATTTTCAAGAACAAGCAAGATGAGAATGGCATTGTCATTAGGAACAAGGCAAGATTGGTTGCTCAAGGTTACACCCAAATTGAAGGCATTGACTTTGATGAAACCTACGCTCCCGTGGCTCGCCTTGAGTCCATATGTATCCTCCTTGCTTATGCATCCTATCATAATTTCAAATTCAACAAATGGATGTGAAAAGTGCTTTCTTGAATGGTCCACTGAAAGAGGAGGTATATGTTAAGAAACCTCCGGGGTTCGAGAATCTCAACTTTCCTAACCACGTTTACAAACTTGACAAGGCTCTCTATGGTCTCAAACAATCACCTCATGCTTGGTATGAGCACCTTAGGGAGTTGTTAGATGATCGTGGTTTCGAAGTTGGGAAGATTGACCCCACTCTCTTCACCAAGAGAGTAAAGGGAGAGCTTTTCATATGCCAACTATATGTGGACGATATCATCTTTGGCTCAACTAACCAAGCTTTCAATAATGAGTTCTCTAAGCTTATGACTGACAGGTTCGAGATGTCTATGATGGGTGAGCTTAAATTCTTCCTTGGCTTTGAGATCAAGCAATTGGCCCGTGGGACTTTCATTTCTCAAGCCAAGTATACCCAAGATATGATCGTGAGGTTTAATTTCCAAGATGCTAAGATAAAGACATCTCCTATGCAAGTCAAGTGCCATCTATCTCGTAATCCAAAAGGGAGTAAGGATGTGGTTCAAAAGCTTTATCATTCTATGATTGGTTCTTTGCTCTATGTTTGTGCATCTAGGCCCGATATCGTTTTGAGTGTAGGTGTGTGTGCAAGGTATCAAGCGGCTCCTAAGGATAGCCATTTGATGGCGGTCCATAGGATCTTTCGTTATTTGGTCCATACCCCAAGATTTGGTTTGTGGTACCCGAAGGGGGCACAATTTTCTCTCAATGGTTATACGGATTCCGATTGGGCGGGTGATCAAGATGATAGGAAGTCTACTTCCGGGGCTTGCCAATTTCTTGGTAGGTCCCTAGTGAGTTGGTCTTCCAAGAAGCAAAATTACATATCTCTCTCCACCGCCGAAGCCGAGTATGTTGCCGCCGCAAGTGCATGCACTCAATTGTTATGGATGAGGCAAACTCTCAAGGAGTATGGAGTTCATTTGGATAAGGTGCCTCTTTTGTGTGACAATGAAAGTGCCATCAAAATTGCATACAACCCGGTGCAACATACAATGACCAAACACATTGAGATCCGCCACCACTTCATCTGTGACCATGTGGCAAGAGGAGACATTGCACTATCTTATGTGCCCACCAAGGACAATCTTGCGGATATTTTCACGAAGCCACTTGATGATGCAAGATTCTTGTTCTTGAGGAATGAACTAAATGTGATTGATTCTAGGAGTTTGACTTGAGGATCTTGCACACACCCCTATAGATGAAACGTGTTTGAGCTTAGGTGTAGGCATGGAAATAGGGGGAGTGTTATCCTAACACATTGGGTTCTCCCTCCCCCCATTATGCCCATAGTAAAAATTCATTGTTATCTCTCTATTTCTAATGTTGAATTGTGAGCTTCAATGTTGAGTATTGGCAATGCCCCCAAGATATATCTTCGCGGTTGCATACCATAATCTCTTACATGGTGGCCTAGGCCACCAACCTCTTCGTTTCGAAGAGTTGGATCTTAGTTGGGTTTTATTTGACATTTCATTGCATTTCTTGTTTTTCCCCTTCTAAGTGTTCTTTCATAGGAAAATCCCACTCAATTGGTCTTTTGTTGGTTTTATTCTTGCTTTTGAGAGGGATAAGTACTATCTTCAGTTTGGTGTTTCTATCCTAAGACATCCTATCAAAAAGCCATCTTTCTAGCACTTGTGTCTTTCCATTGAAACGAGGAAATTTCGGATTAGAAGGCAGCCGGAATTTCCGGTCCAGTTCTGGACCGGAATATCCGGTTGTATCGGAATATCCGGTTCAAATTTGAACCGGAATATCCGGTTCGGCGAAAATCACAAAAACTGGAGCCCGACGGGGAGGAGGCAGTTCGTGCCCTTTTCCCCATCTGCTCCCCTCCACCCCAAAAACACCGCCGCTCTGATTCTTGGCCCCCCGGGTTGTTTCCTCCGCGGGATCTGCAAGCTTTGGCCCGGATCTCGTTCCCCTCGTCCTTAGGAACGTTTTCATCCAAGCATCTTCCTCCATGGATTTCGGTAATGTTCAATCTCGTTGAAACTTGGTGCCATAACCATACCACTCCATGGATTTGTGTTTTTGTTGACAATGCTTGGTAGAACTTGTTCCTTAGAGGTCCCTTTGCATGCTAGATACGATAGACTAGATTCACATGTCACTGATCTACTTTTGAAGTCTAGATCTAGATTGTTTTTGTGCAGTTTTCGCATTACCGGAATATCCGATCCACGACTGAACCGGAATATCTGGGTCCACCGGAATATCCGGTTCAGTTTTGAACCGGAATATCCGGCTAAGTCTAGAACAGTTTGAGAACAGCCCAAAATTAATCTGTGCTAGATTTCTTCTTAGATTAATGCCTGGAATCTTTTCTACTGTTTTTATGCATGCTTCATCCATTGCTTGACACTAGTGTACTCATCTTGTGCTATCCTTCTATTATCTTGTTTCACAGGTGGTGGTTCTGCCAGGCGTGCTAGCAAGCGCCCCAAGCAGGTTTCCACTAAGCCCAAGAGGAAGGCTCGGGGCAACTATAAGACCGACATCTCAGTTCCAGATTTCACTGTGCTCAGGAAGAAGGATGTCTACCTCTCTCCTCGTGTTGCTAATATTGATACTCGGTTCTGGAACTTGGAGCAGTCCTACATCTATGCTGATATCTATTGTGACTTCCGTCATCCTATCCGTCTGATGCAGCCCTTTGACTTTGCTGCTCTCAAGGCGAAAGAGGAGTTTGCTGATGCCGCGAGTATTGTTGAGCGGTTTGGGCTTGTGAAGCTCATGGAGACCCAGTGCAACTACAACACCCAGCTCGTCATGCATTTTATGTCTACTTTGGTGTTCAGTGATGATCTGGTGTGCTGTCTCAAGTGGATGTCTGAGTCCACTCCTTGTGAGGTTTCCTTCTCCAGATTTGCACGCCTCCTTGGGTACTCTTACAGCTCTCACCCTCCTGTTGGTCGCCGTGCGCATGAGGTTGATAGGCCTAGGAGGGAGGTGGCCATTGTAACATCCCAAGTATGAAAATACCACTAGAATGCTTTGTTCCTTGTTTTATTTCAAGCATTGCATCATGTCATCATCTCATTGCATTTGATTTATTATTGTTTGCATTGTTGCTATTTGTTTTCCATCTATTTATCTTGTTTTCATAATCAAACTCAAACAAATTCAAATAGTTATTTTCATACTTGATCTGTTACAACTTTTGGAATAAAAATAACAACTAAAAAACAACCATTTTATTCCTTGTTTTTCACTTATTAAATTGTTGGTTTAATCAAACCATTAATCCAATCAAATAATTCTAAAACATTTTCAAAGGCAAACCAAGTTTCAAATCAGTATCTATTGTGAACCATAACAATTCACCACACATTTGTATTCTTAAAATCATTTAAAACTCTAGGGGAAACCCTATTGATATTGCCTTGTTTTTCCAATAATAACTAATATTGCAATTTTCAATTAAATTGGTTCATTTTTGAAACAGCAAGCAAACATTCAACTTTTTGGAAACCAAAGCCACCAAATGTTTGCTTCTAACCTAGGGAAGTTATCCAAATTTTTCCAGAATTTTCTATAAACAAAAAGCCATGTTTTTCTTCCAAAAGCAAATGCTACAAAAAAAAACAGAAAAAGAAAAAAGGAGAGAAAACCAGCGCGCGCGACATCTACCTAGCCCAACCCACCCTATCTAACGCGCGCAGCGACCCAGCCCGCTCAAACCCCACTTACCGCTTCGCTTGCTTCAAGATTCGTGCCGCCCTTCTAATCTCCTTCGTCTCGCGGTACGGCAGAGAATCGGCCGGTGCCACCGCGGCACCGCGCGCGACTCCGGCGGCTGCCCTCGCTCCTCGATCCCTATAAGAGGTCCCTCTAGCCCTGGCAGGTACCCTAGCTTCTAGGGTTCCTCACTCCCCGCGCCGCGCCGTCAAATTCTCTCTCTGTCGCCGCAATCCCCTCTCTGAACCTCACCGGCGACCACCTCCTCTGAAACCATCCATGGCGCCGCCACTCTCGCCTCCTACCTAGCCTCTACCCCACGGGAATCAGCTCGCCTCCCTCTCCTCTCGCTGCTGAACACCTGTTCGCCACGGGTAAGCTGCTGCATCGACGCCGCGATCTCCTCTCTCTCCGGCCACCGTGCCATTTCTCTGAACCCGAGGATCTCCTTGTCGTTGCAGAGCCTCACGAAGCAATCTGCTCCCTGGGATCGAGTCGCCGTCGTCTCCTCGTCGTTTTAAACACCGTAGCAGCCACGGGCATCATCCAGAGCCTCGACGCCATCTTCCTCACCGCCGCTGTCGCCGTCAGTCGTCCCCGACGATCTCCTGCAGCCACGACGACTCGGTGAGCACCGTCCTTCCAATCCTCCCTCCTTGCATCTACTCCGTGCACCTGCGCATCCATCTGCACGTCCACGCAATCGTTGGCATCTAGCACGGCCGTGATCACTCCGGCGAGTTTCCGTTCTGTCAGTCGAGCTTGTGTTTCGTCGTCAGTTAAGTTCAGAAACTGGCGTGGAACAATAACCTCACTGCGTCGCTTCCTCTATCAAGCAATCGTTCGCAGCGCAGTGGTTGCGCACGCTATGCACCTCCTCGTGGTCGCGGGTTTGAGCCGCGGGCGCGCGGAATAAACCCAATTTTTGCTCTCTGTGCTGGCAACCATGGCCCCACCTGTCATGCCCTCCTGTGGCCACGCAAGCGTGTGCGCCACGCTGGCCCCTCTGGCCCACGCGGCAGTGGGCGCGTGTAGGTACCATTGCGGTACAAAAAGGATTTCTGCGTTTTTCCAAAAATAACAAAGTCATTTTAATTGGCAGAATTAAATCAAAACTTTAAAATTCAATATCTTTTGTTTTATAATTCCAACAAATACAAACTTTATATGAATTTTGCCCCAAATTTTATAACCTTTCCAACTAGACTATTTGTGTTCTGTTTTGAGGTTTCAAAATTCATTTAAATTTCAAATTTGAATAATTCAAATGCAACTTGTAATAATTCATAACTAATTCATACTATTTCCAAAGAGGGCAAATAAAATATGTTTTTCACACCATTTTGAATGTTCTATTCAAATATAAAATTTGTTTCATTGTTTGAATAATTTAAATTGCCTAAACCATTTAAATCTTGTTTAATACAATTAAAACTTGTTTAATATTGTTTAATTCATAATTAATTAATCCTAAGTCCAATTTCAAAATGTGAAACATGTAATCCAACTAAAATTTGATACCCTTTTCAATTATAAATTTTGTTAATTGCTTTGAGCACTTTGACTTGTTGAAAACAACAACTACTTGTTTAACACCATTAAGTAACAATAATTTCCAAACTTGATAAATGTTTTCTTAACTTGTTAACCCTCATTCCAATTGCAATTAATATTGTTATGTTATTGTTATTCATCATGCATGCATCATGTTTAACTACTTACACTTGTTAATCAAATGTAGTTCATTGCTTCAACCTAAACAATTTGCATCCATATGCAATTCACTTTGCTTATGGGTCCATTTAATTTGTGCTATCATGTTAGTCAGTTTATTTTGCTGCACTATTAATTGTCATGCATCATATTGATTGTGCACAATGCCATGGCAATGATTGTTACAATTCCTGTTTTGTTTGTTTGCTTCTTCTCGAATAGACGACGACGTTGAGGCAGACGACCTTTACAGCACCCCTTCTGAGGATCTAGCTCAGTACCCGGCTGATCAGTTTGCAGGCAAGTTATCACTCACATGAACCATCGTGTTCCTTTCAACCCCGGTTACCGATACTTTCCGTTGTCTATATCTTGCTAGCCTTAGTGGTAGATGTTTCTGTTACGAACCTATCACATGAATCCTTTAACTTGATATTGCCTCATTACCCCTCCTACAACCCTATTGATTGAGCCAGTGTCTTACTAGCATGCTTAGGTTGTTTTGCTCGAGTCTGTTACCCGTTACTTTCAGTTACTATATCTTTATTATGTTCTGGGGGCTCGATGTTTAATCAATCAATCAATCATGCTAATGTTACTACTGTTAATAATAATTTGATGATAAGGCACCGGCAGGAGGCCCATGAGAGGTTTTGAGGCCTGCTAGTGTCGACCCTAATAGGAAAAGGGTCTTGTCTACTGATCCATGATGAGCGCACTACCCGCATGTGGGAAGCGAGTATGGGCGCCCCCCTCAATTTGATTCGATTCGCATCTCGTCCAAATCATCTCATTTAGTTCGTGCTTTCTATTTGCCGCATGCATGTTTTTGCGAGCCCAGCGCAGGGTGGAACTTTTGTAGTCGGCATATAGGGGGACACGGTCTTAGAGTGCTATGAGGGTCCCTTTTCTTCGGGGCTTGATCAGTCGTGCGCCCAAGGTGCTTTGGGCTTGATGCGGAGAAGAGTTGAATTGTGTTGAGTGCCCCGCTTGGTGGGAGGCATCCCATCTGGCGGGTTATTCATACGTGTACGGCCAAATTGGTGCAACCCTGCAGGGATAATCTTCTCGAGAAGCCGTGTTTTCCGCGGTTATGGATTACTTGGTGAAAGTACTGGCTAACAAGTACTCAGGACAACTTCAACATAACGATCAATCATGTTTCACCCAATGATTAATAACTTGACTAGTAATAGGTTATTCACACAATAACTTGATTTCACCTTATCACAACTGTGTGAGTTATCCTCGGATCGCTTCTTCGGATAAGGGGCGAGATCCAGGATGGGTTTGTTTGACGTTATCTTTCAGTTGGTTACAAACCTCGATCTTATCCCCTTTCTAATAGTTGGATATGATAGAATCTCTGTAGTTGGTTAGCGCAGCCAGTTGCAGCATCTTATATAACCCATTCCTTCCGTTGAACCCAAGTCATCTGTGCTTGTGTTGACGGGCTATACTTTGGTGAACTGTGAGTCTTGCTTGCCAGTACTTGGATGTACTGACCCCGTTGGGGCTGTGGTTTACGCAGACTACGACTACGGCTACGATGACCACCAGGATGGCTACTTCGTGGAGTTTGACGAGACTGCAGACGAGTAGTTAGCTGGACCAGGGCTGGATCCAGGACCTACGTGGATGGGCTTCGTCTTCTTTATTTTCTCCGGCTTCTTAAGCCTGTTGGATTTGTCTGTACCCAGACACCTTTGATTGCTTCCGCTGATGTAATGAATGCTATGTTGGGACATGTGTCCTCTGGATGATTGTATTTGCTATTTCTGCCTTAGTGAAGGCCATTTGCAACCTTATTTCAATTTTTTGTGTCTTAGAGATATGTTGTGATCATCATTCGTTCAAAGCTGTTGACGTACATTGCGCGATTGATATGAAGTACGTCGACAGTAGTGCCTATGACTTCTAGTGGATAGTTTACATCGACGGTGGAATAGCAGGGCTTGTGTTGTCGCGCATAAGCGCAGGCCTACCAGGAAGCTGGGACGTGGGAGCAGTTATGCCCCATAATCCAAGCACCTGCTATCCAGTTCGTACGATGAGTATCCCTTAGAATCCAGGGTGCGACAAATGGTATCAGAGCCTGTCTGCCTGTAGGATCCCTTTTTACTGGTCGCAGTTGAGTCTAGAAACTATTTTGTAGCTATATAGGAAAAATGAAACGTGAGAGTAGGAATTCTGCCATTTTTCTTCTTTCCCCACCCACCCACCCTTTTCTGGTAAGGAAGTGCAACGTTGTTTTCTGTTCTCACCTAAACTTTCAAGTTAGGATTTCACGTGTTTTGGGTTCTCTGTAGTACCTCAGGACTTTTGGTCTCGTTTTCCCGATGTTGCTTCGATATCATGTTCTTTTCAACATCATTTTCGTCCGTTGAACCTTGTTGTTGTTTTCCACATCCTTTTTCATCTACCGGAGTCTAATCAAAACCTTCCCCAATCATCTGCAGATGGATCTCAGGTTCTACCCGCAGGTGGTTCGGATGACTCGCTGTGAGAGCACCGCCGGTTATCCGGAGATGCTGAGAGACATGGTTACCTATCTGGGGTTCCGTTGGGCACCAGAGTACCAGGTCTACGAGCAGCAGCGAGAGTTTGACCAGACCTGCTACCGGGCTATCGTCTACATTCTGTCGGATGATGGCAGGAGCATTGCCCACCGCTACGAGGCAGTAGGTTCCACAGTGGATATGGCCGTGCAACAGGCAGCGTACGTGAGTCTCACCGTTCTCCGTGCTGACTACTGGGGGTTTGATGATTCCATCTATCGTCACATCCCCCGTGGTTACATCACGGCAGCGGGAGTTCACTTCACTCTCCACCGCAACCTGGATACCTACGAGGATGATAGCTCCAGGCTGCACACCACTGCCCAGTTCGTGAGGCACAGTGACGCCGTTGCTTCCACACTTGCTCAGGAGTTGGCCTCAGTCAGGGAGCAGCTCTACCTCGCGTTGACGCGTTTGGCGACGTACACCACAGACTTCGTTGGAGACGAGCGCTTTGCGCGTTTCCAGCAGACACTGGGTTTTCCTCTGCCAGATGCTGGAGGTTACGAGCCGATCAGAGGCCCACTTCTCGACCTCGGAGCTGGTTACACAGGGATTTCCCGCTATGGAGCACAGGGACACGACGCTTTCTACTTCACCACACCGAGAGTTGCTCTCAGAGCAGTTCCTATCTACAGGGATCGTCGTCATACCTACTTCCGTGGGATTCCTCCGCACCGTATCTCTCATCGTACTAATCACCGCCGTCCTGCGTGATGAGCATGGGAGTACCGTTGTATCCATTCCTAGCTATGTTTAGTTATCCTTCGGCATTCGAACCATGTATTGGTCTGTTGGATATTCTGATGTATTTGAACATGTGATGATGTACCTGTTGGTTATCTATTCATGCGTCGGAATAATCTATCTTTCGGTTACCAAGTCTATCCTTTTCTGTTGTTGTGCTAAAATGAATTTCTGTTCAGGATGCCTCCAACCAGGAACAACCCGCCTCCGCCACCACCAATGGGGGAACTGTTAGCTCAGATGACCCAAGTGGTGACACAGATGGCCCAGATCCAGGCTAACCAGCACCACAACCAGAATGCTCCTCGAGTCAGCATTAAGGAGTTTCTGAGCGTGGGGCCGAGAGCTTTCGTGGCAACACGTGAGCCTCTGGATGCTGACGACTGGATCAGAGAGATGGACAGGGCTCTGGAGATAGCTCATGTTGCTGAGGAAGATAAGGTCAAGTATGCCACCTACCTACTGAAGGGTCAGGCGGCTACTTGGTGGGAGAACTACCAGACCATGAGAGCTGGCTTTCCTATCACCTGGGGATGTTTCAAGGATGCCTTCCTGAAGCACCACATCCCGGATGGTCTCATGGAAAGGATGCGTGAGGAATTCTGCTCTCTCAGACAGGGCAAGCTGGACGTTCTCGGCTACCAGAACGAGTTCAATCGTCTCGCTCGGTACGCTGGTGACGAAGTGTCCACTGAAGCCAAGAAGATGGCAAGGTTCCGCCGAGGTTTTAACCCGGAACTGAAGTACGCTCTCACAAACATCAAGTGCAAGGACTTCGTGGAGCTTGTGAACACCGCGCTCAATGAGGAGAATGGGCGCAAGGCGTTCGAAGAGTCCCGCAAGCACTCGCGCGAGGGTGGTTCCTCCTCCAACATGACCACCCCTCCGCAGAAGCGCCGCATCTGGGTGCCAAATGGTGCTGTCACTCGGGCTCCAAATGCCCAAGCTTCTCCAGGCTTTGATCCCCGCCCACCCAACCCATCTCAGATGCAGGGTCAGAGGTTTCCGATGGGGCAGCCAAGGCCAGGTCCTCCTCGTGTCGTCACTTGCTTCAAGTGCAAGGAGACTGGACACTACGCTGATAAGTGCACTCAGAAGCAGCTACCCCTACCTCCTCGCCCCAACACCAACCAGGCTATGGTTCGTGCTCCCCCGGCTAAAGCCTTCAACTCCAACAACAGGCCTGTCGGGAGGAACGCGAGGGTGAACCATATCAAGGCCGACAAAGCTGAGGAAGCTGCTGACGTCGTTCTCGGTATATTACCCGTAAACTCTATTCCAGCTAAAGTGTTGTTTGATACTGGAGCATCGCATTCGTTTGTGTCAAAGATCTTTGCTACAACGTACAATTTAGCTCTGGTTCCGCTAAGCAATCAAATCTATGTGCACTCTCCGGGAACTAAAATGATTACTTCCAATATAAGCATGGACAATCAGATCCTAATTGGAGGTCGCATATTCCTTGCTTCACTCATGTTGCTGGGAAATTCTGACATTGATGTCATTCTGGGTATGGATTGGTTGAAGACCCACAAAGCTAAAATTGACTGTGCTCAAAAGTCAATAACTCTCTCCCACACTTCAGGCCAGATAGTCTATTCTCCATATGGATCAAGTTCTGTTCAGCTGTTCAACCTCGATGCCAAACCCCTTCCTGCAATTGAAAATGTTCCGGTGGTTTGTGAATTCCCTGACGTCTTTCCAGAAGAGTTGCCAGGGATGCCCCCGGACAGAGCAGTTGAGTTCGTGATCGAGCTTGAGCCAGGTACTGCTCCAATCTCTAAGCATCCATATAAGATAGCTCCTCCTGAACTGAAATTGTTGAAGGAGCAAATCGATATGTACATGGACAAAGGTTACATTCAGCCTAGTTCCTCCGCTTGGGGTTGCCCAACTCTGTTTGTTGCCAAGAAGGATCAAACAAAAAGACTCGTGGTTGACTATCGTCCTCTCAACGAGAAAAAAATCAAGAACAAGTATCCACTTCCTCGTATCGATGATCTTTTTTATCAACTTGCTGGAGCCTCAATATTCTCAAAGTTGGACTTGAGGATGGGGTACCATCAGATAAAGATCAGAAAGGAAGATATTCCTAAGACAGCTTTCACCACTCGGTACGGTCTATATGAATACACCGTCATGTCCTTTGGTCTCACCAATGCACCGGCAAC
The DNA here is from genome assembly GCA_028641055.1 of Alopecurus myosuroides. Taxonomy (NCBI): domain Eukaryota; kingdom Viridiplantae; phylum Streptophyta; class Magnoliopsida; order Poales; family Poaceae; genus Alopecurus; species Alopecurus myosuroides. The sequence goes on from CM054059.1 coordinate 139,535,133, forward strand.
GTTCTCAAGACTCATGAATTCTGTCTTCCATGAATACCTCGACAAGTTCGTTGTGGTATATCTTGATGACATTCTAGTCTACTCAAAATCCGAGGAAGAGCATGGAGAACACCTTCGTCTCACTCTCATGAAACTTCGCGAACATCGTCTGTATGCCAAGTTTTCCAAATGTGAGTTCTGGATTCCAGAAGTTGCATATCTTGGTCATATCATCTCTGCCAAAGGCATTGCCATTGATCCTGAAAAGGTTAAGGCAATTGTTGATTGGAAACCCCCTAAGACGGTGAAGCAAGTCAGAAGTTTTCTTGGCTTGGCTAGCTATTGCCGTCGTTTCGTCCAAAACTTTTCCAAGATTGCCAAACCTCTCACTGATCTCACAAAGAAGGACAAAAAGTTCGTTTGGACTCCACAATGTGATGAGAGTTTCAACCTCCTGAAGACTAAACTCACTTCCACACCTGTTCTAGTTGGCCCCGACACTACCAAACCTTTCCAGATATTCTGTGATGCATCTCTCCAAGGCCTAGGAGCAGTTCTTATGCAAGAACGTCAAGTTGTGGCTTATGCTTCACGTCAGTTGAACCCACATGAGCAAAACTATCCCACACATGATCTTGAACTTGCAGCAGTTGTGTTTGCCCTCAAGAAATGGAGACAATACTTGTTGGGTAACAAAACTGAAATCTTTTCCGATCATAAGAGTCTGAAATACATCTTCACTCAGCCAGATCTGAACCTCAGGAAAAGGAGATGGATTGAGAAGATTAAAGACTTTGATCTCACCATTTCTTACACTCCAGGCAAGGCTAATGTTATGGCCGATGCTCTCAGTCGCAAATCCTATTGCAATAATCTCATGATCATGGAAAGCCAACCTCCACTTCATGAAGAATTCCAGAAGCTGAACCTTGGTCTTGTCCCTGAGGGATACCTTGCTAGCTTGACAGCCAGTCCAACTCTCGAGGACAAGATTCGTTCTGAACAACTTCGTGATACTGAAATCAAGAAGATTGTAGAGCACATCAAGGAAGGCAATGATAAGTTCAAGTCCTTCTCAATTGATGACAAAGGAACTGTGTTCTTCGAAGGACGCATTGCAGTTCCTCAGATTCAAAGTCTCAAGGATATCATTCTCAAGGAGGCTCATGAAACTCCTCTATCTATTCACCCTGGAAGTACAAAGATGTACCAGGATCTCAAGACTCTGTATTGGTGGCCTGGCATGAAACGTGAAATTGCTCAATACGTTTCTGAATGCGACGTTTGTCAACGTGTTAAGGCAGTCCATCAGAAGACAGCAGGTCTACTACAACCTCTGAAAATTCCTGAGTGGAAGTGGGACATGATTGAAATGGACTTCGTTACTGGGTTTCCAAAGTCCAAAAAGGGCAACGATGCAATCTTCGTTGTTATTGATCGTCTCACTAAGGTTGCTCACTTCTATGCTGTAAAGGAAACTATCTCAGCTAGCCAGTTAGCAGAGCTCTACACAGCAAAGATTGTTCCCCTTCATGGTGTTCCATTGGAAATAAGCTCAGACCGTGGAAGTATCTTCACTTCTCATTTCTGGAAGAGTTTTCAAGAAGCTTTGGGCACTAAACTTCTGTTCAGCACAGCTTACCACCCTCAGTCTCAGGGGCAAGTCGAAAGAGTCAATCAGATTCTCGAGGATATGCTCAGAGCATGTGGTCTCTCCTTTGGCATGAAATGGGAGGATTGCCTTCCATATGCTGAATTCTCCTACAACAACAGCTACCAGGCAAGCCTAGGCATGGCACCATTTGAGGCACTGTATGGTCGCAGATGCAGGAGTCCAATCAATTGGTCTGGAGCTGGTGAACGTTCACTCTTGGGCCCTGACATTGTTAAGGAAGCCGAGGAGAAAGTTCGTATCATTCGTGACAATCTCAGGATTGCTCAGTCTCGTCAGAAGAGCTATTATGATAGCAAGCACAGGGATATGATCTATGCACCTAGTGATAAGGCATATCTCCGTGTAACTCCCCTCAGAGGCACTCATCGTTTTGGTGTGAAAGGAAAGCTTGCACCAAGATACATTGGCCCTTTCAACATCCTCTCAAGACGTGCAGAGAATGCTTATCGTCTTGAACTTCCAGAAAAACTATCCAAGGTGCACGATGTGTTCCACGTGTCACAACTCAAGAAGTGTTTCAAAGATCCAGATCGTGCAGTTGATCATGATTCCATTGAACTGCAAGATGATCTATCTTATGAGGAGCACCCTATTTGTATTCTCGATGAGACCGAGCGTAAGACTCGCAACAAGAGCACCAAGTTCTTGAAAGTGCAATGGTCGCATCATTCCGATAAAGAGGCAACATGGGAGACCGAAGAGGATCTTCGCAAGAAGTATCCGGACCTGTTCATTTCTCAGTAGGGAATCTCGGGGCGCGATTCCTTCAAGGGGGGGCGTTTTGTAACATCCCAAGTATGAAAATACCACTAGAATGCTTTGTTCCTTGTTTTATTTCAAGCATTGCATCATGTCATCATCTCATTGCATTTGATTTATTATTGTTTGCATTGTTGCTATTTGTTTTCCATCTATTTATCTTGTTTTCATAATCAAACTCAAACAAATTCAAATAGTTATTTTCATACTTGATCTGTTACAACTTTTGGAATAAAAATAACAACTAAAAAACAACCATTTTATTCCTTGTTTTTCACTTATTAAATTGTTGGTTTAATCAAACCATTAATCCAATCAAATAATTCTAAAACATTTTCAAATGCAAACCAAGTTTCAAATCAGTATCTATTGTGAACCATAACAATTCACCACACATTTGTATTCTTAAAATCATTTAAAACTCTAGGGGAAACCCTATTGATATTGCCTTGTTTTTCCAATAATAACTAATATTGCAATTTTCAATTAAATTGGTTCATTTTTGAAACAGCAAGCAAACATTCAACTTTTTGGAAACCAAAGCCACCAAATGTTTGCTTCTAACCTAGGGAAGTTATCCAAATTTTTCCAGAATTTTCTATAAACAAAAAGCCATGTTTTTCTTCCAAAAGCAAATGCTACAAAAAAAATAAAACAGAAAAAGAAAAAAGGAGAGAAAACCAGCGCGCGCGCGACATCTACCTAGCCCAGCCCACCCTATCTAACGCGCGCAGCGACCCAGCCCGCTCAAACCCCACTTACCGCTTCGCTTGCTTCAAGATTCGTGTCGCCCTTCTAATCTCCTTCGTCTCGCGGTACGGCAGAGAATCGGCCGGTGCCACCGCGGCACCGCGCGCGACTCCGGCGGCTGCCCTCGCTCCTCGAGCCCTATAAGAGGTCCCTCTAGCCCTGGCAGGTACCCTAGCTTCTAGGGTTCCTCACTCCCCGCGCCGCGCCGTCAAATTCTCTCTCTGTCGCCGCAATCCCCTCTCTGAACCTCACCGGCGACCACCTCCTCTGAAACCATCCATGGCGCCGCCACTCTCGCCTCCTACCTAGCCTCTGCCCCACGGGAATCAGCTCGCCTCCCTCTCCTCTCGCTGCTGAACACCTGTTCGCCACGGGTAAGCTGCTGCATCGACGCCGCGATCTCCTCTCTCTCCGGCCACCGTGCCATTTCTCTGAACCCGAGGATCTCCTTGTCGTTGCAGAGCCTCACGAAGCAATCTGCTCCCTGGGATCGAGTCGCCGTCGTCTCCTCGTCGTTTTAAACACCGTAGCAGCCACGGGCATCATCCAGAGCCTCGACGCCATCTTCCTCACCGCCGTTGTCGCCGTCAGTCGTCCCCGACGATCTCCTGCAGCCACGACGACTCGGTGAGCACCGTCCTTCCAATCCTCCCTCCTTGCATCTACTCCGTGCACCTGCGCATCCATCTGCACGTCCACGCAATCGTTGGCATCTAGCACGGCCGTGATCACTCCGGCGAGTTTCCGTTCTGTCAGTCGAGCTTGTGTTTCGTCGTCAGTTAAGTTCAGAAACTGGCGTGGAACAATAACCTCATTGCGTCGCTTCCTCTGTCAAGCAATCGTTCGCAGCGCAGTGGTTGCACACGCTATGCACCTCCTCGTGGTCGCGGGTTCGAGCCGCGGGCGCGCGGAATAAACCCAATTTTTGCTCTCTGTGCTGGCAACCATGGCCCCACCTGTCATGCCCTCCTGTGGCCACGCAAGCGTGTGCGCCACGCTGGCCCCTCTGGCCCACGCGGCAGTGGGCGCGTGTAGGTACCATTGCGGTACAAAAAGGATTTCTGCGTTTTTCCAAAAATAACAAAGTCATTTTAATTGGCAGAATTAAATCAAAACTTTAAAATTCCATATCTTTTGTTTTATAATTCCAACAAATACAAACTTTATATGAATTTTGCCCCAAATTTTATAACCTTTCCAACTAGCCTATTTGTGTTCTGTTTTGAGGTTTCAAAATTCATTTAAATTTCAAATTTGAATAATTCAAATGCAACTTGTAATAATTCATAACTAATTCATACTATTTCCAAATAGGGCAAATAAAATATGTTTTTCACACCATTTTGAATGTTCTATTCAAATATAAAATTTGTTTCATTGTTTGAATAATTTAAATTGCCTAAACCATTTAAATCTTGTTTAATGCAATTAAAACTTGTGTAATATTGTTTAATTCATAATTAATTAATCCTAAGTCCAATTTCAAAATGTGAAACATGTAATCCAACTAAAATTTGATACCCTTTTCAATTATAAATTTTGTTAATTGCTTTGAGCACTTTGACTTGTTGAAAACAACAACTACTTGTTTAACACCATTAAGTAACAATAATTTCCAAACTTGATAAATGTTTTCTTAACTTGTTAACCCTCATTCCAATTGCAATTAATATTGTTATGTTATTGTTATTCATCATGCATGCATCATGTTTAACTACTTACACTTGTTAATCAAATGTAGTTCATTGCTTCAACCTAAACAATTTGCATCCATATGCAATTCACTTTGCTTATGGGTCCATTTAATTTGTGCTATCATGTTAGTCAGTTTATTTTGCTGCACTATTAATTGTCATGCATCATATTGAGTGTGCACAATGCCATGGCAATGATTGTTACAATTCCTGTTTTGTTTGTTTGCTTCTTCTCGAATAGACGACGACGTTGAGGCAGACGACCTTTACAGCACCCCTTCTGAGGATCTAGCTCAGTACCCGGCTGATCAGTTTGCAGGCAAGTTATCACTCACATGAACCATCGTGTTCCTTTCAACCCCGGTTACCGATACTTTCCGTTGTCTATATCTTGCTAGCCTTAGTGGTATATGTTTCTGTTACGAACCTATCACATGAATCCTTTAACTTGATATTGCCTCATTACCCCTCCTACAACCCTATTGATTGAGCCAGTGTCTTACTAGCATGCTTAGGTTGTTTTGCTCGAGTCTGTTACCCGTTACTTTCAGTTACTATATCTTTATTATGTTCTGGGGGCTCGATGTTTAATCAATCAATCAATCATGCTAATGTTACTACTGTTAATAATAATTTGATGATAAGGCACCGGCAGGAGGCCCATGAGAGGTTTTGAGGCCTGCTAGTGTCGACCCTAATAGGAAAAGGGTCTTGTCTACTGATCCATGATGAGCGCACTACCCGCATGTGGGAAGCGAGTATGGGCGCCCCCCTCAATTTGATTCGATTCGCATCTCGTCCAAATCATCTCATTTAGTTTGTGCTTTCTATTTGCCGCATGCATGTTTTTGCGAGCCCAGCGCAGGGTGGAACTTTTGTAGTCGGCATATAGGGGGACACGGTCTTAGAGTGCTATGAGGGTCCCTTTTCTTCGGGGCTTGATTAGTCGTGCGCCCAAGGTGCTTTGGGCTTGATGCGGAGAAGAGTTGAATTGTGTTGAGTGCCCCGCTTGGTGGGAGGCATCCCATCTGGCGGGTTATTCATACGTGTACGGCCAAATTGGTGCAACCCTGCAGGGATAATCTTCTCGAGAAGCCGTGTTTTCCGCGGTTATGGATTACTTGGTGAAAGTACTGGCTAACAAGTACTCAGGACAACTTCAACATAACGATCAATCATGTTTCACCCAATGATTAATAACTTGACTAGTAATAGGTTATTCACACAATAACTTGATTTCACCTTATCACAACTGTGTGAGTTATCCTCGGATCGCTTCTTCGGATAAGGGGCGAGATCCAGGATGGGTTTGTTTGACGTTATCTTTCAGTTGGTTACAAACCTCGATCTTATCCCCTTTCTAATAGTTGGATATGATAGAATCTCTGTAGTTGGTTAGCGCAGCCAGTTGCAGCATCTTATATAACCCCTTCCTTCCGTTGAACCCAAGTCATCTGTGCTTGTGTTGACGGGCTATACTTTGGTGAACTGTGAGTCTTGCTTGCCAGTACTTGGATGTACTGACCCCGTTGGGGCTGTGGTTTACGCAGACTACGACTACGGCTACGATGACCACCAGGATGGCTACTTCGTGGAGTTTGACGAGACTGCAGACGAGTAGTTAGCTGGACCAGGGCTGGATCCAGGACCTACGTGGATGGGCTTCGTCTTCTTTATTTTCTCCGGCTTCTTAAGCCTGTTGGATTTGTCTGTACCCAGACACCTTTGATTGCTTCCGCTGATGTAATGAATGCTATGTTGGGACATGTGTCCTCTGGATGATTGTATTTGCTATTTCTGCCTTAGTGAAGGCCATTTGCAACCTTATTTCAATTTTTTGTGTCTTAGAGATATGTTGTGATCATCATTCGTTCAAAGCTGTTGACGTACATTGCGTGATTGATATGAAGTACGTCGACAGTAGTGCCTATGACTTCTAGTGGATAGTTTACATCGACGGTGGAATAGCAGGGCTTGTGTTGTCGCGCATAAGCGCAGGCCTACCAGGAAGCTGGGACGTGGGAGCAGTTATGCCCCATAATCCAAGCACCTGCTATCCAGTTCGTACGATGAGTATCCCTTAGAAGCTAGGGTGCGACAGCCATGGCTGAGTTATATGCTCCTGGATTCACTATTGGGGGCAGTGAGGGACTTCTTCCCCTCTATGATCAGCTGGTGCGTATCTTCAGATCTTTCCTTGTGCCGAGTGGAGGTAATAATGATGCTCTCACCACTCCTTTATGCAACCTTCTGATTCTGGCTAAGGAGTGCATGGAGGAAGAGGACCCGTCTGTTTCTTTTACTGTGGATGTTATGGACATCATTTATCACGAGCTTTACACTGCTATGATTGGTGGAAACACCATTCCCTATGCTCCATATATCATGATGCTCATCAAGCATGAGATGCGGAAGGAGTACACAGAGTTACCTATGGTTGAGCACAAGGTCAAGAAGCTGTATATAACGAGGAATAAGAAGACTGCTGCTGCTACTCAGGATGCTCCTTTTGAGGGTGGTTCCTCTATGGGAGGTCCCTCTACCGGTTCTCAGCCTGCGTCCACTCCTGGTTCTAGCACTGTGTGCCATGTCAGGAAGCTTTCCTGGTTTCAACGCAATGTGCTCTGCATGAAGGTGGACATCCACAAGGAGCAGTACAGGGCTTATTGCAGAGACACTGCCTTGGAGAGCACTCAGCGTCAGATTCTTCACCACGTGAGTGGTGCCACTGGTGATCTGCCCACACCTCTTACTGCTCAGTCTTACACTGCTTGGTCTGCTCAGGATAGCACTCCTTGGGAGAGCATTGAGGCGGCTCTCCGGGCTTCTCAGGCTTCTGGTTCTGGAGCTGCTTATGATGAGGAGGAGGATGAGGACGTGGCTTCTGAGGATGAGCGCGAGGCGGATGGAGAGTCCGAGACGTCTGGTGGCGAGTCTCCTGAGCACTCTGATGCTTAGACCGTGTTTGGGACGTTAGATTAGTTATTTCCCTCCTTTTTGGTGTCTCGATGCCAAAGAGGGAGAAGTAGCTACTAGTCTACGGGATTTGCATGGGTTCGGGCACAAGCGTATGCTTTTATCATTTCTTGAGAGCTTGTGTCCATTTAGTCTTTTCGTTTTCGTGAACTTTGTCAGTTTTATTGTCTCGTTATAACTATGTGTGCTATTGTGTGTGAGACTATGTTGGTTATTTGGATATTATCATGGATTATCTATGTTAGTGGCTATATGGTTATCTATCTTATATGTTAAGGATATTATCTATTGTTGTGCTTGGTTATTCTTGGATATATTAACTTCGCACAAGGTATATACTTATATCTTACTCTCAACATATTGGTGATATTGGTACGTTAGCATGTTTTTCTACTTGTTGGAAATTACTCCCCATACATCATTGCATCTATTTGCATTTGAGGCAAACAAAAGATATGCATATTGATAGGGGGAGACATTTCCATCTTGTTTCAAACATGTTCTTGTCAAGTTTTTTTTGCAAATCTTAGTATTGTCATCTAACACCAAAAAGGGGAAGATTGAAAGTGCATTTTGTTTTCCCAGTGTTTTGTGTGTTAGTTAACAATACTAAGTACATTATTTACCGAGGTGTTAAGCGTGCAGGTGTTATACTTAACATCGGCATCGATCACCGAAAAGTCGGTGAAGTTTGGCCTGAGAATTTTGGGACAGACCACAACCGGATTATTTGGAACCGGATTATTCGGAGGAGCCGGATATTCCGGTCCGAAGATTTCTGGTCCAGTTTGCTCACAGAGATGAGCCGGATTATTTGGAACCGGATTATTCGGAGGAGGCGGATATTCCGGTCCGGAGTTTCTGGTCCAGTTTGCTCACAGAGATGAGCCGGATTATTCAGAACCGGATTATTCGGAGGAGCCGAATATTCCGGTATGGGAAATTCTGGACCATTTTCCGGACAGAGATGAGCCGGATTATTTGATCCGGATTATTCATCTCGGACAGGATATTCCGGTTGTTCATGAAATTGCGCGAAGACGGCTAAGGACTGGAAGATTTGCTCACAGCAGTGAGCCGAATTATTTGGTACCGGATTATTCCGGAGGAGCCGGAATATCCGGTACAGCTGCCTGCACCTCACAGTAACAAGCCGGATTATGTGAACCGGATTATTCCGGGGCAACCGGATAATCCGGTTTTGATCTACAGGATTTCGTGGAAGAAGCTGACCGGATATTCCGGTCCAAACTTGGACCGGATATTCCGGTCCCCTTTTTCCTGCACAACGACTAGTTGTGAGGAGGGGCTATAAATACCCCTCCTCTTCTTCCCCAAGATCTAGTTCTTCCCCTTAGCATTTATGAGCATTTAAGAACTCACCAAATCTCTCATTACTCCCAATCCCTCCACCCAATCTTGAAGATCTTTGGAGGATTGAAGGAGAAGGCCCCGATCTACATCTTCACCGAGCCGTTCTTCATTTCCCCCTCTCTACCTTGAGGGATCTTGCCTAGGGTTTCCTATTGTGGGGAACCTAGGCATCTTGATACTTGTTGTTGATTCAAGAAGAGTTGGGAGCCCCAAATTCGGTTGTGGGTGTGTGCCCCAAGTTGTTTGTAAAGGATTCGATCCCCGCCTCAAAGGGGTTCAATAGTGGAAGGTGAACTAGGCCTTTGTGGCGAAGTTCATCGGAGAATAGGGTGAGGCCTTTGTGGCGTTGAGTAGGCCTTTGTGGCGAGCTCACACCCCTCCAACGAGACGTACTCCCTTAACAAGGAGGAACTCAGGAATACATCGTGTCTCCGTGTGCTTCCATCGGTTACCTCGTTCCTCCCTCTCCTTACTTACTCGTACTTGTTGCATTAATTGCTTGCCTTGTCATATAGGTAAATTCACCACTAGTTGCACTATCTAGAGAATTTACCTTCTTGTCAAGCCTAAACTTTAAGAAAAATTAAAATTGGTTGTAGCACCTATTCACCCCCCCTCTAGGTGCCCATACTTTACTTTCACTCCTCCACCGCACATTCTCGCGGACCTGCATCCACCGCGCTTGCCTCCTCGCTGGATGGGCACTTCACCGCGCCGGCACCGTCGAATCCTCTCCAGCGCGCGCCCAAGATCCACCACCGGCAACACCTTCCTCCTTCAAGCTTCAGTCCCTCTCACCTCTTCTCTTTCTCCCCATCTCTCTTCTCGCCAAGTCCATGCCCGAGATACCATTCCGTTTCTGCCGTTCTGCTGGGAGGGGGTCAAGAGGAGGTGGGGGGCAGGCCGGCGGGGCAACGACCAGTAGAGTGAAGAGGGGAGGCCGGGCGGTTCTTCGAGCCGTCGTGCTCGCCCGCTGTCCGTCATCGTTGCCGCAATCGATGGGCGTCTGCGCCTGCGAGTACATAGGCGTGTGTGCCTCCGCCGGCGGCGTGAGCTCTGTTTTGGTCCTTGTCACCGGCTCGGGGTTCCTGAAAGAACCTCTGAATAGAGATTATCCTCCGATGTTCTGAAGCTGCCCCGGTATGCAATTGTTGATATCATGTCAATTTTCCTAGTTAAAGAAGAAATGGTTTCTGAAAATGGAGGGCGCATGATTTGTTGTTCTTAGTTTAGATGTAAGATTATAGTTTTTCTTGTAACTTGATTAGAGGGTACATCTCTGAAGCACACTCGTATTGCCCTACCTTGATGCCTACACTCAGGGCCGTACTACCCTACAGCCAGATTCTCTTGGATGCTTGGACCCTTGGTCACCCACTCGGGTTGGTCAAGCTTGGAACAGAGAGCTATTGAGCAGTAAGTGGGGGGATGGAATGATTTTTCTCCGCAGTATATGAATGGTATGTCTGGAAAGGTTTGTGCCGAGCAGGTCCAAATTTGGTGATCAAATTGTGTTTTCGAATGAGTAAGTTTCAGTTGTCCTTGATCAATTAAAGAACTAACATGAAAAAAAAATATGTTGACATCCCTCTCTTACTGATAACAGGAAGGGGGATTTGATTTAGAGGACATGATCTATATTACAGAGACATAATTTATGTGGGTTTTCCTGATGGTAATTTGAGCTATGGGATTATTGGATATATTGAGGTCAGCGTCTTAAAGAACACGCAAATTTTGCTTACAGATTTTTTCGTTTTAACCTACTGCAGTGCACCATTCTATAATAAAGAGAACTTGACTGAACTTCCTATTATATTGCAATGCTTATTCTGCAGCCAACTATATTCAAATTTATTGATATAAGAGAAGACAACCTCATTTATTTACTAAAAAATGATTTTTTTTATTAAAGTACCCAAAAGTCGATTGCTTTGAGTTTTATTAGGAGGTGTACCCATCCGTCTGCAATCTGGTCTTAATACATTCTTCTCTCTTCCAATTTGTAACATTAAGATCCTTCCACTTGTCTGATTTTAATTCCATGTGCTTGGATGCATATTTGAATAAGTCCTCGAGTCCCTTTAGTTGTTGCACCAATAAATGAAAAAGTATTAGCATCATGAGCGACAAATAAGAACAAGTTCTTATTATGAAAAGATGGGGCGTTAGCACTAACTACTAACCGTAGCATCGACATCCTTGCGGTGCATTGATGTGTCTAGCGAGTCCAGTACTTGAACACATAGTTTTCTGATATTTATAACGCATAGGTACCAGTGAATGTCACCCAAGTTTATTGGAACGAATATCTGAAGAAAAGAAATTACTTTTAGTTCTAGTCCTATGTGGACGAATCAGTCTTCCTCGATTTAGTTCATAGTAATATGTAGGAAACTAAGACTAACCATATCACTTTCTAAATAATTTTGTACTCTCTTTAATACCCATGCCGGTACAGCATCCGTGTCATTTTCGGGTAGACAGCCACCCATCTTTATCATCTTAGAGATGCATGCATTCTCCAAGAACACAAGTCCACCTGACCTCACTTGTAGATGCTCCATAGCAGAAATGCAATTTATGACCTAAATTTTAAAATATGCAAAATATATGAGATGATAGATACTCATAATCAAATAGCATCATCTTGTCCTAATGAAGCAATATGCTTACTTTGTCACCAACAAACTCTCTAGGACTTAAAAGAGATAGTAAATGTCTTTTCTTTAGAAACGCGTCGCCAATGCTCACTAAATGTCTTTCTTTGAATGGTTTGGATTTGATTTTTTTTATCACAAACCATGTAAACAAGTTGAAAGTTGAGCTTTACTAACTAGCATCTTCCTTTGTGTCATTTGTTTTATATGTCCACGATGATATTTAACCATGTTTTATTGCAGTTGACATTACCATCATGGTAAACACGTTGAAAGTTGAGCGTTACTAACTAGCATCTTCCTTTGTGTCATTTGTTTTCACCTTCTTTATTAAGAACGTAATCTTTGGAAGTTTTCTATTCATGAAAAGACTTTGTGATAATTTAAGTATGTGTTATTTGTTTAATAGCTCCGACATAGAGTTTTCCGGAAAGATAAGATTGATACGATAGTTTTTCGCTGACCAAGAACATAGTTTTCCATAGCTCAATGAATTTGCACTCACTATACCTTCATATGATTGAATCATTACTTCTCTTTGACAAGCAATCTGGGAAAGATCATTGTATAAAATTGTTAGTGTTCACTGAGTAATTGATGATGCTTCATGTCCGCATTTTTTTATTATCGACACTTCACATCATAAAACATGTGGTCATGTTTTCCGAGCTAAGTTTTCGCTTGGGGACAAACGGAGTCTAAGCTTGGGGGAGTTGATACGTCAATTTTGCATCACTATTTTATACGATAATTTTCCCTTATTCATTGGTATTTTCCCTATTAGAGCACTATACTTATGTTATTTCGTTTTTTTCTCGGTGTTTTAAAGTTTTACAGAATTATTTATCAGAGTCAGAAAACAGCTGGAAAACACCTATCGGAAGGGATATTTTCTGGACGATGGAAAATCGAGAAAAATCAGAAAACAAGATTTTGTCAGAAATCACCGGGGAGCCCGAAGGGCTGCCAGAGGGGAGCTAGGCGCCTCCTAGGCGCGGGAACCCTCTAGGTCGCGTCTAGCGGGCCCCAGGCCCCCTCCGGCTCGCTTTCGGTGTACTTACCCCCGTGACCTAAAAGCATCGACGAGGCACTTCATAGAATTTTTCCGCTGCCTCTTCGTAACAAAAACAACAGAGAGAAGCAAACACCTTCTGGTGGGGAGATTCCGCCGGGGAAATTCCCTCCCAGAGGGGGGAATCGTCACCATCGTCGCCGTCATCGCACTGGGCATCATCAAGATCTTTATCGTCATTGTCATCGCCATCAGCACCATCATCCTTGCCATCCACCTTTGTCCTGCTGTAATAATTAGGGTTCAATATTGTTTTTTTCCACTAGATCTCTCTCCCGGTGTGAATTACTTGATTGTAGTTGATGCTTATGAGATTTATCGGTGTTTGCACTTTATGACCATATTGTTATTCATCCATTTATCACCTCTGATCATGTACTATATGATGTGTTATGAGTAGACCATTCAGTTCTTGAGGACATGGGAGAATTCTAGATATTAGTAATCATGTTTCCTTGAGTAATATTTACCGGTTTGAATATTTAAATTATGTTGTTATTTCTCTAGTGGTGTTATGTGAACGCCGGCTACATAGCACTTCACCTTTTAAGGGCCTAGAGGAATGCATTGTGTGTTGGATTTCTCGTGGTGGGTTGTCGGAGTGACAGAAACCTAAACCCCGGACTGCAATACTTCACATAAGGGAGTAGTAGATACCACGAGTTTGTTGCTACGGTAGATTTATTTCTTAATTATTTTCTTGTATTTGTGGACGCTTGCAAGTAGTGTAATCGTAAGTATGCATTAGTGTTGGATAGGACGGTGCACTAGCATAGATCTACCCATTTAACACTTACCAAAATGATAAAGATTAATCAACGACGTGTGATGAAAATAACTAGACGAAACCTCCCCATGTCCCCAGGAACGTTTTAGCCATCATAAGAAGTACCACCGGCTTGTCCTTTGTGCTAAAAAGGATTGGACCACTTGCAACAACTATTTACATGTATTGTTATTTACTTTTTATCGTTTTATTACTATTACAAAAAATCGCTAAACAATTGTTCTCTAGTGTTTATAGTGAAACCTCGCTTGAAACTATTTATCAATACCTTCCGCTCCTCATTGGGTTTGGCACTCTTATTTATCGAAAAAGATACAATCAATCCCCTACATTTTTGGGTCATCAACATCCTTCTTCGTTAGCTCATTCAGTGGCACTGCAATTGTACCAAAGTCCTTGACAAAGCGCGTATAGAACCCAGCAAGGCCAAGAAAACTCCTCACTTGGGTGACCCTTTTAGGAGGCGACTAACTCAAAATCGCCTCAATCTTGGCTGGATCCACTTCAATGCCCTACGCAGTTACAACATAGATAAGAAACACAACTCGATCAGTGCAAAAGGCGCACTTCTCAAGGTTATCAAATAAACGTGCATCACACAAAGCATAAAAAACAGCACGCAAATGAGTCACATGGTCCTCTAAAAATTTGTTGTATATCAATATATCATAAAAAATAGACCACTACAAAACATCCAATCAAAGCATGCAAAACTTCATTCATTAATCTCATGAAAGTACTAAGAGCATTAGTTATACCAAAAGGCATTACTAACCACTCATATAGACCAAATTTTGTTTTAAATGCAGTTTTCCATTCATCTCCTAACTTCATACGAATCTGGTGGTAACCACTACGCAAATCAACTTTAGAGAACATGATAGAACCAATAAAGTCATCAAGCATATCATCCAAACATGGTATAGGGTGTCTATAGCGAATTGTGATATTATTAATATCCCTAAAATCAGTACATATGCATGATGAACCATCTTTCTTAGGTACCAATAATATAGGAATAACACATGGATTAAGAGACTCACAAATATAACCTTTATCGAGTAGTTCCTGAATTTGTCATTCTATCTCCTTAGTCTCCTGGGGATTGGTAAGGTAGGCTGCACGATTTGGAAGTGAAGCGCCAGGATCAAATCAATTTGGTGCTCTATTCCTCTAATGGGTGGCAACCCCGGTGACATGTCTTGGGGGAAAACGTCCACATACTCTGCAAAACGTTAGCAACCACAGGTGGCCAAGAGGGAGTATATCCTCAAAAGCAAAAAAAATACCTCTTTGCAAACAATGACATAACAAACATAAGTATTCACATCCAATTCAGAAATATCAGATTTTGTAGCGAGTAAACTAGGATGTTTCAAACAAATTTCATTGGAAAGTTTAGAACCAGATTTAGTTGAACTCTTATGTGGCATAACTTCATTAGCAACAATCTGATTCTCACTCTTTTGTTTCTCCTCGTTTTTTGCTCTACTAGCTCTAGCAAGATCATCTCTAAAAATAGTTTCAGGAGTCATGGGTGTGAGACCAATTTTCTTTCCATTATGCACAAGAGTATATTGGTTAGTTTTACCATCAAATTGCCATGGTCTACCAAGTAACAAAGAACAATATGCATAGGAACAACATCACAATCAACAAAATCAGAATATGTCCCAATAGTTAAATGCACACGTGTAGTTCGTGTTACCTTAAGTCTACTTGTGTTGTCGAACCATTGAATATGGTACGGGTGAGGGTGCTGCCGTGTAGGCAGAGAAAGCTTCTCCACCATCTCAATGCTAGACAAGTTTTTGCAGCTCCCACCATCAATGATGATCCGAATAGAACGCTCCTTGACAACACCGCGGGTCTAAAATAAATTGTGGCGATGATCTTGTTCGGCTTTACTCAGTTGCACACTCAAGGCACACAGTGCAACGAGGCTCTGCATTGGTAGCTTAGGCACCCATCACCTCTATGTCCTCGACAGAATTTGCATTATCATCACGCTGTCCGGAAAGAAGTTCCAATGTATATTCATCATAATCACTCACATAATCATACTTTCCATCTTCTCGCACGATCATCACGCGTTTGGTAGTGCACTCGCGCTCGAAGTGTCCATAACCCCAACAACGACGACATTGGACATCGTTCGTTTTACCCGTGGATGCCACCTTAGATGTGCTCCACGAAGGGCCTATGGAAGGTGGTGGAGGCGTGGTAGATGGCACTCTAGTAGGTGGCGCGCTGAACTTTCTCGTGGTAGGTGTAGCACCACGAGTGGCCGAATCTGATGACCGTTGTGTCCACGGTGAAATACGACCTGCAGAAAAATTAGGTCTTGTCCGTGGTTGACGATCCTGCACTTCACGTTCAGCTTTGCAAGCAAGATGAAATAAATGAGTGATATTATTGTACTCCTCATATTCTAATATAGTTTGAATCTCTCTATTCAACCCAACCAAAAATCATGCAAACATAGCTTCACTATCCTCAACAATACCACAACGAATCATACCAGTTTGCAATTCTTGATAATATTCTTCTACAATTTTTTTGCCTTGTTGTAAACGAGTGAGTTTCTGCAGCATTTCTCGTTGATAATAAGGAGGTACAAAACGAGTACGTATAGCGCGTTTCAAAGTATCCCAAGTGTTATAGATATTATCATGATTAATTGTATAATATTCAGACCACCAAACTGAAGCAAAACCAGTAAATTCACATGTGGCGTCACAAACACGTCTATCCTCGGGAAAATTTAAACATGCAAAACGTTGTTCCACCTCTAGTTCCCATGTAAGATAATCATCGGGATTATATCTACCCTCAAAAGATGAAATATTTAATTTCAGTTTTGCCACATGTTCATCGTAGCGTACCTGAGGTTGTTTGAGGTTGTTGCATGGATGGGCACGGGGATGGCCACAAGGTTGTACATGAAGGTATCTCTCCATCTCGTAACTGGCGTCCTCCCCCCTCCGTTCTCATAGCGCATTAGCGGCAGCAGCAGACGCAACCGATCCCTATGGCCCCTCAGTGCGGACACGATGTTCTTGTCCAATCTCATTTCCCTGCAACACAAGGGCAGGTATACGAGGTGGCTGCAACCCCGTCAGCAAGCGCTCAAACTTTCCAAATAAATCTGCCAACCCTTTGTTGATACTCTCGAAATTGGTGTTGAAGGTCCCCTCCAATGCATCAATTTTCCCCACAACACTTCCAACTTGCGTCTCCATGTTCTGGGCATGAGTGGACACCAATTTCTTGAAGTGCTCCTACAACTCCTTATTCGTCAGGGTGCTCCAAGGGTCATCTGCCATGATTAGTGCACAACAAGAAACAATATATTGTCCTACGAATTACTAAAATCTGGTGGAAATCACACAATTCGTCAAGCAAAATACAAAGCTCTTACGAGTTCCTTACTCAGCAGTATAGTCTCACAGCAACCACAAGGATCAGTACCCAAAGATTGGACAAAGCGATTACCAGGTGTGGCACAATGCACAGAGTAGAAATCTGTGGAATTTTCAGAGGCTTAAATATAGTAGCAAGGATTAACAATAATCAGTTCAGGAATGCACGTGAATGAACGCTAAAAGACGGTACTTGTGCTGGTCCTAGGCTAGACCGTATTAGAGACGCGAGTCTAAAAAACCGACGAAGTCCTGCAACAACAAGCAACAATGAACTATGCACATGAGCGTTTTTTCTCAACATACCGTGCAAACGGACGGAAAGATACTATGAATACAACTGTCTCAAACTGCTTCCTGAAGGCTAAAAACAGGATAGCCTCGAAAAAATCTGTCGAATTTTTTCGGAAATTCTGGACAGTGCTCCGAAAAGCATGATCAGGACGAAAAAAATCACTATAATGGCGTGTGTCTCAAAACGCTCACGGGGACCTAAAAAAGTATAACCTCGAATTTTTTTCGAACGAGCTCCCAGATTTTTTTCCAACTTCTGCTCTCCGAAGCTGAACCCGATACGAACTCTAGTTACAGAGGAGACACAGAACTACAAAGCAAAACAAAATATAATAGCAAAACCCTAACTCGAATAGGAAGTGTGTCACGGCGGGGATGTAAGCGCGGGTGGTGTATGCGGTGAGGCTGAGGGCAGTGGGTATATGGAGGTGGCGGATATATGGATGATACCAGCGGATGTTTGGTGGATGACGACAGTGATCTCCAAGCGTGCAATTCGATGCGGCGGCGACAATGACTATATGTGAACAGAACTCGAAACTCTACAGGAACTAGATGCTAAGACCAGCAACTCGACACGACGATGCAGACGAAGACTCAATGATGCAATATACTGAAAAGAAAATGCGACATGCCCGGTCTGGTTGTAGGACATGATGATCTAACCCTATTTTTTTTGGTTTTTTCATGAACTGTAGGTATGAAGATGCAATCTAATCTATGAAAACAGTAAAATCTCACCGATCAACCTCAAATCCGATACCACTTGATAGGGCAAAGTTAGTCCGATCTTTCGATGAGATGAAGATACATCGATTATGATGGAGTTCGAACTTGGCGATCCGACTACTACGCACACATACGTAGCGCCAATGCAATCGCTAAACCAATCTCCATGAGTTACCGATCGTGCGGGAGTACGATCAGCCTGACCAATCGGTCTAGTTCTACCTACAATCGAGAAACAAGTAAGAACCAATAATGCAATCGGAATTGCGGATGAAAGATGAGATTTATTGAATGACGGGATTCTGCAAGTGCGTAGTACAAGAGGTCTAGCCGACACTCTTGCCTATGGCTAAAACTAGCAATGGCGAAGTTCTTTTTAACTAAACAACATCGAGTCTAAACGAAGCCCCAATGGCGATATTTATGGGGGAAAAGAGGGGAAATTCGTGCTCCCATAAGTGGGGGCCACAAATTATAGTCTATCTTGTTTCCCTCTATCAATACAGAGTCTAAAAACTATCCACAAAGGGGTATGACGAAATTACATGAGTCTGGCCCAAAAAACAAGGTGACGCAGCACCCATAAAAGGGTTTGGACAAAAATAATGATGTGATGTCTTGTATAATTCGTCTAAGCGTTCATTCAGCATTATGGTGACTTCAGGTTTCAGTACTCTCCCTCTGTGGCAGCGTCATCTCCTCCTCTTGCGCTCCCGCTGTTAGCTCCATGCATGAACATGCTCCATACCTTTTCCCTCTCCTCCACGCTAGGTCCATTATTCCTAATAGAAACAAATACATTCGATTTAGTCAGTATCATATTCTCGTGTATATTCGGAGTAGCTCGAAGAAACGACAATACTTGTTGATTCACTGTCGTGCACGAGCTCTAGTCATAAATCCTTATAGTGGAAGTGGTGTAGTAGGTGTGGCATCTATAGTAGGGATGTCGTCATCCCGGTCCGCCGCACCCGGAGCGCCGCGTCGAAGGCGATGCCGACGATGTAGCGTGATCGCCGGCAGCACACGGTTGAGGAGGTTCGTCCAGCTGCATATACCGGTGCCCCGACGGTCGCGGAGGGTGATCCTCACGGAATCCGGTCTGAGCGGAGGCACTAGCAACAACACGCGACCGTCCTCCTCTGCGGGGAGAACCCTAGCTGCGCAGACTCCGCGCGGAGCTGCCGGAGACGCTCATTCGTCATCCCGGCATTTTGGTGGCGCGGAAATGCTCGCCGAAGTGTGATTTCGCATCGGTGGGTGGGGGGAGGGGGGATTGCGGCAACGCTTTTGGTGGACGGGTAACCTAAATCTCCCGGCCCGCTACATATAGCGACCGAGAAGAGAGATATGGCGGACACGGCAATTATTTTTTCGGGCCGGCCCGATATGCGGGACTTGTTCGGGCAGCAAAAAAAAATGGCTATCTCACGTATCGACCGGGAATTTAGCGGGCGGGGAGGTTTTGGGGATCGGCTAGAGGTGCTCTTTGCATGGGTAAGCTTCGCACGTCTTAGAAAGTAGGCCCAACAACAGTACCTGGCCTGCCGCCTGTACGCGTTCCACCGTGCCGGCCGACGGCCAGCATGGCACACTTGCTGTCATGAGCCGGGCATTCCGGCACGCGCCGGCGTGTGCGAAGCCAGCGCCACCACGCTCGCAGGGGGGCCACCTGAGTGCGCGGCGCCATCGGTGGCCCTTTTGGCTCGCCGTACAGTGGCGCCACCACCGCCCCATGCCCGGGTCCTCGCCGCTCATTAGCCGAGCGCACGGCGAGATTTCGTCACGTATCTCCACCCCCGGCTCCATATCTGTGTTCGGTGCATCCCATCTCCGCACCGCATGCACAGCAGCTGTGGCCATGCACGTCACTCGATCGCACGAGCAGACATCATCGAGTTGACCCGAGGGAGAAAGAGAAGGGGACCGGACACGACGCAAAGTTGACGAGCTAGGATGGCGCCACTCCACTTGTGACAACAGCGATACAGTAGCATACTATAGATTATATAAACTAGCCCGAAAATGGTAATGCTATCTTTCTCTGCGTGCACATGCTCCCATTGGATTAGGAATCGAAGGTGGGCGTGCACTGAACGATATGCAGTGCCGCTCTTTTTCGTGTCACATCTTCTTGTGGATGCACGATACGTACATAGGCCTATATCTATAAGATGATGATGATGATGTATATGGTCACAAGGTATGGCAAATCAAATAAACGGAGGTCGGCATCGGCACAATATACAGGTGCCAAAAGTGGATTCCGTGCCAATTATTATTATTAAATCTCCATGTATTTATGACTCATAAATTATGAGCACTCCACAGATGGAGCTAGCATATTATACCAGTACTCCCCGTGCGTACGCATCTGCCTGCTTCGAGGAAGACAACAATAGCATAGAGTATCTTCTGGCCGTTAACTGAACGCAGAGGACTGTGGTCGAATTTCAGATGGAAGATGCTCCTGGCAAAGGCAAGAGCAAGTGCGTGCCCTCGGCGGCGGCGGCGGCGGCGGCCAGGAGCACCGTGCTTCTTCTGGCCGCCGTCGTGTTCGTGGGATGGCTCGTGATCTGGGCCGTGTTCCCATCCAGAACGTACAGCTCCACATGGGCGCCCAAGCTCGCGGCGCTCACCGGCTTCGGGAAACAAGGTCGTCATCTTTCTTCCGCCTCTCATGCCTTGCATCAACTGCAGTGTTGCCAGTTCGAACCGAATTTCTCTTTTGTTCATCATCTTTTCTGGTTGCAGCGATTAGGATGACGGTGTTCGTGTTCCCAGTATTGTTCGTCTACGTCGTTGCGTGCGTTTACTTGCATTTGAAGGACCTTCAGCCTGACACCCAGAGCCGGACCAGGTATGCTTATTAACTCTTGGCGAAAAAGAAGCAGTCAATGCAATCTCAGCAAATATTTCGCATCATGTAGACGCAGAACAAATTGAATAAATATAATCCCGAGGATTTGTTTGACGCAGAGGGGTGTTTGGAACGAGAATGGCAGCCTGGAGGAGACCCGTGCTGGTGAGAGGCCCGCTGGGAATCGTGACACGCATGGAGCTCGCCTTCCTCCTCATGCTCCTGGCGCTCCTCGTCTGGTTCTACTCCGCCTACGTCACCGTCGAGCTCGCGAAGATCCGCATCAAGCTACCAGGCGAGAAACTGTAAGGAAATTGTGTACAGTCGACACGGCTCATAGTAAAACAACGATCCTTGCAAACTGAAGTTGTACGTTCTCAGGTGGCAGGCGCAGCTGGAGAAAGCGGCGCGGCGGCTCGGCACCGTCGGGAGCCTATGCGTCGCACTGCTGTTCCTGCCCGTCGTACGCGGCTCGTCGCTCCTGCCGGTCGTCGGCCTCACGTCGGAGGCAAGCATCAAGTACCATGTCTGGCTGGGCCATCTCGCCATGCTCATCGTCACCGCTCATGGCCTCTGCTACATCTTCTTCTGGGCGTCGACCGATCAAATCGACGAGGTAATTGACAAGTAGAAGATTCAGATAGTTTGGAGCCTGAATTTGGCACGCCCTGAACCTGCACCTGTCGTATTATTATATCCAGATGGTTAAATGGGCGAGAACGAGGATGTCGAACGTCGCCGGCGAGCTGACCTTGCTCTGCGGGCCTCGCGATGTGGGCGACGGCGCTGCCGCGCGTCCGCCGCCGGATGTTCGAGCTCTTCTTCTGCGCGCACCACCTCTACATCCCCTTCATCGTCTTCTGCGCGCTCCACGTCGGCGTCACCGCCTTCTGCTTCATCCTGCCGGGCGTCTTCCTCTTCGCGGTCGACCGGTGCCTCCGCTTCCTGCAGTCGCGCGCCCGCGTCCGTCTCGTCTCCGCGCGCATCCTGCCGTCCGAGGCCGTCGAGCTCAACTTCGCCAAACGCCCTTGTAAGCAACAAAAATGCATGCGTCACGCACGGTTCAAAAGGTTGTAACAAGTTCATTGACGTTACACCTGCCGTGACGATGCGTGTTGCAGGTTTGCGGTATAACCCCACGAGCACGCTCTTCGTCAACGTGCCAAGCGTCTCGCGGCTCCAGTGGCACCCGTTCACGGTGACGTCGAGCAGCAGCCTCGAGCCGGACACGCTAAGCGTCGTCGTCACGAACAGAGGAGCCTGGACGCGGAAGCTGTACGAGACGGTCTCGTCTCTGCCCCCGT
Source organism: Alopecurus myosuroides (assembly GCA_028641055.1). Classification (NCBI taxonomy): domain Eukaryota; kingdom Viridiplantae; phylum Streptophyta; class Magnoliopsida; order Poales; family Poaceae; genus Alopecurus; species Alopecurus myosuroides. The sequence continues at coordinate 139,557,468 of CM054059.1, forward strand.
CGGGCGGCCACCTCGGCGTCTCCGTCGAGGGGCCGTACAGCGCCGCCGCCGCGCGCACGCGCTTCCTGGGGTACGACTCGCTGGTGATGGTCAGCGGCGGCAGCGGCATCACGCCGTTCATCTCGGTCATCCGCGAGCTCGTGTGCCGAAGCGGCGCGGCGGGGACCGTGCCGGCGCCGAGGCTTCTCCTCGTCTGCGTCTTCAAGACGTCCGCCGAGCTCGACATGCTGGACCTCCTCCTCCCGGTCTCCGTCGGCGTGTCAGCCATTTCCCGCCTCGACCTGCGCATCGAGGCCTTCGTCACGAGGGAAGGCGAGCCCTCCGCTGGCGACGGCGCGCGCAAGGTGCCCGGTCGAGAGGTGTGGTTCAAGCCGTGGCCGTCGGACGGCCCCCGTCGCCCCGGTGCTGGGCTCGAACGCCTGGCTCTGTCTCGGCGCCGTCGTGTCCTCGTCGTTCGCAGTCTTCCTCGTGCTCGTCGCGGCGCTGCAGCGGTTCTACATCTACCCCGTGGACGGCGACACCAACCACGTGTACCCGTGGGCGGCCAGAACGATGCTCAACCTGCTGTTCCTGTGCGTCAGCGTCGCCGGCGTGACCGGTGCGGCGTTCATGTGGAATAAGCGTGGGAGCGCCGAGGAGGGGAGGATGATCAAGAGCGTGGACGGCACTACGCCGGGGATGTCGCCGGTGGCGTTGCTCCATTGGGCAGGCGGCGTGGACAGGGAGCTGGAGAGTCTCCCTGCACAGCCTCGTGTGCAGGCCACAAATGTGCACTTCGGCCACCGTCCAGATCTCAAGAGTAAGCTCGATCGTGCATATTTTATCGCCAAACGTACTACATTTGGTTTCATTCAGTAGCTCTGCCGAGTTGTGAAATGGTCGAATTGATCTTGTGCAGGGATATTGCTGGGAATGGACGGTGAAAACGTCGGGGTGATGGCGAGCGGTCCGCAGGGGATGCTTGAGGACGTCGCGACTATCTGCTCGTCCGGGCCGGCGAGTAATCTGCATTTCCAGTCCATAAGCTTCACATGGTGAATAACAAAAAACCAGTCTGTGCAATAATGCAATAATGCATTGACTTGCTTGGGAAGAGGCTTTTTATACTCCCTCCGTCCGGAATTAAGTGTCACAAAGTTTGACAAAAGTGGACGTATCTAACACTAAATTATGTCTAGATACATCCACTTTTGTCAAACTTTGCGACATTTAATTCCGGACGGAGGGAGTACATTGCAGTCTTTGCACAACACCGAGCCTCTGCGGCCTGTGTATTCAGTGGAGGCATGTGGATTCAGAAATGGAGCAAGACTCGGGCAAAAAAACTGAGCGTAATATAAAGGAAATACCAAAAGAAAAGGAAACTCTTGTAAAATTACAAAAGTTTAGTACAATGGCAAAGATGAATATATATATTCAAATCCATTGTTTAATAGTGCAAGGACGTGCATAAAAGTTGAGTAAAAGCTAGAAATAGTTGTGTACCGTGATACAAATATAGTACTACCAAATGTGTACATCAATGATTTAGTTCATCCGAGCCTTCCATAACGTCATCAACACTAGAAGAAGAATCGGTACCTTCAAGAAAAGTAGAAGTTATTCATAAGGAAAGACACAAACATCAAGTGAAATAGTGGGTCAATAAATCATTGATCCAAACATAAGAACTTATCAAAACGATGAAGTAAAATTCCTCTATGTGTCTCAAATGCTTCAAAATGATATAAAAAATATCACCACCATTGATAGAGTGAAATACATCTCGCTCGATATAGAACCGTGCTATAATTCATCCAATTATCACCCATTATAATAATATTCATAGCCGAGAAAACCCTTTCCGCTGTGACCGATAAAATCAAGGCCAACTCAATGAGGCAATCCATTAACGGAATCGTGTGTCTGTCAGTCTGAACCATCTTCACAACAAGATTACCAAGGTCATGAGAACTCTCAAAATTTGAATTGACTTTCACATCACCAATGAATGCCTCAAGTTGGTTTCTAAGGACCAAAAAAAAAAAATCTCATATACAGAGAAGTTATCAGCATACATCTCAGCAAGTTCGACAAGCTCTTCATGAATGTTAGCAAATGAGTTCTTTGGATCAAGACAAGCAATTAATGCATGTCAACAATTGAGTAGATTTTTCAGCAGAGCGATTATTCCACTCAAAAATAATATGGCCATGCATAACATTGAATATCTCATATCTAACGCGGTGATAGTAAGTTACCACTCTACTTCCACGACCCCTCGAGAGACCACGATCAGGTATTGTATCATCTATGTTTGTCACTACAATCTTATATTTGATACAAAAGACATTTTTTTTTCCTTTTTCAAGAGTTAATCCCACACATTTTCTCTCTTTACCTTGAAGTTTCTCCAATGTTACACAATTCAAACTCATATGACAAACAATGTTTTGATCTTTCATTTCAATGTGACATCACATTAGTCTTGCCCAATAGTTTGATCATAAGATGCAATCTAAGAACACATTCAAAACTCTCATCTAATAAATCAAGCCACCAACTATGGTTCATTGTGTAAGATTGTTTGCATCATTTTGAATGTTCTCTAATACACGAAGAACATATTCACACATCATAATAAATGTACACAAAGTTTTATGGTGTTTGCCCTACCGTATATTCCCGTGTTTTACAAGGTTGGTTGCTTGGTTTTCCCCTCTTCCTAAAAATATTTCCCCAGGGTCCAATTGGCTCACAATGGTGTCATTTTGATGTTGGGCTACTTCATCATGTATTTTTTCAAGAAGCATTAACATTGTTGACAATCAAAATGGTGTTTTAGAAAAAATATCCAATATGGAGGAACAACGCTTCGCAAGGACACCTACTACTAACTGCAACTTATGAGCAATAGAGTGAATGTAAAATGCATGTGGATTTTCATTCACTGTCAAACTTTGCAACCCATGAAAGTGGCCTCTTATGTTAGAAGCTCCATCGCACCCTTGCCCTCTCAATATAGAATAGATAAGCCATGATCAAGAAACATAACATCCAAAGCTTCCTGTAGGGAAGAGTCTCTCGTGTGATGAACATGCTTAATCCCAATAAATTTCTCAATTGCATGCCCTTGTTTATCTACATTCCTACAAAACACAAAGAATTGTAAGTCAAGAAACAATTAACTAACATTTTAAAAAATCAACAAACAAGCTCCTAACCTCAAAACCATAGCCATTGGGACGCGCTGCAACAAACAAGCTCCTAACCTCAAAACGGAGTCGATGGCGCGGCGGCAAACTTCAGAACAGCAGCGGCGGTGACGAGCTCACCGTCGAGGATCAAGGGCCCCTGGGACGCGCTGCAGTTGTCGACGATGACGAGGGAGAGGTGGTGGTCGCGCTCGTGTCCCTGGCTCGCACGGAGGCGCTCCCTAGCGTGCTGTCGACGGCGGCGCCATGATCGGCCACTTCCCCCAACGATCGCCGGAGAGGAAAATTAGAGAGGAGGAAGGGAGCTGGCGGCGGCAGGGAGGAAGGAGAGGGCTAGGCTAGGGTTTGGGAGCTCGGGTGGTAGATATAGGCGAGGAGAGGGAGCAGGTGGCGAGGGGGAGGTGCGCTGCTGCGTGCGTGCTGGCGTCAGCTGACGCTGGCCGTACAGAGGAGGAAGAAAGGCCGCGGGCCGCGCGCGCGTGGCTGGGGTGGAAAAGGTGGGCTGGGCCGTTGGGCTGGCCTGGCTGCCTCCCCAGCCCGTTTTCTATTTTTATTTTTTGTTTCTCTCTGTTTTTTTTGGCAGAAAAGAAAAAGGGAAGAAAAGAATGGTTTTTGGGGTTGGAAAAATTTGGGAATAATTTTTATAGTTTGTCATTTACAAAAGCCCAGCTGTGCAACTGTTTGTTTTTTCAAAATTTTGAATTTTGTTGCTGTTTGAAAATTCAATTGAATTTGAGTGATTTTGGTGTTAAATGAATTATTGAAAAGAAACAATTTAATAGTTTGAACTTTCAAATTTAATGGAAACAAATAAATGGTTTGATTTGCAAGTTTTATTTGAAACATTGTAACAGAACAAGTATGAAACAAATAGATTTGAATTTTGGTTTGAAAATCAAATGGAAAAACAAATGCAATGCTTATGATGACATGATGCAAAACATAAAATAACAAAGAGCAAACATTCTAATGGTTGTTTTTCATACTTGGGATGTTACAAAACGCCCCCCTTGAAGGAATCACGCCCCGAGATCCCTACTGAGAAGAGAAAAGGTCCGGATACTTCTTGCGAAGATCCTCTTCGGTCTCCCACGTTGCCTCTTTATCGAAATGATGAGACCACTGCACTTTAAAGAACTTGGTGCTCTTGTTGCGAGTTTTACGCTCGGTCTCATCGAGAATTCGAATAGGGTGCTCCTCATAAGAGAGGTCTTCTTGCAGATCAATTGAATCATGATCAACTGCACGACCTGGATCTTTGAAGCACCTCTTGAGCTGTGACACGTGAAACACATCGTGCACCTTGGATAGCTTTTCTGGAAGTTCAAGACGATAGGCATTTTCTGCACGCCTTGAGAGAATGTTGAAGGGACCAATATATCTCGGTGCAAGCTTTCCTTTGACACCAAAACGATGAGTGCCTCTGAGGGGAGTTACACGGAGACATGCTTTGTCTCCAGGTGCATAGACCATGTCCCTGTGCTTGCTGTCATAGTAGCTTTTCTGACGAGACTGAGCAATCTTGAGATTGTCACGGATGATGCGAACTTTCTCTTCGGCTTCCTTAACAATGTCAGGGCCTAAGAGTGAACGTTCACCAGCTGCAGACCAATTGATTGGACTCCTGCATCTGCGGCCATAGAGAGCCTCAAATGGTGCCATGCCTAGGCTTGCCTGGAAGCTGTTGTTGTAGGAGAATTCAGCATATGGAAGACATTCCTCCCATTTCATTCCAAAAGAGATACCACATGCTCTGAGCATATCCTCGATAATCTGATTGACTCTTTCGACCTGCCCTTGAGACTGAGGATGGTAGGCTGTGCTGAACAAAAGTTTGGTGCCCAATGCTTCTTGAAAGCTTTTCCAGAAATGAGAAGTGAAGATGCTTCCACGGTCTGAGCTTATTTCCAATGGAACACCATGAAGAGGAACAATCTTTGCTGTGTAGAGCTCTGCTAACTGACTAGCTGAGATTGTCTCTTTGACAGGAAAGAAGTGAGCGACTTTAGTGAGTCGATCAATGACAACGAAGATTGCATCGTTGCCCCTCTTGGACTTTGGAAAACCAGTGAAGAAGTCCATTTCGATCATGTCCCACTTCCACTCAGGGATTTTCAGAGGTTGGAGAAGACCGGCTGTTTTCTGATGAACTGCCTTAACACGTTGACAAACGTCGCATTCAGAAACGTATTGAGCAATTTCACGTTTCATGCTAGGCCACCAATACAGTGTCTTGAGATCCTGGTACATCTTTGTACTTCCAGGGTGTATAGAGAGAGGAGTTTCATGAGCCTCCTTGAGAATGACATCTTTGAGACTTTGGATTTGAGGAACTGCAATGCGTCCTTCGAAGAACACAATTCCCTTGTCATCCATTGAGAAGCACTCAAATTTCTCATTGCCTGCTTTGATGTGTTCTACAATCTTCTTGATTTCAGCATCACGAAGTTGTTCAGAACGAATCTTGTCCTCGATAGTTGGACTGGCTGTCAAGTTTGCAAGATAGCCTTGAGGAACAAGACCAAGGTTCAGCTTCTGGAATTCTTCATGAAGAGGAGGTTGGCTTTCCATGATCATGAGATTATTGCAATACGACTTGCGACTGAGAGCATCGGCCATAACATTAGCCTTGCCTGGAGTGTAAGAAATGGTAAGATCAAAGTCTTTAATCTTTTCAATCCATCTCCTTTGCCTGAGGTTTAGATCTGGTTGAGTGAAGATGTACTTCAGACTCTTATGATCGGAAAAGATTTCAGTGCGATTACCCAACAAGTATTGTCTCCATTTCTTGAGGGCAAACACAACTGCTGCAAGTTCAAGGTCATGAGTGGGATAGTTGAGCTCATGTGTGTTCAACTGACGTGAAGCATAAGCCACAACTTGACGTTCTTGCATAAGAACTGCACCTAGACCTTGGAGAGAAGCATCACAGAATATTTGGAAAGGTTTGGAAGGATCTGGGCCAACCAGAACTGGTGTAGAAGTGAGTTTAGTCTTCAGGAGATTGAAGCTCTCATCACATTGTGGAGACCAAACGAACTTCTTGTCCTTCTTTGTGAGGACAGTGAGAGGTTTGGCAATCTTGGAGAAGTTTTGGACGAAACGACGGCAATAGCTAGCCAAGCCAAGAAAGCTTCTTACTTGCTTCACCGTCTTTGGAGGTTTCCAATCAACAATTGCCTTAACCTTTTCTGGATCAATAGCTATGCCCTTGGCCGAGATGACATGACCAAGGTAAGCAACTTCTGAAATCCAGAACTCACATTTGGAGAACCTTGCATAAAGACGATGCTCGCGAAGCTTCATGAGAGTGAGACGAAGATGTTCTTCATGCTCTTCCTCGGATTTTGAGTAGACAAGAATGTCATCAAGATATACCACAACGAACTTGTCAAGGTATTCATGGAAGACAGAATTCATGAGTCGAGAGAATGTCGCCGGTGCATTGGTGAGGCCAAAGGACATGACGGTGAATTCATATAGACCGTATCGAGTGGTGAAGGCTGTCTTTGGAATATCCTCTTTTCTGATCTTTATTTGATGGTAACCCATTCTCAAGTCCAACTTGGAGAATATTGAGGCTCCAGCAAGTTGATCAAAAAGATCATCAATACGAGGAATTGGATACTTGTTTTTGATGGTTTTCTCGTTAAGAGGACGATAGTCAACAACGAGTCTCTTTGTGTGATCCTTCTTCGCAACGAACAGAGTTGGGCAACCCCAAGCCGAGGAACTAGGTTGAATGTAACCTTTTTCCATGTACATATCAATTTGTTCCTTCAACAACTTCAGCTCGGGAGTTCCTATCTTGTAGGGATGCTTAGAGATTGGAGCAGTACCTGGTTCAAGTTCGATCACGAACTCAACAGCTCTGTCCGGAGGCATTCCTGGCAACTCTTCTGGAAAGACGTCAGGGAAGTCGCAAACCACCGGAACATTTTCAAGTGAAGGTAGAGGTTTTGCATCGAGGGTGCATAGCTGAATGGAACTTGATTCATTTGGAGAATAGATTGTATGGCCAGAAGGGTGGAACAGAGTTATTGACTTTTGAGCACAGTCAATCCTTGCTTTATTGGCCTTCAGCCAATCCATACCAAGAATGACATCAATGTCAGGATTTCCCAGCAACATGAGTGAAACAAGGAATATGTGGCCTCCAATTAGGATTTGATTGTCCTTACTTATCTTGGAAGTCAACATTTGAGATCCCGGGGAGTGAACAGTGATTTGATTGCTTAGTGGAACCACAATTAGGTTGTTTGTTGTGGCAAAGGTCTTTGACACAAATGAATGTGACGCCCCGGTATCAAACAACACTTTAGCTGGAAAAGAGTTTACGGGTAATATACCGAGAACGACGTCAGGAGCTTCCTCAGCTTTGTCGATCTTGACATGATTCACCCTTGCGGTCCTCCCGACAGGCCTGTTGTTGGAGTTGAAGGTCTTAGGCGGGGGAGCGCGCACCATTGCCTGGTTTGTGTTAGGACGAGGTGGTGGTGGAGGTAGCTGCCTCTGCGTGCACTTGTCGGCGTAGTGCCCCGTCTGCTTGCACTTGTAGCAAGTGACGACACGAGGAGGCCCTGGCCTTGGCTGCCCCATTGAAGCCCTTTGATCATGCATCTGAGCAGGGTTGGGTGGGCGGGGAGCGAAGCCTGGAGAAGTTTGGGCGTATGGAGCCCGAGTGATAGCACCATTTGGCACCCAGATGCGGCGCTTCTGCGGAGGGGTGGTCATGTTGGAGGAGGAACCACCCTCACGCGAGTGCTTACGAGACTCCTCGAACGCCTTGCGCCCATTTTCTTCATTGAGCGCGGTGTTAACGAGATCCTCGAAGCTGTTGGCCTTGACGTTGGTGAGGGCATACTTGAGTTCCGGGTTAAAACCTCTGCGGAACCTTGCCATCTTCTTAGCCTCAGTGGACACCTCATCACCAGCGTAACGAGCGAGGCGATTGAACTCACTCTGATACCCGATGACGTCCAGCTTGCCTGCTTGAGTGAGCAAAACTCTTCACGCATCCTTTCCATGAGACCATCTGGAATGTGGTGCTTCAGGAAGGCCTCCTTGAAACAACCCCACGTGACTGGTATGCCAGTTCTCATGGCCTGAAAGTTCTCCCACCAAGTAGCTGCCCGACCCTTCAGCAGGTAGGAGGCATACTTGACCTTGTCTTCCTCAGCTACGTGAGCAATCTCCACAGCCTTAGCTATCTCACAGATCCAGTCATCAGCGTCCAGAGGCTCGCGTGTGGCCACGAAAGCTCTTGGGCCCAGACTGAGAAACTCCTTGATGCTGACTCGTGGAGTTGTCTGGTTGTTGTGCTGATTAGTCTGAAACTGGGCCATCTGCGTCATGACTTGGGTCATCTGAGTCAACAGCTCCGCGATTGGCGGTGGCTCAGGCGCGTTGTTCCTTGTTGGCGGCATCCTGAATGGAAATGCATTTTAGCACAACAACAGAAAAGGATAGACTTGGCAACCGAAAGAGAGATTATTCCGACGCATGAATAGATAACCAACAGGTACATCATCACATGTTCAAATACATCAGAATATCCAACACACCATAAATGGTTCGAATGCCAAAGGATAACTAAACATAGCTAAGAATGGATACATCGGTACTCCCATGCTCATCACGCAGGACGGCGGCTAGGAGTACGGCGAGAGGTACGGTGAGGAGCATGCCCACGAAAGTATGTGGAACGACGATCCACGTAGATCTGACGTGGTCTGAGAGCGACTCTAGGTGTGGTGAAGTACATAGCGTCGACTCCCTGTGCTCCAAAGCGTGGAATCCCAGTGTAACCAGCACCAAGGTTAAGGAGTGGACCTCTGATCGGCTCGTAACCTCCAGCATCTGGCAGACGACGCCCAACTGGCTGATCGAAACGTGCAAAGCGCTCGTCTCCAACAAAGTCTGTGGTGTAAGTCGCCAGACGAGTCAAAGCAAGGTAAAGCTGCTCTCTGACTGAAGCCAACTCCTGAGATAGTGTGCGGGCAACTGCGTCATTGTGCCTCACAAACTGAGCGGTGGTGTGCAGCCTGGAGTTATCATGCTCGTAAACATCCAAGTTGTCGTAGAGAGTGAAGTGAGCTCCCTCCGAAGTGATGTAACCACGGGGGATGTGGCGATAGATAGAATCGTCAAATCCCCAGTAGTCAGCACGAAGGACGGTGAGGCTCACATAAGCTGCCTGCTGCACAGCCATATCCACTGTGGAACCCACTGCCTCGTAGCGGTGGACTACGCTCATTCCATCATCTGACAGAATGTAGATGATAGCCTGGTAGTAGGTCTGGTCAAACTCTCACTGCTGCTCGTAGATCTAGTACTCTGGTGCCCAACGGAACCCCAGAAAAGTGACCATGTCTGTCAGCATCTCCGGATAACCGGCAGTGCTCTCGCAACGAGTCATACGAACCACCTGCGGGTAGAACCTGAGATCCATCTGCAGATGATCGAGAAAGTTTTGATTAGGCGCCGGTAGAAGAACTGAAGTGGCAAGCAAAAACAAGGTTTCAACGGACGAAAAGGATGTTGAGAAGAACAGGATATCGAAGCAACATTGGGGAAACACGAGACCAAACACTCCTGAGGTACTACGGAAAACCCCATCCGGGCTTCTAAAGGATCAATATCTACTGCTTAAGGAATAGAGGATCTGCTTCCGGGGCTTATGTGCCTCCGTTCTCAATCGTGAGTAGGCAACATGATAAATCATGTCACAACCACCTCCATTCCTATGGTCTAGTAGATATAACCATCCTAGAGAAACCAGGATACGTGAAATCCTAACTTGAAAGTTTAGATGAGAAGAGAAAACAACGTTGCACTTCCTTACCAGAAAAGGGAGGGTGGGTGGGGAAAGAAATAAAAGAACAGAATTCCTACTCTCACGTTTCATTTTCCCTATATAGCTACAAAATAGTTTCTAGACTCAACTGCGACCAGTAAAAGGGATCCTACAGGCAGACAGGCTCTGATACCATTTGTCGCACCCGGACTTCTAGAGGATACTCACAGCCCGCTAAACAGTAGATAAATGGCTTACGGGGCATACCGGCACCCGCATCTCAATATGAGTAGGCCAACACGTAAATGTGTGACAACCATCCTCTACTATTCATCGTCTGCGCAAACCATCCCATAGAAATCCGACTACTTCCATTGACGTACTTCATAACATACACACATGGTACGTCAACGGCATTTGAACAAGTGATATCACAACAAATCTCTAAGACACAAAGAAATAGAAATAAGTGGCAAATAGCTCTCACTAGAGCAGAGATAGCAAATACAATCATCCAGAGGACACATGTCCCAACAAGTCATCATTACATCACAACGGAAGCATCCAAAGTGTCTGAGTACAGACAAGATCCAAATAGGCCTAAGAGGCCGGAAACGAAAAGACGGAGCCCATCCACGATGTCTTGGATCCTGCCCGGATCCGCTATCTACTCGTCAGCAGCCTCGTCATACTCCACGTAGTAGCCACCATGGGGATCCTCGGAAACGTAGTATGCAGAACACGCAGCCCCAAAGGGGTCAGTACAGACGAGTACTAGCAAGCAAGACGCACAAGATACCAAAGTGTACCCGGCAACACCAAGTACAGATGCTTTGGGTTGAACGGAAGATAGGTGATACAAAAGTGCGGCAGCGGGCTGCCTAACCAACTACAGAGACACGCTACAACATCCGGCTAAAAGGAAGGGGATAAGATAGCGTATCGGAACCAACTACACTATCCTCAAACAAACCCATCCTGGATCTCGCCCCTTATCCAAAGAAGCAATCCAAGGATAACTCACACAGTTGGATTAGTGAAGGTTCAAGTTATTGTGTCAATAAACCTATTACTAGTCAACTTATTATTGATTAGGTGTAAGTTGTCTAATCCTTGTTAGCCAGCCCTATCACCAAGTCATCCATAACCGCGGACAACACGGCTTCTCGAGAAGATTTAACCCTGCAGGGGTGCACCAATTTGGCCGTACACGTAAGAATATCCCGCCAGACGGGGATCAAACCCACCAAGCGAAACACTCAACACAACCCAACTCTTCGTTGCATCAAGCCCAAAGAACCCCGTGCAATTGAGCGCACGGCTAATCAAGCCCCACGAAGAAAAGGGGACCCTCATAGCACTATAAGAACGTGTCTCCCTAAATGCCGACTACAAAAGTTACCACCCTGGCCTCGGGTTCGCACCTGCATATGCATGCGGCAAATGGAAAACCCGAACTAAATGAGGCGATTTGGACGAGATGCGAATCGAATCAAATTGAGGGGGGCGCCCATACACGCTTCCCACATGCGGTTAGCGCGCTCATCATGGATCTAGAGGACAAGAACCTTTTCCTAATTAAGGTCGACACTAGCAGGCCTCAAAACCATACCCGGCCTCCTGCCGGTGCCTTATCATCAAATTAGCATTACTCAAATATTAACAGGTTGTCGTTTAAACATCGAGCCCCCAGAACATAATAAATATGGTAACAGAAATAACGGACAACAGACTCGAGCATAACAACCCTTAGCATGCTAGTAAGACACAGGCAACAAGCAACAGGGTTATAGGTGTGGAGGAATAGACTATATCATGGTTACAGGATAACATGTGATAGGATCGTAACACAAGCAACAAATCTTAAGGCTAGCAGGATAGACAACGGAAAGTATCGATATCCAGTGTGGGAAGGACACAATGGTTCATGTGAATGAATACTTGCCTGCAAACTCAGTAGCCTGGTACTGGGCTAACTCCTCTGAAGTAGTGTCGTAAACCTCGTCTGTCTCAACGTCGTCGTCTATTCGAGAAGAAGCAAACAAACAACACAAAGAGACAAACAATCAATAACATGGCATAATGCACAAACATGGGATGATGCATGACAATTTAATTGATGCATCAAGATAAACTAGTTGACATGGTAACATAATTAAATGGACCCATATGCAATTTGGATTGCATATGGTAGAGCCCATGAATTAAGGTTGAATTAAATGGTCTACAAATAACCATCATGTGAAAGTTGATTAGAATGATGCATGGATGAGGAAAACAATAAGAAAACAACAATAGCTTCAATTTGAAATGTTGTTTACCAAGTTTGGAATTTTATTTATTAAGTTATGAAATTTGGCTTCTTAAATGAGTTACACAAGCATTTGTTGTTTTCACCAATTTTAATTGTTCAAAATAGATGACAAAATTCATATTTGGAAAGAGCACAAACTTTTAGATGGAATACATGTTTCATTTGTTGACAAAGGATTTAGAATGAATTAATTATGAATTAAACAAGTTTAACCAAGGTTTAAAGGAATTTAATTCATGTATGAAATTGTTTGACTTTTTATTTGTTCAAAACATTAAACAAAATTCATATTTGAAAAGATTATATTTTTCTGGTTTGAAAACATATTTTATATGTTCAAAAAGAATTTAATTTGACCAAGTTATGAATTTAGCAATTTTAAATGATTTAAACAAGGTTTAAATTATTTAACCAATTTTAATTATTCAAAACAGGAAACAAAGTTTATATTTGGAAAGCTTGTTCAATTTTGCATGAAAAACATATTTTATATGTGCCATTTGAATTAAGTTTGAATTAGTTATGAATTTGACCAAATTTGAAATAATAGTTTGAATCTAAAATTTTGAAAACATTTGGAATGTTCAAAACAGTAAACAGATGTTTCAAACATGTAGAGAATTAAATTTGGTATGGAAAACATATTTTATTTATTATATTTGGATTTGAAATGCAAAAGTTATTTGAATTTGAAATTTGGGGGCTATTCTGCAATTTTAAAAACATTCAGATTTGGTCCAGGGGCTTGGATGCGAAAAAGGAATTACAGAAAGGCCCCTGGGAACCTTTTCCATGCAGTAGAGCAACCCCTGGGTCACTGGCCTGTGGGCCAGCGCCCAGCTGGCGCTGCGTGGCGCGCGTGTGGGTGCCTGTGTGGCATCCGCGGTCGATGGCAGGTGGGACCATCTAGCACGCGTGGCAAAGGAGCAAAAATGGGTTTTATTCTGCGCTGCGGGGATTCGAACCCACGCCCTCGCGCTGCGCACCGTTAGATCTAGCCACTACGGTGCGGATCGAATCGTGACAGTAGCGAGGCGCGTGCGGTTTTGAGGTGCAGCTGCGCTTATCTGACGAAACTGAACAAAGGTTCAGTCTTTCGTTTGAACCTGTCGACGACGGAGGGAAACGGCAGCAGCAACTGCGCGGCGACCACGATCGGGCGGCGCTAGGCGTGCGTGCTGAGGGTTGTGGAGCGTGTGCACGTGCTTGGGATGCCAGGAAGGGCACGGTGGCGTGCTCGATTTCAGTCATGGCGGCACGGCGGCGGACGCTGCCGTGGGTTCAGAGCTGGCGCGGGCGAAACAGGAAACGAGGGGGCTGGAGAGAGGCATGGGACGACGGGTGCCTCACCGTGGGGCTGTCGGAGGCGAGGTTTGGGTGCGAGGGTGACGGAGTCGATGGCGCGGCGGCAAACTTCAGAACAGCAGCGGCGGTGACGAGCTCGCCGTCGAGGATCAAGGGCCCCTGGGACGCGCTGCAGTTGTGGACGATGACGAGGGAGAGGTGGTGGTCGCGCTCGTGTCCCTGGCTCGCACGGAGGCGCTCCTTAGCGTGCTGTCGATGGCGGCGCCATGATCGGCCACTTCCCCCAACGATCGCCGGAGAGGAAAATTAGAGAGGAGGAAGGGAGCTGGCGGCGGCAGGGAGGAAGGAGAGGGCTAGGCTAGGGTTTGGGAGCTCGGGTGGTAGATATAGGCGAGGAGAGGGAGCAGGTGGCGAGGGGGAGGTGCGCTGCTGCGTGCGTGCTGGCGTCAGCTGACGCTGGCCGTACGGAGGAGGAAGAAAGGCCGCGGGCCGCGCGCGCGTGGCTGGGGTGGAAAAGGTGGGCTGGGCCGTTGGGCTGGCCTGGCTGTCTCCCCAGCCCGTTTTCTATTTTTATTTTTTTTTCTCTCTGTTTTTTTTTTGTCAGAAAAGAAAAAGGGAAGAAAAGAATGGTTTTTGGGGTTGGAAAAATTTGGGAATAATTTTTATAGTTTGTCATTTACAAAAGCCCAGCTGTGCAACTATTTGTTTTTTCAAAATTTTGAATTTTGTTGCTGTTTGAAAATTCAATTGAATTTGAGTGATTTTGGTGTTAAATGAATTATTGAAAAGAAACAATTTAATAGTTTGAACTTTCAAATTTAATGGAAACAAATAAATGGTTTGATTTGCAAGTTTTATTTGAAACATTGTAACAGAACAAGTATGAAACAAATAGATTTGAATTTTGGTTTGAAAATCAAATGGAAAAACAAAGGGAAACAAATGCAATGCTTATGATGACATGATGCAAAACATAAAATAACAAAGAGCAAACATTCTAATGGTTGTTTTTCATACTTGGGATGTTACAGTCCTCACCAAATCCCCGGAGCCACCAAGACACCGGAAAGCAAGATCCACGAGCACAAGAGCCTCGGGGACAACAACAAGGCTCCAAACTCCAATGAGCTAGAAGCAACAAGGTTCTTGGCTCCAATGAACAAAGAACAACAAGATCCCTAGGGGATGAGTGGGTTGATGACAAATCGGCTTGGTGAAGTTGTGGATCTAGATCTTTTCCTCCAAATCTCAACAGATCAATGGCTTTGGTTGGGTATTTGGGGAGAATCTTGAGCTTGGAGGTGGTCAACAATGGTGGAGAGAGAATGCTTGTTTGACACCTCGAAAAGGTAAGATACAAGTCCTATTTACAGTAGGGGAAGGAAGTAGCCGTTGGGGGGTATCTTGGTGCTGTGCAGAGTGGCCGGACTGAAGCCTGGCCTAGCCGTCTGGGAGGCCGGCCTGTCGTGCAGGGAGCCCGACCTGTGCGCAGAGGGCCCGTCCTGGCCGGCTGCTAGGCCGGCCAACACACCGAACAGCCCGGCCTGCGCAGGGGAGAGCCCGGCCTAGGCTGGCCGCCAGGACGGCCACCTAACCGACCCCCCCGGCCTGAGGCCCGGCGAGGCTGGCCAGGCAGTTTTTCTTCCTTTCTTCTTCCCTTCGATTTCTTCTTCCTCCTTCTTATTTCTTTGACCATTTTCTTCAACAAACAAGTGTTTTGACTTGTTTTTCTTTCTTCATTTTCGTGTTCTCATAGCTTTGTATATTTATCATTTGTTCCCTAGAACACTTAAGCACAATGGTCAAATACTTCCAAGTGTTGTAATCAAACATCAAAAACTAGGATTAGAAAACATGTCCTTTCAATATCCCCCTTTTTGATGTTTGATGACAACATATGGATCTAGAAAATTAATTGATTGAAGCATTTGTGAGAAAGTACGAATATATAGAAGCTCCCCCTATGTGTGTGCCCATAATCATAAAATTGTGTTATCATATTGAGGGTACACATGTTTGGGGCTATTTAAATTTCCCTACATGTTATATTTCAATTATAATCTCTAGAGCTATATATGTTTCCAACATTGCTTTATGATAGAGAATTAAACATCTTTAGCTTTAGGAATTTATCTACTCAATCCATTGACATTTTATCATCATAATAGGGTAGGATATGTATCCATAGCAATAAATCATGTATGAAGGGATATGATATCAGCTCACCATACTTCTCACCAAGGAATGAATATAGCTAGGATAACCATAATATGGATATTTCGAGAATTACATATTCTTCAACATAGAATAGATATCCCGGAAACATAGTCTTCAACATAGAATAGATATCCCGAGAACGACATAGTCTTATGGTAACATATAGAAATACCATAAACCAAATAAGAAGTTCAAGTAGAAGAAAGAAAATGGCAAATGGATGCATGCTATGCAAATGCAAAGATCACTAAGATAATTCTCCCCCTTGGCATCAAGCACCAAAAAGGGAGAACTCAAGTCTCGAAATCCTAGTCATCTTGATCATCGTTGTCCTCGTCCGCTCTTGATCAACCTGCTGTTCCTGTGCGTCAGCGTCGCCGGCGTGACCGGTGCGGCGTACATGTGGAATAAACGTGGGAGCCCCGAGGAGGGGAGGATGATCAAGAGCGTGGACGGCACGACGCCTGGGATGTCGCCGGTGGCGTTGCTCCATTGGGCAAGCGGCGTGGATAGGGAGCTGGAGAGTTTGCCTGCGCAGCCTCTCGTACAGGCCACAAATGTGCACTTCGGCCACCGTCCATATCTCAAGAGTAAACTCGATCGTGCATATTTTTATCACCAATCGTACTACATTTGGTTTCATTCAGTAGCTCTGCCGAGTTGTGAAATGGTGGAATTGATATTGTGCAGGGATGTTGCTGGGAATCGACGGTGAAAACGTCGGGGTGAGGGCGAGCAGTCCGCAGGGGAAGCTTGAGGACGTCGCGACTATCTGCTCGTCCGGGCCGACGAGTAATCTGCATTTCCAATCCATAAGCTTCACTTGGTGAATAACACAAAACCAGTCTGTGCAATAATGCAATAATAATAACTTGCTTGGGAAGAGGCTTTTTATACATTGCAGTTACATCACCGAGCCTCTACGGTCTGTGTATTCACTATTCAGTGGTGGCCTGAGGATTCAGAAATGGAGCAAAGACTCGGGCCAAAAACTGAGCGGAAAAAGGAAATATCAAAAAAAATCTTGTAAAAACATAAAAGTTTAGTACTATGACAAAGATGAATATATATTTTCAAATTGATTGTTTAATAGTGCAAGAACGTACATAAAAGTGTAGTAAAAGCTAGAAATAGTAGTGTACGGTAATATAAAATATAGTACCAAATGTGTACGTCAATGATTTAGTTCATCCGAGCTTTCCATAACATCAACACTTGAATCAGAATCGATACCTTAAAAAAAAGTAAAATTTATTCATAAGGAAAGACATAAACATCAAGGGAAATAGTCGACCAATCAATCATTGGACCACACATAAGAGCTTATCAAAACGATGAAGTAAAATTCCTCTGTGTCTCAAATGCTTGAAAACGATATAAAATTATCATCATCTATTGATAGAGTGAAATAAATCTTGCTCAAT
Organism: Alopecurus myosuroides; assembly: GCA_028641055.1. Classification (NCBI taxonomy): domain Eukaryota; kingdom Viridiplantae; phylum Streptophyta; class Magnoliopsida; order Poales; family Poaceae; genus Alopecurus; species Alopecurus myosuroides. The sequence continues at coordinate 139,574,718 of CM054059.1, forward strand.
ATAGCACCATGCTATAATTCATCCAATTATCACCCATTTTATTCCTCAACTCAGTCTTCACAACAAGATTATCAAGGTCATGAGAACTCTCAAAATTTTAATCACTTCTTACATCACTAATGAATGTCTCAAGTTGGTTTCTAAGGATAATAAAATCTCATATATGGAGAAGTCATGAGCATACATCTCAACAAGTTCTTCATCAATGTTAGCAGATGAGTTCTTTGGATCAAGACAAGCAATGCACCTCAACAATTGAGTAGATTTTTCAGCAAAGCGGTTATTTAATCAAAAATATTTTGGCCATGCATAATATTTAATATCTCATATCTAAAGCGGTGATAGTAAGTTACCATTATACTTCCACGACCCCTTGAGCGACTACGAGTAGGTAATATCATCCATGTTTGTCACTACAATTTTATATTTGATACAAAAGGCATATGTCTTTTCCAAGAGTTCATCCCAACCATTTTCTCTTTTAGCTTGAAGTTTCTCCAATGTTATACCAATCAAACTCATAATACAAACAATGTTTTTATATTTATTTTCAAAGAATGTGAAAACTCATTAGTGTTGCCCAATAGTCTGATCATAAGATGCAATCTAAGAACAAATTTGAAACTCTCCATGCGATAAATCAAGTCAACAACTATGATTCGTTATGTAAGATTCTTTGCATCATCATGAATATTCTCTAACATGAAGAACATATTCGCACATCATAATGAATCTACACAAAGTTTTATGGTGTGTGTCCCGCCGTATATTCCCATGTTTTACAAGGTTGGTTGCTTTTTTCCTCTTCCTAAAAATATTTCCCAAGGCTCCAATTGTCTCATAATGGTGGCATGTTGATGTTGGTCTACTTCATCATGTGTTTTACTAGAAGAATTAATGTTGTTGACAATTAAAGTGGCGTCGTTAAGAAAATCCAATATGGAGGAACAACACTTGGCAACAACAACAACTACTAAATGCAACTTATGGGAAAAGGAGTAAATGTAAAATGAATATGGATTTTCATTCGGTATCAACCTTTTGCAACATCCGAAATTGGCCTCTTGTGTTAGTAGCTCCATCATACCCTTGCCCTCTAAACATAGACATAGATAAAGATCAAGAAACATAACATCCAAAACTTCCTTTAGTGAAGAGGATCTTGTGTGAGGAACCTGCTTATTCCCAATAAATATCTCAATCACGTGCCCTTGTTTATAAACATTATACACAGGACAAAGAATCACAAGTCAAGAAATAATAAACTAATATTGTCGGAGAGTGGTCTGTCTTGGGACATGGGCTCTCAAGAGGTTCTAACACAGGGGCTAACCACACTCACTGCATCTCTCGTAAGGCCTAGCGAGACAGGCAACAATGGTGACAGGGGGAATTTACCCAGGTTCGGGCCACCTTGCGGTGTAACACCCTACTCCTGCTTGTCTGATGGATTGCACTGGGATTGATTACAGTGCAAGTTGTGAGCTTGTGCTCAGGTTCAAACTAGTGGTGCTCGGGGTGAATGAGCTGTCCCCTCCTATGGGAGCGAGCCAATCCTTATATACTTGCTTCGACCCTCTTTCCTGCTCATTCTTGGCAGGAAAGGGTCACCGGATAGCGCCAAGGATAGGGCAGAATATTCCCTACAGCTTCTGGCAGTCTTGGTCTTTGGGCGACAGCGCCACCGTCCATGGCAGGGCAGTGGGGCTCTCGGTGATGCTCCATTCGTATTGTAGCGTCGGCTTGAAACTCTTGCACCGAAGAGGAAAACTTTCGGCGGCGCTTTGGTGCGGGCAGCTGTTGCCCACACTTTATACATAACGGCAACTTCGGACAAAGTGGCTCTGTGACACCGTCGTGCTCTCGTCAGCATGCAGAGCTGCGCATGTCACCTGCACATGGGATGCTCCGTCCTGAGGGAAAAGTCCTCTAGAGAGGAGTGGGGGCTCGAGGTAGAACTTCTACCGGAGGGAAGACGAGTGTGCCTCTCCGGAGGAGCCAGCCACCTGCTAGCTGCATCTCGAGAGGGGCGACATCCTCACGAGGGAGGATTTCTTCACGAAGAATCCTTGTGGAGGCCTCTCTGCGCCAACTGGAGTGGGCTGCAGCTGAGGGGCCGTGGTACCCTGGTATCCACTGGACCGATAGTAGCCCCCGGGACCGCGATGGATACGTCTCATGGCGCGAAGGTTAGAATGCGGTGACTCATGAATCCATGGGCGCATGCGGCAACATCTCCCTGCGCCGTGGCCAGGACTTCACATAAAGCCTACGAGACCGCGTCCAGGGCTTCTATGGCCACACTGTTCCTCACCACGTTCCAGTTTCCCCTTACGTTTCATCTTCCACAAGTGAGGATCTTGCCATCCGTGGCGGCAAAGGGTACACGTTGATTGATCCGCATAGCCCCGTGCCTTCGACCTCGGCTCCGAACATGGCTGCCATGGTTCTTGTGCTCGAGGCGTCTCGTATTGGCCCGGGAAGGACGATGGAGAGAGAGAATGCATGGTGGCCCTTCCCTCCAATGAGCATGGGGTGACCATTATTCATGTAGGTGCTATGGAGCTGGGTACCCTCTCTGTGTCGTCGTACCCCTTCTTCTACCACACCCTCTTCGCGGGGTTGATTTCCCCTTCTCCACCCAATTTCTCGCTGTATTGGCCCACAAACGAATCCATCCGCTTCACCTCCACCTCAACTTCGTCTTCATCCTCTCCATATTTGCCTTTTACTGTGAGGCATTCTTGGGCGTGAGGTCCCTAGTCGCCTTCTTCCGCTGTTTCTTCGCCATGCGTAAGTACGCAGGGGTATCAGCGCCGGGAGTGTCTCCTTCCATGCCGGCCCCAATATGGGCGCGTGGTTTCCTCGGCTGGACCTCCCAAGGGAGCCGGATGACTTCCGCGTGCGTTGGGTACATCTGGACACGTGCAATGTCAACAACCTATTCGAGGTCCCTTCTGTGGCTCCTTTGAGGCACTCAGGATGGGTCCAGTGAAAGAACATTTCTTGATCTCTAGTGTTTTGTGTGTTCGATAACAACACTAATGATGTTTTAACATCATGTTGAGTGGTGCAGGTTTTACAGAGAAAACCATACACACTGGTGCCACAAAAAATCTTAGAGAAAAGCTCACTGTCTAGGCCGTAATATTGGGGCTAGAATATTTGGCTTAGGCCGGATATTCTTGTGCCAAGTTTTCCTTGTCAAATAATCGGCTAAGGACCAGAGTGGCATTCTCTTTGGAAAAGCTGGAATATTGCCCCGAACTATTTTCCCTGGGCAGGATATTCCGGTGTTCCATTCCCAGTCGAGAAATCGGCTAAGGACCCAGTGGTTTTCTCGCAGAAGCCACCCGGAATATTGGCCCAAAAACTTTCTCCAGGGGCCGGGTATTCCGGGGTGGACATTCCAGGTTGAGAAAATTGGTAAGGACCTGGGTGGTTCTCTCACAAAACCCACCCAGAAATTTAAGGACGGAATATTGGCAGGAGGCCGAATATTCCCGGGTGCTAGACTCAAGTGGTTTGCTCTCTGGAAATGCTGGAACTTTGGGCTGAAATATTTGGCAGGAGGCTGGATATTCCATCCCCAATTTACCTTGGATATTTCGGCCCCCAAATCAAGTCAAACGACTACATTTTGAGGAGGGCTATAAATACCACTCCTTTTCCTAGCTCCATCTAGCTTTTCCAGCATTGAAGACCACCATTAATTAAGCTCACCAACCCTCCACCAAAACTCGTTGACCTTCGAAGGATTGAAGGAGATGGCCCAGATCTACAACTTCACCAAGCTGTTCTGCATTTCCCCCTCATTCACTTGAGAGATTTGTGTCTAGGGTTTCCTTATGGAAAACCTAGACTTCGTTCTTACTCACCTATTGTTTGTAGCATATTTTTGGTGTTCTTGAAAGCCCCCAATTCAGTTGTGGGTGTGTGCCTCAAGCTCATTCTAAAGGCTCCGGATTCCGCCTTGAAGAACTCCATAGTGGAAGGTTAACTAGGCCGTTATGGCGAGTTTTGTTGGAGAATAGGGTGAGGCCTTTGTGGCATTGAGTAGTCTTTCATGGCGAAACTCACACCCCTCAAACGAGATGCACTCCCCTCAAAAGGAGGAACTCGGGAATACATCCTTGTATCCGCGTACTTCCACTATCGGATCCTTCTATCCTTTACCTTTAGTTTGTGTTTGTATCTTGCCTAGTGTATCTCTTGCCATATAGGTATATTCACCGTAGTTGAATATCTAGATAATTTACCTTTATGTCAAGCCTAAATAAAAAAGGAATTAAAATTTGGAAGTAGCACATATTCATCCCACCCTCTAGGTGACCATACTACCCATTCAATTGGTATCATAGCCTCAACTCTTAATTTGGGCTTAACCACCTAAGAGTTAGTATGGCCACCAGAGAGGAAGCTACCGTGCCCGCGGCTCTAGCCACCATGGATGATTTCAAGAAATTGCAAAATTCTTTGACCTCTTCCATGGAGACCCAAATGCAAGGATTGCGTGCAATGATAATTAAGCTCATGCAAGCCAAGGACACGACTTCTCCCCCGTCGGCGTCACCGAAGGATCTATTCAAGAGGACAAAGATGAAGTGGAAGAGGGTGAAACAACTAAAAGTGGAAATTCATCGCCTAAGAAACCTTCACACTCTAAGGGAGAGGATGGAAAAGAAGACTACCATAAGGTTTCTGGTTGGTACTCTCCCAATCCTCCTATCCCACATCCTCATTTAAACAATAGAGGCGACCCACCTAAAATTGATGCACATTCTTTTGTCCATTGGCAATATTTCATGAAAACTCACTTGAACTCTTCTTGCATTGAGCTATGGAGAATCATTGAAGATGGATATGAGCCTGTTGATCCAAAGAAATTGACAAGAAAAGAAGTGGTTGATTGTCAACTTAACTTTGAGGCTTTGCCATGATCCAACAAGCCACATGTGATAAGATCATGCCTCACATTCAACAATTCTCCACCACCAAGGAAACATGGGATGCTCTTGTCTCCATGTTTGAGGGCAATGAAAGCATGAAGTGGAATATGTTTGATGCCTTGAGAAATGATCCCGAAGGGTCCTATATGCATGATGGTGAAAGCCATGAGGACATGTATCAAAGACTCAAGACCGTTGCTACCGCCTTTAGTGGTCTTGGTGCCACTTATGTTGATGATGCTTGGATCAAGAGGAAGTATGTGAGCTCCCTCATGCCATTTTAGCCAATGGACTTCAAGAGCCTTCAAGGAAGACCAACTACCATCTCATGACTTCTAATGAGGTTATGCGAGAGATGGCATCCTTTCAAGTTCAAACAAAGCTTTCTCAAGACTCTCGTGCTCATGCTAGTGTAATGCACAAAGGGGCCTCCATTGCTTTCAAGGCCAAAGTTGTGACCAAGGTGGTGGACAATGAAGAAGAGGTTGAATTGGAAGGAGAGTTGAATCCTCTAAAATCCAAAGAGTATGGTCCCGTGCACACGAAGAAATCTGTCGCGCACACGAAGTCTGTAGAGGACCCGAGGGGGGGCCACACGGGCCCCACAACATAGGGCAGCGTGACCCCCTTCTGGCCACACCCAGGGGTGGTGTGCCCCCTGGAAGCCTACCGACGTTGCCCTCTCACCTATTTATACCTCTCGAGAGGTTAACCCTAGATACAGAAGCCATTTCCACCAAAAACATCCTCAAACGCCGTCATTGTCAACCCTAGTTCGAGAGGGTTTTGGAGCTCTCCCCGGCACCCTGCCGGGAGGGGGAATCATCACTGGAGGGATCTACACCACCATGCTCGCCTCTGGAATGATGTGTGAGTAGTTCATCCTTGGACTGCAGGTCCATATAAGAAGCTAGATGGTTGTTCTCTCCTCTTTATGCCTCATGTTTAGATCTTATGAGCTGTAAAACATGATCAAGATCATCTTATTGTAATGCTACATGTTGTGTTTGCTGGGATCCGATGAATATTGAATGCTATGTCGAATGATTATCAATCTATCATGTTATTTTCATGTGTATGTTATTTATGATCTTGCATGCTCTCTCTTGCTAGTAGATGCTCTGGCCAAGTAGATGCTTGTAACTCCAAGATGGAGTATTTATGCTCGATGGTGGGTTCATGCCTCCCTTTTACTCACGCTCGAGCGACAGAAACGTAATGGTTGGGGGATGTGTGTAACATCCCAGTGTTTGGGAGGTTATAAGGATCTAAATATTATATGTTCATTTGCATAGCATGCATCTAAAAATACGGGAAATTTTGGCGCGAAAGTTTAAACGAAGCAAGGTGACCAATGTTTCACTTGATATGATGAATTAGGTCTAGATCATCTGGTCAAGAGTACATCTTGGAGTGATCTTTATAACAAACATCTTTCTAAACTAAATCATCTTATAAGACACACCAGATTTGGTGATGACCATCACTAACTTTCAACAACATCAACCACAAGTTTATGATTGACTTAAGAGAAACCCACTAGGTATCTAGAATTCAAAGAGGGGTGAGTATCCAAATCACACATATGATGATCTTACTTCTGCAAGTTACTCATGCACAACTGGATGATCTCATCAGTCCTAAAGGATGAATCTGAACGAGGAAAAAACCCTTCTTAAACCAATACTTTTTGATAAAATAAAAGTTTCCATATTCAAAAATATTAGAATATCATTTAATTATACTTTTTGATAAATATACTGTCTTAGAATAATGAATATAACACTTACTCTATTATTTTCATGATTTTAAATCCAGGTTTCCAAAAATAATTTAAGCCATAAATTAAATTCTTACTGAACAAAATATGATTACCTCACAACTTAAAAATTTATAATATGATTTAGATGGGTATTTCAAGAGTTCCATTTGATCTTAGCTATTATATCTAAATATAGAATTTGACAAATCATAACATGTTTGTTTGTTTTCCTTTAAGAATGATTCCCAAATAAGTTATTATCTCATTACTTGCTTACAAGTGAACAACACTAAAGTACCCATTGCATAAAATTTTGAAATGTTTAATAACCAAGCATATGAGCTAAAACCCTAAATATCCAATGAACCAATCAACCAAACTCATAATCAAAACCTTAGGTGATGCAAGTCATCACAATAAATAACAATAAATGTAAGTCAAGAAAATCCAATAAAACCTAAATATCGCAAGACGTAGCTTGATCATTTAAGATTGGGTATTTTCGGGGTAAATCACGATGCATCTCATTAATATGTACAATAGCATTTTGCCAGTTTTCCAGTAGCCCTTACCGGGACTACTTTGCTATCTTTCAGATGTAGGGAGTTTCTATGCGACCCTCGAACCCGAAGACATGGATTATTATTGTCATTATTTCAATCTCAGGCAAGTTCATCACTTGCTCATATCCTTTGCAGTATTTCCTAACGAACTATTTGCAAAAACTCTATCGTATTATCACCTATTCTCAAAAGAATGCATGATCCTATTTTTATAATAATACGACTACTTGAATGACTAACCGAGTGGTAGTGTTCTGTTTGGTGGGCGGATGGGACCATGGTAAGATGAATAGGTCAAAGGAAGGTTCCATCTGCATGGGAAAGTATTACCTAGGAATTAACAACAAATTCCATCAGGATTCTTGCGCCGTAAATACCGCGTTAACCATGGGTCTTGTATGGGGCGAGTAAGTTAGGTGTGATCTTTTCCTGTTCGCATGTCAACGGACTGCCAGGGACGTACGTTGTAGGTCTTGCGGGACTATATGCACATGGGTGGGAGCCCTTATGTCCCACAGACTCTGGGGGTCTATGAGTGTCGGCCAGGGGCGCCTAGATCTCTATCGTGAGGGGTAGAATCAGGGGGCAACCTGCTGGAAGAAATGGGTGGGCATGCGTTGTGCGGAGAAGCATGTTTGTCTTGGATCAACAACCGGGCCCCAGACCTAAGTGGGCGTGGACAGGAACTTAAGCCTGGTTGTGCAACATGGTCTTGATCTCCCATGGGTAAACTAACGCAGCTCTGCAGAGTGTAAAATGATGTGGCATGTTACCCCCTATTTTGGGAAGGAGCTGCGAACGCCGCAGGAAAGGCAACTCCATGAACTTATAATCCTATGAAGATATGGCGGGCATAGTCTTCCAAATTAAAAGCAACCTCTTGCAGAAAGATTTTCAAAAACCCTTGGATTAGCTTATGAATGTTTTGAGTATAAAGCCGTAGTTAGTGCATCAAACTACCCACTATATATCATGAACTTGTTGAGTAACGCTCGTTACTCATTCGTTCTCGTTTGACCCCTGCTTAGAGTTGAAGCCTTATGGAAGTCGTCATTGTGAAGCCATCGCTACCTCATGAAGCTAGGTGGAGTCATATATTACTTAGTCGGCGAATCATCGTCATCAACAACGCCAGTGGAGGATAAGCTATCTAGGTGTAGGTGGAGTCCATTCTTGGATTAGTTGTTTACAAGCCATAGATTAGGGCTGACATCTGCCGTAGTGGATTAGGTTCTGATCTAGAGTTATTCTCTAGCTTGGAACTTCAAACTGCTTCTCCTGATGTTTCATTTGCATGAGATCTTCTTTGATTCTTCAAGGAGATTCTCAATATTTTGTAACGAAAGTTTGTATCCTATAGCTTTGCTTGGACCTTATGTGTTTCTTTTGTACCACTCTGATGGATGTAATATTCACGGACAAGTCCTTATGTGAGTATTATGTCAACGACTTGCGCACGCCACATGTAGTGGTGTGCTGGGTCACCACATATGGTATCAGAGCAAACTTTTAGGAAATCTGTAGGTTGGTAAAGACTATAGGAAGCCATCTTATCTAAACCACATTTCCTACAACTATGATGATCATTCACTTGAGAATGATACGATCATACTTGTATAGAATCTTCTTACTCAACTTGAGTAAATATACTTATCTACTTTCCTTATACCTAGGTATGTTTGGATAGAAGTATACGATATATCAGTTGTATTGAAAGAAAATGTCCTGACATGGTCAAAGATGATTAAGTCACAGTGATGAGTACCCCATTATATGAATGTATAAGATGGAGTAGAACATGGTATAGAGTAAGTATAGGAGTCATCAAGAAGGGTTATTTTAGAATCATGAAGTGTCTTTAAACTCTGGTAACTATGGGGTATATACCATATCTTTAGTTATCACGTTTAGAGGTGAATCACTATAGTATAGTATAGAATTAGGAGAAGGCATATGCATTGATGGAAGCTACATTACTACTTCTACGATGTGATCAACAACATGAAGGATCAATAGATGCCATGAGAAGCTTATCGTAATCAAGAGGAATAAATTCAATTGACATGGTACTTAGTTCTATATGGAACCAAGTTAGACAACAACTACTATAGGATCATTTTGTCTTGGTTTATTCCATTACAGTAAGGCATGCAATTGGAGTAATTACCGAGGTAGAGAGTGGTTATGTAGAATAGTATTATAAGGTACTATATACCTACTTATAGTGTATAGCATTTAAGAGCCTTGGTACTTGAGATGTTTTACTCAAGATACTATCATTTTACGGGCTTTTGATGCATGAGTGATACATAACTGCATTTGGGATTTATTGTATCTTATTTGGATCTTTGATTGACTAGATCTGTACATGAAGTTGGAACTTGATGTGAAAATGCATGTTGCAAACACTATGTTCTTTCTTGATGTTACTGGTTTAGAGGGTATAGGATTAGTATGAGAGCGGTCTGAAATATTAGCTGATCGAAGCAACCACAAAAGCTCTGGAAGTCCAGGAAGTCAAGAAGGCAGAAATCAATAAAGCCACTGATGGGAATGGACCACATTCAACATCTTGCTTGGAGTTGGAATTATACTACATAAACGTATGGAGATCTACCACAAGTGATGCGAAGAAGATCACATGAGTAGCTATATCCGAGAATATAATCGGTATAAGTTGATAAATCAAATTATAGAGTCTTCCCGTAGAAGTCAAGACCCAAAGATATAGATGGACCATAGGAAGTCACCAGTGGAATAGGTTATAGTAACCTGTAGGAAAAAGTTGAAACTCAAGAAAACTCAAATATATTTTTACTAATTAGATCAGTATAAGTCAAGGTACACTATGTTGTACAAGTTCTTTTGAGCAGTCTTTCTCTTCAGACCATTATATTGAACCAAAGGGAATCCTAAACATAGACAATATCCAGTGCACCGGAAGAATCTTATTGGTTATTCATCACCTCGTGGATATACCAAAGATTCTGCAGAAAGTTGTGAGAGGTAGGGAACCATACCTATTAATTGGAGAATGAAACTTGGTATCCACTATATGGTGGGAATGCTACTGTTCTTCGTGAGACCATTAAGAAGGCATAATAAAGAAATAGGGTTGACATAATAACTGGCAAAGTATTAGATCATAGTGCAAGAAAGTGATAGGTAAACAATCAATACAAGAGGCTACACATTCCAAGGTTAATACCAAAAACAACTGTGAAGAATCAACGGTCTACAGAAGTTCTCTCTACCTATCTTTACGTGAGAGAGGTTGAACTTCGGGACAAAGATCTTGCTAAGGGGTAGGTACTGTAACATCCCAGTGTTTGGGAGGTTATAAGGATCTAAATATTATATGTGCATTTGCATAGCATGCATCTAAAAATACGGTAAATTTTGGTGCGAAAGTTTAAACGAAGCTAGGTGACCAATGTTTCCCCTGTACATGATTAATTAGGTCTAGATCATCTGGTCAAGAGTACATCTTGGAGTGATCTTTATAACAAACATCTTTCTAAACTAAATCATCTTATAAGACACACCAGATTTGGTGATGACCATCACTAACTTTCAACAAGATCAACCACAAGTTTATGATTGACTTGAGAGAAATCAACTAGGTATTTAGAATTCAAAGAGGGGTGAGTATCCAAATCACACGGATGATGATCTTACTTCTGAAAGTTAGTCATGCATAACTGGATGATCTCATCAGTTCTAAAGGATGAATCTAAATAGGGAAACAAACCTTCTTAAACCAATACCAAACTTTGATCACTGTCTGTGATCTTCCCAAAATCTATGTCTACGTTTCTGCATGACCAAGGCTATAAGTGAAGCAACCGAGAAGGGAACAAAGATAAGAAGAAATCTAGTGATGTCGTGAAATCCTAGTGTTTGGTGTTGTGAAAGAATAATTTGATTACAGGACCTGAACAATCTTGTAAGCAGATTATTTCTGAAGGCATTAAACACTGGAGTTTCATTAGGTTAAATTATACGAGAACAAACTGGTAATTGACTCTGAGGAAATATCAGACTAGAAGGGGCAATTACAGATCTGGTTGCAAATCCCTAAATCCTGGAATAATTAGAGATTCATCGACTATCTGACTTCGGTTTAGAGTCGAAATAGGGAAGAGAGTTGAAGGGATATCGACATGACCTTTCAGTGTTTTTTTTTGATTCGAGGGATTCAACTCAAACTTGAAGCACAAGATAATTTGTAATTGAAATTTGAACTCAAATTGATTATAAGTTAGTTGAAGTAAATAGTTATTAATTAAATTAAAATTAATTACTAATTAAACCTTTATACAATTTAATCAAGTTTATAAAATAAAAACAGTAAGCTTTATTAATAATAAACCATATTGCAAAGTCATTATATAATCCAATTAATAATAATTACAAGTTGCCATTTACAAAAGTGAAATTCCTAATCTAATTCTTGTAAATCTTCAAGTCTCCAATTGATCTTTAAATCCTGCAAAATAAACAAACAAAAGTAAAAGGAAGATTAGTGGGGGGGGGGGGGGGGGGTGTTAGTACTCTCACCTAGGCAATGAGGTGTGCTGCTAATCGCATCATCGAGATTAGGCTAAGTCAAGCAAATATCTGTTCATATCACAGAAATAGGCTTGGTACAACCTCATTGGCTAGTCATCAGGAAATATATTTGAATGATAGACTTGATGCTATTGTGTCTATGCTTGTTAATGGCCATGCTCCTATTGATCCATACAATGTTCCTTTAGCCTCTTTGGTTGCTCAAGAAGAGCATGTTGATGTGAACTTCATTAAAAATAATAATTTCAACAACAATGCTTATAGGAATAATTTTGGTGGCAATAATTATAGGCCATATCCTCCTAATAATAATAAAGCTTATCGTAATTCTTACAACAACAACAAAAGTATCTCTGTTATGCCTAAGAGACTTTATGATATTCTTGATTTGCCACCTTTGGAACCTTGTTATTTGGATGTTCGTCTTATTGATAATGTTAGAAAGAAACCTTTGGGGAGAGTTGATGATGTTATTATCATGGTTAATAATAATCTTTTCCCCATTGATTTTGTTGTCTTGAATATTGTATGCAATGCTTCTTGTCCAATTGTTTTGGGAAGGCCTTTTCTTAGAACTGTTGGTGCTATTATTGATATGAAATAGGGGAATATTAAATTTAAGTTCCCACTCAAGAAAGGTATGGAACACTTTCCTAGAAATAGAATGAAGTTGCCTTTTGATTCTATTATTCGAACAAATTATGATTTGGATGCTTCTTCCCTTGAAAACACGTGAATCCACTTTTCTTAAAGAAAAGCACTTCTTGGGAGATAACCCATTGGTTTATCTTTGCTTTGTTTTTCTCTGTTTTCTTTGAGTAAAGGGGATGTATACTTCTGTAGCAAATCCTTTGTATCTTTATTCTCATGTATTAGTTGTGCCAAGTAAAGTTTCTGACGAAAGTTGGAGTTGGTTTTGGATTTCTGCACAGGAAACAGATTTCTGCTGTCCACCATAAAAAATTGTATAATTCACTGAAAAATCGAAATTACCTGAACCTTTGTGTGCTTATTCCTCAGCTAATTCAGCAACTTTTTCGTTCTTTAAGTTTTTTGATTTGAGCAACGTAAGTGCCTCGAAAAAATCCGTCATTACAGACTGTTCTGGTTTTGGCAGATTCTGCCATTTTTCTTGTATTTTCTCTTTACGATGTCAAGTGGATTTATTTTCTTCATGAAACATCAGTCACTTTAGCTAATGTTTAAAAGTACCAATATCACTTGTGCCCATACAGAACCCATGGATTTTTTTACTGTTGCACTAACCCTCTAATGGGAATTACTCTTTGATTGTGGTGTGAAGGAAGTTTTCAAGGGTCAAGAGAAGAGGGTGATATATGTGATCAAGAAGAGTGAAAGGTCAAAGCTTGGGGATGCCCCCGTGGTCCATCCCAGAAAATTCTAAGAAGACTTGGAGCGTCTTTTATTTTTTGTTTTGTTTTCTTTTATTTTGTTTTGTTTTCCTTGCTGCACTTTTTCGTCGTTATGGTCGTATTCTTAGTTTATCTTCTAGCTGCTGCAAACATTCTTGTTTAGCTCTTGTTTTCATTGCATCTCTTATTCAGAGCTGTTAGTTTTAGTAGTGTTATGTTAGTAATCTCATGCTTGCTTGCTGTATCATTTAGAGAGTTTTTGTTAAAACATATTTTGTATGGTGCTTGTTGGGAAAAGAAACTGCTGCATTTGGTAGAATTATAAACGATGCAAATAGAAGCTTGTATGGACTGTGGCTAGACTTTTTCATATCATGCTAGATGTTATTTTAATTATAAATCCCAGTGGTGATTTAGTAGCATGATTTGTCTCAAATATCTGAGAGTGTTTAATATGCCATTGAAAGAATCACGACTTGTTCTTGTCATATTGAAGCATAAATTTGTGGTGTTCTCCTTTGAATGTTTTATTTGGTTGACTTGGCGCATGCTCACACCATGTTTATGACTACGAACCAGTCACTAATAGCCTCTATGATCATTTAGTTTTTGAAGTTGTGGTACCACTTATGCTTTTATTAATGATTTTTTGTCGCTATGCATGATTATGGCCATTATTGCTCTCTTGAGTTGTCGCTCACAGTCTTTTGCTAGCCTCCACCTGTACTGAGTATGAGCTCTACTCGTGCATTGAACTCCCAAAAACCAAAGTATGCCAAATTTGTCCACCATACCTACCTACATGTGGTATTTAACTTCCACTCCAAAGTAAATTTCTCCTGTGTTACCTTTAAAACTTTCAAAATTACTCCTGTTTTGTGTTCCTGTTTTAGCTCATGAGGACGTAAATAAGGAATATTTATCTCACTTGTTGATTGGACTTGCACACCCTAGACTAGTGGCTTGATCCTCTTATCCAATTGATAGAAGAGCTGGCAGGGGGTGCCCAGCCCCAAATCAATACACAAAATTCTCTTCACTATTTTTGCTCCTGATTTATGAGTCAAAGTATAATTGTGTAAACAAAAGAGAAAGAGGGATGACCTTCTACCCAGATGCGTCCTTCAATGAGAGCCGCTCTTGTGAAGTCTAGTTGGCTTGTGATGTACTGCATTTTCTGTTTACCATTTGTTGACATAAGCATACACACCTCTCTTAAAACTGTTTTCAATACCTCTGTTTAACAAAATAAAAATCTCTAGCACATGAGTGATCCATGCTTCCCTCTGCGAAGGGCCTTTCTTTTACTTTTATGTTGAGTCTCCTCCTCTAACTTTACGCACAGTTGAGGGAGCATAGTTTCCATTCTGAGTTTAATGTACATTTGTCCCACAAACATTATTAATTGATTCATGATGTGTTATTTCTTGCTGTCAAATGATTTGTTCTAGTCTTCCTCATAAACTTTGAAGGTGTACCCGCATTTATGTTTTTCCCCACTCTTAAGGATTAGCGAAATATCACTTTCCCATGCTTTCTCTATACTTGAAACAAACGTATAACTTTCGATGCATTGTTATTCATGATCTTTTATTTGTGTTACTTCTCATGATGCAAGGTGATTTCTATGCTTTATTGTTAAAATTTTATTTATCATGCTTGTGTTTAATTTCTATGATCTCAGCTTACAAATGCTTTTACATTATTGATGATCAAGTTTATGTTGGTAGCATGTCACCTCAGAAATTTTGTGTTTTTATCGTTTATCTACTCGAGGACGAGTAGGAACCAAACTTGGGGATGTTGATACGTCATAAATGTATCCTTAATTTCTAATGTTCCATGTTGTTTTAATGTTATTTCCTACGTGTTACATTTTATGCCATTTTTATCGATTTCCGGGACTAACCTATTAACAAGATGCCACATAGCCATTTCCTTGTTTTCTTCAGTTTTCAGTTTCAGAAAAGTTGTTCTGGAAATATTCTCGGAATTGGAAAATTCGAAGCCCGGAAGTTTTATAATTCCCGAAGGTTCCACAGAGTCTTGAAGAGGCCCGGAGGGGGCCATAAAGGGGCCACACCATAGGGAGGCGCCCCCCGGTTGCGCCTGGGGGTGGTGTGGGCCCCTCGAGCGTCCACCGCCATCGCCCTTTCGCCTATTTATTCCCTCCGACATATCAACCCTAAAAATATACCACTTTTTCCCTAGAAACACCCGCGGCCGCCGTCATCGTCATCCCGGGATCGGGAGGGTTCTGGAGATCTCCCCGGCACCCTGCCGGGAGGGAAATTCATCATCAAAGGGGTCTACACCACCATGCCCTCCTCCGGAGTGATGCGTGAGTAGTTCATCCCTGGACTACGGGTCCATAGAAGTAGCTAGATGGTTGTCTCCTCCACTTTATGCCTCATGTTTAGATCTCGTGAGCTGCCTCACATGATCAAGGTCATCTTTATGTAATGCTACATGTTGTGTTTGCTGGGATCCGATAAATGTTGGATGCTATGTCTTCTTATTATCAATCTATCATGTTATCTTCATGCATATGTTATTTATGATCTTGCATGCTCTCCGTTATTAGTAGATGCTCTGGCCAAGTAGATGCTAGTAACTCCAAGAGGGAGTGTTTATGCTCGATAGTGGGTTCATGCCTCCTTTGCGTCTGTGCTCGAGTGATAGAAACGTGACGGATGGAGGATGTGATGTTGCCATTAGGGAGAAATCAACGATGTTTACTTCGTTTACATTACACACTTTGCTTGCTGAAATTATCTGTTGCTTGCAACTAAATACCCAACGTTTGTTCGGATGATATTTGGAGGGTGGATTATTAGTCATAGACGCAGTTGGATGATGGTCTATGTATCTTGTTGTAATGCCCGCATGAATCACATAGTAATCTTTATGTCTTGCATATGCACTACGGTGCAGCCTTCATTTCTGTCAATTGCCCAGCTGTAATTTGTTCACCACACATGTTATTTATCTTTCACGGAGAGACACCACTATTGAACTGTGGACCCCGGTTTCATTTTCTCACACTGATAATACACACACTGCTTCTACTATTTTCATACTATTCTCATATTGTTTTCCACACCATACGTTGAACCTCTTTGTGTTCAGCAAAACTGGTGAGATTGACAACCTCACTGCTTCGTTGGGGCAAAGTGATTTGATTGTGTTGTGTAGGTTCCACGTTGCTGCTGAACCGGTAGTGCACACTGCCATCTCAGCGGCATTAACTTTCTTAAGTTACTCCTTCCTCCTACTTGTCGATTCAACCTTGATTTCTTTTCTGAGGGAAAACTTGCTGCTGTACTCTTCACACCTTGGCGCTTGGGGTTTCCCAACGAGCTGTGTCCACACTCCATCAAACCCCATCACAATGAAGGAAATCTCCTCCTACTATAGTATCCAAAGCATATCTATAGTAAAGAAAAAGATCAAGTAAAATATACGAAGAAACATGCTTAGAGTCATTTTAGGTTCAGTTTTACAATAGGAATAAAAAACTCTAGACCATGCTTCTTTAAAACCCTCCTCAATCTCTTGTTTGAAAGTGACGATCATTTCCTGAGGTAACATGGTAATAGGGCAGAACTAGACATAAAGGCAACTTTGAATAGGAACTAATTGTTTTTTTGTGTGTTTTCGATATAAAGAAGCAAACAAGACAAAATAAAGTAAACTAAGCAAAAAAAAAAGTAAAGACATGGGAGGTGAGAGACTCCCCTTGCAGATATCTTCTTCCTCCCTGGAAACAACATCGGGAGTGGTTGCTTATTATAACTTTGAATTCCCCCGCAATGACGCCAGAAAATTAGTTGATGCATGTGGACACACGTTCATTGGGAGACCTCAAGAGGAAGGTATGAAGAATGCAGCAACATTGTTCCCTCAGAAAGAAACCAAGGTTGAATCGACTAGTAGGAGAAAGAAATCACTTCTGAAGGTTGTTGACAGCTGATGTTGGCAGGGCGCACTACCAGGCTCAGCAGCAACGTGGAATCTGCACACAACAAAACCAAAATACTTTGCCCCAACGAAACATTGAGGTTGTCAATCTCACCGATTTTGCTGAAAACTAAGGATTAGACGTATAGTGTGGACAACATGGCTTGTTTGCTGTGAACGAAAAGAGAACAATGATTAAAGTAAAAAAAGAACAGTGCTTGCAATAGCTTGTATTATCAATATAAAATAATGGACCGGGGTCCACAGTTCACTAGTGGTGCCTCTCCGTAAAAGATAGATAACATGCCGGGTAAACCAATTACAGCTCGACAATTGACAAAAATAAAGGTTGCACCGTAGTGCATATGCAAGACATGATGATTACTATGAGATTCATGCGGGCATTACAATATAATTCATAAACCGTAATCCAACTGTATCTATGACTAATAATCCACCCTCAGAACATAATCCACACAAACTTCGGGTATTAAGTCGCAAGCAATAGATTATTGCATTAAGTGAAGTGCGTAACGTAAACAATAGAATTTATCCTTAGACAGAACATTGTTGTTTTCTCCCAAATGGCAACATCACATCCCCCATCCGTCACGATTCTATCACTCGAGCACAGATGAAAGGGAGGCATGAACCCACTATCGATCATAAATACTCCCTCTTGGAGTTACAAGCATCAACTTGTCCAGAGCATCTACTAGTAACAGAGAGCATGCAAGATCAGAAATAAGATAAACATGATAGATTGATAATCAACTTGACATAGCATTCAATATTCATCGGATCCCAACAAACACAACATGTATCATTACAGATAGATGATCTTAATCATGTTAGGAAGCTCACAAGATCTAAACATGGTGGCATAAGGAGGAGAAGACAACCATCTAGCTACTGCTATGGACCCGTAGTCCAAGGATGAACTACTCACACATCATTCCGGAGGCATGCATGGTAATTTAGAGCCCTCTGGTGATGATTTACCCTCCCGGCAGGGTGCCCGGGAGTGCTTCAGAACCCTCCTGAACTAGGGTTGACGATGACAGCGGCTATAGAACTTTTCGTGGATGGAGGCTCGAGTATTTAGGGGTTCCCCAAGTAGAAGTATAAATAGGAGAAATGGCGATGTCGGTGGGCGCCCGAGGGGCCCACACCACCTGGTGGTGCCTCCCTATGGTGTGGCCACCTGGTCGCTCCCCTCCGGGTCTCCTCCGGACTCCGTGTATGTGACAGAAAAGTAAGACCTTGGGTTTTCGTTTCGTCCAAGTCCGAGAATATTTCCAGAACAAATTTTCTGAAACAAAAAATTGCAGAAAACAGGAACTGGCACTGTGGCATCTTGTTAATAGGTTAGTCCCAGGAAATTCATAAAAAAATCTATACAGTGTATAGAAAGCATGTAGCGATTGGCATGAAAACAACATGGAACATAGAAATTATAGATACGTTTGAGACGTATCAACAGCCTTTGGGTACTCATCTTAATTTTAACTAAGACCACTACTCCACTGACCACTAAGAAATTTACCATGAGTGATGGTCTTGACTACTCCTCTAGCCAACGAATGATCTACTCGGGAAAAATCCTGGATATCGACTATGAACATAGGGGATCTTTTAATGGAAACGTTATAATTTGCTACCTCAACTCCTCACTCTCACATATCGGTTATGAGTGGCAAGATGATTGTAGTTCTTCGCCACTACATCATGCAATATAATTGGTCTAACAATCTTGATTATTATAACACCAAGAACTGTTCACTTGTTTTACTATGATAACCAGTTAGCAAGAAAATGAAATCCAATTTTAAAACTTTAAAAGAGGAGTAGATGATTAAAGTACATGCTTTGCTTCAATGTTTTAACAAGAAAAAATGTTCATGCATTGAAACTTTTTTCACTCTCACTAAGGAGATGAGCTTTTTATTGTACCGTGTAGCTTGTTAAAATCTTGAAAGTATTGCTGTAAGAATTGTTTTTTCATTTAACGAATCATTGACCAGTTAGGCAACGAGTATCTAGGATGCAACCAAGCAAATTCTATTATCATTTTATCTAAATTTGCAGGAATTATGAAGAAGGGAAATGACATATTACCTTGAGCTATTTAAGTTTCTTGTTAGAGCCATGGTCCTTTTTGTGTTATTTGTTAGATTACTCCAGAGGAGAAAAAGTTTAATCTTGGGGGAGTTTATGGCTCTATTTTTGGCATTATTTCTCTAGCCATTCCCCCTTGTTTTATTGGCTTTTCATTTGGTTTTCACTCCTACACTAACCCAAACACTGCAATGTTTGGAGAGGTTTCATTTCTTTGTGGAGATTTCAGGATTAGCACTATGAAGGAAGGAAATGAGGCATATTGATGATAATTGGAGGAGAACAATCAATTTAGGTAAAAGGAAAATTAGAAATAAAGCGCAAAAGCACTTAAAGATACCTAGTATGGTCACTAACGACTGTACTACTCACTGTACCCTGCGCCACCGCCTCTAGCACTTCAAAAGGAACAATTTTCGTGAAGAGGCCAGGGACGAAAAACATACACATCCGCCGCTAGAAGACTCATAAGAGAAAAAAGGAGATCCGGAGAGGAGAAGCCATGCCTGATCGTGCCGGAGATCGTTTATTCAACACCATCCACCACACTATTCATCCAACGATCCCATAGAGAGATTGTGATTTTCCTTGTAATAAGATTAGGGCTTGAGAACCCACATTTAGATTGAACTTCTGGTTTGGTGGCTGGTGATGCGAGAATTATGGTGGCACACTGAGGTAATCTAGAGATGAACTTCCCACTTTCTATTATTGAGTTTATGTTTCTATATCTCTCATGTGAGAGTAGACTTCTCGAGGCATGGGAGATGAAGGGGGATTGGTGATATGTGTTTGTCCTAACTTATTCCATCAATTTGTGAGAGTATTTTCAATATTGTTTGTAGAATTATGTGTTTACGGTATGCGTAAAGCCACCACACTTAATGCATCTAGAGATCTATATAAACATACACTTGTTTTTCAACAATTATGCGACCTCCTAAGTGACAGGTGGAGGTATCAATGAGGAGTGAAGACAACAAGAGTACCACGAGAAGCCACCACACTTAATGCATTGGTCTAACCTATTGGTTGTAATTAGCGTAACTGACCATGGTAATGGGACATGGATGTAAGACAATAGTGATAAACAGATCCAGAAATGGGGACGTTTAACTACTCCAGGGTGACTCGCCTACCGACCATTTAATAGAAGAGAATATGTATCACATATGCACTACCTCCATCAAGCACATTCACAAGAACCATGAACCAAAATCTCTCTGCACCTACTCCATCCAGAAGCAATACAACACCCCTTTATAGTATTTAATACTTTCTGTTATTTATTACTAGTAAGTTATTCCATTTATATTTTTGTACAAGTAATCCTCTATTTTACGTAGGTTTAAGAGAGTTAATATTTCTGTGAGTCAATTCACATAAGTCTGACACCTTGAGCGCGACAAAGGCAGCCTTAAAAAACTTTTATCAGATCAGCTCTCCGTGGGAACGATATAAATCGGGAGATCATACTTCCCCAAAATTGTGCTTTAACAAACCTGTGCACTTGCAGGTATCAGCTGCTAAGCGAAAAGATATGGAGGATAAACCTTATATTTTGGGAATAGATTACATCATGTATGCTATGACTTGTACAAGACCATATGTGTTTTATGCCTTAAGTGCTACCGGTAGATATCAAGCTACACCGGGTGAGGTCCATTGAAGAAAAATTAAGATTATTCTGAAATACCTCAGGATAACTGTTGACAACTGATTTTGGCTTAAATCTTTTTATTCAAAAATAGTTGCAATATAGGATATGTCCTAGTTCGGCTCAGACTTTCAAAAGACAAAACAGTCGCAACCAAGGATATGTCGTAGATCGGCTCAGACATTCAAAAGCCAAAACAGACACATGATAGGACATGTCCTAGGCCAACTCAGAATTATCAGGCTAAAACAGGCACGACCTAGGACATGTCCTAGGTAGTCTCAGCGGTGCGTTCGTAGCATTGGAAAGTTATGATCTTAATGAGGCCGAAATACATACCAGGAGGCATCAGATGAAAAAACGCATCAATTGAAAGTTCTTCGTCTTTTTGAAACGAACAACTTTGCATTTGACAGAGTTTTCAACTGAGGTAGTTTAGCGCCTTGAAAATGACTCGCAATATGTTAGGCTCACAGTTTTCAGTTCAAAACAGACACGACCTAGGACATGTCCTAGGTGGTCTCAGAAATCGCGGCTTGGGAAAGGTTCTGATGTTGACGAGACCATAAGACGTATCATAATGTCTCGGATGGAAAAACACATCAAATGAAAGTTCTTCCCTTTTTTGAGACGTACAACTTTGTCTTCTACGAGATTTTCAACTGAGGTCGTTTAGTTCCTCGAAAACGACACACAAGGTACAACCAGACCAAACTGTTTTGGAAAGTTCGGGCCAACCATCCGAGTTGGACCCAAATTAGGGTTTTGGACGCAAATATAAGTCTTTTCCTTGCACGGGAAGTCCGGGCACCTCTTATATACCTAAGGGGTGATTTCCTATTGAACACAACACAAAATCACAAAAACTCGTCTATAAACTTCATCCCTAACCCTAGTTATCTTCTTCTTCGTTCGTCAGCGTTCTTCGTGCAGAAGAGCTTCGATCTACGAAAGCCTTGGGAAGGGCGAATCGACCTAGGGAAGACCATCACCACCGCACGTCTATACCGTGTCCCTCCCGGCCGCTTGGGGTTTCGGATCCTCAAATGCGCCCGCCGGATTGTCTTGCGTATCGCGCTTCCGGCGAGCCTCCTTCGGCGACGTGTCTTGCGTATCGCGCTCGACACCGAGGGTACACGTGACGTGTTTGTGTATCAACACACTTTTTAGTGACTCCGATGGGGACGATCATCATGTCGGACGACAAGATTCCCCGACCCTCTGAGATTAGTGCCTAAAATAGCATTAAGCCTAGCTTCGATGATCTTTCGGCAGACCAACGCCAAGCTTTTGAGGCGCTAAAATAGCAGCGTTAAGATCAACTTGATGCGCTAGAGAAGCAGCGTAAGGAGGAGTTTGAAGCTTTGAAGAAGAAGCAACAGTAGAAATACGTTGAACATTTCCTTGCAAGCTTCAAGAAGGATCACCAAGGTGCTATCACCTCACTGGGGAAGTCCAAGCTTCCACCAATGAACGACGACCTAGCCGAACCCTCTGTAAGTAATGAAGTGTTTTCTAAAGATCAATTAGTAGCCATTAATCATTATGCTACCGAGTCTAGTCGCCAAGCTTATGATACTATGTTAGAATATATAAAAGCTGGTCAAAATACGCCTCATAATTATCCTAGTAGTATTGGTGCAAATGCAACTACAGAAAATCCTAGTTCATCGGCAATCCCATATAATTCGCTGATGAATCTTTAGTATAGCCAAGATAGTCAACTTGTAAATGCGCTACAATGTCCCACTCCTATTAGGAGTATGCCTTATTCGGCAACACCGCCGAATCAGGTCACACAACCTTTGGTTATAGTCACGACGCCGAATTACAATTCGGATCAATGGCGCGGATGAATCCAATTACTACGAGTACTAATATGCATGCATCATTACTGCAAACAACTTCGTCCATGGTAGATGAAAACATGGCCACTTTAAGAGTGGAGTTGAAAAATATGTTTTATGATAACTTCGGAATTGAGCCGAAGCCAGTAAGCCGGATGTATCAAAAGCCTTATCCGGAATATTTTGATGCTTTACCATACCCCAAGGATATAAGGTACCAGATTTTGCTAAATTTAATGGAGTAGATAGTAAGATAACTTGGGAACACGTTAGTCAATATCTAGCACAATTAGGGGAAGCTGGTAATAGTGATCCTTTGTAAGTGCGTTTATTTCCTTTGTCTTTAACTGGTACCACTTTTTCATGATTTTCTGCTTTGCCTCATGGTTCTATTAATACTTGGTATCATTTATAAAATAAATTCCATGAGCATTTTTATAGCAGGGATAATGAGTTAATTGTCACATCTTACATCGGTTAGGCAAAAGCATGATGAATATGTCACCCATTATGTCAAAAGATTTAGAGATACTAAGAACCGATGTTATAGCTTAGTGATTTCTGAAAGGGACATGACAGACTTGGTGCTTAATGGTTTCAGAACTCACATTAAAGAGGGAACTGAAGGATATGAGTTTTTAAATGTCAACCAAGTTTTGCAAAGATCTTTGGCTCAAGAAAGCCGAAGCAAAGAAACAAAAATTGAGCATAAGTCTAAATCTGATAGTCCTCGCTTTAATATGGTTGAGTATAGTAGTGAGAATTCATACGATGAGGTTGATGTTTATGCTGCTGAATTTGTTTGGCCTTCAAATGCCAAACCTTATACTTGTGATGCTCTTAAGCCGATTCGCAAGAATTGTGAACAAGAGATAAAATTTAGTTTTGATGTAGCCAAATGTGATAGAATATTTGATGCTATGTTGAAGGACAAATTGATTAGAATGTCTCATACTTTACCGATGTTTGAGGAGTTAAAATGGCATGCTTATTGCAAGTATCATAATTATTTTTCTCATGCTACTAATGATTGCAATGTTTGTCAGCAATAACTGCAATCGGCTATTAATGATGGACGATTAAGCTTTGCCGACATGCAAATTGACAAGCAACCATTCCCGATGAACACTTTGGATCTACATGGGAAGAAGGTGCTAATTTGGCCTAAAGTGGTCGGATCCGCTAACAGAAATAATATTGTTGTTGGTGACCCTAGCGATAGCAAGGAGAAGGAGAAGGCCTCGGGAAGGGAGATTGTTCTTGACAAGCAACCCGATGGCAAGGAGACATTGAAGATCACTATAAAAAATCCTACACCGGAGGGGGGGGGGGGGGCAACAACAAGCTCAAGGAGAAGCTCGTGCCAAGTTCATCAAAACAAAGAATCCGGAGGTTGGCAAGTGGAAGAAGAACAAGGTGAATTCACAATATAAGAAGGTCAAGCTAACCTTTGACATGTTGTTGAAAAAATATACACACCAAACGGCTGGTTCAACTTACAAACGGCCATCACGTATGAAGCGTCCAAGGTCACCTCCAATGGAGGAGTTTTCAAATAATGAAGGCTCGTACGGACAGTGGGCGACAGGACCATGGATGTCTCCGCCACCTTATGCGCCTTATTACTTCAACGGAGGGTGGGTGCAGCCCCCAATGGCACCATATGCTTTTTTATCCAGGATGGGCTGCGCCAAGGAAATCTGTCCATGATAGAATTACCCGTCCTGTTCGAGACCGTTTGAGCTATGGTATAAATCGGTCATTTCAAAGCAAGAGTGCACAAAAAGTATGGCGCCCTAAGTCACTATCTACTGAAGTTCCGGAATCTGGAAAGCTGCAAGGTCATGATAATAATGCAGGTTCTCTTGTGATAGGTTCTCATTATTTGAAGCTCAAGAAGCCGGTTGATGGAGAAAAATCGGCTAATTCTAGTGAACTTATTTTGGCTATTCAACCAAGGTCATCGGCTAATGATCATGAACCTAGTACAAGCAAAGTTAAGCCACCTCCTGGAATGACTAAAACTAAGAAGTGGAAGTTGCACCATATGAGGAATCAACAAAAGGCTGATGATGAGGCAGAAAAGTGGAGGGATGATTATTTTGATGAAATTCACCCTACACCGGCTAAGATGTGGATGCGTAAGGATGCTGAGGCGGTAATCCCCATGGAAATCACACCAACTCTTACGCCAACCGAGAAGGAAGACATGAGCATTGATGCGTCATCTACAACACCCCCCGCACTTCCCTCAAATGATGAAATTCCAGATTCGGCGTCCGCATTAGAAGATGAATAAGAGCAAGTGGATTTTAAAAATACATCGATCATGGTAGGTATGGATATTAACATGGTTTATTACTTTCCTATAGAGTTTCATGCCATGGACGAGGAAGGTGACATAGTGCAGCTGGACTTTGGTCCCAAGAACGCCATCTTTGAGAAGCCAAAAGAACCGGTGAAACACTTGAAGCCACTATATATCAAGGGACACATTAATGGATCGCCGGTTGCTAGGATGCTTGTTGATGGTGGCGATGTGGTCAATCTTATGCCATATTCGGTCTTCAAGAAATTGGGTTTAGATGAAGATGACTTGATGAAGACCAACATGGTGCTTAATGGAAATTTTAAAGGCAAATAGAAAACAAAGGCCAAAGGTGTTATGATTGTGGAGCTTACCGTGGGAAGTAAGACTTTGGCCACTGCCTTCTTTGTTGCTGAGGTGCAAGGTAATTATAATGTTATATATTAGGCCGAGATTGGCTCCATGCAAATCAATGTGTGCCATATACTTTGCACCAGTTTTTGATACAATGGATTGATGATGAAGTGAAAGTTGTCCATGCGGATAATTTGGCTTGCGTTGCTTTCGCTGATTCATTGGTAGATTGGAAACATCCAATGCTACTTGCTTGACAGGGCGAGACCTTCATATTTTGATTTCTTTAGTGATACAAGGAATGGCTTTGTGCCCGTTTCTCTAAAGCCGATTGGTGGTAATCAACTCTCAAACAAGTTAAATTAGATGGATCCCAATGAAGATTGGTTGCAGATGCGTCTTGCTGAATATCGGTCTAGTAAGAACGATATGGATGAGTCTATAGAGGAGTTGGATGACATGGATAAATCGGGACAAAGATTTTAAGTCGGCTGGTCCATTGGAGGAAGTGGATACAGGTAATGGTTCAGTTCCTAGTCCAACTTTTGTAAACAAAAATTGAGAGACGATTATAAAGTTGTATTAATTGAGCTACTAAAAGAGTACTTTGATTGCTTTGCTTGGGAATATCATGAGATGCCCGGTTTGCGCCGAGAGCTAGTTGAACATCGTTTACCTATCAAGGTTGGTTTTATACCTTATAAACAACCGGCCCAAAAATTCAATCCCAATATGTATGACCGAATCAAGGAAGAGATCGGTTGTTTGATTAAAGCTAATTTTATTAGACCTTGCAAGTATGCGGATTGGATTTCTAATATTGTGCCTGTGGAGAAAAAACATTCTCGCAAAGTGAGAGTGTGCATTGACTTCAGAGATTTGAATAGGGCTACACCCAAAGATGAGTATCCTATGCGAATAGCCGATATGCTTATTAATGATGCCTCTGGGCATAAAGTTATCAGTTTTCTTGATGGTAATGCAGGGTACATTTAGATTTTCATGGCCGAAGAGGATGCGTTCAAAACGGCCTTTCGTTGTCCCGGTTTTGTTGGATTATTTGAGTGGACAGTGATGAATTTTGGGTTCAAAAATGCTGGTGCCACATATGAAAGAGCGAAAAATTTAATATTTCACGATTTGCTTGGAGTAATACTTGAAGTCTATATTGATGATATTGTTGTAAAATCGAATGCCAATGAACCACATTTAGCCGATTTGCATTTGGCTTTTGAGAGGATGAGGAAGTATGGACTCAATATGAATCCTTTAAAGTGTGCTTTTGGAGTATCGTCTGGGAAGTTTTTGGGATTTATTATACATCAACATGGCATGGAGATTGATCCCAAGAAGATAGAAGCAATCCAAAAAGTGCCGGCTCCGAGATGCAAGAAAGATATGCAAAAATTCCTTGGCAAGTTCAATTATTTGAGGAGATTCATAGTGAATTTGTCCGGAAAAGTTAGTGCATTCACTCCTATTCTTCGGTTAAAAAGCGATGATAATTTTACTTGGGGGGCAAAACAGCAAGAGGCATTCGATAATATCAAGATTTGTTTGTCTACTCCTCCGGTGTTGAGAGCGCCCAAACATGGAGAGCCTTCTAGGCTTTATATTGCCGGGGAAGGAGTTATTGGTGCTATCTTGACACAAGAGACCGAAGGAAAGGAGCATGTTATTACTTATTTGAGCCGTCGCTTATTGTATGCAGAGACAAGGTACACATTCATTGAAAAATTATGCTTGTGCTTATACTATGCTTGCACTAAAATAATACATTATCTATTATCTAGTATGTGCACCTTGGCTTGTCAAACCGATGTCATTAAATACATGTTGCATAGACCGATTCTTAGTGGTAGAATCGGTAAATGGGCTTATGCTTTGATTGAATATGATTTGGCTTATGAGTCTTTAAAATCTATGAAAGACCAAATAGTTGCTGATTTTATTGTTGAACATCAGATTGACAATTGATGGCTAGGTTGAGACTCCAAGTGCAGAGTGTGTAGCTAGTAGCAAGCCTTCTTCCCCATGAGGGTGACTCGAGGGTTTATATCGAACTCTTGGGGAGCCAGTATTTCAGCAGTTGTCTTCCAAGCTTCCTCCAGGATCCTACAAACAAGTAGAGAATTTTGTGCCCCCAACCTCACCAAGTGGTTGTCAAGCACAAGGTGTGAGACTTCTAAATTGCAATGCAAAACTGAAAGTAAATGTGCAATAATTAAATCTACTACTAAATGCAAATGAGAAAATAAATATGCAATGGATTGTTTTTGTATTTTTGTGATGCAAGTTGTGATGGAGATAATGTAAATTCGAATTGGAGATGCAAGTAAAGTAAAGTGCAAGTAAAGTAAATTGCAGCAAAGTAACTAGAGTGTTTTCTTATATTTAAAATAGGACCGGGTTCATGGTTTCACACTTGCATTCTCTCAAATAAAGTGGTAGACGGTGGACATAAAGAATTACATGTGAGATTACAATAACATGTTTAACATTGAGTACTTTCATATGGGCATCACGTCCTAGCATAGAGATCTCTACGGTCATATTGATCCCTCTTATACTCCACCAAGATGCGAAATAAATCAAAACACCTCGATAATTAAGAAAAAACCAGAGTATAGCTTTAAGCAATGTGACATGAAGTTGAAGTAAGAACTTGCTAGATCTAGTCATGGAGATTGATTAGTGTCACGTCAAATCCCCGGTAACAAGGTACTCCTTTTTATCCCTAGTGAGGTAACTAAGAAAGGTTTAACAAAACCTAAGTGGATCGCTGAACTTCTTTCACTTTCACAGCACTAGCCACCCCCCGTTACTCCAACTAATGCACCCATCACCCCACACACGCTCTCAAGAACTAGATTGATCAAATCTAGCAAATAAGAACGGGGTACATAAGATACATCTACTCAAATAACTCAAGAGAAACAATTGCAATCTCAGATTCAATAACTCATAGAAAATATCCACCACATAGGAATTACAACGGTGACCGTAATCATGTGAGGCAGGTCATACGGATCTAATTAGTGAAGCACATAGAGAGAGAGATACAAGTGCTACTTCCACAAACCCATAGCCCTGGGGTGGACTACTCCCTCTTCATGGAGATGTCGATGGAGACGACGTTGGAGGGGTAGGAGATCACACCGGCGGCGCCCCGCCGGAGTTTTCCCCCTCCAATCTGGAACTCCAGGTCTCTGTTTCGGTGTTTCGGCGGCGCTCTCCTCCGTAAGGGTCCGGGGGACCCTTTTTATAGTCGGTTTTAGGTCAAGACGGAGTCGGTAAGTCGAAGGTGGAAGGAATTGGGGCCACAGGGGCCAAAAGGGGGCCTCTCACGCGGCCAAGGAATCTGGCCGCGTGGAGGGTCCTCTTTTGGGCCTCCTTGCCCAATTCTCGTGGATCCTTCGCCCGCAAGTCTTCTCCTTCCAAGAAAATGACCCCCGCAGATTTTCAGGTGATTTCGCGGAAGTTTGCCCCCTGAAACGTCAAAAATATAGAAAATGGGGTTTCTGACAGGCAGGATTAATTCCATAAAAGTTGGGGGACTTTGTAATTTAACCCCAAAATACTATAAAACATTGAATTATACCCTTATATGATGCAATATGTAATAGAAAACCATGTGAAAATATGCAAAATTCATCTATGCGTTTTACACGCATCAACAATGAGCATGTTTTAGTATTGACCTTGTTTCTTTAGTACCATGGAGGTTATATTTTGATGGTTCCATTTGTGACAATTAATGGTCAAGGTGTTGGTGTCGTTTATACATCTCCTCTTGGTGCTGTTTTTGAAGCCTCATGCCATTTAGAATATTTTTGCACAAATAATCAAGACGACTATGAAGCTTTATTATTCGGCTAGAGATTTTAATTTCTATAGGTGCTACACATATTGAGGCTTTAGGTGATTCGTTGCTAATAGTGCAACAGGTTAACAAGGTTTTTCAATGCAACGACGAATAACTTAATATTTACCTTGATAAATGTCTAGATATAATTTCTACCTTGGTTTGTTTTATCATTGCTCATATTTCTAGACAAGACAATTGGGCACCAAATGAGTTACGACAACAAGCATCTGGCTATCATGTTGATCGGGGCATGTTTCATATATCTAACAGGCCGATGCTTGCTTTTTCTACTATAAATAAAGCCGAATTGGGTCCCACTGATTCGGCTGCTAATGAAGGATCTAGTGCAGGTACCCATGGATATTGGAGGAAACCTATTACAGACTATTCGCAAGATCCTAGTAAGAGGATGGATTAGTCTGTTCGGTGCATGACTTTCAAATATACATTGGTTGATAAAGATCTTTATCACCAAAAATTGTGGACGGTATTCTTCTGAAGTGCTTGGATGAGGACCAAGAAAGAGTTGCTATGGGAGAGGTACATGAAGGCATATATGGAACCCATCAGTCGGCACAAAATATAAAGTGGTTATTGCGACGCGCATGATTTTATTGGCCGACGATGATAAATGATTGCTCCAGATATTATAAGGGATGTGAGGCTTGTCAGAAGTTTGGTGATTTTCACTTGGCTCCCGCTGCTATGTTAAATCTGATTGTCAAGCTGTGGCCATTCAGAAGTTGGGGATTGGATTTCATTGGTATGATTCATCATGCTTCTTCAAAAGGGCATCGGTTCGTCATGGTAGCCACCGATTATTTCACCAAGTGGTCTAAAGCAGTACCTCCCAGAAATATGACCCACAAGAAGGTGATCAAATTCATAACTGAGCATATTATACATAGATTCGGTATTCCGCAGACTTTGACTACGGATCACGGTACATCATTTATGGCAAAGGAAGTGAAAGAGTTTGCAAAATCCTATAAAATAAAGATGCTCAATTCATCTCCACACTATGCCCAAGCCAATGGACAAGATGAGTCTAGCAATAAAATATTGATCAAGCTTATTGATGTCTATGCACGCTTCTATTCTTGTATAAAGTGTTGGGCCTCCAAGTGCAGAGGTTTGTAGAACAGTAGCAAGTTTCCCTTAAGTGGATTACCCAAGGTTTATCGAACTCAGGGAGGAAGAGGTCAAAGGTATCCCTCTCAAGCAACCCTGCAATTACGATACAAGAAGTTTCTTGTGTCCCCAACACACCTAATACAATTGTCAGTTTTATAGGTGCACTAGTTTGGCGAGGAGAGAGTGAAATACAAGTAATATGGATGTGTATAAGTGATAATAGCAATCTGAAATAAAAATGGCAGCAAGCAAACATGTAGCAGAACTGATTGAAAACGGTGTTTCAATGCTTAGAAACAAGGCCTAGGGATCATACTTTCACTAGTGAACACTCTCAACAATGATAACATAATTGAATGCATAAATATATCTCTTCACTACGCTACTCCGAACCACTCTCCGATCGAATAACAAACACCAATTCATTGCGTAGTGTTGTAAAAGCACTCCTCAAAGTCGCATTCCCATGTCTAGTTAACCCCACACTGTCACTATGAGCGCCCTAGAAGGTACTAGACAAACACCACAATTTGATAGGATCATCCAACACAAGATAAAAATATCATGCTAAACCACACGGTGCATACACTGTCACCTTTACACCGTGATCAAAGTGTCTACGAAGATCTCATAACATAACAACTTGAGTAGCATAACAAATGAAGAGTAACATCTACTTATTCAACTAAATTACAAAGCTCATGATCACATAAAGATCACACCATGGGAGAGAGAGATGAAACACTCTTAGCCCTGGGGGAGAACTACTCCCTCCTCATCATGGGAGACAGCAACAACGATGAAGGTGGTAGTGGAGTCGATGAAGATGGTTCCGGGGGCACTTACCCGTCCCGGCACGGTGTTGGAATAGAGAATTTTGTCCCCCAATACTTGTCGGTGGTGGCGGAGGATCTACGAAACTTTTCATGGAGAAAGGCTGACTCCTCTAGGGTTTATGAATCGGGGGGCATATATAGGCGAAAGGGCGATGGCGGTAGGCTCAAGAGGGGCCCACAGCACCCCCAGGTGCGGACAGGGGGCCACCCGCGCCTAGGCATGGTGTGGGGGCTCCAGGGGCCCTCCTGGTCTCCTTTGGACTTCCTTGACCCTCCGTGAATCTAAGACTTCTGTCTTTTGAATCGTCCAATTCCGAGAATATTTCCAGAACAACCTTTCTGAAACAGGAAGTGGCTCTGTGGCATCTTGTCAATAGGTTAGTCCCGGGAAATCGATAAAAATGACATAAAGTGTAAGTAAAGAATGTAGCATATGGCATGAAAACAACATGGAACATTAAAAATTAAGGATATGTTTATGACGTATCAACATCCCCAAGCTTAGTTCCTATTCGTCCTCGAGTAGGTCAATGAAAAAACAAATAATTTCTGAGGTAACATGCTGCGAACATAAACTTGATCATCATAGTAATCTAAAGCATGTAAACTAGGATCAAATGAATAAAGGTTGTGGTTTATAGTTGATATCAAATAGAATAATGTATAAACCATTAGGAAGAACAAAGTAAAACTTTTTAATGAATCAATACTAAAAGACAATCAACTGTGCAATGGTTTAATAAAGATGATCTAAGCTTCAAGAACAACAATATAATCATCCAAGGTATCAAACTCTCACAACAACTCTTGTTAGGATCAAGTCAAGTGACAATAATATGCACGTAGGAAAATCATTAAAATATTTGTGCACTAAAAACAAGCAAGCGTTCTGTATTGGTCCCCGGCACCAGGATGTTATGGATAAAAGAACATTATGGGGAGGTTGGATGGTCAATGGAAGAAAGTCTCACACAACTGAAAGTGATCATTAGACAAGAGGAAATTATTATAATCGAAGTTATGCTAGTGATTGCCACACAACGGATGCACATAGAGCTATAAGTGTATGAAAGCTCTCCAATGGAACTAGTCGGGGTGCATCCAACTTGCTTGCTCACGAAGACCTAGAGCTCTTTTGAGGAGGCTCATCATTGGAATATGCAAGCCAAATTCTATAATGTAAGTTCCCCACATAGTTATGCAAGTCATAATATGAAAAATCTCTCCAGACTGAAGTAATGATGCTAAATGAAGCACAAGTGTGGAATAAATGATAGTAATGCTTCCCCCTCTCTCTTTATTATCTCTTTTTTGGCCTTTCTTTCTTTTTTTCTTTTCGGCCTTTTTTTTATAATCTCACTGATAGGGGCAACACTCTATTTTACAATGAATCAACACACTTTTAGTACTCATAACTCAAACTGGAATATATCTAATGTAAATAAAACAAGTAACATAATGATGATGGATGTTGTATGGCAATATATCTTGGAATGGCTATGGAAATGCCATGGTAGGTAGGTATGGTGGCTGTTTTGAGGAAGATAATTTTTGGCTTATGTGTAGAAGAACAAAGTTCTCACACGTGGTTTGGGTGAACTGGCAAAGTTTTCACCAACTCTCAATGTGAGAATGAGCAATGCACAGTACCGAAGAGGCTAGCAAATATGGATGGTGGAAGTGTCAGAAAACCGCAACATAGAACTCACAAGTTAAAAGATTCGAAATAAAATCATGATGTCACAAGGCATAATGAAAATTACTCTAATAGGGTCGGTGGCTGTGACAAGTCACTATTAGCTACCCGACCGTAGCGCGTAACAAAAAGCTATCACGATTGCTATCAGCAAAGGAAGTCATATACCATTATCCCATCAACTGGTTATTTGAGTGTGGCACAGTTTCAACTTTTAGACCAACCATTAACGGTTTTTAATTTACTAAACCAGAAAGTTTACCATTAATCACATTGATATCTAAAAACAACAACAAATAATCAAGTGAATCAGTTTAGTGATCTACAAGAATATGCAAGCTTTTTCGTTATACCATCTACCACATGTAGCATTTTATATTTCCATCAAAGACCAAACAACAAAAACTCTCTAAATAATATAGCAATTACACAAGAGAGTACTAACATAACTCTACTAAAACTAACATCTCTGAATAAGAGATGCATGCAAACGAGGGCTAAACGCAGTACTAGCAAAAAGTGAACACTCAGAGAACAATAAGAATGAAAACTAGAGTGTTCTAAGAAATGAAAACGGAGCGTGTCTATCTCCAAAACAAGTATGATTGGATCCAACCATAAACTACAGCAAATAAAACTAAACAAACTGAAAGCAAAAATAACCGACGCTCCAAGTAAAATTCAGATGATGTGACCGAATAAAAATATAGTTTAACTAGAAGTGATCTGATAAATTGTTGATGAAGAAGGGGATGCCTTGGGCATCCCCAAGCTTAGATGCTCGAGTCTTCTTAGAATTTTCTGAGATGAACCACGGGGGCATCCCCAAGCTTTGACCTTGCACTCTTCTTGATCACATTATATCACCCTCTTCTCTTGATCCTTGAAAACTTCCTTCACACCACACTCAAAGAGCAATTCGTATTACAGGGTTAGTGCAACAATTAAAAATTCATGGGTTCTACATGGGAACAAGTGATATTAATAATTTTAAACATTAGCTACAGCCACTGATGTTTCATGAAGAAAAGAAATCCGCTTGACATCATAAAAGAGCAAGTGCAAGAAAAATGGCAGAATCTGATAAAACCAGAATAGTCTGTAAATACGATTTTTTTGGAGCACTTATGTTACTCAGATCGAAAAACTTAAAGAAAGAAAAAGTTTAGGAATTATCTGAGGAATAAGCACAAAATATTTCAGGTCATTTTGATCTATCTATGATTTATACGATTTTTTTACGGTGGACAGCAGAAATCTGTTTCGTACGCAGAAATCCAAAACCAACTCCAATTTTCGTCAGAAACTTCACTTGGCAGAACTAAAACATGAACATAAAGATAAAAAGGAGTTTATAAAGAAGTATACAACACCTTGGCTCAAAAAGAAAACAGATAAAAACAAAGCAAAACATAAAACCATGGGTTATCTCCCAAGAAGTGCTTTTCTTTAAAGCCTTTTAGCTAGGCATGATGATTTGAGAAGATGCTCACATAAGAAATATGAATTGAAGCAAAAGAAGGCATCAATAAGCAAATGTAAAACAAATTTAAGTCTACCCCACTTCCTATTAAAAATAATCTTTTAGAAAAACAAGTCATGAAAGCACAAGGCAACAAGCATAGGAAAGCAAAACAAGTGCAACTTAAAAAAATTTCAACATAAAGAGTGGAAACCTAATATTGTTGAGATGCATAAGACTATGTTTCCCTCTCTCATAATAACTGTCAGTAGCATCATGAATTAAATTAATAATATAACTATCACAAGAAACATTTTTATCATGAGCCACATGCATAAAAGAATTAGTACTCTCCGCATAAGCATAGTCATTCTCATTAATAGTAGTGGGAGCAAATTTAACAAAATATCTATTGTTATTATTATCATCACCATAATCATCAAATATAGGAGGCATATTGTAATCATAATTAACTTTCTCCTCAATAGTAGGAGGACTGAAAATAACATATTCATCATTGTAATCATCATATATTGGAGGCAAAGTGTCATCAAACAAAATTTCCTTCTCAAAACTTGGTGGACTAAAAATATCATATTCATCAAAACTAGCTTCCCCAAGCTTAGATTTTTCCATAGAATTAGCAATAATGGTGTTCAAAGAATTCATACTAATAACATTTCTACTAGCATGCAAATAAAGTTCCATATTTTTTTTAATTTTCTCTTCAAACACTTCATGTCCTAACTCAAGATAAAGATTATAAAACTCCCTCATATTTTTATTGTTTTCCATTAATCCTGACTAGTAAAAATGAAAACAAGGAACAAGTAAAAATAAGCCTAACAAGTGAAAACAAGAAACAAAAAGATATAATTTCAGAATCTAATGGAAATAACTTAAAGCACTCACAAAGGATGTGAGTACCTTTTACCTTACATCCCCGGCAACGATGCCAGAAAAGAGTTTGATATCTACGCACACTTCTATTCTTGTAGACAGTGTTGGGCCTTCAAGTGCAGAGGTTTGTAGAACATCCGCAAGTTTCCCTTAAGTGGATTACTGATGTCTACGCACGCTTCTATTCTTGTAGACAGTGTTGGGCCTCCAAGTACAGAGGTTTGTAGAACAGCAACAAGTTTCCCTTAAGTGGATTACCCAAGGTTTATAAAACTCAAGGAGGTATAGGTCAAAGATATCCCTCTCAAGCAACCCTGCAATCAAGATACAAGAAGTCTCTTGTGTCCCCAACACACCTAATACAATTGTCAGTTGTATAGGTGCTCTAGTTCGGCTAAGAGAGAGTACAATGCAAGTAATATGGATGATAATAAGTGATAATAGCAATATGAAATAAAATGGCAGCAAGCAAACATGTAGCAGAATAGTCGGTAAACGGTGTTTCAATGCTTGGAAACAAGTCCTAGGGATCCTACTTTCACTAGAGGACACTCTCAACAATGATCACATAATTGAATGCATAAATATCTTCTCTTCACTGTGCTACTCTTAACCACTCTCCGGTCGAATAACAACACCAATCCATGCGTAGGGCTTTAACAACACTCCTCAGAGTAAGAACTTCCCCAACCTAGTAACCCCCATGCTATCACCATGGGACCCAGATGGTTCCACGCAAACACCACAATTTCATAGGGTTATCCAACACAAAATATAAATATGATGCTAAACCACACGGTGCACACACTGTGACCTTTACACCGTGATCAAAGCGTTTACAGAGATCTCATAACAAATAATGAACACTAATCATTGCGTAGGTCTGCAAAAAGCATTCCTTAAAGTAAGCATTCCCATGTCTAGTTAACTCCACGCTGTCACTATGAGCGCCCTAGATGGTACTAGACAAAAACCACAATTCATAGAGGAGCCACACACGATGTGCACACTGTCACCTTCACACCGCGGGACAAGGTGACTCCAAAGTTCATATTAATAAAGCACTTGAGTAGCAAAAGATGAAGAGTAACATCTACGAATTCAAATAGATTACAAAGCTCATGATCACATATAGATCACACCATGGTAGAGAGAGATGAACCACATAGCTACCGGTAGATCCCTTTGCCTCGGGGGAGAACTACTCCCTCCTCATCATAGGAGACAACAACGGCGATGGAGATTGTGGTGGAGTCAATGGAGATGGTTCCGGGGGCACTTCACCGTCCCGGCAGGGTGCGAGAACGCAGATCCGTCCCCCGAAACTTGTCGGTGGCGGCGGCGGAGCTACCGATGTATTTTGTGGAAAAGGTCGATCTGTTTAGGGTTTTCCCTCGGGGGAGTATATATAGGCGAAAGGGCGATGCCGGGGGGTGGCCAGGGGGCTCACACCACCAGGTGGAGCGGCCGGGGGGACCAGCGCCACCCCATGGCGTGGCCACCTTGTGGCCCCCCCTCCGGGGCTCTTCGAGACTTCTGGAAGCTTCCGGGACTTCTAAGACTTCTGGCTTTCGAATTTTCCAATTCCAAGAATATTTCCAGAACAACTTTTT